>JAKZAP010000016.1:2643645-3843645 GCA_023053575.1 Branchinecta lynchi
GAATCATCAAGGTCGTTAAAAGATTTTTATTTTCAGATGAACAGCGAAGGTATTCAGAAGAAAACAGCAACCATTCCGAAAAAGTATATGAATGGGTTGTTCAAACTGGAGAAATCGGAGCAAGAAACATTCCTTTCGCTGTGGAGTAAGGTAGTCACAGCCTCAGATGAAGTCGAAGGTGAAGACCGTACGACAGCGTGTTCCTCTGTTGACAAGAAAAAAGAGAAGAGCGTGCAGTTTTTAGCCGATATTAAAGCGAATTTACATGCTTCGCGAAGGTTTGGAAACTTCAAAGTGGACGTAAGCATCAAGAAGGTGCTGAGCAGCAAAATATGTGGAGTCAGTTTGGAACAAGCAGAACGTTTAATTATTGATTTAAATAAAGTGGAGGTGTATTTGGATTATTTATCAGTGTTACTAAAAGCGAAAAAAGGTGAAGTGTATGCGTACATGCAAAAACTGTTCAATGACAACCCTGAGAATCTGCACAAGTGTTTTCTTGAAGAACGATTTAAGAAATATGGAGAAAGCAAATCAACAATAAGAAGATATCTTCAGTTGTATGGATTAGTCCGCGAATATCCTGGAATAGCTTTCTGTGGGAAAGGGTACTATTGCATCGTCGAAAATGAAAAAGCTATTCGCAAAGCGATCCAAGAGGATGAGATATTGTCTTCATTACTCAAGGAGCATCCTGCGCAAGTTTTCTTATCCGATGAAGTGTTGATTGATTTTGATAATCTGAGTCTATAAATGTTGAATTAAGTTTTCTCAATAAATTGGTGTTTCATTGATTGAGTTATAAGCTAGATTTTGTTGCTAGGTGGTGGTTATGTGTGAAGAGTCACACTGGTGGAACATTCTTCTGAACTATTGATGTATTCTTGCAATATTTATAACCATTCAGACGGACTTGTTTCATGTATTTTTCGCGAGGAAAAAATCGAAAGGTTTTACGCATCTCTGTTTCTCTCTGAATTACCTCCTCAATTGTTAACTGTCCGCATTTTAGCATTGACAACAACTCAGTATAAAAATCATAAATAGTCCTAAATTCTGCTTTTCTATCAGCAATGCTTAATTGCTTTTCAATTATTTCGATGATAACAGCACCCAAACTTAAAGAAGCTAGCGGTAGCACTAGAAACGCAGACATTCCTGCTGCTGAAAAGAGGAATTTGGATACAAGTAAGCTATTACTTATACGATTGTAGTACTTGTAACTGCGACGGTAAACATACATTTTCTTTTCTAATTCTTCCATTTATAATATAATAAAATTGTTTCGAAAAATATTTCTAACAAAATAAAGAGTAGTAACCAAATGCCGATTTCGTCAAGAGTAGTAACCAAAAGCGGATTTTCGTTAAGAGTAGTAATCAAATGCCGATTTCGTCAAGAGTAGTAAAGAATAAAGGAAACCCGTGACTAGTAGTAAAGCATGTGCGAAACCCATAAGGGCGTCGGAAAATACATAGTAAAGGATTTGGAAAACCAGTGCTTTTCTTTACGGCTGAGAAAACGCAGACTGAGAAATTTATTAATAAAAATATTCCCCTATTAAATGATGAATACTGCAGAGGTTATTCAGCTTTGTAAAAAGGTTATATCGAACAACAAATCGGTTATACAAAGATTACCGCTATACACATATAATGAACTGCGGACTTATGCGAAAATTAATAAAATCAAAACAAATGGAGCTAAGAAACATGAAATAACAAATAATATAATAAACCATCTTAATAAGTATATTTTGATAGCTGAAGATAAAATTAAAATTGAACGCAGAAACGAAAGAACTCATAATAAGAACAGACCATCCGACTACAAACCAGAACCGAGATTACGAACCATTCTGGAAGATGAGATAAAAGAAAATAATATCACCATTACAAAACTAAAACAAGAATACAATGATAACAAAGAAAAAGAGACAAGCGAATTAAAGAAATTTCTGAAAAACAAGAACCTATCAACTCGCGGAAACCGAGAAGAAGTACTAAAAAGAGTTGAAGAATACTATAATAATATTATTACCAAACATAAAGATTCCGTACAGAAAAATAGAGATATCATAAGAGATCAAACAGAAAGACGTGATAACAGTAGACAGAAAGTAGTCGATTTATCCACTCTCTTTATAAATAAGAAAAAAATCAAAGAAGAAAAATTGATTCCTGATCATTTATTTAGAAAGGAAGAAGAACAGCAGCCTACTATTTTTAGCGAAAGTGAGAATATATTCACTATAAACGTTTCAGTTCAAGGTAATGGAGTTGACGAGCATACTCTTATTGCTTTTACTTTCGCAGATATACAGCGGCGAATGAACGAAATAAATCAATATAGAGTTCAGTTTGTAACTCGTGCTATTTTCCATCGACAGGAGAATGATGAAGAAGTAGTAGTGTATTACAACAGTACTTCTTGGATTTTAAATAAAAATAGCATTCTTACTCATAATCATTTGGATGATAATAACAAGAGACTTAGTTCTTTAAGTAATACCCCTCGATCTGGGCTACAATTTAGTCGGTATGAAGGAATTGATTATAGGATGACGCGAATAGAATCTTACATGGGAGGAACGTTTAAAATACTACCAGATTTCGTAAAAAATAAAAAAGCGTGTATAAATATAAAAAATAACGACCAGAAATGTTTCCTTTGGTCTATCTTAGCAAATCTACATCCAGCTAAGGATCATGTTGATAGACTATCAAATTATAAACAATATGAAAACGAATTTGATTTCGAAGGGGTTACCAACTTCCCAATGGATACTAAAGATATACACAAATTTGAAAATAGATACAACATTAAGATTTGTTTATTTCAAATTGAAAAAGAGAAAATTATCAGAAGTCATATACTAAAAAGTACAATTAATGGGAAAACTGCAAAACATATCGTTCATTTATTGTATTTCGATAATCATTATGTACTGGTAAAGGATCTGAGCAGATTAGTTGGTCCTCAAATATCTAAAAAGAAAACAAAGACATACCTCTGCACTTATTGCGGAAGGCATTTTAAGAAGGAAGAATGCTTTGAAAAACATGAAAGTAAAAATAATTGCGAAGATCCTGATATAATAATGCCTCCTGAAGGTTCAAGTATACAATATAAAAATATTGCAAAACAAATGAAAGTACCTTATTGCATAATAGCAGACTTTGAGTCTTATAACGAAGAATACAATCAGGTAAACGGGAAGAAAACAATAAAAGTGGCCAAACAGAAGCCATTTGCTTACGGATTTCAGGTATGCTGTTCCTTTGATACAAACCAGAACAAATACTACGATTATTTCGGTGAAGACGCTGCAAAACATTTTGTTAAAACCATTACAAAAGTATCCACAGAAATTGCAAACAAATATGAAAGCAGACAAAGAAACCATACTTATACCAATGCAGAAATTACCGAAAAATGGAAAAATCTAATGAATAAGACTTGTCACATCTGTACAACTGAAATTACTGAAAATCCTCACTTTGATCACGACCACATGACAGGAGAAGATAGGGGATTTGCTCATGCTGAATGTAATATGAAATACAGGATTCCTAGGCATATCCCGGTAGTAATGCATAATTTATCTAAATATGATTCCCATCTGTTTGTTAGAGAATTGATACCTGATAACGGAATTTTTGAAAGTGCAGAAAGTTTCATATCATTCTCGAAATCAGTAAGTATAAGAAAGACGGATACGGAAATAAAATATGAGATCCGGTTTATAGATTCGATTAGATTTATGGCTTCATCTTTAGACAAACTATCAGCAAATTTAGCAAAATGTGATTGCAAAGTACCCTGTAATCATCTAAGAGAGAATTTCAAATTCACATCTAACAGCTTCAAAAATGACGATGAATTCAAAGAAATAATTAAAAAAGGGGTATATCCGTATGAATTCGTAGACAGTTTCGATAAAATGAATTGTACAAACTTACCATCCATAGAAAGCTTTTATTCTAGGTTGACAGGGAAAGGTATTGACAAAAGTGATTATAAAAGAGCGGTATCTATATGGAAGCAATTTAACTGTGAAACATTACTTGATTATACCAAGTTGTACCTAAAAAGTGATGTGTTAATTCTATCAGATGTTGTGGAGAATTTCAGGAACGTTTGTATACGGAATTATGATTTGGATCCACTTCATTACTTCTCAGCTCCTGGATTAACATGGGATGCTTTCTTAAAGCATTCAAAAGTAGACTTGCCGTTATTCTCAAAGGAAGACATGTATACCTTTATAGAAAAAGGAATAAGAGGTGGTGTATCCCAATGTATAAAAAGATACGCAAAAGCAAATAATAAATATACAAGTGATTATAATAAGCATAAACCATCTAATTACTTAATGTATTTAGACGCTAATAATTTATATGGGTGGGCGATGTCGCAGAATTTACCAGCGAGTGATTTCCAATTCATTTCCATACCGGATGATTTGAAAGAAAGGAATGAATACGAATCATTCGAGTATTACAACCATCTAAAAACTCATATCAATTCGATAATGAAATTACAGAATGTAGGTGCTATATATGAAGTAGATTTAGAATATCCAAAAGAACTACACGAATTACACAAGGATTTACCATTAGCACCCGAACACTTTAACGGTAAGCTATGTACCACAGTATTAGATAAAACCAACTATGTAGTTCACCACAGGAATCTAGAATTTTATTTACAAAAAGGTCTGATACTGAAAAGAGTACACAGAATACTAGGATTCACTGAAAGTGCTTACTTAAAAGGATATATAGACCACAACACAGCACTTAGAACTAAAGGTACAAATGATTTTGAAAAGGATTTCTTTAAGCTTATGAATAATGCTTGCTTTGGAAAAACTATGGAAAACGTAAGGAAGCGAGCGGATATGGAAATAATAACGGATGATACAACAAGAGAAAAAATAATAAAGAAACCCAACTTTAAATCTGAAATAATATTCAGTGAAAACTTTTCAGTAGCAAGAATGTCAAAGGAAAAGATAAAATTAGACAAACCAATGTATATCGGCTTTGCTGTATTGGAACTATCCAAGTTATTGATGTATGAATTCCATTATGATTATATGAAGCCTAAATATGGAGATAAAATTGATTTGTGTTATATGGACACTGATTCTTTCATATATGATATTAGAACTGAAGATTTTTATCAAGATATCAAACAGGATTTGAATGAGAGGTTCGATACATCTGATTATGCGAAAGATAATCCATATAGGTTTCCTAGTGTAAATAAGAAAGTGATAGGAATGATGAAAGATGAATTAGGTGGACAGGTTATGACAGAGTTTGTTGGATTACGATCAAAAGTATATGCTTATTTAAAGGACAACCAAGACCCTTCAAAAGCTAGCAAAAAACTGAAAGGAATAAAAACCAATATAGTTAAAGATAAAATTACGATTCAAAACTATAAGGATGTACTGTTTGGTAAAACGGAAAACCTTTCTATAACCCAGTATAACTTAAGATCATACAAGCACAATATGTTTCTAGAAGAACAGAATAAAAAAGCGTTAGATCCTAAGGATGATAAAAGGATAGTAACAAGCGATAAAATACACACTTTACCTTTAGGTTATAAACATTAAATTCAAGTACCTACTTCAAAACTTCAAGTACCTACTTCAAAACTTCAAGTACCTACTTCAAAAAATCAAGTACCTACTTAAAGAATTCAAGTCCCTACTTAAAAACTTCAAGTACCTACTTCAAAAAATCAAGTACCTACTTAAAAAAATCAAGTACCTACTTAAAAAAAATCAAGTCCCTACTTAAAAAATCAAGTACCTACTTAAAAAAATCAAGTACCTACTTAAAAAAATCAAGTCCCTACTTCAAAAAATCAAGTACCTACTTAAAAAAATCAAGTCCCTACTTAAAAAATCAAGTATATACTTAAAAACTTCAAGTACCTACTTAAAAACTTCAAGTACCTACTTAATAAATCCAAGTATATACTTAAAATACTCAAGTAAATCTTATAATGAAAAATTCTTCCTAAATAAATGAATGAAAAGGCACCAATCAAAGTGTATGATTTTAGCGAAAAGAACACTTATCAGAATAAGCACGACCTTGCACCTCAGTGGCCATTCAGACTCTTAATTTGTGGTAGTTCTGGAACAGGGAAAACTAACCTTCTTTTGAATTTAATTTATGAATATCTTTGTTTCAACCGAATATACTTGTATGCTAAAGATCTTGAAGAAGATAAATATCAAGACCTTATAACCAATTTAACCACTTTGGAGTCACAATGCAAATCGAAAGTCTTAACAGTAAGTAACAATCTTGATGATATTGTCGATGTTGACGACTTAGACCCTGAGTACCAAAACTTGATTATCTTTGACGATTTTGTCACTGAAAAAGACCAGAAGAAAATAGAAGATTTATTCATAAGAGGAAGAAAGAAAAATGCTTCAATTATTTACTTGTCACAGAGCTATCATAAAACGCCAAAGGTGGTAAGGCTCCAGTGCAATTATTTTGCATTCTTTCAGTGTTCTAATCCAAAAGAAGTAAAATTAATAAGACAAAGCCATGTATCCAGTATAGACGATGAAAAATTTCTCAAACAATTCGAGACTGCAACCAAGGGCTACGGTTTTTTCTTCATAGATTTAAAAATAAAAGATAAAACCCTTAAGTACAGGAAAAACTTTGAAAAATTTACCGGATAATTTATTTCTATAATAAATGAATAAATTTGGTAGTGTTGGAAAAAAGGTTAGTAATGAATCGAATGAAAAGAGAGTTACTGATGACAACGGTAATATTAACCTACAAGGTAAGAGAATTATTATGTTAGGGGATTCGAAAGCTGACCAGGACGCTATTAGTTTCAGATCTATGACTATTATTTTGAATCAATTTAAAGAAGAAATTACCGCACAACAAGTGGGGGCAAATCAGTATTTTAGCGAAGATATCAACAGATTAACTGCGGTACATGATTCTCCTGATAATTTATTGGTAAGGATTAAAGATAAAGGGTTATTTGTAAAAGAAATAGTTCGAGTTAATGATAAAGAGATTAACGCTGAAAACAAGTTGATAACAAATGTTCAAAACCCTAGAAACAAAAATGATGCTGTTAATTTAGCAACGTTAACTATGAATCTTTTAGATTATGACAAAAAGCTTCTGGGGCAACACACCCATAACGGTATAATTGAAGGAAAGATTGCTGGTCAAAAAACTCGTATCGATAATATTGAAAGAGCAGTAGTAAATATTTTAAAAAGGCTTCTAGAGCTAGAGCTAAAACCTGTTGACAAACCATTCGTTACCAGAATAGAAAAAATGATGGCTGGTAAATAAATTTTATATGATAAATTAATTCCCTAATAAATGGTTGAGATATTTGAGTATACAGTTTATTTGTCAAAGCTTCAGAAAGGAAAGCTGAAGAAATGTTTTGATGCTAAACAAAAATGTCAGATACGTGTTAGTCATAGTAGACAAAATGAACGAGAACCAGTTAAGTTACTTTTAAGTAAACGACAAATTGATAAAATTGAAACATGTAAAATGAATAATAAGGGTTGTGACATAGATGTATCATACAAGCAGATGAGAGAAGCGATTCAAAAAGGTGGATTACTTCCATTCTTAATACCGTTAGCTGTAGCCCTTGGTAAGGCAGCTTTAACAAGCGGAGCTGCTGCTTTGGGTACATTCGCTGGTAAGAAATTGGTGGATAACATAACCAACACAGGTGGTGCGCTAAAACTTCCTGGAACACAAAAAGTTGTGGGTAATGGTGTACGGGGAAGACCTAAGAAAAAAACCGATGATGTCAACATAGGTGGAGCGCTTAAACTTCCTGGAACACAAAAAGTTGTCGGTCATGGGGTACGTGGAAGGCCTAGGAAGGAAAAAAACGATGATGTCAACACAGGTGGCGCGCTTACACTCCCTGGAACGCAAAAAGTTGTCGGTCATGGGGTACGTGGAAGGCCTAGGAAGTCAAAAAACGGGGACATCAAAAAAGAAGCAAAAGTAAAGTAGGACCTCTAACTAATTTTGATATTATGGATGCATTAGGGAGTATACCACAGTTTCGAGGTGTTTTCTCTTTAGATACGCTACCCAAACATATAAACGATTCGGAATGCGGTGTCATTAATTATGATAAACTCGGAATGCCTGGAACTCACTGGGTTGCGTATTGTAATCTACCTGAATACCCCCATGTAGAATTTTTTGATTCTTTCGGTATTCCCCCGGGAAAAGAAATAATTAAATATCTAAGAACTTCAAAGAAAAAAATAGCTTATGAAAATCTTGCTGTTCAAAATATAGATGAATTAAACTGTGGACTTCACTGTATTTCTTACATTAAGCGCAAAATGAAGTTGGTAGCTTTTCGTTTATAAAAATTGTTTTCTAATAAATGGAGATTTATTGTATGAAATGTAAAAAGAGCACTGACACTGAATCAATGTTTAAGGCAGTGTCACAAAAAAATAATGTTCCAATGCTGAAAGGGAATTGTGTTATTTGCGGATCGAGGAAAAATCGCTTTTTAAAAAAAACCTCAACGCAGAAACAGATATTTTAAAGACGTATTATTCTAATTATTCAGGTGTGGATGATATTTACAGAAAATTAAAAGAAAATGGTGTTAAGGTTTCCAAGGATAAAATAAAAAATGTGTTGCAAAATGAGAATGTGTATACGTTACACAAACCTTCCTATCATAACTTTGAAAGGAGGCGAGTGTATGTTCACTATGTTGATGAGCAATGGCAAGCTGATTTAGTTGACATGCAGAAATATAAAAAAGAAAATAATAAAACAAATTACATTTTAACTGTTATTGATTGCTTTAGTAAATATGCTTGGTGTATCCCTCTGAAAGACAAAACGGGTGCTGAAATAATAAAAGCATTCAGTGTTATATTTAAAGAAAGAATTCCTAAGAAACTACAAACTGATAAAGGTAAAGAATTTGTTATGAGAAATGTTCAAACTTTTTTGAAAAATAATAACGTTCACTGGTTTGCATCGGAAAGTGAACTGAAAGCACAAATCGTGGAACGATTCAACAGAACTCTGAAAGAAAAGCTATGGAAATATTTTACTCACAACAACTCTAGTAAATGGATTGATATTTTACCTGTATTCGTAAATAATTATAATAACTCGTACCACCGTTCAATACAAATGAAACCAGTTGATGCTAGTAAAAAGGTTAATCAGAAAAAGGTTTTTAGTGCTCTGTTTCCTCCAGTAGATGACTACAAAATCACAGGAAACGTCAAAGTAGGGGATTTAGTCAGAATTAAAAAAGAAAAAAGTATTTTTGATAAAGGATATTTACCTAATTATACGGATGAAGTATTTCAGATAGCAACCATCAGACCTACCATTCCCATTACTTATGAAATATCTGACAAAAGTGGGGAATTAATTCAAGGAGGGTTTTATGAAAAAGAACTTTCAAAATTTATTATGAAATAAAATTACTTGTATATAAATGGATTCAAGACGCTTGAGTGATATTTTATCGGATATAGTGAAGAACAGAGAAATTCAGAGAAGAAAGGTTCAGCAAAATGAGATGGAGAAGGCAGGATTTCGGGAATATGCTTCAGAATTAAACGCTCCAGTTATTATAGCACAAAAAGAAAACACTAAAGATACCATCAAAAAATTACAAGAAAACACTGAAATGATCATAAATAAACTACAGGAAGGTGATGATAGTTCAAGAACAAGGCTTCTCCAGCTAGGTGAAACGATTCAACCATATCAGCTTCCAGTTTCAGGGGTAGAAATGCAGTCAACCGCTTTAGAAGCATCTCCAACAAGTATAAAAGTTGTTGATCTGAATGAAGGTATTGATAAAGAGTTATTAAAAACCCTTAATCTGAAATATAGAGATAATCATAGAAGATATGAAGGGGAATATTTTGAGATGCCTCATTTTTATTATGATAACCCAGAGAATATAGAAGATGCTTTGGCTGAATTAACACCGATAAGTCAAAGTTATGGTGGTCTGAAAAGTAAAAGTTATAGTTCTAGTAAGTATGATGAAATTATTTTATTTATACAAGACTATAAGGATAGATTAAGAAAAATTCAATCTAGTATACCCTTTATCAGACAACAAGGAACTGGAATATTTATGAATTGTGATGAAATGATTTCAAAATTATACACTTTGATAGGTAGCAGAGTAAACGGAAATACATCTGATGAGGTGAGAAATGAAGCTATTGATATTTTGGATTCGTTAATGAGAAATAAATTTCTTACGAAGAGAAATTACAATTCAATATATAAAAAATATTTCTAATAAATGGTGTTGTTAAACATTGAAGGTAATGAAAGTATCATTGATATAACATTTAGTCAACCAATCGAATTGAATCGTAATTGGGATTATGAAATAGGTTTGAATCAGTGTACTTTGTGGTATTCATGGCATAATATAAGTGATAAATTTGGAAATAATACATTTCAATACAGGAAAGATGAAGATAATAATGCAACAGAATGGATGAATGTTACTATTCCTAATGGGATGTATAACGATGATTGTTTGAATTATTTTTTGTGTCAGTATTTTGATACCCCAAAAGATAAATGTCCTATTGTCATTTCATCAAATCCAGCATCTATGAGATTTGTCATCATATTACAAGAAAAATACATGTTTAGATTTAATAGTGACTTGTGTCAGATTTTAGGATTTGATAAGGATAGTGAGATATCTAAGAAAATCAATGAAGGTACAAAGCTTCCGAATATAACAAGAAGCGTTGATAAAATTCAAATTCACTGCTCTCTCGTAAACAGTTCTATCGTAAACAAAAGTAAATCAGATGTCATTTGGACATTTGTTCCTAATACAGAACCGGGTTGTCAAATTGTTGAGAATCCTAGACAATTAATCTACCTTCCTATTAACACAAAAGACTTTATTTACTCCTTGAGAATGACAATTACTGATCAGTTGGGAAGACCTATCGATTTGAATGGTGATAACGTTGGATACGTGCTGCATTTAAGAAAAGCTTAAAGGATTAGTGAAATAAAATTATTTACCTATAAATGTTGATTAATAATAAGCGATTACTTTATAAAAAGCAGTATGGAAGTGGAATCGGTAGTGTATTCAAAAACATTGTTAATTCCCAGTTATTTCAAACGTCAGCAAAACAAATAAAAGATGGGGCTATGTCAATGTATAATAATATTATTAAACCGAGATTTGAGTTGTTGAAAAACAGAGCAATAGAATATGGGAAAGATCTGATCGATGTAAACAAGAAGGAACTCATTGATGTAATTGGAAACAAAAAATCGATGAAGGATCTTATCGGTACAAATAAAAGGATTTTAAATCAAAGAAGTCAGGACTTGATCAAAACGTTAATGACTGGAAATGGATTAAAGATTCTGAAATAAGTTTTATTTAATAATTTCTTTCTTATATAAATGGCAGTAAATAAAGTTATCAGTCCTCAATGGAACATATTTGACGAACCGCTTGTGGATGATACAGTGGTAAAATACGAATTTAAAGAAATTCGAGAAACAGATGTGAATGTATCTAATAAATCAGAGTTTGAATTCGTAACAAAGAAATTAGATTCTTGGTTTTATCCAAGTGAAAGTTATCTTGATGTCAGTGTAAGAATAGTAAACGAAGATGGGACTCCTATAGCTGCAACCGATGTTGCTACTTTAACGAATAATGGATTTAATTTATTCAGTACCGCTGAGTATGTAATAAACGATGAATCGGTTGAAAAAATTAATCATGTTGGTATTACAACTACCGTTACAAAGTTGATTGAATACTCTGATGATTATTCTAGAAGTGCAGCAAGAAATCATTTCTGGTATAAGGATTATAATCAAGGAAAAGAAATTAATCCTGTTATTGCTTCGTTTACTGCAACTCCAGTAGTAGCAGGGGCTGCAGCAGGGGGTGGAACAGTCAGTTTGAGAAATAATAATAATTATAATAAAGGATTTGAAAAAAGATATAACAGAACAAAGAGCAGTAAATTAGTAAATATGTATTTACCATTATCAGAATTGTTTGGATTTCTGAAAGGAAACAAACGATTCTTCAGAGGTGCATCGCATAAATTATTTCTAAGAAGAAATGATGATAACAACATGATTATAAGAAATGGAAATACTAATTTCAAAGTAGTAATCGAGTATTTATCCTGGAAGATCCCTATTGTAGCTCCTAGTATCGAAATGATGAGTGAATTAGAAAAGGATCTTGCTAAGGATAAAAAGCATAATCTGATGTGGGAAGCATGTAATAGTTATAAAAGTGATGTTAGTCAGAATAAGGAGCACACCTGGAAAGTTGTGTCTGAGAGAAATAGTCCTACAAAAATCGTTGTGATGTTACAGAAAAATGAAAAGCATAACAATCAATTAATGAATAATATGGTGTTTGATCATATGAATTTAACAGACATAGAACTTAGAATTAATGGGGATAAATATCCTGAAGAACCACTCAAATGCGACTTTAGCGATGAGAAATGTAAATACTCAAATCTTTACAATAGGTTCATACATTTGGGCTATAAGCAATTAGCATTTGATACTGGTAGTGTTGTTAGTATAGAAGAATTTAAAGAAGTATATCCACTATTCTGTTTCGATGTTTCCAAACACGAATCAAGTATATATAATGGAACAACTGCTGATATTGAAATAAGTTTAACATTAAAACACGCTCAGCCTGTACCATATAATATTTACTGTGTTATATATTATGAAAGAAAAGCTACATTAGGTATTATTAACAAAAATATGTATGTGAGTTTGTGAGTCTGGATTTTTATTTAATAAAATCATCCCCTAATAAATGGAGTCCACAAAGGAAGTCTTGAATACAATCAGAATGAATAAATACAATGAGACAATCAGGAAAGAAGCATTGGTATTAGGACTGAAATATAGTATCGTTAAAATGAGAATTGCTAAGACAAAATATGGTGATAAGTTGGTTGTAGTCATTAATCATAATGACAAACCCTGTGATTTGTTTATAACGCAGAAATATAATGCCATTGCTAACGAATTACTTTTAAAGAAAAATCTGGTTTTGCAGCCTATTGTACGCGAAAACAAGAACAAAGAAACATATGTGGATTTAGAACTGTTTACTCAGTAATATTTGAATAAAAAATGAAAAATGTAAAAAAAAAAAAGAAGTAGTAGTATATTGTAGTATTTTATATGTAGTAAAGGGTAATATTCTCATTTCTTGTATCCTTTATTTTGGAAGTAAGAAAATAAAAATGTTCTTAAAAAGGGGGATAATTTGGTAAAAAGGATGTTAAAATTTAAGAAATTGATGTTAAAATGGGGTTTTGAAATTGGGGGAAGGGTGGGCCAGAACCCCCTTTATATAACTACTGATGACAAACCAAAAATCATGGGTCCTTAATGCTATCCAGTAATTTGTAGAATACCTCACTGTAGGTAATCTTTGTTGTTTCCACCATATCCTAAGTTTGCACCGAAGAAAGGGATGCTGGCTTCTCTCCACCACATCTGGCGTTTTAACTGGCCAGTCTTTCCTGTGTAATAGAATTGTCCATTCGCCTAGTTGCTTGAGGACACTAACTGACCATCATGTGAGCCAATCCCATATACCTTTTTCTAGATTGTCTCCAAATATGGCAAGAACAAAAAGATAAATTCTTCAATGCCCTTAAATTTTAGTGTTAGGAAAGTATAGTGTGCAGCTTGCTTGTTTATAGTAGCCTTCTTCTGTCTTTCAGAAAGTAAGTCTCAGTTTGCTCGAGATGATCCGGCATTCCTTGTTCTGCTTGGTCTTTGGATTTGTGGTAAGAATTTTTGTTTTCTCCTTTTAATTCACCCTATCCCAGCAAGCCGCAAATGCAATGCAGTACGAGAGTGGAGAAGCCGTTTTCTAGCTTCATAAAATAACCCCTTTTAAGCATTCCCTCTTTGGATATTTAAGAGCTCCTCTCAGCACCTCATCTTTGCCTGATGACTAATCCTGAATCACCAAAATCTGTTGGAGCCATAAAAATAATGCAAATACCAAGAAAAACGCAACAGTGCGGGCACAAAAGCGACCTTCCCCCTATTTTGGTGCAGCAAGTTGGTTTAAAATGTAGCGTTTACATGGACAAGAAATCCCGTCGGGTAGAAGGAACTCCCGTCGACTCGAAAAGGATTTCGTTCGTGAAGACGACTAGAACAAGACCAAAGGTTTCGATGGGATCCCAAAAATTTAATATTTACAGACAATCGGGTCTTGTAGCGGTCCAGTGGTGATCATCTGAGAAGGCGAAGTTCAAATAGGGGTTCAGCATGTGAGTTTACCCCTGTGCGTCATGTCTACTTTGACGAAAGTTCCTGCCTTACTTCTGCCAGATTTCCGGTTTCAGCCGGATTCTGGGGAATCTGCTTGTCTTGCAAAAAAATGAAGTTCAAAAACAGATTCAGCCTATCTCCATTCCCCTATGTCGAACCTCTAATCAACTTCAGATAAAACTTCAATTTCAAACAAATTTTCCGATTTCAGCAGGATTCCTGGCGAACTATGTGTCCAGGTATAAAATGATTGTCATACGCGAATTCAGCATGTCTTCTTACCCGGAAATCGAACACCTAATGAAATTCATATAAATTTTACTTTTAACAAATTTTCCTGTTATGGCCTGATTCCGGGCGATCTACTTGTCAAGCGACAAACTAATTTTCATATTCGGATTCAGCATATTTCAATATTTCACTATCCTTAAATCGAACCTCTAATCAACTTCAGATTAATGTTTTATTTTTGACAAGCTCTCCGGTTTTGGCCGCTTGTCCGACGAGAAAATTATTTTCATATTCGGATACAGCATGTCTCCTTACCCCCAAATCGGATATCTAATCAACTTCAGATAAAACTTTTAGTTTTTACAAACTTTCCGGTTTTAGCCGGATTCCGGGTGAACTACTTGTCCGGCGAGAAAATGGTTTTCATATTCGTGTTCAGCATGTTGTCATTACCTTTTAAAAAATGTTTTTGTTCGTCCCTTAGTTTGAAACCCCTCCCCCTCTCCTAAATATGCAGCTATCGGGCTCATCTACTAACTCGACCATTCCATTGACTCGAAGAGTCCTCGCACCAAGTTTCATCAAAATATCTCATTCCCGTCGAGAGTTATCGTGCTGACAGACGGACGGACGGACAGAGGGACAACTTTTGCGATGTCATAGGTATCCCTCCTCTTACGTTTTGGGATCCCAAAAAAAGTCTAGCCGGACAGGAACCCTTTCATGATGAAAGGAATTCCGGTCTACTTGAAAAGAATCTTGTCGGCGGCGCTAGTAAAAATACTGAAAAAAAACCAGCTAGCTTTTGAGAGTAGCAGTCATCAGTAGGCTACTGATGTCGTAATTGCCTCAAAACATTTTTTATTGGCTAGTGAATTTATTTTTGTCAGATATTCTGGTTTGAAGATTTTGTTTTTCCTTTACATGTAAACATAATCTTCTGACCAAGATCGGATTCTGTTCAAGTTTTCCTGTACTTGTAAACGCTGCATAAGAAAAATTCATTCATAACTAGTATGAAATGTTACTTTCAAGTTTTCAATTTTACTAATATCTTTTCGGATTTATTCCAACCTATGTCTGGATTAAAACGAGAGAGTTAGCCACCAGCATGTCTGCACAAAACATGTATACCGATCTTAGCTTGCATATTTGGTAAATGTGAACAATATGCTATTTTTTTAGTTACATCCATTGCATTCACTGTTGTGCTTAACCTTCACGCCATCGGATTTGTCAAATTCCTGCTCTACACTTTGTTCGTCGATTGCTTAGCAGTTTCAGTGGTTGTCGCCAGCATAACATGGTAAGATGGATTTCCTGAGTTACCATGGTATCTGATACACGGTACTCTGCAAAAACGACTATTGCCGAAATTGCACTTTTCGAAGTTATCCCGAAAGATAAACAGATATCCAGTTACATCACTAAGTTCTAAGCTCCTTTCTCACCAATCTGACGAAATTGGATGAAAGTGAGATGACTTTTCAGATACCACGACCAGTTCCCACGGTCGGACCGTAGTATCTGAATATCTGATACCACGATAACTGGCCAGATACCACGATAACTGCAAAAACGACTTTAGACCGTGGTATCAGATACCATGGTATCTGCAAACACGCAACTCTGGTAACTAGGAACCTTGGATGGGGAAAATAATAGTTGTGTTTTCGATCCGAATTCTCCGTTCCGAATTCTCGCTTCTGAATTCTCGATTCTCGTACAGATTTTCGTTTTTGCTCCTCTGACTTCTCCATTCTCGCTTTTGACAAAAACACTAATGCCCGGGCTGCCCGGGCCCCACTATAGTCACACCTGGTAATAACGCCGGTAATAAGACCATAGGGGTATTCTCGCCGTTCCCCGAGGACTCTTCGGGGAATCGAAGGGAACGGCGAGAATAGAGGGAGTCACTCCAAGCGGACTCCGCGTACAGAATCAGCGAATTTTGTTCGAATAAGAAATATGCAGTTGACGAAATTAGTCTGGTTCCACTTTATTTTTGGTTTTGTTTATCCTGATTATTTTTAATTAATTTTACATTACACCAATACCAGCAAAAATTGATTCCCCTCCGAATCTGAAAGGGAGTCCTTTTTGATGACGGGGAGGATAATCGGAGCATTCCTCGTCCGGGGGGACTCGCGAGAATACGGGGAGTGAGTCCCCGGGACAAACAAAAACGCGGGGACTCCTCAAGTGGAGTCCTCGGGGGAACGGCGAGAATACGCCTCATCTTACGGTCGAAATTAGGAAGAAAAGACGCTGAAAACGTACGATAGTCGAGATGGAAAATCCATTTCCGCCATTTTGAAACGTATCTTTGGACGTTTGGAACAATCGAGACCAGAATCACCGACCTTAGCCGGTTTTGTTTACCTTTGAGTGATGATGGTGGTAATATTTCTTGAATTTCTTCTTTCCGGGTGTGACCAGGATGAAAAGTAAGAGTGGGTAATAACCAAATTAACGAACCAAATTACGTACGGATGTGATTGAGTGTGGCCCGGGCATAACTTTGCAGTTCGTCCGCAACCCGGTAGACGTGATTGTGCATATTGAACACCAACACTCTGTTGACCAATCAGGGAGGAGAATCGAGAATTCGCCATCGGAGCAACTTCTCGATTCTGCGGAATCGCAAGAAAAGGAGAATTTACGTCATCTGAATTGTCCAAAAGGCGAAATAGGAGAATTCGGAGGACAATCGCGAGGAGAATTCGGATCAAAAACGCAACTAATGTAGCTCACGTTTTATGGCAGTGCCAGGAGTCCCCCTTCCTTATTCAGGCTAGGAATAGTGAGCTCTTCTCTGACATTTTGACATCTACAGATTGTGAAGTCGTTGGAGGTTACGTTATAGCACATTTAAATGGCAGATCATCATTTAAAAGACACGTTGCACTTATGATAGTAATTCATTCTACTTGAGTATTAGTTCCGTCCATCCTCATTCCCGAGATTCTACATGTATAAATGTGTCCTATCTTCTCTATTGGCATTACACTGAGCATCATGCTTGCCATGTTTGGCAAAGTTTTTGTCAAGCTTATTGGACCGAAGACCGGTTGTGCAGATTTTCCCAGTTTGTCATCCAAGGCAAGGCATGGAAAGAGGCTAAAAACAGCCGAAGCCTTTTGTCTGTAATCTAAGCTAAGTTTTAAAGTAGTCAACTAACTCAATTATTTGAGGAGAAACACAATATAGTGCGAGGTGTCCTTTAAGTAGTCATTGGGAAGTTATCATATGGATCATTTAAATGGCAGGTAGTCGTTTAGGAAGAGTGAACTATGTTATAGTTGGTAGGCTGTTTTCTGTATAGCATGTTCTAAACCGTGTGTATGGTCCACCCATGACTAAATACAAACTTTTCTATATTATTTGAAGGTAATTTAGGAATTGCGTCCATCGATAGTGTTGATGGGTTGTCAGTGACAGGCAACAGCGATACGACTTTAAAAGAAACCCCAACTCTACTGTATTACAACAGTATGTTGACTACTAAATAGAGAATCTGAACATACACAATACACCATACCCAAAACGCAACATACACTAAACATTCAGGGAAAGATGCAAATGCGGCTAACTCACATTATGTGAAGAACTTGCCAATTATCCGCTTTCAGCTATTGCATTTCATCTTGTGGACAACTCATACCACGGACAGTTCGTTCCAGCAAGAACAAATAATCAGATAGAACTTCTGTCTTTAGTCCCATGCAGCGACCATAAAAACCCCGATAAAACTGAGCGGACCTAGAGGTATTTACTCTAGCTGTGAGCTGATGTTGATACCCGTTTTACTCCTCTTCCGTCTTCGCCGTTGTTTATCGCACAAGAAATAGTGAAGGAGGCTGGCAGGAGGCTTGGAGCGCGTCCATAGAACCAATCAGCTTTGACTCCTACTTTTCCTCACCAGCGACTTGTACTTAGCTATTTGTAGAGGTAACGAAATGTGATGTGGCGCTGCTAATATCCTCCGCTCTTTCGTAGCTGACAGGGTATGGGGAAATATTCGACTCCGCATACCCGATGAAAAATTTATCTCAAAATAGTACTATGAAGTAGTACGAAAAAGTAGCATGCAGTACTAACGATACTACTACATGCTTCTACTTCAAGGCTACCGTGTTACTGCATACTACTATATGCTACTATTCGCAAGACCGGATGCTACTATGGCGAGACAGGATGCTACTGGATACTACTACATAAGATTGGACCAGTCTGAGGCACATTAAATGATAGTATTCTTTGCTATTACGTAGTATTACATGCAACGTATTCGTACTACTACCATACTACTACGCAGGCTACAAATTTTTCATCGGGTAGTCATATCACAGAGACAGGGAGACGGCGGTTCTGTCAGATTATATGTTCTTGGTTCGAGAGACTGTTCGTCTACGGACACATAACGTCAGACTGTGATGAGACGATTGAGCTGAGTGACAGATAATAGCACTAGAACTGCGAAATGAAGAGCCGACTGGGTGACTGAGAAAAAGAACCTAGTGTGATAATGTAGACAGAACTGACTATAGGTCTCCATAGTTTTGCTTTGTTTTCCAGGTTTGTAATGAACAAGTATTTCCGAAAGCCACAGTGTCGAGACGAAGACGTCGAATGGGGATATGCATTTGATGTGCATTTGAATGCATACTTCCCCTCGCTGATCATTCTTCACTTAGTGCAGCTGTTCTTTTATCACGGTGAGTTTTCTACTATGTTTGCTGGTATCCGGCTACATCAAACTGTAGGCCTGGGATAGGTATTTCGGGTTAGCATTTGCATTCGAAAGCGCGCAAATGCTATCACATGAAGCATTTGATGTTCATTTGAATGCATACTTCCCTCATGAAACGGGCGATAAACCAGATGATCCTATTTAGACCGATGGCTACCAATTCTTAAAAAGTTAGAAAACAGACGATTTCAGGCTGTTCTTGGTCGTGAGTTGTAGTACTAGTATGACATTATCACTTTTTGAGATCCCAAAAACGTAAGTGGAGGGATATCTATGACATCGCAAAAGTTGTCCGTCTGTTAGCACGATAACTCTCATCTATGACATCGCAAAAGTTGTCCGTCTGTTAGCACGATAACTCTCGAAGGGGTTGACATATTTTGATCAAACTTGCATGAGGGCTCTTTAGATCAAAGTGCAGGTCAAGTTCGAAGATGAGCTATCTATATTTAGGGGTTGGGGAGGAGTTTGAAATTAAGGGAAACAAAAAATATTTTTTTAAAGCTAATGAAATAGTCGAATTAAGGGTAAGGAGACATGCTGAATCCGAATATGAAATTATTTTCTCGCCGGAAAAAAGTTTACCCGGAATCCGGCGAAAATCGGAAAATTTTTGAAATGTAAAAGTTTAATCTGAAGTTGAATAGAGGTCCAGTTTAGGGGCAAGGAGACGTAGTGAGTCTGGATATGAAAATTATTTTCTCGTCGGACAATTAGTTCGGCCGGAATCTGGCCAAAACCGGAGAAAAGTCTTATTTAAATTTGATACTGTTCGATTTTCGTGCGAGTAGGGGCAACGAGTACCCCCCAAACCGGAGAATTTGTTTAAAGTAAAAGTCTTATTTAAATTTGATAATGTTCGATTTGCGTGCGAGTATAGGGGCAAGGAGACATGCTGAATTCGTTTTTTAGCTTTAGTTTTTTTGCCAAAAAAGTAGCTTTTCCGGGATCCGGCCGAAACCGCAAGTTGGACAGAAGTAAAGAAGGAAGGACATTCGACGTAGGCTATAGGGTAAACCATATTCTGAATCCATATCTGAATATTTGACAGCACAAAATGGATATCTGAATACATCTGAACTTGGTGAAATTGAGCTGGTGTACCCGTTTTACACTGTCAAATACGAACTTGGTCTTTTCCGATTATTCATTGGCCTTAATCTGTTTCTAAATTTTAAAAGTAAAAATGTTTAAGAAGTCTGCCGAAGACCGAATATCTACAAGACAGAATTGTCTGGACAAATATTAAAATTTTGGGATCCCATCGAAACGTTTGGTCTTTTTTAGTTAGGGTTGTTACTACCTAAATAAACGAATGAGGATTTTGCAAAATGAGGATTTTTACCGTAGAATTCGTTTCGTGGTTGAAAAACCATGGTTTTCTCCGATGGGGCAGAGGGATCACTTTAGTAATTGTTTTCTCTTTTTTCAGTTTTCATAAGTCAGGACTGGTTCGTTTCAAGAATGGTCGGAAACTTTCTCTGGGTCATTTCCATTGGCTACTATGTGTACATAACCTTTCTGGGATACAGCTGTAAGTTTTTGTTCTAGTGCTCCAATGCGTTCTTTGATCTGTAGAGGCCCGCTGAGGAGCTCGTAGCAGCTGAAAGTCACCCACAGGTCAAGTCTGAGGTTGAGATTATTAGTTGCGTTTTTTATCTGAATTCTCGATTCTCGTACAAATTACCGATTTGCTCCTCTGGCTTCTCCGTTTTCGCTTTTGACGAAAACACTAATTTGGCAGCTCGTCCGTAACCTGGTATACGTGTTTATGTATACTGAACACCCGCGCTCTGTTGACCAATCAGGGAGCAGAACAGAGAGAGGAGAATCGAGAATTCAATTTTCTCGATTCTGCAGAATCGCGAGGCTTTCCCCGTTCTCGATTCTGACAATAACGCAAGAAAAGGAGAATTCGCTTCACCTGAATAGTCCAAAAACGCGAAGTAGGAGAATTGCAAGGAGAATTCAGATAAAAAACGCAATGGTTGTTTTAGTTCAGCTCACGTACCCGGTCTTATCGGCCCAACTGACTTAGCAACCAGGTTTGTTTCAAAACTTTCGGGAGATTTCACTCGAACGTCGGCGCAACGAGATCCCTGGCTTACGTCAGTAGTTTGTGCCGACTTCGTCTTTTATTTTATTATTTATTTATTTATTTAATTCAGTCGTAGTCATATACACAGAGGAAAAAACACACATTCTAGCCTAAATATCACACATAACCACATATGTATCAAAAGAAGGAGTTTCGATAAGGTATTTCGCGGTAGGTGATGATAGGATCCTTAGAGAGGTAATTCATCTCATTTATGTTTTGTAGAAGTGGAAACCAAGGGTCCTGGCTTCAGATAACATTCATTCTGACGCTGTGTGAACTCATCTGTTTATTTGTAAAAAAAATTATGTGAGAGAGAGAGAGAGATAGGTTTATTTAAACAACATCGTAGCTGACAGCTAATTTGCGTTGCTTCACTATACTAAATAACAAACTAACACAAAAAAGAAGAAAATATCATTCGGCTTTGTTTGGCAAATCCGTAAAGAAGGTACAAACGAATTTGCGTGGTGGTTCGCTCGCGAAGCTACTGGAACCAGTTTATTTTGGTGACGCGTACGGTTGTTGGGCGGTTGTTGCACGCTATTGATGTCATGTGTTTGTCATTGTGCGATTTATTTTTGTCGTGTGCTTATTTAAGTCCTGAAATTTTTCCCTCTTCTGTTTAATTTTTTTCGGTTGGGAGCATCCCGATGAAAAATTTTCGAGAATTAGCCGTATGGAGTTGTACCAAAAAGTAGCATGCAGTAGTAACTGTTGCTACTGCATGCTAGTACTAGCAAACTGGATGCTACTACAGCAAGATTGGACTTAAAGGACCTGTCTTACCTATAATACTAATGCAACCTACTTCCATAATCACCCCATACATTTCTAAACCCGGGGACCACAATTTCGTATGGTACATTCTAACCTCACTAACAAAACCGCGCTGATTTTGTCACTTGCCGTGCTTTGCTACCTTCGATGTGTATCACGCTGTTGATGGTTGTCTGCGAGACCATCAGAAAAACCGGTTATATAAACTATTTCCCTGTTTTCGGGTACAAGTCAACGGGTCTTAGAAAAGGCTTAAAACAGCCAAAACCGTGGGTTATTTGTTGAAAGCACAGCGTAGCTTTAAAGTATTCAAATATTTTAAAACACTGTAAGTTGAAGAGTAAATAGTGCGAGGGGTCTTAAAGATTAACCCAGTCGGAGGCATGTTATATCATAATATTCCATACATAATAATACATGCAACTTTTTCGTACAACTATTATTCAACTGCACAGTCAAAGAATTTTTCATCGGGATGGTTCAAAATCTAGGGACTCCGAATACCGGAACCCCTGTGAACGTAGGTAATGATTGCTTGTGCATCTTCTGCGAACATTCGTCTACGCACTTCCGTGAGACGCGCGTGGTACCAATTTGTCAGTAAACCCTGTAGGGGACATATCAGCGCTGTTTCGAGCAGAAGAAGCGGGTGCCGGAGCTGTTTTCCAATAATCAGCGGTACCGGCAACGCCACAAATGGACAAATCGATACTGAAAGGACCCCTCTTGCTTATTCTGCCGTTTGTAATATACATAGCTCCCTTATTGAACCATAAGTTTCTATAATCCCCACCTTTCTCCATTGTTTCGTTTTGTCCCTACGAATTTTTTGCGCTTTTTCTGTCGTGCCACGCTTTGCCCGTCACAACCACAAAGTTTGCCGAGATCTTCTAACTCTTTCACACATAAGGACATGAGAATCTTCTCTTTTTGTCTTCTTTTATTCGCTTAGTTTTCCCACTTTTAAACCACGGCATGTTCAGTTTTAAAATATTTTGCGCCCAGCCACCACGTGGAAGAGCAGGAAGGCTGGATAGACTCGACAAACGCTAACAAGAAAAGCGCGAAATTCAGATGGAAAGTAATGGTATTTTCGAAAAACATTTTCTGATCCATTTCACAGTGGAAAGATCATTTTTAGTAAGAGTTGTGCTTTAAAACGACCATTTTTTATTTACTGTGATGATAGTTGTAGCATTCGCCGTCCTTCAAGACACATGAGAATGCCGGATATAGCCGGCGTGACACACAAAAACGCGGAGTCTGCTTCGTAGTCTCCAAGGAACGGCGAAAAGAGACATAAAGCACGACTCTTCTTAGAAATCATCTTTTCACTATGAAATGAATCAGAAAAAACGTTTTCGGAAATACCATTACTTTCCATCTGAAATTAGCGATTTTCTTGTTGGATGTCGACTCTGTCCAGCCTTCCTGCTCTCCGACGCGGCGACTAGGCGCAAAATAGTTGAAAACTGAACGCGCCGTGGTTAGAACGTGGGACAACTAAGCAAGTAAAAATAGAAGGTTCTCGTATCCTTTTGTTAGAAAGAGTTATCAGCGGACGTTGAAGGTTCCGTCAAACTTTGGATTGTGTGACGGGCAAAACTCAGCTCGGTCGAAAAAGTGCTGAAAATTCGTAGGCACAAAACGAAACAATTGAGAAAGGTAGGGATTTTAGAAGCTTATAATTAATTACACAAGGGAGCTAGGTATATTATAAAAGGCGGAATAAGCAAGAGGGATCCTTTAGCTTCTAAAAAGCGTGGGTCAATCTAGCGGTAATCCACCTGGAGCAACCATTAGTCCATCGTAAAGAGTGCAAAAGAAAGCGCCCGGATTACCAAATAGGCAGAGAAGACACATGCGAATGGGCCCCGCTACTCTTAGGGGCCCCACGAAGACGGGTAAAAAAAAAATGTAGATTTGATTTTGAAATAAATTTACAATCGGTATTTTTGTAATTGTTTGGTGCAAACTACGTATGTGTAATGTAGAGATGATCACCGCTCGAACTGCAGACTACTAGGAGAAGTTTACAAAGGGGCCCCCCAAACTTTGATCGCTAATGACCTTCACGCTTACGGTGACTCAAAATACCACATCCTCTATAAATATTCCTTGAGCCCAAGCTGACTTTGAAACATATATTCAAATAATGTGTACATCGTAGCTAATTCAGTTGTATACATTATTTGAATATACATCCTCTATGGCTATGCCTGGAACTTCCAGTAATTGCGTAAGGTCCCGGTCATTGTGTCGGAGTACACTGTAAAAAGTATCTCCAAGCAAGGATTAAGGTTAAGTGCAGTATTTGCTACTCGGATTATTCTTATCACTATTTCGTATCAATTGTACCTCAGCAGAGATAAGAATAATCCGAGTAGGAAATACTGCAGTTAATTTTAATCCTTACTCGCAGATACTTTTTACAGTGTAGTATCCAACCCCTTTCGCCTTACGTCATCTGGCTCCCGATTGGTTTAGGAGCCTCATTCAAAGAACGGAAAAATTGTGTTAACTTTTCTACTTACCGATCAGATGGTGTCAGAAGATTGACCAGTAAACTGGCTGTTTTGTAAAATATTTCACCGAGTTATAGGGCAAGGGCTGAGCTTTCACGGTAATTTACAGTGTTGCCAGATAGGCGGATTTTACCCCAAACTGGCGGATTTTGTCGGAGAATGGCTTAAATATTTTTGCAACGGGCGTGTGGCGTAAAACGTGGCTGTTTTTCTTTTTAGCTGGAGGATTTTGGCGTGATGTGAACATTGACTGTCTTTGCGAGAAACCGACTGTTTTTCAGTAAAATTTACTGTTTTTTAGATAAAATCGAATGTTACGTCGTTTTAATCGTGGCGCCCGAAGGCCGGAAAATTTGTGGGGTTCAGTGTTGATAGTCATTGAGTTTTTGGAAGGTGTAGATTTTTCTGGCGTATTTTGGGCGTATTTTTCAAAGGCCGCGGCTTATCTTTTTTACCACGATCTGGCAACATTGGTCATTTACTTGTTTTCTGTTGTAGGACCCTTTTCACAGTTTCATTTATTGTGTTTTTTTCTTTTTCAGCGTTGCCGATTCTGCAAAACGTCAAAGTTATTCTGTATGTTTTACCGGTGTTGATTGTATTGTATTTGTTGTCCCTGTCGGCGGGATTCAACGTGACGGTCAGTTTGATGGATTTCTATTTGTACCGGGTTCTGTAAATTTTTTAAGTTTGATTTTGTTGGGCGCCAAGTTATTTATTAAATCGCTTTTTTACTCTAGATTGCTATCCAAAACACTGAAAGTAAAAGAGTAAATATTTACCACCATACACACCTAAAAGAGAAGATTTTTACCACTTCTTGTGCACAGTCTGCTAAGTAATAGCAACTAGCAAGAAGAGATAAAGAAGAACTGAAAGGATTGTTTATTCTTGGTAAACCTAGTCATTTCCGGACATTACACTGTAACAAAAAAAGGCAGTATTTGCTACTGGGATTAATCTTATCTGTATTGAGATAAGATTACCCCTAATCGGATTAATCTTATCCCAGTAGGAAATACTGCATGTTTATTCGGAGAAACTTTTTACAATGTAGAGATCTTGGGCCCCTTGACAGTTATCAGAGTCGGTGCCCCTTTTTTGGTAATTTGGCAAAAAAGAAACAAATTAACGGGAAACGAATAATAGGTACACCAGCTGTCAAAAGCTGCAAACCCCTCATCACTGAAGCTGATGATGGTATAACAGTCGATGGTTGTTTACAAGTCCCCTACATGCCTCACAATTGGGGACGGCCTATTTTTGGTTGCAGTTTGTACCTTACTACGAAGTTGTCAGCCCCTCTAAACTTTCAAACTGTTGTATCTCATGAAGGAATTCTTATACAAAAAATCGAATGGCATATGCTATGATATGCGCATCAGGGTCTATCGGTTACCGTTGAAAAAAAAAATTCCATCTCTACTACAGGTTAGAACCTTACCACATTCGGGGTACTAGGAAAAAAAAACACGACAAAACCAAACTGCTGCTCCCGGAATAGAATTCTATTTCCGCTGTGTGAAAAGAACCCGATGTGCCGACGCTTGACAAAAGCATACAACAGTTTATTAGTGGAGTGTTCCTTGGAACAATTCACTATTGCGAGCGCTGTAGCAGCTTCCGGTTTTCAACATATTCTGTGGAGCTCATAACTCGCGAACCAGTGCAAGTATCAAGTTCAAACTTGGTAGACTAGTGGGTATTGGGGTTTAGTTGTGCCTTTTGGGGGTCCCACCCCAACCCGGTTCAGGGGCAAATGGGCCCAGATTGCCCAGTGAACAATGTTCATAACTTGACCGAAATTGGACATAGGACGATGAAATTCCTTGTACGTGTAGATCATAGGGCTGGGAAATTGCTTTTAAAGTTGCACCTCCCCCCCTCACCCCGTTCATGGGCAACTGGGTCCAGATTGCCCAGGAGTAAAGTTCGTTACCCATTACAGGAATCATCAGATATCAAGTTGAAACTTGGTAGGTTTGTGGGCATTGGGGTCTCTTTTTTACTTTTTGCGGGTCCCAAACTCCACCCCCACTTGGTTCAGAGGCAATTGGGCCCAGATTGCCCATTTTTTAATGCTTTTAACTGGACAATGACTGCGAGAAAAGACAATAAAATTCCTTTGTGCTTTTGGATCATAGTGGTTGAGGATATATATTGTGGAGTTGAACCACCCTCCCCGTTCATGGGCAAGTGGGCCGAAATTCGGCTGTCCTCCGACAAAATCTAGTATCTCCACCTGAGTAGCTTCCGAGAAAAACGCGAAAACGTTGTTATGGCACTTGCCCTTCGGCCAAGTGCCATATAGCGATCGCAATTTCTGTCCGTCCGTCGGTCTATCGGTCTGTCCAGGTTTTGCTAGTTCGGGCACTTCCACATAAGCTAGGACGATAAAACTTGGCAGGCGTATCAGGGACCCCAAATGATTAAGTTGGAAATAGTCACTTCCCCGATCCGAGCACCGTGGGGGGAGTGGAGGGAGGGGGAAACCGGAATCTTGAGGTATTTTTAAGTTTTGAACGGGTGATCGGATCTCGATGAAACTTGATATTTGGAACGACCTCATGCCTCAGACGAGCCACTTAAAATCCGGACCGGATCCGGTGACTTTTGGGGGGAGCTGGAGGGGGCAACCGGAAATCTTGGGAAACGCTATGAGTGGAGGGATCGAGATGAAACTTGGTGGGAAGACACCTAGCAAACACTAGATACATCATTGACATGACCGAGCCGATTCGGGCACTGTCGGGGGAGTGGAGGGAGGGGAAATCCGGAATCTTGAGGTATTTATAACTTTTGAACGGGTGACCGGATCTCGATTAAACTTGATATTTGGAACGACCTCATGCCTCAGACGACCCACTTAAAATCCGGACCGGATCCGGTGACTTTTGGGGGGAGCTGGAGGGGGCAACCGGAAATCTTGGGAAACGCTATGAGTGGAGGGATCGAGATGAAACTTGGTGTGCAGACACCTAGCAAACACTAGATACATCATTGACATAGCCGAGCCAATTCGGGCACTGTGGGGGGAGTGGAGGGAGGGGGAATCCGGAATCTTGAGGTATTTATAACTTTTGAACGGGTGATCGGATCTCGATGGAACTGTATATTTGGAAAGGCCTCATGCCTCAGACGACCCACTTAAAATCCGGACCGGATCCGGTGACTTTTGGGGGAGCTGGAGGGGGCAACCGGAAATCTTGGGAAACGCTATGAGTGGAGGGATCGAGATGAAACTTGGTGGGAAGACACCTAGCAAACAAGCCCTTCCACTTAGCGGTTACTTGCAGGCGTACTGGAAAGCTTCTTTCCTGACAAAGTCTCTTTATTCAAACATGTATTTCGTAATTACTTTCCGCATCTTTTCCTTCGGAACAACGTCTGCTGGTAGCTCTTGCAAAGTTGAAATCCCCTTTGCTTTCTTATCTGGCCGTACTCTTCGGCAATTTTCTAACAGCCCTTCGTCCATCCTTTCTTCATCCTTCTTTCTGTCTCTTCCTCCATGGCTTCAAAAAGGGCTGGAACTACATGGTCGCCGGTGTAGTTATTACATCGGAGGCGTCAGCTGATTGTTTCGAGTAATCCGACAGGTCGATGCATGACCGAGGTAGAGGAAAACATTAGCTGCTTCTACTTCTTCTGTCTGGTTTCTCTGCATACGCTTCGTTCTTTGGGACTGTCTTTAGCCTATGCTTGAGCTTGGGTCGTCTTTCATCCGGAAAGGTAGTCAGTAATATCTTGGCAAAAGGCAGAGAGATCACCCGTGTATCAATGGTTGTTGTATGGTTTTGGTTGTTGTATCAAAATGTCAACCCCGCGTTACTTTTGCGTCACTTCTACAATTGCTCTGGAACGCAAACGACGTGCCTGATGCGCGTAAAATATATGGATCATGGCTGTGACACATGAAACAAGAATATAATAGTAAGTCCCTAGACTTAGTACTCCCAGACTTGTTCCTTTCAATCTCGACCCTGTCAAATGACATGTGTTTGAATTTACTTGTAGGTCCCAAGTCTGTCAAATGACAAGGAACGGATTTGGAAAATCATTGGTGGCATACGGATTACAAAATTGACCTGTTTGTAACAGTAAAGCAAACATCAACCTTTTGTTCATACAAACTAAGAAAAATTTTTGCAAAAAGTGTTCGGTTTCACCATGATTTCTAATTTAAAAAAAAGCACCTCTGACGGTCTCCAAATAGGACAAAAGTCAAGCTCACCCTGCCACCTACATATTGATACGACACATACATGTAGCATATTGCCCGACTCCTTGTATCGAGGAAAATCAACCGCTGCCGCTCAATTTATAATAGCGACCAGCAGATGGCAGTAGTCAGCATTTTGTAGTGCCCGTCAATTGACGTTCTTGGTGGCGAAAGGGTTAACTGCAACAAATAAGACGACACAACAGTTGGAAACTGGACTCGTATCGATATGCCGTTCTTAATGAATTGTGACAGAGGGGGATTATGCTGCTACGATTTGGTTTGGACTGGCTGTCAGGCCATTAGTAGTATGTTGGAACTGAAGCTATTCGTGCAAGATTTTTAACATTTCTTTGGATTTCTACTTGCGGTTTGTTTACGTGGGATGATTACAAATTAGGTTATTTCAACACTTATTTTGTTATTGGGGATGTGAAATGTCGTGGTTCTAAAACTATTCGTATATAAAAAGTGATAAACATTTTTTCACACTCCACGTCTGAGCGCTTGCGCACTTGTTTCTTCTGTGCGTTGCCGGCGCTCCAAGGGCAGCTATGGTCAAGTTATAAATATTACTCACTGGGTAACCTGGGCCTAATTGCCCCTAAGCCGGGTTGGGGCGGGGGAGGAGGGGGGGGGCAAAAGGCACTACTAGACCCCAATACCCGCAAGGGTACCAAGTTTGAACTTGATATAATGCACTGGTTCACGAGTTATGAGATCCACAAAAAACGATGAAAACCGAAAGCTGCTACAGCGCTCGCCAGAGTGGTTCATAAATGAACACTCCACTAACAAGACCAAAGGTTTTGATGGGATCCCAAAAGTTCAATATTTGATCCAGACAATTGGGTCTTGTCTTTGCCAAATCCGGTCTTTGCCAGACTCATTCAACATTTTTACTATTAAAATTCAGAAACAGATCAAGGCCAAATAGCTGATCATCTGAGAAAACCAAGTTCACATATGGAATCAGCATGTTTATTTCCCTATAACTCATATCTGTTTTGACGAAAACTTCCTGCCTTACTTCTGCCAATTTCCCTGTTTCGGCCGAGTTCGGCTACTTGTCCGGCGAAAAAAGAAAGCTACAAAATCTTCTTCACCCTATATCGAACATTTAATGAACTTCAGATAAAAATTTTAACTTGTAACAAATTTTCCGGTTCCAGCCCGATTCCGGGCGAACTATATGTCCGGGTAAAATATGATTGTCATATACGGATTCAGCACCTCTTCTTACCCCGAAATCGGATATCTAATTATCCACAAATAAGACTTTAAGAATTTTCCGGGTTTGGCCGGATTCCGTGTGAACTACTTGTCTGGGTAGAAAATGTTTTTCACATAAGTGTTCAGCATATCTTCTTACCCCTAAATCGAACATAAAATCAACTTCAAATGAAACTATTACTTTTAACAAACTTTCCGGTTTTGGCCGGATCCCGGGCGAACTACTTGTCCGGTAAGAAAATGGTTTTCATATTCGTGTTCAGAGTGTCTTCTTACCCCTGAATCAACTCTCTCATTATCTGTTGAAATAGTTTGATTGTCCCTTAATTTGAACCCCCACCCTAAATGTAGGGTTACAGAGCCTATCTACGAACTCGACCTTGCCCTTTTCCCAAAGGATCCTTCCACCAAGTTTCATAAAAATATCTCATTCCCTTCTAGAGTTATCCTGCTCACAGACAGACAGACGGACAACTTTTGCGATATCATATAGGTATCCCTCCCAGAGGCGTTACTAGCCAAAATGTTTTTTTGGGGGGACGAGCTATTTACCGACTGGCTGGTAATTTTTACCGACTTTTTCTGCACAAAAACCACTGTTTTCAAAGACAAAAATGACATTTTCGAAAAAAATCGACTGATTTTCAGAAAAAACGACTATTTTGACGAAAAATCGACCAATTTTCAGAAAAACTGGCTGTTTTCATGAAAAAAATCTACTGTTTTGACGAAAAATCGCGGCGCTTCGCTCCAACTCGGTTATTTTTTACCGACTAGCCAACAGCATTGGGGGGGGCGGGCGTCCCCCCCCCCCCAGTCGTGACGCCCCTGATCCCTCCACCTACGATTTGGGATCCAAAAAACGGGATAATGTGTAACCGTGTCCCGTGTTTTGACGACAACGGGAAAAAGACATAATAGAGACGACCAGGTTCCGAGAGCACTCTTTAGGTGACTCCAGTATCCAGCTTTCATCGTCCCTAACTTATCTCGCTTTATCACTTGCGAGCAACCTGAAAAGTACACGTGCAGGAGTACTTTTGCATTTTGACACGAAGGCTAAAGCAACTTCCGGTCTATTCATTAGTGCTAAAACCCGCAATAGTATAAACGTTTGGCTATAGACTTGACAATCGCCAACACAATCCTTCATATTCTGGCCCTATTTCCTTTCTGAAAGCTATTTAGCGTGACTGATTTAAAGAACGATCCATTGATTGGTTTATAAGAACGCCAAGGTCTCCCTCCATAGGCTCGTAACCCCAAATCGACGCCACTGTACTGATCCATTTGTGGCTGTGGACCAATGCCGTGCCTTTGTTTCTTCTCTAGACCGGAGCCACCCATATTATAGTGCGTTTATTTGTGTTGCGAGAGCAACACTTTGGTTTTGTCCTGTTTTTTTTTTTTTTTTTTTTTTTTTTTTCCTATGACTCCGATTTCATTTTATTCCTGGTAACTGGGAAGGGTCTAACCTGTGCGGTTTTTACGGAAAGTGTGGACCTTAGGCCGGATTGATGAATATGACATTACATTTTGGAAAGCTCCATAGAACTCTTGCCTGGGGCCAATAAGGATGGTTTTTGCTTGTCATCGAGCCAGAGCCTACGGTTTGCGAAGTGAAGTGGAGTTGTATAGCCTATGTCGGAGAGGACCATCTCAAGTTGTGTAGCGAACCTTTCGTTTCATCAAACCATGTTTCTGCTTTCGAGTGGAAAGCTCCGTTCTAGCACGCTAGCAGGCAGGCACCAGTTTCGAATTGAAGATGGACTAAAATCTATAAGTGTTAAATATATGCGGCAGTTACCCGGCCCCACAGCCAACATATCTTCTTTGAGTGATAAATAGAAAAATCTACAGAGACAAAAAAGTGGCTTTTTCCCACGGGTCCGAAAGTGCTGCCATCTATTGTTTCTGTCCATGTCTGCGACGATTCCAGCTGAGTTTATAATTTTTTTTTTTTTGCACTTGGGTTTGCGGTAGAGTAACGGTATCAGATGTGCCCCTTAAACTTTAAAAGTTCTCTCATTGCTAAAGAAACTAGAGCTTATCCTTTACTCCTTTCTAAGTCGTGACGTTAGAAAGTTGGCCTACGGCAAAAAAGTCAACTTTTGAACTAAGACAGGTAGAATTTTTTTTTCGACGGCAATCGATAGCCACTGATGAGCTGATCAAAGTATATGTCATCCATTTTTTGGTACAAAAATTCCTTCATGAGATACACCAGTTTGAAAATTTCAAAGGGGTTGACAACTTCAGTAGTAAGGTACATTGAAACCAAAAATAGGCGATACCAGTTATGATACATATAGGGGACTTTTAAGCAACAGTCGACTGTTAGCTCATAATCATCTTCGGTAATGAGGGCCTTGCAGCTTTTGCTAGTTGGTGTACCTGTTATTTGTTTCCGGTGTATTCGATGGTAAGAACAATTTGGTTCCTTTTGTGTACGCGATTTCAGCTGAGTTTATCATTCGTTTTTTTGCACTTGGGTTTGCGGTAGAGAAATGGTATCAGATGTACCTCTTAAACTTTAGAAGTTCTCCCATTGCTAAAGAAACTAGAGCTTATCCTTTGCTCCTTTCTAAGTGGTGACGTTAGAAAGTTGGCCTACGGCAAAAAAGTCAACTTTTGAACTAAGACAGGTAGAATTTTTTTTTTCGACGGCAATCGATGGCCGCTGATGAGCTGATCAAAGTATATGTCATCCATTTTTTTATACACAAATTCCTTCATGAGATACACCAGTTTGAAAGTTTCAAGGGGTTGACAACTTCAGTAGTAAGATACACACTGAAACCAAAAATAGGTGATACCAGTTGTGAGACATGTAGGGGACTTGTACGCGGCAGTCGAGTGTTAGCTCATAATCATCTTCAGCAATGAGGGGTTTGCAGCTTTCGCTAGTTGGCGTACCTGTCATTTGATGGTAAGAACAATTAGGTTCCCAATTGTAAGACATGCAAGGGACTTGTCAGTAATAATAGGCTGTTATGCTACAAAAATCTTCAGCGATGAGGGGTTTGCAACTTTTGCTAGCCGGTGTACCCATTATTTCTATCCGGTGAACTTGATGTCTATCACGGGAAAGGGACTTGTCAGTAGAATCGGTGCACGAGGGGCTAGAAATTTATGCAAATTGTTGCACATTGTATTCGATTTATATAAAACTGACGGTAAGAAAGTTTGTATCGATGGTCTTTCGCTGTATCCTAGGATTTACTGTTTTCGCAACGGGTGCAAACGATAATGTAAAACAAGGTAGTTTCGTAATAATTAATTTTGCCATCTATGGTATTTTAATCCTGAAAAGTTACGGATAGCTTTATAATACCAACTAGATTATATAGGATATTGTTCCAAGTTTTCATCAGTCACGATGTCTACGATTGAAAAGGATAAAGTTCAAAGGATAAAGATCAGTCAGCATTCGCCATTCAAAGCGATAACATCTAATTTGCAAAGCCGGTGAACTAGTTTGACCAGCAGACATACATCAGTAGCAGTACGCGGCGGAAGTAACATCGTGCTTTCTTGGGAAAGTGGGGGGTCGTGAAACACCCCCCTTGCCAGTAAGTTTTTGTTTGCTGCCTCTTGAAAACTGATGCCACTGTAATTGAACCTGACAAAGCGGACTATTGAATTTAATAATGTCGGTAACAAGAAAGGCTTTCGACGATGCGATGGCTGCACTAAACTCGAAGCTAGATAAAGTTTTGGAATCACAAAGCGATCTTCAGGCTTCCGTTTCATCCCTTACAGCTGAAGTATCTGCTCTAAAGTCGGAGGCTATTGTGAGGGATCAGAAAGTCTCTTTGCTTGAGGCTGAAGTAGAGGAACTAAAAATTTGGTGTAACAAGCTAGAAACTCAATCGTTAGAATCTGATGTGAAAGAGAGGAAGTTGAACTTGATTATTCATGGACTTCCTGCTGAAAGACCGTCTCAGACCACTGAAAGCAACGTTAAGGCATTCCTGTCAAATTCCCTTGAGGTTGATGCATCGATCACGAAAGCATACAGGCTACCAGGAAACTCGTCTAATGTGACCAGTCGTAGACCTAGAGCACCACCTGTATTCATCTCGCTGAGGGACGAAAAGGGCGTGCAACTTGTTATGTCGGCAGTAGGCAAGTTGAAAGATTCCGGTGTACGTATCTGCACTGACCTACCACCGAAGCTAAACGCTCTTCGCAGTGATCTTCTTGCGAAAGCGAAAGCCTTAAAAGAAAAAGATTCTGTGAAAAAAACGCGAATCAAGCAAAAAGGGGCTAAGCTATGGTTAGAAATTAAAGCCACAAGTGCGTCAGCTTGGGTTAAAGTTTAGGCTAGTTTTCATGTATAAAGTTATTTTTGTAAGTTAAATTTTGATTGCTTTTCAGTGTTTATTGAAGTTGTCCGCTTTTGTCCCATTGAAAGAAAAAATTTGTGTGTTTCTGCTCTCTTACTTATTTGAAAAATGTGTGTTTTTCTGCTCTCTTACTTCTTTAAAAATGTAGCAAATTGTCAAGGTTCAACAAAAGTTCTGGCCATTTTATTTTGTTCTAGTGCACTTTTTGATACCGGCGTTACTGCTGTCTGCTGCTATTTACGACTCAGCGCTGAGTTGGGGATGTGATTTACCTGCCGCTTCCATCACGAGGTGAGATCTTTCCATACTTGATTTATTTTGGTTAGTCGTGGTTTGGGTGGGAGGGTGACTGATAGACTTGCGTCACTGGAGAAAAGCCCTCTTAATCTTTCTTTATCTTCTCATTATTATGATGTATTTGGGAATTATGATAATAATCTTCTTGCAAGACTTCCATCTTCGTCGTATGTTTCTGCCCATGAAATAAATAGTCGTACGGCAAGTTTACTAAGACTGGGATTTGTGAACGTTCAAGGATTATTAAGTGCTTTTGATCAAGTTTCGAGTATTTTACTTACAAGTCATATAGATATTCTTGGATTGTGTGAAACATTTTTAAATGAATCAGCAAAGCAAAGTTTAAAAATTCCAGGTTATAACTTCGTTAATAAAAATAGATTGATCCATGGGAAAGGTGGTTTAGGTATATTTTTGAAAGATAATATACCTTTTAAACGATTACTTCAAGCAGAAAATTTTCATATTGAAAAAGTTTGTGAAATTTTAGCGGTTGAGTGTCAACTTCAGAATAAAAAAGTTCAAGTATGTGTTGTGTATAAGCCACCTTCAGCTCCAATCCCCCTTTTTTTGCAAAATCTGGAATTGATGCTGAAAACCCTTGGGAATATTGAAATTATTGTAATGGGTGATTTTAATGTTAATCTTTTGGATTGTAATATTAATAGTCACACAGCAGAATTCCTTACGCTGATGGCTTCTAAGACCCTCCTCCCGGCATGCATGATTCCGACCAGAGTAACTCCTACCAGTGCTACTCTTATTGATAATCTGTTTTTGACTACAGAAGTTATTTCCTCAGAGGTTGTTGTCACTGATTTTTCCGACCATTTCCTTCTTGTATGTGATGTTAATTATCGTATCAGTAGAAATAAATCTAAAGCTAAAACTCGTCGGTTAATTAATAAAAAAAATCTAGAATGTCTAAACACAAAACTGAAATCGGTTGACTGGTCAATTGTGCTTGAGAAAGAGGATGTGAATGCGGCTACCGATTGTTTTTTGAATAAATTTAATGTAGCACTAAACGAAACTTGCCCAATTGTAAAATCTTCAAAAGGTAAATATGCCAGACCGCTTCAACCTTGGATAACACCATCCCTTTTGATATCGGTAAGACAGAAAAATAATTTGTACAGGTCGTTCTTGTCGTGTCCGAGTGAGGAAAGGAAGCTCGAGTTTATGAATTATAAAAAGATGCTGATGAAAATAATTCGTAATGCGAAGAAGAAATATTATCTTGATGCTTTTACGGAAGCTGGTAATTCTCCTAAGAAAACATGGGACCTTATTAATTCTTGCCTGAACCGATCGCAAACAACAACAGCACCATCTGAGTTGCGAGATTTAAATGGACATGTAATAAATAATGAAAAGGATATTGCTGATCGTTTGAATTCGCATTTTACTTGCATTGGTAAGTCTGTAGCAGATAAGCTGCAACATGATCAGAACAATGTGAAATGCGATTATCAGTCGTATTTGAAACCTTCTTCAGACAAGTCTATATTTATGAGACCGGTGACGGAAGAAGAGCTTTCTAATATTTCTAAACTGTTAAAGAATGGACATTCGCCAGGACTTGATGAATCTTCAACAATTATTGTTAAGGAGGTACTACCTAGTATCAGTAAAATAATGTGTCATGTAATAAACCTTTCTTTTAAGGCTGGTACGTTCCCCGATTCATTTAAGAAAGCGAAGGTAATTCCTCTTTATAAAAGTGGTGATCGATCAAATTGCACGAACTATAGACCAATTTCTATCTTGTCGGGTTTTTCCAAATTAATTGAAAGATGTATTTACAACCGAGTATATAATTTCCTTGATTCTCATGATTTTTTTTCTAAGACACAATTTGGATTCAGGAAGCAACACAGCACCCAAGAAGCCATCCTAGCAATGGTTCAACGTGTACATGAATGTTTGGATAAAAAGCTTATACCAGCGACTATATTTTTGGATTTGGAAAAAGCATTCGATACAATTTCTCATGAAATTTTACTCCATAAGTTAAATCGTTGTGGAATAAGAGGTCGAGCTCTTGATTTATTTTCGTCATATTTAAAACACCGGTCTCAACTCACGATTATTAACGATACTTCATCCGAAATTCTCAATTTATCGGATGTGGGTGTCCCTCAGGGGTCTATTCTAGGCCCTCTACTGTTCATAATTTATATCAACGACCTCCCAGCAGCTACAACAAATCTTAGTCTAAACATTCTTTTTGCGGATGATACTGGTTCGACACTAGCTGGAGAATCGGAAAATGAATTGCAAGCTAAATTACAATTAGTGTTTTCACAATTGATGTTGTGGCTTAAAGCTAACCGGCTATCATTGAATGCGGCAAAAACTAATTTTATTATTTATAGTAGGATTGGAAAGAAGGCACCAACACTAACATCTATTAAGGACTTTCATACAAATATTGTAATACATAGAATGAGTTCAGCTCGTTACCTTGGAATTTATATTGATGAACATTTATCATATAATGAACATTCCAACAGGCTAAGAATTAAATTGGCTCAGGGTGTGGGAGTAATGAATAGGCTCAAGAATTTTTTTCCTTATGAAATTCTTCGGCTAATTTATTTTGCTCTTGTTCATTCGCATCTCACTTATTGCCCTTTAATATATCTGGCTACATTTAAAACTCATCTTAAACCATTACAGATTTTACAAAACCGTGCTTTAAAGATTTTGCGAACTTTTTTACCATCACCGTCATCACTTCCTGGGGTAAGTCAAACAGAAACCATGTATATTCTGATCAATATTTTGCCCGTATCTGAACTATTTAACTTTGCGTCATTCCTATTTAAAACAAAGTATGACCGTTGCCAGCTTCCATCACATTTCCGTTCAAATGATTTCTTTCCTTGCCCACTAAAGCACCAGTATGATAACCGTCATAAATGGAAGATCCGAAGTCAAAGAGTAGCTTCAGAGAGGTCTCGTTTTTCTCCATCTTATTCAGTTTTGAATTCATGGCAAATTTTATTTCCTAAAATTGATTCTACAAAATCCCTTGAAAGTATAAAAAAACAGCTGTCTCAAATTCTCATTAACAAGTTTAAGAATGGATAATTAACAGATTGGTTGTTTTTTATGTTTATTTGTGTGTTTTCCTCTAGTGATACTGGTTTTCAGTCACCCATCCTTTTTTTTTGTTGTTGTTTTTGTTTGGAATGATTTCGCTTCGTGCTGGAGTTGTCGTGCGGTGATCTTTCTACTCAGCGTTGGGTCGATTTCGTTTTATTGATTTTCTTTTATGGAAGGGTCTGAACCATTCGATGATTTTCTTCTCTCCGGTTCAAACCCTGAAATAATTGTAAGTGCAGAGTATTGTATTGTTAATGTTTATGTATTATCTAAAGTAAGAATAAAAAAACCTTGAACCTTGAACCTTGAACTGACTGCAAAGTCAATTTAGTCCTTTTTCCGATATTCTTTTGTTGTGGTTAGGGCAATCGATGCCCTTGATGAGCTGATCAAAGTATATGTCATCCATTTTTTTGAACAAAAATCCTTCATGAGATAAATCAGTTTGAAAGTTTCAAGGGGTTGACAACTTCAGGAGTAAGGTACACACTGAAACCAAAAATAGGCGATACCAGTTGTGAGACATGTAAGGGACTTGTAAGCAACAGTCGACTTTACAGCAACAGTCGACTGTTAGCTCATAATCATCTTCGGCAATGAGGAGTTTGCAGCTTTTGCTAGTTGGTATACCTGTTATTTGTATCAGGTGTATTAGATGGTAAGAACAATTTTGTTCCCAAAAAGCCAAAACGGCTTTTATGCTATAATCATCTTCAGCGATGAGGGGTTTGCAACTCTTAATAGCTGGTGTATCCATTATTTGTTCCGATGAATTTGATGTCAATCAAGGGAGAGGGACTTGTAAGTAAGAATCGGTTCACGAGGGGCTAGAAATTTTTGAAAATTGGTGCACATTGTATTCGATATCTGTAAATATGACGGTAAGAAAGTTTGCATTGATTGTCTATCGCTATAACCGAGGATTAACTGTTTACACAACGGGTACAAACGATACGGTAATCTAAAACAATAAGGTAGTTCTGTAATAATTAATAGTGTCATCTATGGTATTTTAATCCTGAAACGTTACGGATAGCTTTGTAATACCAACTAGATTATATAAGATATTGTTCCAAGTTTTCATCCGTCACGATATCTACGATTGAAAAGGATAAAGTCCAACTGACCGCCAAGTCAATTTAGTCCCTTCTTCCGATATTGTTTTGTTGTTGGTTTTACAACGCTAAAGAACAGCTTTTGATCATGTGATTATTCTTTTTAGAACATACCGTTTTAAAAGCTTCGATAAGTTGACAATTTCAGCATTTAACCGACAGCGAAGAAACAAAACCAAAGTGTTGCTCTCGCAACACTTTAGTCGGCGAAGCCGGACAAAGGTTGCGGCAACACTTCACGTTGCCCCGGCAACGTAGGTCTAGTTTAGTAATTCAATTTAGTCTAATCTTTTCTTTCTTCATCTTTTATTGTTCTTCAGTTACTCCATATGGGCACGCCTTCTGCTATTTCTTATATGGATTCTGACGTCTGTGGAACTTACAATACGAGCCTTTTAATGCTGTGCAGTAGGGGAGAGGGGGGCAGGTCCGTCGTAGGGGCAGGTCCGGACATGGGCTCTGCAAACCTCGCGGTTGAAATTTAAATTACGCGAAATTATTTTTCAGAGCTGTTACACGTATACGCTTCTTCTGTAAAAAATTCCCGCAGTTACACTCGTGGTATCATAGCGAAACGATGCTAGTGTCACTTTTTTTGCGCGAAATGGAGTTCTACGTCATGGAGTTGGCACTTCATTCTGGTAGTTCCAAACTCACTTATATCGTCGGTGATTTTTATTTTGGTAGTTTAAGGTTGGCTCCACCATGTCGAATAAGAATTACCGTGAATGATACAAAAGTATGAGAGCTACAAATTTATTTCTGCGAAAACAGCACCACGGGCAGATCCGGACAAAAACCCTTGAGGCAGGTTCGGAAAGCGAAACCGAATGGAAAAAGATAAAAAATAATGAAAGAAGATAAAATCGGAAAAGGGAAGGAAAAAGTCAGCAAAAAGGCTCAGAAAGCCTTTAAGACCCATTCTGGAAGAAAACAAGTCATATTCAGACTCAGCAGTAACAGAATACGGATGATAATAACAGGTGTTGACAAAGTGACCGTATACTTGTGCAGTTTTGCCAAACGGAGGCAAATGAACGAAACTGAACTGATTCAACAAAAGGAAATGAAAAAATGTGTATACAGCTTTGTTGACATTCATTCCCCTGGGTTAAAAGTGATGTCCAGAACCGCCCCAGCCATGTCCGAACCTGCACCCCGTTTGGGGGCAGGTCCGGACGAAAGTAGCTAATAGGAAAATAAGATTTGCAAAGAAAATGTTACAGGTAACAAGATTCTACAAAGTAACAATTGCAGCTAAGACATGATTCTGAACAGTCGAAAAAGAAAGGAATCAACAGACCCTAAAACAAAATCTTGGTATGCAAAAAAGCAAAAACGTAACGAACCTGCCACCCTCTCCCCTACAGATGGTCCGCACACTGTCGGGTAAGCACCAGTTCAGTATTTACGGAACACGATCGCGGATTTTTGCATGGTGGGCATGACTGAAGGTGCATTGTCCTTGTCAGTGTTAGTTGCTCGGAAAGTTTGCGATGATTCGACGGTACACGAGACAGATTAGGGGAATTAGATTTCCCCATGTTCTTGCAGTCTAGTACACTAGCCCCTTTCCAGGCACGGTGCTCAAATGTCTAGCACCATGCCTGGGTGATGGGCGTTCAAGCACTGTACCTTTGATTACATGCATGGTGCATGGATTTTAGTATACAGTGCAAGCATGAAAAACACAGTTTCTGTCATTACAACTGAGCACCAGCTCGGACAGGGCTGAAATTAGTAACATGAATTCGAGAAATCAAAGACAACCCTTATCAAATTTTTCATAACAAAAACACCATTGCTCGGCTGATGACAGACGTGAAAACCTCATTTCCTTTTCTACATAGTCAAGGGTTTTGCATGCAAAGTGTCCCGTGCCCAGCCTGTGCCTCAGCTTTTCCTACCTAGCAGCCAACCAGAATATTGGCTCTTGGGGCACTCTACATGGAACATAGATAAGGTCCTGTTAGGTTTTGCATCTCCATCATCAGTCGAGCCCTTTTGTTTTTGTTGTGAAAAATTCGATAAGGATTGTCTTTGATTTCTCTAATTCACGGTAGTAATTTCCGTCCCGTCAGAGCTGGTGCTCAGTTCTCATGACAGAAACTGTGTTTTTCATGCATGCACTGAATACTGAAATCCATGCACCATGCATGAAACCCAAGGTACAGTGCTTGAACGTCTAGCACCCAGGCATGGTGCTAGACATTTGAGCACCATGCCTGAAAAGGAGCTAGTGTACTAGACTGTGTTCTTGAGGAGTTTCACATGCCCTTGATTAAATAACTGGCACTTGGTTTCCACTCTGAATCACGTCCCACGACAAATTCAAGCTTCGGATTAGACTGGGCTATTCTTCTTTCCATTGACGATGAGATCTAGCGGTCTTTTAACTCTAGATTGTTTTGCGTACTGCTGAGTTCTCTAGATGGCATTTGTGTATGGAAAAATAAGTAAGAGAAATAGGTCCCTCTGCCTGTCTCCGAAGAAGAAGACGATATGATCGGCAGTTATTTTTTTTTACCAATTTCTGTGGAAGTGAACTGGTGAACAGATTTTATTCGTGAGATCTTACAGGCTGTAGGCTATTCTTTGCATCTGTCGTCTATATCTTCCTATTTTTATATGGCTTCAAGCTCTCTTAGCCAGGAAGACCTGGAAACAGAGTATGAACTTAGCTCGAGACGCAGTCGCGCTCGAGTCACAAGGATTCGGAATCCTTTTGCTGTTAGGCTAGGTACGTATTTTCTTTCTGATATCAGCTGCAACGCAGTCAACCACAAATCCAGTCTAGTACACTAGCCCCTTTTCAGGCACGGTGCTCAAACGTCTAGCACCATGCCTGGGTGCTAGACGTTCAAGCACTGTACCTTGGATTTCATGTATGGTGCATAGATTTCAGTATACAGTGCATACATCAAAAACACAGTTTCTGTCATACAAACTGAGCACCGGCTCGGACAGGGCTGAAATTACTACTATGAATTAGAGAACTCAAAGACAATCCTTTATATATTTTTCACAACGAAAACAAAAGGGCTCAGCTGAAGACAGATGTGAAAAACCTCATTTCCTTTTCTAAATAGTCAAGGGTTTTGCATGTAAAGTGTCCGGTGCCTCAGCTTTTTCTACCTAGCAGCCAACCAGAATATTGGCTCTTGAGAATAGATAGGGAAAATACATGGAAAATAGATAGGGTGCTGTTGGGTTTTTCATCTCCATCATCATTAGAGCCCTTTTGTTTTTGTTGTGAAAAATATATAAAGGATTGTCTTTGAGTTCTCTAATTCATAGTAGTAATTTCAGCCCTGTCCGAGCCGTTGCTCAGTTTATATGACAGAAACTGTGTTTTTGATGTATGCACTGTATACTGAAATCCATGCACCATACATGAAATCCAAGGTACAGTGCTTGAACGTCTAGCACCCAGGCATGGTGCTAGACATTTGAGCACTGTGCCTGAAAAGGGGCTAGTGTACTAGACTGCACAAATCCCTGATTTTTGGGTACCCTATGCCAAACGCTGGGTATATCTAACGTTTGGCATCGCCTATGCCTAACGCTGGATAGGTGTTGGCACCCTAACCCTGACCTACCTCACTACAGATGAGTTCTGATTGGTTGATTTCTGAGCTTCACTCAAATCATCAATATTTTATTGGGTCACAGTATCCAGCATTTGGCATAGTGTATCCAGCGTTAGGCATAGGGTATACCAAACGCTGGACATACCCAGCGATTGGCATAGGCTTTCCCAAAATCAGGGATTTGTGGTAAACTGCTGCAACTGCTCTGTTTTTTACAGGCATGCCAAACAGTGACCTGCGGCTAAACTAAATCTATGCCAAATGCCTGTGTCACAGGCTCTCAGGCTGTGGAAATTCAGCTAGGCCTAAGTGAATATTTGATGCATTTATATTTCTAAGCTATTCAAGGGAAAATAAATCCTGTTGTTAAATCGAAAATACGGTATTCTCATGTGACGTAACAACTATAATTAAGCTAATAGACCAAGATTTCTGTGATAACCTCTAGGCTAGTCCTGGGCTAGTCCCTGAAGCTGCACCAAAAGTCAGTGGCAAAATGACAAAAAACAGTTGGTGTGCTGTAGACTAAAACAGTCTACCACAAATCCCTGATTTTTGGATCCCCAATGCCAAACGCTGGGTATATCTAGCATCTGGCATAGCCTATGCCTAACGCTGGATACCCTATGCTAAACTCTGGATACCTGTTGGTAACCTAACACTGGCCTACCACCAGGGGCATCACTATGGGGGGGGACTCCCCCCCCCCAAGGGTCTTGAAAAAGTACTTTTGCCGGGTAGAAGAAATAGAATTGTGTATGCTTTTGTCGAGCGTCGGTTGACTCGTCGGCACATCAGGCTCTTTTTATACTCAAGAAATAAAATCCTGCAAACATTTGTCGGGAAAAACAAGGAAGAAATCTAATCCTGCATGCTTTTCGTCTTGCCTCGGTATTCTCCACAGCATATCGGGTTCTTTTTATACATAAGGAAGAAAGAAGGAGTCAAACTTGTATGCTTTTGTCGGGCGTCGTCGGCACCTCGGGTTCTTTTTATACGCAAGAAATAAAATCCTGCAAATATTTGTCTGGCAAAACATGGGAGAAAAACGGCATGCTTTTGTCAGGCCTCGGTATTCTCGTCGGCACATCGGTTTCCTTTTATACATAAGGAATACATAAAAAATACAATTGTGTATGCTTTGTTGGGCATTGGTCGACTCGTCGGCACATCGGGTTCTATTTATACGTAAGAAATCAGATGCTGCAGCTTTGTCGGGCACAACAGGTTAATTTGTCCACGTCAGAAATCAACTTCTGTACAATACAGCGGGGCCAAACACAAGAGAAATCAGTTGCTGTATGGTTTTCATGGCGTCGGTATTCTCGTCGGCACAGTGGGTTCTTTTTACACGTAAGAAATCAAATTCTGTAAAGCTTTATCGGGCGCATCGCGAAAGTTTTAAGTTTCGCCGGCACATCGGCTTCTATTTACATGTAAGAAATATAGATCTAGGGGCAAAGATCGGGCAAAACACAGGAGAAATTGAATTCTGAATGCTTTTGTTGAGCGTCGATGATCTTTCGGCACATAGGGTTCTTTTTGTACTTAATAAATCAAATACTGCAAACATTGTCGGTCGCAAATTTGTACAGAAAAAATACAGATTAAAAAAGTTTTGCATGCAGCGCTTAGTTCAAATTAGTCTGGGTATAATCGTTGCAAGCTTCGCTTTTTAGGTGAAGTTGAAATGAGAAGGCGAATGTGTGAATTTAAATATACGAATTTACAGTAAAAGACCAATATCAACTGATGGATTAAAATTCCCGCGCCATGCCTACATGCTATTCCAACACATAAATAACCAATCTAGGGCAAATCCTCCTGTCACCCACCGATGTTCAGTCAAATAAAAAAGTCACTGCAGTAAAAAAAAATCCCATACCAGGGCCAGAACCAGTACGGACCTTAAAATAAAATAGGCTATCTTCTATCTTGCCAAGGACTTTGTACCATCGAAGTTAAATATTCTTCGAGCCCAAGCTGACTTTGAAACATATATTCAAACATTGTTTACAACAGATACGTCAGGTATGATTCTTCATCAGCCGTTCTTGTTATTAGGGCCAAAATATCACTGATGAAGAATCATAGCTGACGTATCCGTTGTAAACATTGCTTGAATATATACGTCAAAGTTTCATCCCAATCCCTCTATCCCTTTGGTGACTACGCTTGTTACAAGATTTCTGGGAATCTCCCTCCATCCCTCACCGTAGTCGTATGCGATTCGGACACACAAATGTTAAATCTACGATATTTGCTCTTACTACCGACGAAGTTTCACTCGAATCTGAGCCTTTCAGGAGAATTTCTGGTGCCCCTGACTCTGCCCACCTAGACCGGATCCGGCTTGAACCTCAGAATAACATACATAGGACACATGATCTTTTTATGATACAACTTTCATCAGAGTGGTACCTACTTATGTGAAATTATTTCCGGGCCTCACCCTCCACCCCCCCCCCCCCCCCCCCCCCAACCGAAGTCGAATGTGATTTGGACACTAATGTTGCATGTAAGGCATTTGCATTCATTTTATTTTAGAATTTCAGGTACGCCCCTTCCAATCCCCCCCTCCCCCGAAGCAGGACCAGACTGGACTTAGTCACGCATCTAGTACCCATGAGCTTTGTATCGTCCAAGTTTCAACCAATCCTTCCATTTGTTTGGTCCCTATGCATGTTCCAAAATCTGGGGGGATCCCCTCCAACATCCCCCATGGTCGGACGTGGTTCGGACATATACATGGGTTATCTCTGGCATCTAGCCTACTCCTGCAATGCATTTTCATTGAAATGGGATCACCCGTTTGCAACGTATGAGGGTAACAAGATTCCGGACTCCCCCGCCCTTCACCCCCACACGGATGTTCGGACCCGGGAAAGAATTTTGTCGGGTCCTAGCTTACGTAGTCCGAACTAGCAAAAGTGAGGCAAGAGGGACTGACAGAACAATCACTAAATGGCACTTTCAGCAGGCTGCAGGTTCCCCAAAACGCTAAGGGTTTGTGGCTGAAAAAGTTGTAAAGATTTGTGGAAGTTGAAAAAAATTACTGAAAAATGCTAAAAATAAGAGCAAACGCCGACAAATGGATGGCTCGCCGAGCCGCCGGCCAAAATCCTCTCCGTCGCCGCCTAATTAAACCTCGTCGCGACTTCGAGGACTACTCGAGGTGTGCTTCTTAAAGAAGTTGATTTGTATTTATTTATTTATTGATTTATGACCTGCTTTTTAAGTATAGCAGAATAAAAGAAAATGAAGTAAAATATACAAATTAAAACACTAAACAAAATAAACATGTTAGCAATCATATATTAGATAGAGAAACTCAGTTCACCTTGATCTAATGCAGTCTGCCACACATTCCTTATTTGTTAGGATAGCCCAGGGCTATAGATATGCCTATCGCCTGTTACACTGACCTGGTTCAGTCAGCAGGCCTGGTTAACCTATTTAAAAATGAGGGGCTTTGTTTGGCTGAACCAGGCTAACACCAGAAGAGGGTCTAGGACTAGAGTAGCAAGAAACAGAGAAGACCCTTGTTGATGGTGCAAGATCGTTCTAACTACTGCCAGATGGTGACACTTCCCTCTAACTAAAAGCTAGCTGCTGCTACGGTCTAGCTATGTAAATCCTAAATTTTCTGAGTTTTGGCTATCTGTTTTGCAACATTTGACTTTCTTTTTTACTAGAATCAGTTTTTCCAGCCAGTGTGCTTCGGAATATTAGGCCTCAGGTTTAATACAGCCTAACTAAGTCTCCGCTAAGACCGACATCACAAGGCCCCTTTAGATGGTACAAGAGCCTTCTAACTAAAAGGAAAGTTTAATGTTTGTTGTGACTTTCACGTATATCATCAGTTGTCAACAATCTATTGGGTTAGAGTTGTAACAGTGCCTGAACAAATACAGGTTGGGCATGGAGCAGCCCCTACAAAAATCTTGCATCTGTCATAAACTGGGTTGAAGGCAGCCTACAACAATCCCTGATTTTTTTTATACCCTATGCCAAACATTGTGTATATCTAGTGTTTGGCATACCCTATGCCTAACGTTGGATGCACTATGCCAAATGTTGGGTAGGCTACTCTAACCTAATTAGATATTGATTATTTGATTGAAGCTCACAAGTCAACTAAACATGATTCAGTTGTATTGGAGTAGGTCAAGGTAAGGGTACGGTACCAACACGTACCCAGCATTTGGCAAAGGGTATCCAGCGTTAGGCGTAGGCTATCCAAAACTCCGAAAAGAGATTGGAAAGTGGAGCTTCAAAAACCGAATAGTGGAACATTAGAATAACCTGGCTGAAATTCAATTTAGTGTACACAGTGTCTCGAGAAATTAATAGAGGCGAAAGCCTTTTTACTGCACTTATATTATATTATTATTAAAACTGGCTCACCTCCAGTTTGTGGTAGACTGGTTGAAGGTACATGTTGTTGTTCGTACATAGGCTAACAGATTAAAGGAGACATGGTCTTCTAGAATGTTTTAAAAAAGTGGTATCTACTGCTATTTGCACTTTAAGAAATTCGGAAGGAGACGGCAAAAGTTTCTTACCTTAAAATTACCTTAAATCACAGCTTGGAGTGAAATAAGGACTTTAGACTCCTTGTGATGACTGTTGCGTCTGTGGTTGGTTACAGTCTAGTGGAAGATTCTGGTGCATCCCAGTTAAATCTCCACGGTTTGTTTCTCCACTCAGCATCCAAACGATTCAGCAGCAACAGTGTCCTCCTTGAGGTTGTTCCACAGGTTCACGATCCTGTTCGAGAAGAAGTTGCATCTTGCTCCAGTCCGTGCGTGATGTTTGCGGATACGTTTTGGGTGTCGTCGTGTTATGTGGGAGGGGTCTTAACTGGTTGAAGTTACGTAGCCTCCTTTTTTCTGGACTTCAGTTAGGCGTGCTGTTGTTACTATTTAACCTTGAATGGCTCTGCTGTGCCCCTTGGAGACAGGTTAAAGTACTTCCACTACCAAGTCTTTTATATTTTAGAAAGCTCTGCTCTTCTCCCAACTGCAGAAGATGAAATTCTCCTGCAAACTGGAGGTGAGCCAGTGGTCACTATGGACCACGAAGCGAGCCCAAAGCCCTGTGGTAGGGTTAAAGATAAGAGGCCTCAGAGGTGAGTAGGCAGCCTTTTTCTTGAGTAGTGTATTCCCTGATATTGAGGAGTAGTAGATTACGTTGCAGTACCGCAATTTCTTTACCTAGCTCCCTTCTGGCAAATATTCTGAGCTAGTGAAAAAAATAAACTCCGTTCCACTTTCTTCAGATTCTCCAAATACTTACTTCGGCTCCCCCCTTGGACAAGAAATACCAAAATTATGAAAATATATAACATAAAAGACCCTGAACTTGCTTTATCTAACTTGATTAGCAAGTACAACTCACAGATCTAGTCCCACCCTTGGAGCAAAATTCTCAGAGTTTAAGTGTATAGGCTTATTTATCAGAGCGTCTCATTTAGTAATTGTCGATTTTTTGTGTGTTTCCTATTAAAGTGTTAAGTTTTGCTTTTGTTTTGTTTTTGTTTTTGTACTCCGTCCCTTTTCTGTTTGAAATGACGGGTGATAAATAAATTACTATTAACTTTAGTCTAGATTTGGGACTCCAGTTTTATTTTAATTCCAAAGTCATAATAAACAAAATTATCTTCATGCTCCTGATTGGAAAGGTAACCTTGAACATTAGGCGCTACAAAATATCAAAAATAGTTATGAATCCCAATGGACGGTGTTGCTTCATGTATTTCTGAATAGTGTATCCGCCATCTTTCTGTTAAGTTTCATTTTCAAAACCCATTTACGGGCATGCCGACTACTTGGTTTTTCGTCAATTACATTAATTAGTAGGCTACATACATGGTCCACTCACATGGTCCCTTCAGGACCATGGAAAGTCTTCTGCGTAGGGACAGGGTAGTAAAAAGTCAGAGTCTATTGTAACATCCCTTCTCAGTTTTCCCCCTGAAATTTACGCGCTTTCTATTTTGGTACCGGATCAAGTTCGTGCTAATGAACATGGTCGGAAAAGATACTATTTGCTCAATGCATTTTCCTACTTTAGGCCCAGGCGACAAATGTTGCCACCCTAGGAGGGCTAGTCGAGTGTTGACCTATTAGCAAGTTCTAGTGTTAGCTAGTCACGTTTCATTCAGATGCGGCCGTTTTTTTTTTTTTTTTTTTTTTTATATCGAGCCATGGTAAATGTCAGGCTCTTTGTGACTTCATCCCGGGCACTTTCCAAAGAAAGCAGTGGCGAACTGCATAGCAAGTAACTCGAACCGACCCCCCCCCCCCCCCGACTAGGTGGTTTAAGCTGGAGGTGCTCATGGTCATGAGTAAAAAGAAAGCCGTAGATAGCATGCAGCTTGACAACATATTTTTGGTCTTAAAATTTCGCAGATCTTTAAATTAGGTCGGCTTCTGGTATCAAAACTTGTTATTCTTATAATTTTATCTTCTTTTTAATATCAAAGAAAAGTAGCAAGCCTTTAAAATATATTTCGAACTAAATTAATATTCAGTTTGCCGTTGTCAAGATTACTGTTAATTTTTATTTATTATGTTTTTATGGAAAGCATCGACAAGTTCCGAGTGCGGAATGGAGCTGGGTCTCTTTCCTTTTTGGGATCCCAAAACGTAAGTGGAGGGATACTTATGACATCGAAAAGTTGTCCGTCTGTTTGTCGGTCCGTCTGTAAGCATGATAACACTCGAAGGGGATGATATATTTTGATGAAACTTGGTGGGAGGATCGTTTTGGTCAAGGGAAAGGTCTAGTTCGTAGATGGGCTCTGTAGCCTTATATTTAAGGGTGGGTGAGGGGTTTCAAACTAAGGGGCAAAACAAATATTTTTAAAAGCTTTTGGGATAGTTGATTTAGGGGTAAGGAGACATACTGAATCCGAATACCAAAGTTATTTTCTCGCCGGACAAGTATTTCACCCGGAATCCGGCGAAAATTGGACACAAAATTTGTCGACCAGTTTACGGCTATAGCAGTCCCTACCCCTTTTTTTCTCAAACCAGTATAGCTCTGCGCGCATGGATGACAACATTCATTTGTTTATTATATGTTATTATATGGACGTCGGAGAGATCTAGTGTAATCGAAGGTCGAAGGGGTTGATATATAATGTTCAAACGAGGAAATATTTTGTTCAAGCGAGGATGTTGTTCAATGAGGATTGACTGGTAAAGTACAGGTCGAGATCATGATGGGTCCTTTAGTCCTATCTTTAGAGGCAGAGGAGGGGTTTCGAATTTACGGTAAAAACAAGAATGTTTTATAAGCTAATAAGATATTCATTGAGGGGGTAAGGAGTTCCGCTGAATCTATATCTGAACTTATTTTCTTGCTGAACAAATGGTTCATCACGAATTCGGCTGAAACTGGAAATTCGGTTGAAGCTCAAAGTTGTTTCTGAAACCGATTCGAGATTCGGTATCGAGGCAAGGAGACATGCTGAATCTATTTTTGAACTTTATTTTAACAGTACAAATCTTCAAGGAATCTGACGAAGACTGAATGACCCAATTGTTTGAATCAAATGTTAGGTTTTGGGGGATCCCATCGAAACTTTTGGTTTTGTTACTTTTGCATTCGGCTGTCTTGATTTTTAAATCTGCAGTTTGATTATTAGTAGCCTAGTACTATTTTAGTTGGATTATCTAATTTGTAGTTACGTTGTCTTTAAAAGGGTTTTGCACGTTGTGCTATAAGAGGCCGACAGCATTATGTGAGCATTATGTTTATTCATTTATTAAGATCTCATGAGGCATGTTGACGAACTGCATAACTACATCGGAGATGTTTAGCCCAAATACATAAAAGACTTTCGTAAATTATCTTACTTATTTTTTTATTTTTATTTATTTATTTGTGACCCGCTTTTTCCATAATAGCGGAGTTTGAGTAAAATACACAAGTAAAATACAGATATTAAAACACTAAACAAATAATGTGTATAGCCTACACATGACTACATTCTTTTCATGTAGTTTAAAAACACACTAAATAGACCTATGTCTTGTCTGGTTTGATACACGCTTTGTTATTCTGTGTCGCTTCTAGCTCATAGCTATTTGGATCAAACTTGTTTGATTGATTGTTTGATTGTTCAAATATCTCCATTTTCTTCTGTACCTTCATCGTCGCATGCGCGATCACCGAATCATGGAGAAGTTTTTTGTCTTGGACCCAACTATTAAGCTAAAAGAAATAAGTAAACATCTTCTTACAGCGTTCAACCGTCTGGCTGCCCATTGCCCAATGCACCAGCTAATGCAGTAAATTGATTGTCCTTTTCGTGTTTCGTTGTGTGGGTTTCGGCTAAACACCTTTGATTACTTCAAAACTATGCTTTGCTTTCAACAAATAACCAACGGTTTTGGCTGTTTTTAAGCCTTTTCCGAGACCCGATGTTGATGTTGACATAACTGGTTTTTATGGCACTTGAGCTTACTCAAGTGCCATATAGCGATTGTAATTTCTGTCCGTCAGTCGGTCTGTCGGTCCCGGTTTTGCTAGTTCGGGCACTTCCAGATAAGCTAGAATGATGAAACTTGGCAGGCATATCAGGCACTGGACCAGATTAAATTAGAAATGATCGCTTCCCCGATCCGACTATCTGGAGGGGAGTGGAGGGAGGGGGAATCCGGAAAAAATAGGAAAAATGAGATATTTTTAGCTTACGAACGGGTGATCGGATCTTAATGAAACTTGATATATGGAAGGACTTCGTGTCTCAGACCCTTCATTTTAAATCCAGACCGGATCCGGTGACACTGGGGGGAGTTGGAGGGGGAAACCAGAAATCTTGGAAAACACTTAAAGTGGAGGGATCCGGATGAAACTTGGTGGAAAGTACAAGCAAAAGTCCTAGATACGTGACTGATATAACCGGAACAGATCCGCTCACTTTGGGGGAGTTGGGGGGGGGGGGGGTGAAGTCCGAATTTGTAGTGATCCCGCGAGTTCCGTGCTTCCTGATGTGCTGGGACGATGGAAATTGACAGGCATGTCTGGGACCCGACCAGATTAAATAAGAAATCGTCAATTCCCCGATTCGACCATCTGGGGGGGGGGGGAGTGGAGGGAGGGTGAAGCCCAAATTTGAGGTATTTTAGCTTGCGAACGGGTGATCGGATATTGATGAAAGTTGATATTTAGGATGACCTCGTGTGTCAGACATCTCACTTTAAATCCGGGCCGGATCCGATGACACTGGGGGGAGTTGGAGGAGGGAACCGGAAATTTTCAGAAACGCTTAGAGTGGAGGGATCGGGATGAAACTTGGTGGGAAAAACAAGCATAAGTCCTAGACACGTCATTGACATAACCGGACCGGATCAGGGCACTGTGGGGGAGTTGGGGTGGGGGTCCGGATTTCTAGCGATCCCGCGAGTTCGGCATACTTCCTGATGTCCTAGGGCGATGAAACTTGGCAGGTATGTCAGGGATCTGAACAGATTGACTTGAGAACAGCCGTTTCCCCGACCCGACCATCGTGGGGGGAGTGGGTGGATGGGGAGTCCGGAATCTAGTGACGTGCATAACTTTTGAACGGGTGATCGGATTTGAATGAAACTTGTCTGGTGAGCTATCGCCTCGGACGTTCAGTGTCACGTCCGGGTTGGGTCCGATACCTGTGGGGATGGGGGGGGGGGGGGGTGGAAAACTCAAGAAACTGTAAAAGCAGAGGGATTGGGACGAAACTTAATGGATGGAACAAGCATTAGGCCTATAGATGAAATTGACGGAGCCAGACGGTTTCGGGGCTCTGTGGGGGGAGTTGGAGGGGGTTTCCTGGAATTCCGGTAGTCGTGAGTTACAATAGTTCCAGATGTAAAACGACAACGAAACTTTGCAGGCATATTAGCGACCCGAATTATCTTGACTTAAGAACCTGACACAACATACCCCCGGAAACTTCAGTTCCTAGATCCGAGCATTTTTTGGGGAGCAAGAGAAGAGAAATATGGAAATTGACTTCTATAAATTGCGAACGAGTGGTCTGATTCGAGTGAAACTTCATGGGTGATCCGAATTGATGGCCTCGACATGTAAAACATGCATTCGAACCATATGCGACCACGATTAGGGGAATTGTGGGTGGGGGGACTTTTGACATGCACAAAAACCAAACGGACGGACCGAATGAGATGCAAATTCGACAGTGCCGAGTTTATGCGGCCTAGATTTGTTATTTGTCGTCCGGGCCGGATTCGGCCAAGGTAGGGGTGGTACTGGAAACTTGCAGATAGGCTATGCTCCAATTTCAGTAAAACCTGATGGACAGGAACAGGGAACTAAGAGATTGGGCCCGAACCGGCTCCGACAACGTTGGTGGGAGGGGGGGGGGGGGGTACCGAACTTTCCACAAATGCTCCGATTCGAGTGAAACTTGATAGGTGGTAGAAAAGAAGATGCTTTAGGTGGTCGATTTTTTTTATTCCGAACCAGATTCGGCCACGGTAGGTGGAGATAGAGTGAGTACCGGAAATCGTGTAGCATGTCTAGGGATCAAACAAATGGATTTATTGGGATGAAAGTTTGAACAGTCATGTGCATTTGCTACAGACAATCGAGACGATGCCGGAACTGCTCAGAAAGGAGTGAAACTAAATATCCTATTTCTATTTCCGAACCGCATTTTTGGATGGCGGGTGTATTTTGTGACGTTCTCATCTACTTTCTTGTACAGCCTACTCGTACAAGTGCCATATGAGCTCGTAGCTCTTGTTCTGATGGAAAAACTTCTAACAGACAACCGTCAACAGCGTGGTAAACATCGAGGGTAGCAAAACACGGCAAGTGAGAAAATCAGCGTGGTTTGTTAGAGGGGTTAGAATATACCGTACGAAATTGTGGTCTCCGGGTTTTTAAATACAGGGAGTGATTATGGAAGTAGGTTGCGTTACTATTATAGGTAAGACATGGTCCTTTAAGCGTTCATTTACCTTTTTTTCTGTATGTACTGTGCAAATGCCTTATTACAAGGCTGCATGTAATAAATTCATTCCTTCATTCATTCATATTTTTAGAGGTGGTCACTTGAGCAAAGGTAGAGCACCGAGAGACAAGAGGAAACTACGCGAGAAAAGGAGGAGCACTGGCGTTGTCCATCTGCAGTCCACAGAGGTGAGAAAAGGGTGGATCTTTACGACACCGTTTGCCGGTATAGAGGAAATCTGTCTACAAACACTACACGGCAAGGCTGCCACACGTCGCACGATAGTGTGAATTGTCACTCTATTTTTTGTTGTTGTCACTCTTGTCATACGTAGGACATAAAATTCACTCTGTTTCATAAAATGTCCAAATGTGTCGTTTTTGCAGCAGGGATTCCGACTAGAAGTGACTATTTCAAGTTTTTTCTGTGAAAATTAATTAGGATGTATCATTTTTGCAGAGGCGATTCCGACCAAAAAGGACCATTTCACGTTTGTTTCATGAACAAAAATTTCACTCCCATTTCACTCTCTGTTTTGGGCCAAAAGTCACTCTCTAAATGTTTTTGATGTGGCAACCGTGCTACACGGTCATAAGCAGTTATGCACAAATCCTCAAATTTTGGGCATTGTGCTCCAATGTAAAGTAAAGTTTACAGCAGTTTTAATGACTATTCTATCTTATTTCTTTCTGGCCTCTCCTCAGTTTTAAAGAAAACAGATCTTCAATCCCTCCGTTCTTGTTATTACTGATATGCAAAATTCCTCCTTTTCCTACCCCCGTGGTACAGAAACAGACATCTGATTTCGCGTTACACTTCCGGATATATCGCTGAAACTTTCGGCTCTAAATAGAAATCTCAGCTTCCCCACACGTCACGGCTTGTCCCTTCTTCTGTAGTGAAGTTTTTTGTTTTTTAGTGTTTTGTGTTCTTTTTCATTCTTTGTACTCCGCTATTCTGTCTTTTCAGCGGGTTATAAAAATAAATAAGTAAAATGAAAATGTTAAGGACCTAATCCAAACATTCTGTTTACCTTGTCTTACTGATCTGAAGCCACAAGTTTATTTAGATTTGAACTTGATTGCCGGGTTGCTGTTTTGGCTCGAGAAAAAACCCACGTAGGTCTACTTTTCGAGATGACGAAATTTTCAACGTTTGATTAGCAAAGAATTATAAGACTTAATTGATTAGTTTGTTATGTCTTAAGGAGTACCACACTGGTCTTGGTTTTTTAATTTATCTGTATTTGTAATAAACAGTTGGAACATTAGATGGAAATTATTATTCTGATCCTTGGATCCCTACGTGCCATAAGGGCTTCTGGATAATCGGCTGAGATTTAGTCCAGGCCGAATTATTTCAAACCTTTTTTTTTTTTCTCATTGTTTGACGGTGTTTTTGTGGTTTTGAATATTCGTACTGGCAGTAGTGATGGTTATCATTGTGTGTGTGGTAGAGAGACCTTTTTTGTGGTCGCTTTAAATCATGTATTTGTGGTACCTTTTGTGTCAACCAATTGTCCGAAACGTATCCGAAACTAATTGTCCGAAAGTATAAATGTAGCGTGTACTCGAGAGGTTGGTTATTGGACTATGCCGGTACTCTGATCTACTATGATTAGTTACCGTCCTTTAAGTGTCATTGTTATTGTTCATGTACTTTGTGGGGTTTTTTTTTTCCTCTAAAGGTTCATTCGTAACTGTGGAGGGGGAAGGTTCGGACGGTAAGTCCTGGGTCCTACATTCAGTAATCAGTTATTCAAACAATGTTTACGACGGATACGTCAGCTACGACTCTTCGTCAGCGATATTTCGGCCCTTCTTGGCAAGGGTCCTCGTCAGGCTGTCAATCCTCTGGTTCATTACAGGTTTGTTTCCTTCCCCGAAGTTGAACCAGAGGATTGACAGCCTGACGAGGACCCTTGCCAAGAAGGGCCGAAATATCGCTGACGAAGAATCGTAGTTGACGTATCCGTTGTAAACATTGTTTGAATAAATGTTTCAAAGTCAGCTTGGACTCAAAGAATATTTATCGGTAATCAGTGTTTATAAAAACACACACGTTTATATTGAAGTTCGAATACATCTGTTAATCTAACTTTCCTTAATCACTGCTGACCTCTAGACTGACTTAAGACTGACTCTCGAGATACAAATACACTGATCCCCTTATATACCTGCTTTTACTTAGATCGTGTACTCATTGTTTAAATTTTTTCCTGTTTTACTTAAATCGTTTACTCTTTGCTTAAATCGTTTCCTCTTTTACTTAAATCGTTACCACTCTCGAGTTGACCTTTAAAACAGGAGACACTGAAACACTGTGTGAGGAAATGCTACTTGGGGAAAAGGTGCTTCGAGGTGCAGAGTTGTTGTATATATTTGAAATTGAATATTTCGTGTCGTTACACCAACGTTGAGGCACCATGCCCAGACTTTTAAAAATTGAGAATTTGTGTATGGCTGGCATGGGCGTCACGACTGGGGTGCGCCCAATGCTGTTGGTCAGTCAGGAAAAAATAACCGAGTCGGCGCGAAGCGCAGCGATTTTTCGTCAAAACAGTCGATTTTTTTCATGAAAACAGTCGGTTTTTCTGAAAATTGGTCGATTTTTTGTCAAAATAGTCGATTTTTTTTTAAACTGTTATTTTTTGCAGAGACAGTCGGTAAAAACTACCAGCCAGTCGGTAAATGCCTCGTCCCCCCCCCCCAAACATTTTGGCTAGTGACGCCTCTGATGGCTGGTCATACGATATTGAGTGAAGACGAATGGCGTATAAGGGATTGTTTTTAGTCATGTATTCACTCGCCTAACTTTTCTTCCTTACCCTACTTAGGTTACACACTCTCGAATTTTAGGTTACGAAAAAAACAGTCATCTAGGTTAAAGAAGCCATGCCAGTAATCAAGCCCATTTTTTGTCAGCTCCAACTTGGTCTTTTTCGGTCTCTATAAGCTATTCGCCTTTTCACAGAATTTGTTTCCTACATCTTATTGAAAATGTTTTGTTCTAATCGCAAGTTTGATTCTTTAACCATGACAGTCGCTTTCTAAAATGGGTTACCACGTGTTTTGAATCTGAAAAAATTGCTATTTCTTGATGTTTTCTTTTTTTTTAGTCAACTGGCTGTAGCACAGAAGGAGAGGCAGAGACTGAGGGAACAGAGACAAAACGGAATACAATCCTTAATGAAATGATGGAAAAGCTTTCAAGTATACCAGTCGAGGAAAAACCGGTCCCGATGCCTCGTCAGTTCACCACGAGAAGGACGAAAAGGTACGGACTTTGGGTCGCCTTTGTTTCTTGTTTGGATAGTGATGACATTGAAGTTAAGTGCAAAAAATTTTCTCCGGCCGGATTTTTCTCTTTCATTTTTTGTCTTTCAGTGCCTCCATCTTAAGGGCACCCTTCCGTGCCAAATTCTTTGGCTTTATCAGCGGTGCAGTTATGACGGCCCTACAATGTCTACGAAACTCTGACATTGGAGCCTTATACCTCTAAGTTTAGCTCCAGAATTATGTCAGTCTTCATATCACGGTTAGTCTCATGTGTGTAATCCATCGTTACGTAAAAAGCCATTATTTTGTGTCAATTTTCCTGTAATTTTCGGGAAATTTGGGATCCGTTTGCTTGACGCACGAGGCTTAAAGTGAATTTGAAAATCCAACTTACTATTGTGTCATTTAACTGTATTCACTGAATTGTCTGGATTGTGCTAGGGATTTTTTTTTTAACTATCTGCTCCAGTATGACGTTCAGAATATCCACGGTCGTCCTCACGATGCAAAGTTCTACTGTGACGCGGAACATTTGAATCTCGCTAGAAGCATGGCTTTTCAGTGGCCAAACGTGGGCTTGGCAAATACTCCTTAAGCCCAAGCTGACAGGGAAATATATAAATTCAGACAATGCGTAAAACGGAAACGTCAGCTACGATGCTTTGGAAGCGATATTTCGGCCCTTCTTGGCAAGGGTCCTCGTCAGGCTCTCGAACGTCAGGGACAATGTTGTGGTAGTCTAGTATTCTACCTAACGTATCCGTTTCATGCTTTGTTTGAGTTTATGGTGAGCTTGGTGCAAATGCACTGCGTGAACTCATATTTTTCCTAAATCATTTCGTCAAGCATACAATACAGATACAAGCGCATAAGGGTACCATGTGATATGTGAAATGGATTGTTTGTCGGAGCAACTAAGTAACATATTTTCATCGGGCCTTCAAGCCTATTCAGAGTGAATAATAATAATAATTTTTTATTAAAGCCAACAAAGGGCCATACAGCAGTATTCATTATCGCACTTAACTAACAAAATTGAACTTCAAAATTACATACAATAAAATCCCTTCTTTTTATCCTTCCAGCATTGCCAAATTACCTCCGATCTAAACTTCCAGTATACACTTAAAATATTTACATACCGACCGAATTACCTGACGATTTGTCGACTTCATAATACCAGTATAATAGTATAAATAATAGTATGGGCACCCCACCAAAAAAAACATCTCTAATTTCCTTCACCCCCGGACAATCTGTCATGTGATGGGAAACTAGATTGTCCTATCTCAGTTTGTTTCGGTTAAACTTTAATCAACGTGCACACAAAGTCGGTTTTTTACAACATGCAGGTTTCCCCATAGTGAGGCTAATTTGCTTGTTTAGTTTCGCATGCTAAATCTTATCGGACTGTGTATTAACGTAGTTTTATCGACCAACGACGACACATGACCTGATTGGTTCTCTGATAGCTGTTTCGATCTCCGGGAAATTCCTGAAGTTTGGACACAATGACGTGTTCGACATACCTTATCCAAATTCTGGGATTTATGGCAGTCTCTCCCATTTTTGGGATCCCAAAACGTAAGTGGAGGGATACCTATGACATCGCAAAAGTTGTCCGTCTGTCCGTCGGTCCGCCTGTAAGCACGATAACTCTCCAAGGGAATGAGATATTTTGATGAAACTTGGTGTGAGGATTCGTTGGGTCGTCGGACAAGTCAAGTTCGTAGATGGGATTTGTGGTTTAAATTAAGGTGCAAACAGAATATTTTGAAACAGCTAATGTGATAGTCGATTATGGGGTAAGAAGACATGCAAGTAATCCGAAACCGTGCGATAAAAATATTACTCTTAAATAAAAATTCAACAATTGAATCATTTCGTCTTGTTAATGTTTTGAATGTTTGCAAAATGTCAAAGTTTCAGGTAGTAACTTTAGTTTATTCATGTATTAATTCATTAGCACCGTTAGGAATAAGAGAACTAAATATGTTTCATGTGACCTCGGAGTACCATTCATACCCAACTACTTCTCTCAGAGAAATATACTCCTGTCAGAAATACGCCATACTCATCGAGAAGCTCTTTCGTTACGACATGTTGGCGTAGAAATATGGAACGTGTTGCCGTGCTGTGTAAAAGAATCAGTGTCTTTGAGCGCTTTCCAGAAAAAGATGAAAAACCATCTTCTTGATTCTTGAAAGTTAGTGTTATTTATTTTGTTTTCTTGTTCTCTTTTAAATATGGATTTGTTGTATCGTCAGACGCGGAAAGGGTTGTCACAACTCACAGTTGATTTTCGTACGAGATGAAATTTGTCTTCTTTATAGATATTAATTCGTTTGAGTTTCCCTTGAGTTTTAGAGCCTTTGGCATGTTGGTAGTTCCGGGATTCGTCTGTTGATTTCTTTTCGTTTTTACAAATAAAGCAAAGCAAAGCTGAACACGATGGTGAAAACCATTTTTTCTTCGGACAAGCAGTTCGCCCGGAATCCGGCCAAAACCGGAAAGTTTGTTAGAAGGAAAAGTTTTATTTGAAGTTGATTAGGTTTTTCATTTAGGGGTAAGAAGATATGCTGAACAATTTTCTCGACGGACAAGTAGTTCAACCGGAATCCGGCCAAAACCGGAAAGTTTTGTTAGAAGGAAAAGTTTTATTTGAAGTTGATTAGGTTTTTCATTTAGAGGTAAGAAGATATGCTGAACAATTTTCTCGACGAGCAAGTAGTTCGCCCGGAATCCGGCCAAAACCGGAAAGTTTGTTAAATTAAAAGTTTTATTTGGAGTTGATTAGATGTTCGATTTAGGGCAAGAAGACATGCTGAATACTTGTTAAAACAATTTTCTACCTGGACATGTAGTTCGCCCGGAATCCGGCCAAAACCGTAAAATTGTTAAAAGTTAAAGTTTTACTTGTAGATGATTAGATATCCGATTTAGGGGTAAGAAGAGATGCTGAATCCGCGTGTGACAATCATTTTTTTCCCGGACTCGACCGGAATCCGGTTGGAGTCGGAAAATTTGTCATAAGTTAAATTTTTATTTGAAGTTGATTATATGTTCATTATTGGGACAAGAAGATACCCTGAGTTCGTTTTTGATCTTTCTTTTATTCGCCGGAGAAGTAGTTCCGGAATTCGGCAGAAACCGGGAAATTGGCAGATGTGGCAGGAAGTTTTCGTCAAAACAGATATGACTTATAGGGGTAAACACACATGCTGAATCCATATCTGAACTTGGTTTTCTCAGATGATTAGCTCTTTGGCCTTATTCTGTTTCTGAATTTTAATAGTAAAAATGTTCAAGGAGTCTGGCGAAGACTGGATCTGGCGAAGACAAGACCCAGTTGTCTGGATCAGGTATTGAATTTTTTTGGATCCCATCGAAACCTTTGGTGTTGTTGGTTCTGAATTCACAATGTGTCACAAAACTCCGAAGGTTGCACTGTGCCAATGATCTGAAATGAAAATAATACTGAGCGTGTATTCTATCTGAACAATTGAAGACGGCAACAGAAGCGAGGCAGATGGGAGCATATCAGTTGGCAAGTCTTCTTTTGACAAGTTGCGCCTAGGAATTCCAGTAGACAACTCGGTATAATCAGTGGCGAAACTAGCGCTTTTTCGTTGGGGGGGGGGGGGGGGGGCAAGCCCAGATTTTACCGACAAGATTTAAGGATTTATATTCTTTGAGCCCAAGCTGACTTTGAAACATTTATTCAAACAATGTTTACAACGGATACGTCAGCTATGATTCTTCGTCAGCGATATTTCGGCCCTTCTTGGCAAGGGTCCTCGCCAGGCTGTAAATCCTCTGGTTCAACTTTGGGGAAAGGAAACAAACCTGTAATAATTATTACAGGTTTGTTTCCTTTCCCCAAAGTTAATTATTACAAAATAATTATTACAGGTTTGTTTCCTTTCCCCAAAGTTGAACCAGAGGATTTACAGCCTGACGAGGACCCTTGCCAAGAAGGGCCGAAATATCGCTGACGAAGAATCATAGCTGACGTATCCGTTGTCAACATTGTTTGAATAAATTTAAGGATTTACCGACAAACGCTTAAGTGCTTACAGTTCCGATTTTAGGAAATTCCGTAAGCGCCACATGCCGCTCCACTCCATCCAAGGAGACTCTCAGCTGACTGGAGCTGACCAACGCTCTGAGAAAAGCAAAATATATTAATTGCGTTTTTGCTGATACCATGGTATCTGTTACCACGGTAACTGGATCTGTAATGACTGGTTTTTGCAGTTATCGTGGTGCTCTGAAAAAACGACTGTTGCCGAAAAGGCACTTTTCGAAGTCATCCCAAAAGAAAAACAGATATCCAGTTACATCTCTAAGTGCTAGACTTCTTTCTCACCAATCTGACAAAATTTGATGAAAGTGAGATGACTTCTCAGATACCACGGTCGGACCGTAGTATCTGAATATCTGATACCACGATAACTGGCCAGATACCACGATACCTGCAAAAACGCCTTTTGACCGTGGTATCAGATACCATGGTATCAGCAAAACCGCAACTATTATAAGAAATGCATCACCAATAATATAGTAGAGGTAGCCTATGTTTATTTGAACAGCTACTTAAATGGGACCAGTAGTTTTGCCCTAAATGGTAGAATAAAGAAAAAACACCCATTTATATACTATGGCCAACTGGTAATTGACTGTTGCATCTTATCTGACTGTGTATTCACGTAGCTTTATCGGCCGGCGACGTTACACGAGCTGATTGGTTCTCGGACAGCTGTTTCGATCTCTGGAAAGTTCCTTAAGCTTGGACACGATGACGGAGTCTAAAACTGAACTGACGAAACAATAGTTGCGTTTTTTGCGTATACCATGGTATCTGTTACCACGTTAACTGGATCTGCAATTGGTCATTTTTTTAGTTACCGTGGTATTTGACATACGGTTGCTCTCCTAAAACGAAATTGCGCTTTTCGAAGTCATCCCAAAAGAAAAACAGATATCCAGTCACATCACAAATTTTTCATTTTTCGAATTTGGATTTCACCACGATAGTTCAAAAAGAATAAACGCGATATCTATCTATCTCACTAAGTGTCTAACTTTATTCCCACCAATTTGACAAAAATTGATAAAAGTGAGATGACTTTTTCAGATACCACGAGTTACCACGGTCGGACTGTGGTATCTGAATATCAGATACCACGATAACTGGCCAAATAGCACGATAACTGCAAAAACTAGCACTATAAGTGCAAAAACGCCTTTTGACCGTGGTATCAGATACCACAACAACTGCAAAAACTACTTTAGAACGTGGTATCAGATACCACGGTATCATCAAAAACGCAACTAATGAATCCCCTTGCTCAAAGTAGTAGTAGTAGTAATTTATGCACGCTAAAGCCTTGCGGTCATGGTAATTACGAAACAAGAACAAAGTTTACATATGTTACATACGTAATCCAAACCTTAAACCGTACTAAACTATACAACGTGCTCCCTACGCGACATTCCTCTACAGTTGACCACAGTAGACCTCGATGGAAAAAGAAAAACATTACAATATAACACTTTTTGTTACAGTATATAAATATATATCTTTGAAATTAACCTATAAATGAGTCGCATAAACTATGTGATTTATATGGAAGCTTTCGAACTTTTTACTATTGCCTTAGTTGTAATCAAAGGGTCTGCAGAAAGGGTGTTTGGACTGACGAATTAAAAGTTTGACCAGGAACAGTAAAGAAAAGAAGCAGGACTTTGACACTCCCCTCTACCTCTCACCGCTCACTGTTACAGTAGGAAACACTTAGAATGATTTGGTCATGAAAAAATGAGCTCTTTAGAGAAATAACTTAAAGTGTGTTCCACCCTTTTAACAATAGTAACTGTTCGTTATTATTTTCGTTCCTACCTCGTAATTAGGTACTACGCTCATTGTTCCAACCTTCTCGAAGTAGTAATTATTTGGTAACCATGCTCGGGAGCGTAGTAAGCGTGATAACTACGTATCTCTGCAACGTGATTGGTCAGATTCGCCCGTGGCATGATATTCTGCTGGAAAATAGAAAAATCTTTCCAGCCTTGACGGCAAAAAGCCAGAATTCGCGACGTCCTTCGTAGTAACTAGGGTAGGTAGGGTGGAACACGCTCTTACTGAAGAGGTTTGAAAGTAGGTTAACACAAAAACTACAATGCACAAAACCTCTCAGCCCGTATTGGGATTAGCGAGTCAGCCAAATCTTAGTCGCACCAGAAAGCGAAATCGTGGTCCTGATTTGAGAGTTGAGAGTAACTTTAGCAACAGTTTCGTTGACGGCAGGTGAAATAAATTCTAGTAGACTATAGTTATTACATAACTTTGTTCATACGAGCATACTCTCTGGACAGATCGGAGCAAAATAACAATAGGGAGGCTCGAATACCAGCTACACTAGCAACTGGCGACGTCTCTACCGAAAATCAATCAGTCGTGCACCATGATGCACCAGCGATGGCTAGGAACTCCATATTCCGAACACGGCAAAAATAAGATACGACCTCCCCTGTTTCTTCTTAGCTTCATTTCTATCTAAGCTTTACTAGAATTTTATAAACCCGCAAGTTTCTTGCTTTGAATGCCGCTAGCGTAGTGGGCAGTGATACGTGTAAGGTCTGTTTCCGATGCATGGAAAGCGTAGGTCTTGGCGCTACTCCGTATTGTTATTTTGCTCCGGGACAAAGTGAGTGACCTACAGTAGCCTGGCAGGTGGGACGGTCTGTGTATTTGCGGATTTAAATGCTAGAAGTTTGAATGCCTCAAATCGCTAGCGTCTCAGAGAAAGAAGACGAATACTTTCCCTGTTGGGTGTTCCCTTAAAGCACACCTCGTTCTGTTTACTGTTTATGTTCCAATACCCGGAACTAGTTTAATACTGTAAAACTAAGCTCTGGTTCTAACAAATCATGAACGGGTTTGGATTTTATAAGCCTTTTTCCAGGCCCATTGACTTCTAGCAAACACATGGCAAAATTCAGATAACCGGTTTTACGTATCAATAGTACGATACCTGAACACCCTTCGGGGGCATGATGCGCAAGGAAAATAGTGACACGCGGCAAGTGTGAAAATCAGTTAGGTGTCGTTAGTGGGTTAGAATTTAACAAACGAATCGGGTCTCAGAGCATAAGAATTAATGAATGGAATTACACAAGTACTTGCTTTTGCACTATAGGTGCGACGGGTCCTTTAAGATTTTCGTACTCCTGTTACATACAAAATCCCATCTCAGCTTCCCGCAACATCGTTCATTCATTTTTAGGGTTTCTTGCATGTTTTGCTCCGTTTTGTTTTTCATTTTTATGCTCCATTGTTTGTTCTTTCTGACGGGTTAAAAAGGTAAAAGGTAATAACCAGGAAGAAATCGAGATCAGCCGTACGGATCAAACAAGAATAGCATGCATGCAAAGCTGTTGGTTGATTCAGCATTAACTGCATCTCCATCCCCAAAACTCAACACCTATTTTTTTTTTTTCACTTGCACACGTCCTTGTGCGGAAAGTGAATTCACATATGATCAAGTACTTGTGCTCTTGCAGTCCTTCTGACTTGGATGCTGACGACGAAGACACGCAGGATTGCGACAGCCTTCATCCATCAGATAGTGTTCACTGTCTCCAAGAAACTGTCGGAATGCCCTTCGACGAGAAAGTCGAGGATGCACTTCACGAAGGACGTACCGACACTCCGACCGGCGACAACACGCTGGAGGTAAGTCGGTGCTATTTCTGTAAAGATACTTGGTCCAGTCTCTATGCAGCGTCTAACGACGTGGGATACTTGATCAGCATTCTTTTTTTGCATGTAGCGTCTTTCAATGTGGACGGTGAACTTGGTCGGATGGTGCTTGACCCTTTTGGGGTTACAAGGTAGTGTTGAGGAGTGGTCTTGCTCCCGAGCTTTCCTCAAAGATACTTATCCAGTCTTTTGTTCTGTGCAGTGTCTTTTGACGTGGGATATTAGTATCCGCATTCTTTTTTTGCATGTATGTATGTATGTATTGTACATGGAAAGCCCAACGGGCCATGGTACAAAAATATTATGCAAATCAAATACTAACTACAGATTCAACACACTTTCTGAATACAAAACAAAGACAACTAACTACTCAGTTAAACACTTTAAAAGAACAAAGACCTGTGTCTCAGCCCCACCTGAACAAACACTGCCAGGTTTTTAATAGTAGTAAATGATCGACCCCCCATCAGACCATTTAGCCACTCCTCATCGCCTGTCTGTCTCTGGAGCTGCTCCAACCTTAAATCATTGAGTTCCTGGCAATATGACATGAAGTGGTCCACACTCTCTTCCGGCTCCCCACACATAGGGCACGAGTAAAGACCAAGTCTTTCAACGGGGGGATAGACTTGGTCAGATGGTGCTTGATCCTTTTCGGGTTATCCTGGTTCTTGTTGAGGAGTGGTCTTCCTCCCGAGCTTTCCTGAAAGAAATTTATCCAGTCTTTCGTTCTGTGCAGCGTCTTTCGACGTGGGATACTTGATCGGCATTGTTTTTTTGCATGTAACGTCTTTCAACGGGGTGATAAACTTGGTCAGATGGTGCTTGATCCTTTTTCTTTTTTTTTGTACTACTTTATTTCAGTCCATAAGGCCCAAACAAACATACACTAAAACGGACACTGAACAAAAATACAAAAGAAATCTACCCCATGCAAAAGATATCCAAGAGGATACCCTTCCATACGGGTAGCGCATAGGAGGTTATGATCGATGATCGATTTCGTTTTGAGGAGTGGTCTTCTCCTAAGCTTTCCTAAAAGATACTTACGCAGCCTTTCTTTGTGTATTATTTTCTGTTCGGGTCACGTGCTGTCAGACAAGTACGTTTTAACGCCGTTTGCCACGTTGCGACATTTAGGGATGAACGTCGACACTCGACATTACAATCCCAGTTTCGTAATACCGGAAGGTAATGTAGTAAAAGTCATTGTAAAAACGGGGGAGCTAAAATGGGTTATGATTTACTCTATTTTGCTCCAGCAGGCACTTCGTCGCACCCGTTTGTTCATATCATGATGTGCCGATGCTGTTGTTAAGTTTACCAGTGATGGCGTAATCCAATTGTAGACGCATAGGCTGCGGCGAGGGGCACTCATAAGAAAAGTGCATACACCAACTCGGTGGGGGTGGGTGTAAATCCACCTTGATGACAATTTTCTTATCGCGAGGGTGGGGGGTGTCAAAATGATATTTTGGACTACAACAGTTTTCTTATCGTGGGGGTGGGGGGGTGTCAAAACGACTACAACAGTTTTCTTCGCGAAGGTGTGGGGTGCCAAAATGATATTTTGGACTACAACGGTTTTCTTATCGTGGGGGTGGTGGGGGTGGGGGGGTGTCAAAATGACTACAACAGTTTTCTTATCGCGAAGGTGGGGGGTTGTCAAAATGATATTTTAAACTACAGCAGTTTAACCATGTCAATAATGCCTCAATACAATACCACAATCATCGGTAAAAGTGCATTATAGCCAACATACATGAACCAAGATAAATTATCAATCATCAAGAGACTTAAGAATATGCTTTTAACGTCTGCGTCAAGGTTTTATCCCGTCGAGCTACAGCGACCCTACTGTACATACACTATTCAGCTTTAACATTTACCCTATAAAAGTTGTATGGTGCATTGAAAAGGGCCAGTGTACCCAGTCTAGTACATTACACTTCTTTTTCAGTCCCGGTCCACCAACGTCTGAGTTGGGTGCCTAGACGTCCTAGACGTTCATGCACAATGCATTCGAAAAAAGCATAGTGCCTGAATGTCTGAGCACTCAAGCAGGGAGCTACAGGGAGACTCCAGTGCTCTCAAATGCTGAATATCCTGCCTGGGTCTAGACGTTTATGCACTGTGCTGTGGTTCCGATGCACGGTGCATGAAACCTCAGTGTACCCAGACATTCATGCACCATGCTTGAATAGGGGCTAGTGTACTAGACTGAGTGTTCCAGATTGTCCTCACCTGAAGAGGCTGGCCTAAGCTCAACTGCCATATAGAATATGGATACATCAAAAGGATCATCAAAATCTATTTAGAAATGGCTGAACTTGAGTGGTGACTTACAATGAACTTTTACACAGCTTTTACCAGTTCTCATATCTCAAGACAGCTCTTTTCATTCTGACATGACTTCATGCCTCTGGCGAACCTCAGGTGCTGAATTAGGTGAAAGTAAATACCTTTATTCTTTCCTCATCCCTCATCATGGCGTGCATATACGCATGGAAGTCACTTTTTGAAATCTCTGCCACAGATCAAAGTCAAAATATCCCTCAGTAAATAAATTCCGTGATTTTCAAATTTGTGATCCAGGATCCACAAATTTTGACGCAGAGCTTTTGAATACTCAAAATCGAGGTTGGAAGATGAGGAAGGATAATCGTTTCATACTTCAGAACAGCTTTGGAAACTCAAGTCACTGACGTATGTTGTTTGCCTTTTAATTTCCTATGATTCCCATTTTCAACTTTTTAACTGAAAACATAGGTGGTCTCCAAAAAAAAATTATGTCTGCAAAAATCTTTTTGATGCCGGGGGGTGGTGTACATACTTATTTGGACTTGCTTCACTTTTCTTACCGAAGCTGTGGGGTGGTCGCTTAGGTGAAAAAAGGGGGTTTCACTTTTCTTATCGAGGGGTGGGTGGGTGGTCATGGGAAATTTTGGAGTAGCTACACTTTTATGAGTTAGTGTATGCACTTTTCTTATGAGTGCCTCTTACGGCTGCGGCTCTGATGATTTCAGATTTCTGGTATTTGTTTCGAGATTCCCCAGGGGTTTTCCCGTTGTCCATGAGAATTATGTTAGTGTCCATTATCACCGATGCGTCGGGGTATTCCTTGAGAGGTTATATAAAAATGTATGCAGCTACAATCGATTTGGGATACTTCATCCGCATTCTTTCTTCTCATGCATAGTCTTTTAACGTCGGGATGAACTTGGTCATATGGTGCTTGATCCGTTTTGGGGTTATCCGGGTTCTTGTTGAGGAGTGGTTTCCCCCCTGAACTTTCCACAAATTTACTTGATCCAGTCCCTCTCGTATGGGACACCTTTCAGCGTAGGATACATGTATCCTACGTCTACGCATGATCCAGTATTTCTCCGTGTGCAATGCAGCTTGGGAATAAACTTCCCCCTTAACCCTTTTGGGTTCATCCGGGTTCTCGTTTTCCTCCTGAACTTTCGATAAAGATATTTGATCCAGTCTTTCTCGTATACCGTAGTAATGAACTTGGTTCATCTGACCCTTAATCCTTTCGGTTGGCCTCCGGGTTGTTGTTGCCGGGGTAGTCTGTATGAGTGGTCTCCGTGCTTAGGAACATCTTTCTTTTTGTATCTGTATTTTGTATTTATTTATTTATTATTACATTTTGCGGTAAGCTTTTAGCTGGTCGCCGTATCTTACTCGAAATTAGTTGTTTCTTAGGATGAGAATCTTTGAAGCCAAAAGTCTTGTCTGGTCTTATTAGTGGGCCGCAGCAGAGGCTCTGTTTGTATGAAACGAAAGCCAAAGGTTAGTTAGATTATAAAGTCCCGATTTCGCAAAACAATTATAGTTTTGAGAAAGACTTTGAAGATAATTCTTGCTTATTTTACCTTTTATATTATCCCTAGCTCTGTGGTATTTCCGTCAAAATCAAACTCATCACTCATATATTTCACATATATATTTATTTATTTATTATTACATTTGGCGTTAAGCTTTTAGCTTGTCGCCGCAAAACTCAATCTTTAACCTATTGTCAAGTTAACCTAATTAGTTTAAACATCTTGACTAGACCTTAGTAAAAATAAAACAAAATACAAACCATTTTGTATTTCTCTTTTACAAAACGTGCCCAGAGATCGTCAATTTTACCGTAGACAAATGCTGCCTAGCGGAATTTCTTAGCAATAGGATCGCTTCAGTGGGCTGCCTCTTTGAGCGCCATCTCTCTGGCCGGGGCTATTTAGGCTCTAAACTTGTAGATGGCAGAAAAGCTACATTTCACAGTTTTATTCGGAAAGTCAAATTATCAGAAATAATTAAAGCCCGGCTTCACCTTCCAGATTACCAGACGTCCGGGGCTTTCACATAGTCAAGCCAACCCTTCCAGATTTCATGATAATGATGACATCCAGTTTTGCTTTCTTCAACATTTCCTAGATGTCCCTTTCGCATTTTAAATATCTCTTGCATCCCGCAGTCACAACTGTCAATCACTTTCCCTTTCCTTCCTATATTTGCATATTTGTTCCGTCTCTCGAACGGATTGCCTCTATGGTACCTTCCAGACATCCGGAATCTGGGGTGTCCCAGACCCCGGACTTCCAGACGTTTTTGGCCTGGCGTCGCCTTCCAGATCCGTCTCGACGAAAACGGCTGTCAGGAATCCGAAAGAAAAATCTGGAAGGTGAAGCCTCGCTTTTATTCAGCAAGCACTTATGTTCCTTGCTAGGGCCTATAGCTGCGCTGAACAGTCTCCCCAGGCCAAACAGTGTTGCCACATCAAAATATTTAGAGAGTGACTTTTGGCCCAAAACAGAGAGTGAATTGGGAGTGAAATTTATTTTAATGAAATGTTCAGTTTTGGTCGGAATCGCCTCTGTAAAAATAACAACAAATCTTAATTTTAGTTCCATGAAAAACTCTTGAAATAGTCAGTTCTTTGTTGGAATCCCTGCTGCAAAAATTACACTTCGGTCATTTTCTGAAATAGAGCGATTTTGTGGAGTGGAGCAGGTGCTTTGCATATTTAAATAAACATGATCTCATCTTTTTAATCTCCTTCTTCATTTCTTCGTCCGTCCGTCTGTCCGTCTGTAAGCACGATAGCTCTCGAAGGGAATGAGATATTTTGATGAAACTTGGTGTGAGGATTCGTTGGGTCGTCGGACCAGTCGAGTTCGTAGATGGGCTTTGTAGCCCTACATTTAGGGGTGGGGGAGGGGGTTCAAATTAAGGGGCAAACAAAATATTCTGAAAGAATAAGAGTAAGAAGACATGTTGAACACGATGGTGAAAACCATTTTGTCATCGGACAAGTAGTTCGCCCGGAATCCGGCCGAAACCGGAAAGTTTGTTAAAATTAAAAGTTTTATTTTGAGTTGATTAGATGTTCGATTTAAGGCAAGAAGACATGCTGAACACTTATGTGAAAACAATTTTCTACCCGGACATGTAGTTCGGCTGGAATCCGGCCAAAACCAGTAAATTGTTAGAAGTTAGAGTTTTTTTTCTAGTTGATTAGATAACCGATTTAGGGGTAAGAAGAGATGCTGAATCCGTGTGTGACAATCATATTTTACCCGGACATATAGTTCGACCGGAATCAGGCTGGAGTCGAAAAATTTGTTATAAGTTAAATTTTTATTTGAAGTTGATTAGATGTTCAAATTGGGGAAAGAAGATACCCTGAGTTCGTTTTTCAGCTTTCTTTTTTCGCCGGACAAGTAGTTCTGGGTTTCGGCCGAAACCGGGATATTGGCAGAAGTGGCAGGAAGTTTTCGTCAAAACATATGTGATTTATAGGGGTAAACACACATGCTGAATCCATATCTGAACTTTGCTTTCTCAGATTGTTAGCTATTTGGCCTTAATCTGTTTCTGAGTTTTAATTGTAAAAATGTACAAGGAGTCTGGTGATGACTGGATCTGGCTAAGACAAGACCCAGTTGTCTGGATTAGATATTGAATTTTTGGGATCCCATCGAAAACTTTGGTCTTGTTGGAAAGCGAATCCGTCAGATCGTCAGAACGCCTTTCTTGCATGTTTGCTTTGCGCAGTAACCGTACATCGCTACGCTATTTCTGTGAAAACGCAGCAACCACCGACGTTTGTCCCTGGCAGCAAATTACACAGTTGTTGTCACTCCGGGAGCAGCTATCTTCTGGTCACGTCCTGGTGATGGTTATCAATTATTTTCCGCTCGGGAAAACCCGTCTGCTTTTCGATACTTTATTGGGAGGGACTTTCGACTTCCCGCCGTCGTACCTACACCGAAGTATGCCTGACCTTATTCCGACACTGCTGGTATTCCAAGCGAGTAATTACTTCTGAGAATTACGTCCTCCCACTGTGGGAATTTACCGTCGCTCAGTAGCCATGTCTTTTTAAGATTCTTGACGTTGGTGGTACCATGTATGCCATCTTAGTTACCGTGCGCCTTAAAGCAGAAGGCGCAGTAGACGCAGTTCCTATTCTACTGTTTTAATACGCGTGACTTCTTTGCCGGGTTTTTTAAATTTTACAAACTAGTCCCGGGTGTTTTCAGCCTCACTTGACCACTTTCCGTTTGACGAGAAGCACGGAAAAAACTTGCACAACCAATATTTGTGACCAATGAGCTCCTCATATTTGACAGTGCAAAATGGATACGTTAGCTGAATTTTGTTATAGCTACATTTCGGCCATTCTTGGCAAAAATCCTCTTCAGATGTGAGTCGCAGTCATCTTGGGCTGAAGGAATATAAATCAGTGCCTGTGAAGAGACAAAAAATAACAAATGCAAAATTTAGAAGAGATGAACAAAAATGACATTCGAAATTTTGGGAATGAGAATGGATGGAATGAATCAGTAGAATAGGTAAGACGGGTCCCTTAACAATCCATTAATCTTATTCGTTGGATCCCTGCACGAGCCTTCCCCTTCCTTCTATCAAGAATAAATAAGAGAATAATAAATAAATAACTATTTATTCTTACTTCTATGGGGTTCCGTGTTGTGTAAACCCAGATGGCTTGGAGACAGGGATATGTTAGGTCGTATGTTAAATTTGGTAGGTATGTTAATTTGAACAGTTACTTAATTGTGAACAGTGCAATTTTGGGCTGAATGGTAGAATGAAGATCCAAAATACCTATTAAAGGACCTGTCTTACGTATAATACTAACGGAACCGACTTCCGTAATCACTCCATATATTTCTAAACCCGGAGACCCCAATTTCGTACCGTACATTCTAACCCAGCTCTAATAAAACCTCGCTGATTTTCTCACTTGCCATGTTTTGCTATCCTCGATGTGTATCACGCTGTCGACGGTTGTCTGCTAGAAGTTTTTTCATCAGAAAACCGGTTATGTAGATTGTTTCCCTGTTTTCGCTAAAAGTCAGCGGGTCTCAGAAAAGGCTTAACACAGCCAAAATCGTGGCTTATTTGCTGAAAGCGCAGCTTAGTTTTAAAGTATTCAAATATTTTAAAATACTGTGAGTTGAAAAGTAAATAGTGGGAGGGGTTTCTTTAAGGTGTTTTCAGGGGCACTCGTTATCTTCTTTGGCTAACTCATATTTGACTTTAGTCACAGCAAGTGCACGAAAATGGCAAAGTCAGAAGTCAACAAACGTTCACATAAGCATACCTCTACTGTACTATCGACTGTTGGCGTACTCTGTGTGTAAGAGTGCCCACACCCCTTGTTATATTGTAACAGTAACTTACTTCGATGGCAGCTGAAGAAAAGTGATGAAGTGTGTTTGTCTTTTTCACGCTCTTATTATCCGAAAAATTGCCTTTTTGTCTCGGTTTTCTGTCGGCTTGTTTGCGGCATGGATCTGGGTTTCCCGGTAAACAAGAGTCGTGTCGTCTTGTTCCGTCCTACGGTCCTTGCACTCCGGCGTCTAGACTGGACTCTGAATCGGCAGCAAATGTGGTAATACTCTCTCTATGACTCAAGTCCAAAATACGCCAGTGATCCTCGGGAAGAACGAGAAAACGTAGCACCAACGACTCAAACTCGACGACTCGGTCGTGTGTTAACCGACCACGGCTATGTTTGAGAGCAGCTGTGATAGCGCTCCCGGCTCTTCCGCTAGGTGCTGGGCGATTTTACGTCGGCAAGAAGAGTTAGTCATCCTGAGTATTTTTGAGAGTTCTTTGCTAACTTTGCTTTTACCAGTACTAAGAACTGAAAATGATAAGAACCTCTGTCTGTCAGACACTACATCCAGAAAAAATCCGCGATCGTATTCCGTAAATACCAAGTGGATGCTTTTATCTGGGACCTTAAAACCGTCATTTTGTGTATGGCGTCATATGGTTAGTGCATATAATATAAAAATAATAATAATATATTCTTTATTTCCGTAATAGCACAACATAATAGGGCTAGCAGAGGATCGTCATGACGTAACAAATGTCAAAGTAGTGACGTTCAATATATACAGTATTTGATAATAATGAATAGGCCTACGATAAGAATGAATAGGGATAATAATAGCATGACACACAACAAGAACTAAAATGGGAAATAATATAAGGAAGCATCAAAAGTTAAAATGAGAAATAAAATAAGGTACGAATGATGATAAGTATCGGTCAGACGAAGTTACTAGGGGCGGGGTAATTTGAAGCCGACTTTTTGTTGTCAGTTTTTAGTCTAGTACGTTGTAGCGACGTGAGGATGCAGAGACCGCTTGTTGGCAGTTCTGTGAAACTTTTTGGAACATTTTACGAGCCCTTATCTATCACCGGCTTTTTCGAGGAAGCAGCAGTCAAGTCAGTCTGGCGATTTGACCCCCATTAAGAAACCATCTTGTTTTCTTGGTCCATGACGCCTTGCAAGTCAGAAATCTATGTTCTTATCCCCTGGCTACCATTTAAGCTATCCCTGTCCTTTAATATTTACACCAAGAGTGTAAATATTGCTAAGTGTGAATATTTGTCCTTTAATAATGATCAGTGTGCCAGTTCTCTGAATTGCGGGAGTTTTGATGTACCTAGAGTAAAGTTGTTTAAGTGGCTGGGTATATCTGTTTGTGATTCTCTTGCTAGTATCTGGAGGAAGTTTTTATCTGATACTAAAGATAAATTAAGAATCGGGTACGCAAAAATAGTTGCTAATCGTGGTCGTTTCAGCAGACGTGGACTAGCTAAACTTTATTCTAGTTTTTGCGACCATGCCGTTTTGTCTGCGTCTGGTTTATATCCTGTGTTTACAAAGACTGATTTTAAGTAAATGCGGGTTGATTATTTTCGATATTGCAACTTCCTTTTGTATTTACCTAGATCGGTCCGAAATAGACGCATTGTTGATTGTTACGGAGCTAGCGACGTCTTATCTTCTTATCCAATATTGGTGCTGACGCGTGTTACCGCCTAGGTGCGCACCATGGCCTCATCCGGCTTTTTCATTGAGTGCTTTTTGGTTGTTCTGTTTGATATGTTGTAACTCTTTTTTCTTTTCTTTGATTACTCCCTATTTTAAATCTGTGCAGTGGGTCAAAAATAAATATTATATTATAAGGTTCATATCAGATCATCTTTACAGCCCTAACGAATCGACGAAGGGGAGAGCTCAGGCATTCCCGACATCCCCGGAAGTTCCCAGAAACTTTCATAGGCCTGCCACTGAGTGACGTTTCTGATAATGCTCTTGTAATGTAGTCCTGACTTAGGTCGGGAACTGCACCGTCGTAGCAAGGATGCATAGCGAGAAAGTAGAGATGAGTTTTTGCTGCACCGTAGGTTTATAAGCTCTTTCTGGGATCCCAAAACGTAAGTGGAGGGATACCTATGACATCGCAAAAGTTGTCCGTCTGTCCGTCCGTCTGTAAGCACGATAACTCTCGAAGGGAATGAGATATTTTGATGAAACTTGGTGTGAGGGTTCGTTGGGTCGTCGGACCAGTCAAGTTCGTAGATGGGCTTTGTAGCTCTACATTTAGGGGTGGGGGAGGGGATTCAAATAAAGGGACAAACAAAATATTTTGAAACAGCTAATGTGATAGTCGATTATGGGGTAAGAAGACATGCTAAACACGATGGTGAAAACCATTTTGTCATCGGACAAGTAGTTCGCCCGGAATCCGGCCAAACCCGGAAAGTTTGTTGAAAGTAAAAGTTTTATTTGGAGTTGATTAGATGTTCGATTTAGGGATAGGAAGACATGCTGAAGACGATGGTGAAAATTATTTTCTCGACGGACAAGTATTTCGCCCGGAATCCGGCCCAAACCGGAAAGTTTGTTGAAAGTAAAAGTTTTATTTGAAATTGATTAGATGTTCGATTTAGGGGTAGGAAGACATGCTGAAGACGATGGTGAAAACTATTTTCTCGACGGACAAGTATTTCGCCCGGAATCCGGCCCAAACCGGAAAGTTTGTTGAAAGTAAAAGTTTTATTTGAAGTTGATTAAATGTTCGATTTAGAGGTAGGAAGATATGCTGAAGACGATGGTGAAAACTATTTTCTCGACGGACAAGTATTTCGACCGGAATCCAGCCCAAACCGGAAAGTTTGTCAAAATTAAAAGTTTTATTTGGAGTTGATTAGATCTTCGATTTAGGGCAAGAAGACATGCTGAACACTTATGTGAAAACAAGTTTCTACCCGGACATGTAGTTCGTCCGGAATCCGGCCAAAACCGGTGCTGGAAGTCAAAGTTTTATTTCTAGTTGATTAGATAAGCGATTTAGGGGTAAGAAGAGATGCTGAGTCCCTGTATGACAATCGTATTTTACCCGGACATATAGTTCGACCGGAATCCGGCTGGAATCGGAAAATTTTTTATAAGCTAAATTTCTATTTGAAATTGATTAGATGTTCATTACTGGGGAAAGAAGATACCCTGATTTCGTCTTTGAGCTTTCTTTTTTCGCCGGACAAGTAGTTCTGGAGGTCAGCCGGAACCGGGAAATTGGCAGAAGTGGCAGGAAGTTTTGTCAAAACAAATATGACTTATAGGGGTAAACACACATGCTGAATCCAAATCTGAACTTGGTTTTCTCAGGTGATTAGCTATTTGACCTTAATCTGTTTCTGAATTTTAATTGTAAAAATGTTCAAGGAGTCTGGCGAAGACTGGATCTGGCTAAGACAAGACCCAGTTGTCTGGATCAGATATTGAATTTTTGGGATCCCATCGAAACCTTTGGTCTTGTTTTTTTTAATACCGCGTAGCATCTTATCTATACAATAATCCTGTTTTCAAATTTTTGGACTACGACCCCTCCTCCACTTGGTGACGTTAATATTTTCTTAAACTCTTTAACGTCACCTACCCTTTCCATAACAAAAACATACTGCAAATTAATACGTCAAAACAATAATCTTTAATTCAGTTATTAAACTATTTTTATAAATTTCAAATTACAAATCCACATTTTATCTTTTAATACCTTCTTCTATAATTCTTACCAAATCATATTTTCTTTAATAATTTTTATACTTTTTTTTTCTTATCTACAAACGCATAATCCTTCACCACTATACATATCAACTCCAACCTGTACTCAATTGCCTATCTCCAGCAAACACACAACCATGATATCTATAGACAACCTACTTTTCAAAATCTCAAATTCAAACTTCAATATTTGAATTATGACCTATATTACAAATTCTAATTTGATCATTTTTTTTACTTCCTTATTTTTATTTCTGAGCAATTGACTTTAAATTCCATGGACCAAACCAGGTAGGAAGTAGAGATGAGTGTTTTGCTGCACCGTAGGTTTATGAGCTCTTGACGTAGTTTCTGTGTGGCAGAATACGCTGTTGTGTGGTCCACTTTTGCTATAAGATCAAATTCCATATTACCAGATTAGTACTAGCTGATTCATCCCGGCGATGCAGTTGAGTTTTTGGTGGCGCAGTCTCAGTGAGCAAGACTATAAGAGATTTTGAAATGAGCTTTGTTTTGCCTCTAGCTTTGCAGGCCGGTATCCCGGTGCATCCGTGTCTTTGAAATCGCGGGCTTGCGGCCATAATGTTTGCCCGTCGATGTTGGTGTACACCAAGTCCCAGGTGCCGACTGGTGCCGGGAAAGGATGTACAGTGTCGGGGAGTCGGTAACCCGTTATGAACTGATGGGGATGTTCCCTAACTTTAACACGAGCTTGGCTTCGAGCGACGATCTTAAAGCTTAACTGAAAAGGGCAGAGATGGGACAGTCTTTTTACCCCTCACTAATTCACTTAAAGAGGCTTGAAGACCCGATGAAAATACATTACTTCGTCGCTCCGCTATTCACGAGTAATCAGTTTTCAAATAGTGGAATTTCCCTGTCAGATTTGTGGTACTACCTACTTCGTATGCTTGACGGAAAATATTTATGAAATTTTTTCGTTCTGGCACTAAGCAATCTTCACCAAGCTTCTCACCGCCCACTTAAAAGTCGCGTTTGTGCTCAGATTCAAATATTCCGCGTCATAGTAGAATTTGCGAGGTGAGGATAGCCATAGATATTCTGAACCTCAGTACTAGAGCAGATAGTGGAAAATAAGAAAATCTCTTAGCAGAATCCAAACAACTCAGTGTACTCAACTAAATGATACGAAAATAAGTTTGCTTTTCAGTTAAACTTTAAATATCTTTCTGTGTGGCTATTTAATAACCCGGGTACTATCTTAGAACAAACAAATCTGAGTAGAGTCAAACATAGTTGAACCGGTTTCTGTATTCCGGACATGCGAAATCGTTGTCGGGCAGAAGTGATAAGAAGATGGCAGAATAACGTGTTTCTCAATTCATAGTGGAAGGTTATGAGACAAAGTACTGAGCCTCCGCTTGCGTCTTCTTCGTCCATATAACTTGTTTTCGAAAGCGATGTTAGAAGCAGGGGACAACCTCCTGCTATCTCAGCTGACAAGGACAGCGCTTAATATGTCAAATAAAGCGACGAACTGCGGTCGTCCGTAATCCATCACTCTCATAATGACCAGGATCTCCATTTCTCTCTGACAGGCTTTCGGCCTAAAGACCGTAGCAGACCCATCTTAGCTTTCTCACTACCGGCCAAACCACACCGAACCATGACACTTATCAACCCCACCTAAAAAGCGTCGATCGAGACCAAAAAGCAGTCATAGACCTTATACGACTATGGTAGATGGAAACACCTGTTAAGATGTTGAACGTGGGGGAAGTTTCCAAATCCCACTTTTTACACCATTGTTGAGAGGATGGACGAGTGGAGGCGAGGTTTAGTGAAGTTAAGGCTCCTGGGGTGTGGGCATTCTGACACCGTAAGTGCCAATCCAGTCAATCCAGAAATCCCTAATCAAGCTGGTTCACACATCCTAGCGAAGCTGGAATTCACATCTCCAGTCAAGCCCGAGGCCTACTAGCCTTTTGGCCAGGACTCATTCCGTAGCCAAATAACTTAGAATGAAATGGATCAAAGCCTGACCTCGGATTAGCGAGCAGCTAACTGGAGCTAGTGGATAAAGACCGAGTGACCTATTGTCACGATGCCGGGAAATTAATGATGGTGATGAAAACCGAAGAGATATATAGAAAAGTAGGTGATAGAGGGAGGGAATAACTAGGAGGACTGTTGCAGAGCAAGGTGCTATGGGATGTCTCCATAACACACCGAACATCGGATGCATTGCGTTCTCCAGTAATACTCTTGATGACTAACTCTCCTTGCCGAGTCAAAATCGCTGCGTACCTAGCGGAAGAGCCAGAAGCAGCACCACAGCTGTCCTAACGATCGCCGTGATTGGTTGACGCAGGATTTGAGTTGTTGAGTTTGAGTCGTTAGTGAGACGTTTTCTCGTTCTTGCTGGGGACCCCTGGCAAGTTGTGGACTAGAGTCAATGCTGACCCGAGCCAACTACTTTAAGCTTTGTTCAGATTGTTTTAGTAAGCTGCATAAGAGATATCTGCGTAAGCTTTTACTGCAAGCAGGAAGTGATGGGCGTGTAATAGAAATCAGTACTATTTTCTGTTATGCAGCTCAAGTCAAATCATTGCCAGCTTGAGTTGCTTTAGCTAGTCAGGAAACGATGACACGGAAAATCGTAATGCAACTTACTACACACTTACTGCTTTACTAAACGCATGCAATGCAGCATCTGGTAATGTATGCGCGTTGCGGGGAAGGAAGCTGCGAAGGGGAGCATAAGCATGTTGCGCGGACGGAAAAATTGCTGAATACAGGCCTATGTGGGTAATGGCTTTTCCAGCCCATGCAACGTTGAATTCGCGATAGCTTTGCGCTGACACGGGCAGTCTGCTATACAGTATACATGCATAGCTACATATGCCAATGGATTTGCTTGGCGCGGACGTTAGAGTTATACCAGCTCCATAAACTCGTTGACAGGAGATTTGTTTTCCAAAGGCATAGGAACGGAGACGATTCACGACTGTCACGTTCTTCCGCTAACTTATCTTTCCTGTATACAAAAATGACTAGACACGTATAGGTCGGCTAGGATATTCTTCAGCGATACTTCGGCCCTTCTTTGCAAAGGCCCTCTTCAGGTGGTAGCTGGAAGAAAGCTTTTCTTATATGAAACCCCGGTCAGTTTGGGTTGAAGGAGTATTTATCTTTCGTGTCAAATGGTTCGGTTTCGGCGTATGGGTTCGGTTTGCGGGAAGAGGCTGGCTAAGTTGCTTTACAGGGTTTATTTTTTTTTAAATCAACAAAATCTAGAATCTTCAATGCCCAGAGGCGAACTATTAAGGGATTAATTACCCGAAGGAAAAAAAAACAACAAAAAAGACTTCGACCAAAATAAAGAAAAAAAGAAAAAAGAAAGGAGCTTGACTAAGCTTGACTGGGACGCCCAACAAAAAACAAAATTTTAACCAAATCACTGAAAAAAAAAACACAACTTAAACGGCGGAGAATAACGCATCAATTCAGATACAGCAAAACCATTGAACTTTTAACTCGCCACGGACCGTGCAGTTTTCAGTGTGGAAGTGAGGCTATGCGTTAGGGCTACTTCGACAACTTTTGATTGTCGATCACAGTAAATATATACTATGAATGGTCGTGTCCCTTCATGTATCCCTGTATGTCCCTTCCGGAAATACATAGCCCGCCAAAGAATGTTAAAACAGATTCCACCAAAATCACTGCTAACTATAAAAAAAAGGCTGAGAATAACGCATCAAATTTACATACAGCAAAAAATTGAACTTTAATCATGCTGGGACCGTGCAGTTCACGTCAGCTGAGTTTTATTCTAGGGATATTTCGGCCCTTCTTGGCATCGCCAGATCACAGGTCCGTCTTTCTAGCTTGAGGGTGACCCGTGCCAAGAAGGGCCGAAATAAAGCAGTCGAATATGATCCGCAGCCAGATTTGGCTGATTGAACACTTACAGCGGAGGGTTCTTTCTTCCGCTGAAGACTGAAAGTAAAGTATAGATTATCAAGAACTTTTAATTTTTCTTTCACCACGTCTGTGATTGCCTGACACCTTTCCCTCTGCATGTCGTCGCTCCTCTAATGTCTAAAAAGACGCACAGTTCTGAGGAGAAGCAATCCGTCAAGACAAAAACAACTTTTACGATCTTGCCTGATTTTCAGGTCAAAAGGCACATAAAGAACATGAAGACGCCATAAGTGAATTATAGCCTCTGTGGCTAATGGAGTCCTAAAACCCTCAGGCATTAAAAAGAGTAAGAAAGGGCTGAGAGTTGGTAGTGGGTGTGTACATTCAAGGTGCACAGTTTTAGGGGGTGTCAATGTTTGGTGTAGGGTGTACAGAGTATATTCCTGTACCATTTTATCGTGACAAGATCATTTATAGTAAAGACTTTTGCATTAAGTCCCATGGAAGTTAAGATCTGAAGCGTCATTGGAGTTGTCGAAGATTGCAATCCTGGAACAAACGGAGTGACATCTTCGACGTGCAAGTTGGGACCGGAAAATTATGGGCCCGTAAAAGAACATGTGCTAAAATATTAAGCAACTTGGAATTGTATGACTGTTATAGCCAGTATTTGCTTAAAGGACCTCTCGCACTATTTACTATTGAACTTGCAGTATTTTAAAATATTTTAATACTTTTAAACTAGGCTGTGCTTTCAACAAATAACCAACGGTTTTGGCAAATTTAAGCCTTTTCCGAGACCCGTTGACTTGTTGCGAAAACAGGGACACAATTTACCTAACCGGTTTCTCTGATGGAAAAACTTCTCGCAGACAACCGTCGACAGTGTAATACACATCGAAGGAAGCGAAAGACAGCAAGTGAGAAAATCAGCGTGGTTTTGTTAGAGTGGTTAGAATGTATCGTACGAAATTGGGGTCTCCGGGTTTAGAAATGAATGAAGTGATTATGGAAGTAGGTTTCATTAGTATTATAGGTAAGACAGGTCCTTTAAACCTAGCTGTCTGAAGTGGAGGTGGTAGAGTGCAGGTGCGTTATTTGGAGGTGCGATATTGCCTACCCCTGCTCCCTTAGCTATCCGAGGGGGCCTGCAGCTACCCATGAACGAATCACAATACCAGCAAGAAAGGCAGACCATGGACAGGTTGAGCAGGAGCGAGTCCGAAACAATGGCCCATGTGTACATATTCTTTATACAAGGTACTTTGGGACATAATTCGTCCCATAAAGAGGTGTTAATTTTGTACGCTGTTAATTTCTTCTTTATGTCTGGTCTTGCCTATGTAGATTTGCATTTGAAAATGCAAATGGGATCCTGAACGACGACCCTTTTCCCACTCTTGGGTTTCCGCGAAATGACGACGCCTCTGGGAGGGTGAATCTCTGATCCCTGACAAGTCAAAAGAGTAAATGCCCTCTAAAATTTGTACCTAAACTTTTTACTGAACCAGAAATTCTAATAGTGGGTCTGGCGGAGATAGTAACAACTTGGATGATTATAGTAATAACGCAGTTCACGGGATCCAAACAACGAAGATAATATCTCAATTGTACGAAAATTTGTGAGCTGTGTGAATGTTTAAGTCTGGGAACTGGGGCGAAAATGGTATCGTAAAAGGCATGCAGGTATTATGATACGTTTTGTAATATGATTGACGAAAAAGTTGATCAGGTCCATGCGCAATATTGTGTCCTTACTTTCGTCCTTTGTTTGTTAGGGATGATAGTAGTTGGAAGGTAGTTGGGTTCATTTAGTGTGTGAGGAACTTAGTGGCGAAGGGAGGTGTATTGGAGAGCGTGTTTTCAGTGAATTATTTCGGTTAAAGATGATGAAAGATGAATGTCTCTGAAGTTGTGAAAAATTTGGGACGTTGCTGAAGTTTGACAATAATCTTAGACCAATGGGGATTCATGTTAGTATGACTTTAGCCATTTTCAGTTCTTGACCGTCCGACAGTTCTGACCATCTCTGTTCAGATGTGACTGATTCAGCTAAATGGGATTGGTCCGCATAGTTTGGCCCTCATATAGTTTGGTAGGATGTTCTTTCTGATTTGAATGGATTCACAACGATAATGAACGAAAGCGATATCGAATTTTCAGAAATGTTAGGTGGGCTGGAACAAGCTCGCCTATTGAAAAAAGCTATAGGCTAGACCTTCAGATCCAGTTTATAGACCCAATCCAAACATTCTGTTTATCTTCTCTGACTGATCGCAAGCCGGCAGTTTATTTTGATTTGAACTTGATTGACGGGTTGCTGTTTTGGCTCGAGAAAAAACTCACGCAGAACGCCTTCTTTTCCACATGACGAAATTTTCCACGTTTAATTAGCAAAGAATTATAATACGTTATTGATTATTTGTGTATGTCCATACTGCCATAAGGGCTGTCCCGGATAAGGGCTGAAATTTGTTTTTTTTTTTTTTTAATTTGCTCATTTTTGACGGTGTTTTTTCTTGCTTTTGAACATTCATAATGACAGTAGGGATGGTTAGCATTTTGTGTGTGGTAGAAAGAGCATTTTTTGTGGTCCGCTTTAATTCCGTCTTCTGGGAACTATTTTGGACTTACTCTCGGTGCAGAACTACTATCTGAAGGATTGGCATAGGCTGCGTGACGCACAGAAAGAAAGGCACGAAGTACTGTTTGATTCCCTGTCAATGTCTTTGTTAGAGACAAAGCTGACCGACTCCTGTTACTGCGTCAGTTGCCTGTCCATGGATTAATTTCACTTGGTTGATTCTCAGTAGTTTTCTCTTTGACTCTGATTTCATGGCTTGATGGCTGCCATTGTTTACAACTGACAATCATTAGATATCATTGTTCTGTAACAGATACCTTGAATCATTAGCAACTGTATGTCTTATATGGAAGCTTTTGTTTGTTTGGTTGAATGGTTGTTATTTATTTTAGGATTGTACTAGTCAAATTTTCTTACCCATTGTACGAATGAAATGCTTTTATTCCGCCAAATTGAAGAGACAATAAAAAGGTTTAAGCATTTACAATACGTACATTAAAGTTTTATAATCCTAGTGCACATCATCCGTAACACTCAAAATAAAACAACACATTTACAAATTCACAAATAAATTTAATTTAGAATATAAATTTTACAAACGATAGATGCACGATCCATCGTCATCCCTTTTAAATAGTATTGTCCAAAATATCTATTTAGTTTCTTTGCAACTTTGCACTGAACACTGAAGTTGTCAACCCCTCAACATTTTTGAAATGTATATTACAAGACTTTTCTTTTCGAACTTTTTCACATACTTTGATAAGATAGAACACGGGAAGAAGAGGAAGAAACGGAACATCGAAGAAGAGATTAAATTACTTTGCAGCTCATTACTTTGAACTTATCTTATACACTGCGATTGGTTAATTTCGCAACCCTTTGTCTCCTGCCTTAGTTTTCCCGTCTTGGCATGCTTAGAAATTAGGAATGGACCACGGAGAACCCCTGGTAAAATGTACGGTATCCCATGAAGGGTGTGGGGAAACAAGTTTGACCTTGTTGCGGGACTGCCTTGAAGGCGTACATGCAAGAAGTGCAGGGGTGTTGGTAACAGTAATAAATCGTCTTGATAGTACAAGATGAAGGTCGTTGATAGTACAAGATGAAGGTGAGACAAATTGACGAACCAAGGCTGTGGATAATCGGCATGTTAATTAATAAGCGTTAAATAGCTCATGCTTTGGCACGACGTGAAGAGTGGGAGGATGATTTTGGCGCGACTAAGTTATACGTACTTCCGAGTCGATTTTCGTGCGGGCTGCTCGTCAAAATGTCCCTTCGCCCGAGCGAAATTTGTTTAAACCAACTTTCGACGCTTAATCTGGAAGTTCTCATTGCTTACCCTGAAGGAACTGTCTCTCCATCTTCGCCTGGCGAGGTCGAGGGGTTTTCCACTCGTGATTTGGTGTACAGAAAGTGCCCCGTGCTGCGGCTCCCGGCCGGTATTGGCACGGGTGACACCGGCCGCCACCGGTTGCACCGTGTTATTGCATTGATATCAGCATTTTAGAAGCGCAATCGCCTAATAAATGGCCGGCATCGGTGCCGGAACTGCTGGTTTAGACCGGTGCCGAGAAAGGGTATAAAGCAGGTGCCGGGGAGTGGGTAACCCCCCGGGCGAGGTCGAGCGATTTTCATTCTAGCAATTCAGATCTCATGGAAGAACAGAGTGACGAATTTAGGACCCATGTCCACAGGATTGGGACATGGAATCTTTGCTGTAAATCAACCAATCAATCAATTTATTTATCACCCGTCAAGAGAAACAATGGAGGAAAGAAAAACAAAATAAAAGACAACGCACGTAGCAAAACTTTACACTAAACACAGCACAAACGTAACTACAGATTACACGAAGAGGGAAGACCACGGGTGGTTCAGTTTACTAGCGGAAGATTTGGAATCTTTCTCTCTTTTTGTCAATAATCTTAGAGGCAGAACCAGTTGGAATCTTCAGCTGTCGGAGTAACGGAATATGGAAAATGGTAGGTTCTTAGGAAACATTCGCTTGACCAAATCCTAAAGGCGCTGAGTCTTGACTCGAAGGTTCGTGAGTTGGTTATGGGTTTCAGTTGTCAAAAAGACCATAAAACTTCTTGCCGCCTCGTTGGTTTCTCTTGCATGTCTAGCTGCGATTCTCCCTTATTGCTCTCACCAAATCTGGTGAGTCCATCTGTTGGCTAGCCACGCGCGACAGTTTTTCTGATTCTCGAGGAAACGTTAACCTTACAGATGGGAACTTAGAAGCAGTTCGTAGTCCGAAAATTTGTGGTTTTGCGGTCTCATCACTTGTAGATTATAGGACGTGTAATTGCCGTACTCTGATTATGTCCGGCAGTGATTCCTGATTCATCAGGGTGGCTGATCGTCTGTGATTGCTTTTGGGGTAAGGCGGCGCATTGCGCTATCGAGTGGTTTACGTCGGAGCATTATGCGGTTTGTCTCCGTGCTAAGGACTTCCGCCTTGTTTACCCAGAGTGGAGGGCAAATCCGTATCCAGGGGGGGGGGGTTAGGGGGTTGACCCCCCCCCCCCCCCCCGAGACATACAAAAAGAAGTTTACCCAGACTGGAGGGCAAGTCCGTATCCAGGGGGGGGGGGGTTAGGGGGTTGACCCCCCCCCCCCGAGACATACAAAAAGAACGATTTATGTAGTTTTCCCTCTGATCAAGGCCGTACCCAGTAGGGGGGGGGGGTGTACTTTTTTGTCTGAACAGCAGGCAAAAAAAAACGAAATTCCTGGATATGGGTCTGGTGGGGGGGCCTTGCGAGGCCAAATTCTGTAACTTTATCTGTCATAATGCAGACGGTCGATCAGTCCTGCCGGAAAATTGAACAATATCAACTCTTCCGTACGGAATGGATGATGTGACCGGAAATCCTGGCAGGGATTCCAGTCATCAACCGCTCAACCCTGCTCCTCGGTGAGAAGCATTAGTTGATACTCGCAGCAATCATAGGCTCTGTAGGCTTGAACGTCATTCGCTGAACGCTTCTTGAGTCCTTTACTTCTTCGTGTATTCGTCTGTTGGGCTTTTTAGATTTCCATGGCGTCGGTCAGAGGTATGAAGAGCTGTGCTAACTCCTTTTTTCTTTTGTTTTTAAATCAATTTTAAATCAAATTAATTCAAATAGCTAAAAGCTAGAAGAGGATTACAAATTTACGGAATACACAGACACAAAACAAATTAATTAATACACTTACAAGATATGACCAGAAATAATGATTTTTGATAGGCCGATTGAATGAGTTGAATTGAGTTATATGTGTTACCCTTCACACGATCACAGGACACAAGATGGAGTATGAACTAGAAAAAAGAAAAGCAAAACAACAAAGATACGTCTTGAAGATGAGTGTAAACCAATCAGCAACGTTTGTTGTCGCGACGTTACTGGCTCTTCGCTGGGATCTAAACAAGTTCGTCATCAAGAGTATTATTACCCGTAATTCTGAATTCTACTTCAGTTCATTTCCTTCCTGCTCCATATTTGAAGGTGCACTGTTCTATTCAGACGGTAATAGGTAGAAGGCTCAATTTCGTACCCAGTGCGTAAACCTTATTATTACTGACACCCCAGTTCTATTCTTGTACTTAACGGTTGAATAGACCCTTTTATTGTCATTATTTCTCGCTGTGATGAGAATCTTGATGTGTGGTCTTTCATGTTCCTTGCGCCATAGTAAGAAATATTCCTGACATTATGTGACGTTTGAATGGACTAGCAGTTATCCTGTCAATCCATCTACTAAGTCCCACGTGCCAGCCGAGGTGTGATGGAGGGGCTACCCACTCCCTGGCACTCGGTAGCACTAGCACCGCTTCTCGGCACCGACCGAAACCACCGGTGTAAAACATTAAGTAGGCGATTCTCGGGCGACGTGGTGGCATCGTGCGCGCATCGCGACACCGGGCACTTTCTGACCACACCAAAATCGAGATTGAGCAATTCGAGTGTGATACGGTTGAGTGTTCGTTGTATGCTTTCTTGCCATGTCGTTTCTTAGATCCCAAAACGTAAGCGATACTTACCTAGTACTTACCTATGAATTCGTAAAAGTTGTCCGTCCGTCTGTCAGCACTATAACTTTCGAAGGGAATGAGATATTTCGATGAAACTTCGTGTAAGGATTCTTTTCGTCAAGGGACAGGTCGAGTTGGTAGATCGCCTCTGTGGCCCTACGTTTAGTGGTGCGGAGGGGGTCCAGATGAAGGGAAGAACAACATATTTGTAACAGCTAATGAGATATTTGATTTAGGGGTAAGAAGACATGTTGAACACGTATATGAAAATCATTTTCCCGCCGGACAAGTAGTTCGCCGCGAATCCGGCAAAACCGAAAATTAATTAAAAGTAAGAGTTTTATTTAAAGTTGATTAGATATTGGATTTAGGGGTAAGAAGACATGCTGAGTCCGCATATATATATATATATATATATATATATATATATACGTGTATTTAAAAGCCAGTGGCCGTATACACCAAAATAAACAATAAAGAAAAACAACAACACTCAACAGGTTCAAGTCGCTGCCTTCCGCACCTCCACGACTTTCTCTTTAAAACAACATAACGCAATAATTGAATCTCTCGAAGTAGTCCCCAAAATACCAGGGAGCAACACCCCCTCGAAAAATTGATGCCTCAAATTCACCAAACTTTGGCAGCTATTCAGAAAATGGTCCAGCCCATCGCCAACCTCCCCACAAAGGGGGCAAATGACAATCATTTTCTATCCGGACATATAATGGTTTAGCCTGAAATCCGGCTGAAACCACACAAATTTGTATAAGTAAAAGTTTTATCTGAAATTGTTCAGAGGCTCGATGCAGTGGCAAGGAGGCATGCTGAATCCGTAAATGAAAATCATTTTCTCGCCGGACGATAGTTCGTCCGCAATTCGGCCAAAACCTGAAAATTTGTTGAAAGTTAAAGTTTTATGTGAAGTTGAGTAGAGGTTTGATATAGATGTTCCTACGGCCCAAGCTGACTGCGAATCATATTTGACGGTGCAAAAGCATAAGCCAGCTACATTTTATCCGAGCTATATTTCGGCCCTTCTTGGCAAGGATCCTCTTCAGGCTCAAGCGGCTTGAGCAGCTTGGGCCTGAATAAATGTAGCTGGCTTATCCGTTTTCCACCGTCAAATATGGTTTGATATAGGGTTCAGGATATGTGCTAAATCGTCATGAGCTATAGTTTTTTGCAGTTCAAGCAGTTTGCCCGGAATCCGGCCGCAACCGGAAAGTTGGCAGGAGTAAGACAGGAAGTTTTATCAGTTTCGTCGAAAAAGATGTGAAGTACGGTACATGAGTAAACACACATGCTGAATCCATATCTGAACTTGGTTTTCTCAGATCATTAGCCATTGACCTTGTTATGTTTCTAAATTTCAATAGTCGAGTATCGCTTGGTACCCCTTTCACCTTTCCGCTCTACAGGTTTTTGCCGAAACCTATTATCTAGCAAAAAAAACAACTTTCGAGGAAAGCGGTCTGTAAAGCCAAAGATTAGGAAATCATGCAGATAATGGGCTTCGTCTAAAAAAAAATATAATTAGCCAAAAGGAATTGGTATTTTTTATTGGATCCAGGTAGAGCCGCTGTCGGTTTGGTAGTCAGCCGTTCTGGTCTTTTGTCAGTCGTTGCCGCGAAGATTTAAAGCACATATTGGCACCTGACAGATTGAATTTTTGGGAGCCCAAAGCGTAAGTGGAGAGATACCTATGACTTCGTAAAAGTTCTCCGTCTGTCTGTCCGTCTGTAGCAAGATAACTCTCGAAGGATATGAGATATTTTGATGAAACTTGGTGTGAGGACTCTTTGATCAAGGGAGAGGTCGAGTTCTTAGATGGGCTCTGTAGCTCAACATATAGGGGTGGGGGAGGGGGTTCAAATTAAGGGGCGAACAATTTAAAAGATTATTTAAAAGGGTAAAAAGACATGCTGAACACAAATATGAAAACAATTTTCTCGCCGGACAAGTAGTTTGCCCAGAATCCGGCCAAAATACGGAACGTTTGTTAAAAATAAAAGTTCACACGCCAACACGTGCATATTTTGCCTTTACTGCTCACTTGGTTGGTGGGTATGGTTTGTGGATATGGCGGCGTCCAAACGTTGTATCTGCATTATTTATTTGTATTTGTCAGTAGTTAGTTGACTTATTAGCTCCGGTCTTTTCGTGCTCTGCGCACTGCCGGATTTGTGCAAATTTGTAATTTGTAGAAGTAGTAACATCAATAAGCGAACCTGACTCTTTCTTGAGCAAGCCTGGGAAGACATAGAGATGCTGCTTCATGTGCGAGCAGATTATTTTACCGACTGGACCCACGTTCGATTTTCTTTAATTCTTGTAACTTGTCTTTGATGTGAATAACTTGGCTGTTCTTGTATTAATATTTATGTCTTAAGAAGTCGAACACGACAGGGGGTCGTAGATTATTGCCCCAAGTCTGCACGTATGTGCCGTAGGATGAGCTGTCGAGCAGTTTTCCCCTGGGCAAAGTCGCAAAGCTTCGACGGTACCCCGGACACGGAAGCAGAGCTTCTTACATTACTGAGTCAGTTTTTATGGTACTTGCAGCCTCTGGCTCAAGTGCCATAAACAATCTGCTGACAGATTGTCCGGGGGTGAAGGAAATTAGAGATGTTTTTTTTGGTGGGGTGCCCATACTATTCCCTGGTATTATGAAGTCGACAAATCGTCAGGTAATTCGGTCGGTATGTAAATATTTTAAGTGTATACTGGAAGTTTAGATCGGAGGTAATTTGGCAATACTAGAAGGGTAAAAAGAAGTGATTTTATTGTATGTAATTTTGAAGTTCAATTTTGTTAGTTAAGTGCGATAATGAATACTGTTGTATAGCCCTTTGTTGGCTTTAATAAATTATTAAATTATTATTATTATACTGATCACAGTTCCGTCTGTCGGTCTGTCCGAGTTTTTTGTCGCACTTTTTCGACTTAGGGTACTTCCAGATGTGCTAGGACAATGAAACTTGGCAGGCAGATCAGAGACCCGACCAAACAAACTTAGAAATAATCAGTTTTCCGGTCCGACTATTTTGGGGGGGGGGGGGAGTGGAGGGCAGGGGAATCCGGGAAATTGAGTAGTGTGTGGAACGGGTGATCGAATTGGAATGAAACTTAATAACTGAATAGATTACATATCTGGGATGTCCCATTTAAAGTCTTGATCGGATTCGGTAGCCAGGGTGGAGTTGGGGGGGTGGAGACCGGGAATTTCAAGAAACGGTTAGAATGGAGGAATCGGAGTGAAACTTGCTGCGAAGAACAAGCATCTGCTCTAGATAAATCGCTTGGACCACTGTACTGGATCCGGACACTTGGGGGGGGGGGGGGGGCGGAATTCCAGTGATGGCGGTTTTGGGGATTTTCACGATGAAACTTGGCAGGCATATCAGGGACCCGATCAAACTGACTTCAAAATATTTTTTTTTTTTTTGTTATCTAATAATGGTGGAGGGAGGGGAATCCGAAATATTCAGTCTTGCGTAATACGTGACCCACTTAGACTGAAAGATTGGGATGGAACTTTGTGGGAAAAACAAACAGATACTCGAGGTAAATCATTTATTGAATCGGATTGGCTACGGGCACCATGGGGGAGTCGGGGGGGGGGGGGCTGGCCGGAAATCTCGATAAACGGTTAGAATGGAGGGATCTGAGTGAAACTTGCTGGGAAGAACAAACGTCTGCTCCATGTAAATCTTTGACACAATTTGACTGGCTCCGGACACTTGAGGGGGGAGGGAGGGGGGTTTTCTTTTGGGATTTTCACGACGAAACTTGGCAGGCGTATCAGGGACCCAGTCAAAATGACTTGGAATAAAAAAAAAATCCTTGATATGATAATCTTAGGGGGAGTTGAGGGAGGGGAATCCGGAATATTAAGTCATGTGTAACTTTGGAACGGGTGATCGGACTCGACTGAAATTTAGTAATTGAACAAAGGACATCTCTGGTTATCTTTTTTCATTTCCGGACCGAATCCGACAATTATTGGGGGGGGATACTTGACCCGCTTAGACTTGTGTGTTCGGGATTGAACTTCGTGGGAATAACAAACCAGATGCTCTGGATTAATCATTTACAGAACCGGATTGGCTTCGGGTATTGTGGGTGGAGTTGGAGGGGGGGGGGGGTCTGGGATTCCGGTGATCGCGAGCCGAGGTACTTCCAGATGTGCTAGGACGATGAAACTTTGCTGGAATATTAGAGATTCAACAACATTAGCTTAGAAATTGCTACTTCCCGAATCCGATTATTCCTTAAAGTACCAGTCTTGACCGCAAAGGAAAAAAAATACTTTCAAGCAATATATGCATTTTCATGATGCCCATCAGCCCATTATCATTTTTGCCTCAAAGGTTTTGCTTACAAATGAAGTTCTAGCTCCCTTAGAGTGCGCATCTCAACCGCGAAGTCGAAACTTACTTTTCATCAATCAACACATCTTAACCCATGCAAGTGCCATATGAGCTTACAGCTCTTGATAGGAAACTTAGGGTTTTGAAGGTAGGTCAAATTAAAGATTTTCAAATTGGTATTTTTGTGTTTCAGATTCTGAATGGTTTCACGCCTGATGTGTTTAGTATTTTTTTCGATTTAACTCATTTATCACGGACATGCTACGAGGCATGCTGGAGACCTGGTAAGTGAGCCAAGAAGTACGGTTACGTTCTAGCCATGTGGCAAGGCATTCAGGCACGGTGGTCTGGAATACTTTTCCAGACTCAGTTCGGGAAGTGGAAAGTGTACCGCGATTTTAAAAATCGGTTAAAGAAACATCTTCATGAGGGTAGGTAGTTGGTGGGTTGAGAGTTTGGAAGACAGAGTGAGGACTAATTGACAAATTAATTAATTAATTTTTAGTTTATTTAATGAAGGTTTGATTAGTTCTATAATATGGTAGTAAATGTGTACTGGTTGCGTTTTTCAAGCACAAGTAAAGTTGTTGAATCTTGAATCCTGAAAAATCAAGCTCTGGTTGTCTTTCCTAGTTATCGTTTTATCTTCGTATCCTATGTACAGTATTCGTTAGGATACTCGGCTGAACTTGGAGGTCTGCTTCCTGAACGATCATTGGATCAAATTCATCCTGAGTAATTTGTCAATCAAGATTCGTTGGCGCTACAGCCATCAATTTGCTTGTAAATAAGACCATCCGCCTTTTATCGTCGCAGACCGCATTGTGATCATTCCGAAAGGCTTGTTTTGATCCCTTCCGGGTATGATTCGGCTTCAGCCCTGAATCCCATTTTGACTTGACGTTTAGTGGCTCGAAGGGTTTTCACTTCTTCTGTGAACAATGCAACTCCCACGATATCTAGGGAGACCAAAGCAAATTGGACCTGGATGAGTTGGAGGGTTATGAGGGTCTCACGGTCGACTTGTATGTAAGAAAGATCTGTCGAATATGATTCTCCCCAGCATCTACTTCAGAGTTATGACCTGTAAAGGGCTTTCTCGTCAGCGGATGTCAGATGACTAATGAAAAACAGTTGTGTCGTCGGAGGTGAATCCCCCTCTTTCCTGTCGCAACCCTTAATTAGCCCAGAAGTTTGGCGTCCAGGATGTCATTCGATCACTTCAGCGTCTCTACTATGCACATTGGGTCATCCAGCTCGTCGTTTGTTTTTATGCCCAACTAGATATTTTGTTTAAATTTTCTTTGTTCATTTGCTGTTGTTTTTCCCACGTCTGTTTCTGATGTTGTGTCTCACCCAGTCTAGATCCAAACTTGGTTAACTGGATCTTAATTCCTGCACTTGCGACGGTTTACCCTGTTTTGATACCCTCTTTGAGTACCAAGGAAGGACAGTAGGACTTCAACTTCAGAAATCCATTTCAGTTTCCATTTGTTAACTACTGTATTCGTAGCTATTAAGTCTCTGGGGGACCTCAGACCAAAACAAGCATTAAACACAACATACAAAAAAAACCATAATCATAGACAAACCAAATCCATACACATGCTCTTATACCGGAAAGCATTCTTAACTGCCGTGAAATAACCGAACGAACGAACTTTGCTCTCTACCGGGTTCTACTCTATCCCACGGCTGGTCACCAAAAGTGACTTTGTACACCCTGAAAAGTAACCCAAAGCATCTCAAAGTAACCAAATGTGACATAATGTAACCCAATGCACTGTAACCCAAAGTATCCTGAAGTAACTCTTACACCCTGGTTCTTCTTTTCTTTTTCTTATTTCTTTATTTATTATAGTGTTATGTAGGTTAATCTCTCAAAGGGGGTTTGTTAAACCTCTTAACAAGTGTAAACTTCTAGAGGGTTTTGTAGTTCTTAGTATTTTTTTCCAATAAACCCCATATATAATCTATAATCTATAATCTATCTTCATAAATCCTTTCTGAACTTCAACCTTCCAAAATTCAGGTGTTATGATGATCCTAAATACACCGTAATACATACGTAAGTAAAGAAAAAAAATAATATAGTAAAGAAAATTATGAAAGATTGAAAATTAAGAAAATGAAGGGCATATTTCGAGACTAAGACTTAAAGAGTACCAAGGAGTTAGGACAGTAGGGGATCGACTAAAACGGGAATGGAGTGGAATGACACGGTGCAGGAGGAACGCGTACTAAAAACGGGAACAACTTACTAAGATCTGGAACACTGCACCAGGAAGAACACTACCAAAAGGGGGAACGCTGCACCGTCCTTCCTTTTGTTAGTAGTTCGCTTGGGTAGGAGTGCCGGATCATTCCATTGCACATTCACACGAGGGGCAAGGTCATGTTCTTGAATCTATGCTGCAGGAGGAACAAGTACTAAAAACGGGAATGACCGACCCCCCTGTTTTGGATACTTGGTTCCGTTTCCAGGGGAAAAAAATACTAGAAACGGGAATGCCTGGCCCCCTGTTTTTGGCCCCCTCCATTTCATGAGAAGCAACTACTAAAAACCAGAATGACAGGCCCCTGTTTTTTAGTACTTTTCTCCCTGCTGCAGGATTACGATACCCCCCCCCCCCATTTACGATACTGTGCATTCATGTTACCTCCTCACGAAGGGCAGGGCCCCTGTTCTTACTTGGTTCCATACTCAGGATGAACATACTTTAAGGTATAGTGTTTTGTAGAACAGGTGCCTAACATTCCCGTTTTTAGCACTTTTTCCCCTGGACGTGGGACCAAGTATCAAAAGCAGGGGGCCCGTCATTGTCGTTTTTAGTCTTTTTCTCCCTGCAGCATAGATTCAAGGATTAAAGAACAGGAGCCCTGCCCCTCGTGCGGATGTGCATGGGAATGATCTGGAACTCGTACCCAAGCAAACCACTAAAACAAGACCAAAGGTTTCGATGGGATCCTAAAATTGTAATATTTGCTCCCGACAATTCGGTCTTGTAGATATTCGGTCTTCAACAGACTTCTTAAACATTCTTACTTTTAAAATTACAGAGAGGGTAAGGCCAATGGTAATAATCGGAGAAGACCAAGTTCGTATTTGACAGTTCAAACCAGGTACGCCAGCTGAATTTCAACCAGTTCAGATATATTCAGATTAGATGTTCCTTCGGCCCAAGATGACTGCGAATCATAGTTGACGGTGCAAAACGGACAAGTCAGCTACATTTTATTGGAGCTATATTTTGGCCCTTCTTGGCAAGGGTCCTCTTCAGACTCAAGCCGCTCAAACTGGAAAATAAACTTCAATATTCAATATAGCTCCAATAAAATGTTGCTGACTTATCCATTTTGCACCGTCAAATATATTCAGATATCCGTTTTGCGCTGTCGAATATTCGGATATGGATACAGCATATGCTTTACCCTATAGCCTACGTCGTATCTCCTTCCTTCCTTACTTCTGCCCAACTTCCGGTTTCGGCTGGATTCCGGACAAACTACTTGTCTGGCAAAAAACTAAAGCTCAAAAACGAATTCAGCATGTCTCCTTACCCCTACATCCAACCTCTAGTCAACTTCAGATTGAAATTTTAGTTTTAACAAATTTTACGGTTTCGGCCGGATTCCGAGCGATCTATACGTCCGGTGAGAAAATGACTGTCATACGCGAATTCAACATGTCTTCTTACCCTCAAACCGAACATCTTATCAAATTTAAATAAAAAGTTTATTTTTAACAAATTCTCCGGTTTTGGCCGGATTCCGGCCGAACTAATTGTCCGGCGAGAAAATAAATTTCATACTCAGACTCAACACTTCTCCTTGCTTCTTAATCCAACCTCTAATCAACTTCATATTAAACTTTCACTTTTCACAAATTTTCCGGTTTTCGCCGGATTGCGGGTGAACTATTTGTCCGGCGAGAAAAAAAATTCCATATTCGAGTTCAGCATGTCTCCTTACCCCTAAATCAACTATCTCAATAGGTTTCAAAAAATATTTGTGTTGCCCCTTAATTTGAAACCCCTCCCCCATCCTCAAATATAGGGTTACAGAGCCATCTTCGAATTTGACCTGTACTTTGACCCAAAGAATCCTCCCACCAAGTTTCATCAAAACATCTCAATCCCCTCGAGAGTTATCGTGCGGACAGGCGGACAACTTTTGCGATGTCATAGGTATCCCTCCACTTACGTTTTAGTATCCCAAAAAGGATAGGACAGTGCAGTGCTCGCCCTTTTAGTAGTGTTGCTCCTGGTGCAGTGTTCCAGATTTAGTACGTTGTTTGAGTTTTTAGTGCGCGTTCCCGTTTTTTAGTACGCGTTCCTCCTGCACCGTATCATTCCGTCCCATTCCCGGTTTTAGTCGATCCCGGATAGTAGAGCTTCAACTTTTGAAATCAGTACGCAACTTCTTAGTAATAAAAAGTTACAGTAGGCCAATATGCAGACCTCGATCTTTTATCAGAGTGTCTCGCAGTCATCACGGTCACAGCAGCTACAGTAGACTTGCGCGTAACATAGCATCTAAAGTTAGGGACACAGGGCAATCGAGAAGGAAACCTGTTTTAGGGCTTAAGTCTCATATTCAATGTCTAGGAAACTTACAGGGGAACGAAATCGGGCTCTGCGATGTCTTTCGACGTTCGAGCCCCCCTCCCCCCGAAAAAAAGATGGCCTTGCGCGAATGTTCCTTGAAAGTCGCTATTAAGCAGGCTATTTTCCACTCGTTACTCTTTTTAAAGCCTTGACATCCGGGATACCATGTGGTGTAGTTGAACAATGAAAGACGCTAAAAGTATCGATTTATAGTCACTTTCACGTTGATTTGAAGAGGCCTTACTTAAGTCTTAATTGGCTTTTATCACTTTAGATATTCTCATCATGCTCTTTATCGTGGAAAATAAAGCTCCGATCGTGTTAGGTGTTGAATCGTGGTTTGTTGAAGACATTTTTAGTTACATTTGATTGGTATATTTGATTAATTGGTAGATCATCGGCATTATATTAGGTGGTGATCGTGCCTTTTAAAGCGCATTGCTTCTTTCCGTAAGCTGGTGTTGTTCCGTTGATGACAACAGAACTTATGGTGGGTTTACACACTGCGTAAAATCCGAGCGTATTTTAAGCACGTTTCGAGCTTGAAAACATTTCTAGCAATACGGAAATGTTTGAGAAATTGGTCCGTTTTGTATCTAAATAGGTCCGTATTGCTAGAAATCTTTTCAAGCTCAAAACGTGCGTAAAATACGCTCGGATTTCACGCAGTGTGTAAATGGACCGTTATTCGCGGAGACTGTGGGTCATTGTTTTGTTATACCCCCTGCTCCACCTTGTCTACGATCGGCTCATAACAAGGTGAGAGTAGCCTAATGACATGAAACGACAGTAGTAGTAGGTACACTTGCGAGCCTCTAGGTCCATAACTTGTTATCCGGATCTTAATTCCTTCACTTGTAAAATCTACCGTGTTTTGGATCCCCTCTTCGAGCACCAAGGACAGTGGCACTTAAATTTGGGAAATTCATTTTCCATTTCCATTTATTAGCCTACCTACTATAGAATTAGAAGTGTTTGGAGAGGAGTTTTATCTGAAACTGAACCTACCGTGGAGAGTCCTTAAGTGTTGCAGGCGCGGGCAAACTGCATACCACTGCGTAAAAGATACTGGGAGTTTTTTGTTGATGGTGGCTCATATAAGGTTTGGGAGGTAGATGTATTTGCCCCCTTTGTGGGGAGGTTGGGGATGGGCTGGACCATCTTCTGAATAGTTGCCAAAGTTTGGTGAATTTGAGGGATAAATATTTTCGAGGGGGTGTACCGCTGCCCCCTGGTATTTTGGGGACTACTTCAAGAGATTCGATTATTGCGTTATGTTTCTTTATAGAGAAAGGCGTAGAGGCGCGGAAGGCAGCGACTTGAAGGTGTTGAGTGTTAGTGTTTTTCTTTTACGTTTATTTTTTGTGTTTGTAGTTGTGTATATGGCCAATGGCTTTTTTTTTTTTTTTTTTTTTTTTTTTTTTTTTTTTTAAATCCCACCTCCACTCCACTCAGTGACGCAACTTTCTTTATCACCACAACTCAAATTTCTTATCTTTATACGTCACCTACACTTTACTCTTACACTAAATTATAATTATAATTTATTTCCTACTTTAAATTATTATCAATCTATAAATTTTATTTGAGCAGTTAAAACAATTACACTCAAAATAGCCGTATCCTACAATCAAAACTATATCATTCACATTAAAGTAATGGCTCAGCCGGTATCACAGGGTGCCCTTCCAGCATAGGGCACCCCTTCCACCGTGACCAAAATTACGAAAAATAAATAAAAACCTTTTTTTTTTTTTTTTACGGCTCTTCTTAACCAAAACAACAATCCAACCTCCCAAACCACCCAATAAAAGCCCTAAAAATAAAATACTCTATCTTAACAATATTTCAAAACAACTATGGAACAATACATCATAAATCATACATAGATAGAGGATTTCATTCCCCATTTTTTCCCATTTATTCATCTATAAACCCTTTTAACTGCTCAAATTTAACAAACAAAAACACAAATTCAAAATTCAATTTACAAAATAAAAATCTTTACAATTATTTATTTACATTTGTTTATTTATATTATTTTTTTTTCACAAACTTATTTTACACAGCCACTCAACATCTAAATGGGATTTCCATTTTAGACCTTCACACATCACCTTCAGGTAATTCACTAGCCAATAATTTAGCTTTATTTTGTCAACCCACCTTTTCCGTTTCCTTGTTTTCCATATGTTCACGCACACACATACGGCAAGGACACATAGTGCTTTTTTCCTTTTCTCATCTTTGTGCGAAAAAGATAGTTTCAGCACCCTTTTCCTTTGTTCTGTCGTATCAGCGTTAACACCTTCTTGCCGGAAAACTGCAAAGAGGTCTGAGCACACATTTCCACTTGCCGGGCATTCAACGAACTCGTGTAATAAGCCGTCGGTTACTACTTCATGGCAGAACGTGCACTCCGGAGGTTCGGAGCGTAGCATCCGGCTAAGTCTGTTTCTGTATGGCAAAATTCCGTGGATTATGCTAAAAGCCACTTCTTTATGCGGTTGCTCACATGGTAGATCGTGCAGGTTAGAAAACGAAAGCTCAAAATCGACAGAAGGTTCTTTCAGTTTAGCGTTAAAGCTGACGGGGTCAGTATTCATCAGTGCTAAAGCTATAATTTGTTTCAAATCATCCTTGCCGCTAGCTGAAAATGCGCCGGCTTGCTTTAGTTTCCTCAGATCACTCACGGAACACTGTAGGGGGAGAGGTAATTTTTTTGACATTTCTTCAGCGGTTTCATCTTCTATTTGGTTAATAACCGGGAGCAACCACTGTCGCAATAACGTAGATGGGACTTCATCTTTTACTATCAACTCACAAATATTCCTCAAGAAAAGCGATTTACACGTGACTCTGAAATCCAAAACGCCAAGCCCACCCAGTTTTAACGGAACATATAGCATTTTCATGCTTAGTTTCTCGAGTTTCCCCATCCACACAAATCTCCAGATCATTCTTTCGATTTTCTTTGCTTGTTCTTCGGGGAGAGGGTACACCGGAGCTAAGTAAAATAGGTGAGGTAGACAATACGTGTTTATGAACAAAGCTCTTTCAAAAGCTGTTTCAAGGAGTCCATTCCTTGCTCCACTGATGCTCCCAATTATCCTGGTGACTTTCTCGTTCCACAGTTTTTCTACCGACATCAGTGGCTCAAAAGTAATACCCAGAATTTTCGTCCGGGCAACTTCTGGTAGCCAGCTATTTGCTAGCACGTCTGAATAGTCACTGTTGGTGTTAAGCGGTAGGATGTTGGTTTTCTGTTTATGAACCTGCACATGAAAATGTTTCTCGAACCACAAAAGACCTTCACAGACATTTTTCACGTCTTCAACAGATGCTGTCACAAAGTTACCATCATCGAGAAAAGCAGCGCATTTTAGGTGTCTATGAGAACCTAGTTCTAAACCAACAATTCTCTCCTCAACATATCGGAAAAGGGGGTCGACGTAGAGCTCGAATAGTGCTCCTGAACAAGGGTCACCTTGTCTGAGGCCTTTTTCCATACTGAACCTTCTAGTTAGCCCACCATTAACTTTAATTACTAGCTGTGGCCGTTTATACAGCATTTTAAACTTTCCTACAACCGTACTAGAGAAAAACATCTTTCTATTCATCAGATCCCACAATATTTGACGTATCACCGAGTCATATGCTTTAACGATATCAGCATCAATTAGGGCTAGGAGGTCCCACTCTGTAATCTTTTTTTGTATCATTTCGTCCTTTCTCATGATAAGGTCTCTAATAACACTTAAAATATGTTGGGCTCTCCTTCCTTTCAAAGCACCGTATTGATAATCGCCTACCAGCAAAATAAGCACTTCTTCCAGTCTTTTTGTTAGCACTTTGCTGCATATCCTGTAATCGCAATTTAACAACGCGATTGGTCTCCAGTTTCTTAAATCACACTTCTCACCCTTCTTATGTATCAACGATATAACCCCCACTTCCTCTTCAGGGTAATCCTTTTCCACAAACTCGTTCATAACATCGACAAAAAAATGGCTTTTAAACACACGTATATATATATATATATATTCATACGCAAAATTATTGGTCAATGAGGGTAACAGGAGACCCCTCCCCCAGGAAGCATAGTTTGTTGGGGACATCAAACGAAAACAATTACACATGACAGAGAATAATACCATAATCGAAGCCAATAAAATAGCCTAATAAACCTAATACTAACCTCCATGAAAAACCGGTTTTGGGCAAAAAAAAAAAAAAAAAACACCAGCTACCCCCCCCCCCCTCCCCCTCAAATGCAAATAAATAGGAATTTAAAAAAATTCTTAATACAAACCTCAGTTTGGACTGCAAGAAATCAAGTATTTTTCCTAGACACGCGAGTTCAATCTATGTAACGAAAGAAATGAAAATTAAATAAAAAAGGATATATTTCAAGATTAAGACTTACAGTACCAGGGACATTACAACTTCGCTTCAGAAATGAATAAACTCTTGTCGTCAAAAATGACAAAAAAATTTGCGAATTTTGCGTGTACTGTGGCTTACGCTAAAGTTCATTATTTGTAAATATCGTTATGGTTGTGCTTCATCTATCTAAAAGCGTGGTTTAGAAGAGAGATGCAACGAGTCTTCAGGATAGAATTGTTTTAAAGGACACGTCGTACCCATATTACTGATTACTCCCATCCCTAATCGTTACGTCTATTCTCATTCCCGAGACTCCGAACTTTTCGTCTTTGGTACTGTTCGAGACAGAGCAGGCGTCCGCGCATCGCTTGCGAGGAGCTAATTGGCCAGAAATGCCGGTTTTGCAAGTTTTTCCGTGTTTCTCACCAAACCAAGGGGGTGAGCGGGAGGTTTAAAATAGCTGAGATGAGTTTGCAATCTTAACGTATGTTCGTATACAGATGCTGAGTACGTGAAGTAGATTCATGTTTCTATTAATTCTGCATACGTCGTAGAAGCCCACTAAACTGTGTTTTTCCCGTCCACTTAGCATCATTGAGTAATTTTCGTTTCTCGGACCGAAACTTGTCAAACTTGACCATAAAGTTCAGGTGTGAACCAGAAAGGTTTGATCCTCTTCTGGTGATTTCATACTTTGTAACAAATGTGCATTCATGCCAAATGTTCCATGCTGTCTTTTGGCAGGATGAAGTGGTAGAACTATTGCATTTTATCCACTTATTTAGTTTAGAAGAAGTTTAGTAGAAAGCACAATAAACAACAAGAAAAAACGGTACCAAGGAAACATAAAGTGGCAATGATCAATGGTGATACAGTTTTGACAAATTTGTAACGCAGTATCATTCCAGTAAAGTAATGCCGAACCTTGCAGTGGTCCGTTGGGAGTCAAAATCCCCCCCCCCCCCCCCACTCGCGAATCATCTCCTAACAGTTTAAATTTGTAATTTCACAAATCAACAATTTTAATAAGCAATTTTATTATACAGAACCAAATATTATCAGCGTGAGATGAGGCTCATAGGTTCATAGAGGGGTGCCAAATTTGTAATCGAAAAATTCTCAAATAAACTTATTATATCCATTACAAGGAAGACACAAAACTGGACCCAAGCAGTATACAAAATTCCCATTCAGGGACTCCGTCCGCCTTTCCGTCCCTCGTTTAGCATGATAACTCTTGAAGGGATCGAAATGTTTTGTTCACACTTTTGAAGACTCCGCAAATGTTTCTGAAGCATGCATCTGTGATGATGTCCTCCAGCGTCCTAAAATCAGCAGGATTATAAAGTTGGTCTCTTTTTATAATGAACAGGGGTCGAGTGTAGCCGAAGGCATTAGCTGCGTTCGTTGCACTCCGGGCTGTCTCTGGTGTTTTGTCGCCAGTGTCCGGTTCTTCTCTTATAACGCGTTTTTTGGTTCACCGGTGAGTTGATGAAAATTTGCTTGCTCCTCTCTGAAGCCGGGCTCCCGAGCAGGTTCTGGTTAGTCCGCACCGGTGAAGTAAAACCGGACACCGGTTAATACTCTAGATGACTAAGTCTAAAACACGCCAGTGATTCTCAGGAAGAAGGAGTAAACGTGTCCGTAATGACTCAAACTCAACGACTCAAATCCTGAGTCAGCGCAGCTTTTACACCGTTTCTTCCTTTCTTCCGCGTGTACCCGGAGATTCTGCATCGGCAGGGAGAGATAGTCATCAAGAGTATTCAAAAACGGGTTATAAGACTGGTGAGTAGTCACCGGTGGATGCAAAAACGGCTATAAGAAAAGCCGGAGACCACCAGTGAGAACTCCCGTGACAAAGAACGCAACTATTACCATGTTGTAGATTTTTAAGCCCCAAGATACTTTCCTCTGACCCACTCATGAGATCTGGAAAGTGGGGTTCTTGACAGTAGAATCATCAGAGTGGCTTGCCTGCGATTCTCCAAAAGAGCCGGCGATGCATATGGGAAGTAAAACGTTCAAATCTGCACAGGTCTTCTACAAAATGAATTGTGAATTATCCTAATTTTTTTGACATGCCCTGTGTTATTTTCATGTACAAAGCGATAATGTAGACTGAGTTAAATGATTGAAATTGTAACTTAACATGCCGTTAACGTGCGTCAGATCAGTGGGTATTGAAGACGCTCACCAAGTTCAGTGCTTAATTCATTGAAACAGATAAGATAAGATTTATTCCATAAAAGCTCAAAGGGCCGTGGGAATAACAAAACAAAACCATAGATAGGTAGATAGATATTTAGTGCATAAAAGTCAACAAGGTCCATCGCATGAAAACAACAAAAGAAAAAAAAAATATATATAAAAAAACAAGAACACTATGCCAATATTTAAAACTACACGGATATACAATTTTCCATGTGTGCTAACCCTATCTGGGGAGATGGGGAGTTGAATAGCCTGGAAAATTTTCTCTTTCTTCTCTCAGTATTATCCACGCACTCCCACGCTCTCTCACTCCAAACTCGACTCCAGACAAATCTTGTCTCAACCCATTCAGTTCCTCACACTCTCCCACAAAATGACTCAGACTTTCATTGTCGCATCCACACATAGGGCAAAAGTAAAGACCAGTTTTAACCCTAACTTTACCCAAATATTTTCTTCTTTTAACAAGAGGTAAACCATCCCCTCTCAGTACCATAAATAACACAAGTTCCTCATGGGACAGATCAAACTTAAGGTAAATTTCTTCAACCTCATCGTCTACTGGCAAAAAACTTTCCCAGTCACCTTCAGAAATGTTCCCAAATTTCTTATATCCCTAAAACTTTTGCTGCTAAATAATTCCTTCCTCAAGTCTTATAATACTCTCTGTGCCGATGAAGAATCGCCGTGGGCCTAGTGAAGAGCCAAACGTCACGACAAAAAAAAGTTTGTTGATTAGTTTACACAGGATTCAAATCAATTTAGATGGTCCGTTCGGGTGACGTTTGTTGCTCTTCTCGAGGTTGACTGGCGTGGTTGGGACTTAGCCATATAGAGTATTCCTGAAATTCATCCATCAAATGGAAAATAATTCATTCATTTCCCACACATCGGACATCAAGATTCTTTTTTGGTACTCTCCACTCCGATTTCAGGTAGTAAGTAGTATACCGAAACACCTGATAGGAGAGTGGGTGCGGCGTGAGTCTATCTTGAGGTATATGGAGAATGATTGATTAGTATTCGGCCCTAGTCACATCAGACATTGAAAAACGTAAAATTTACATTCTGCAGTCGAAGAAACATGGACATATTTATCGGGTAATTGTAGAGAAAAGCCGCCCTACTGGGTAATTAAAATAATAGATTGACCGACGCTCTGGAGAGTGTCTCAGTATCGTCTCAGTGAGGGACCAACTATTGTTTTAGCTACTGTAGAAATTAGGATAAAGCATGTATTTCCAGATTCCAGCCTAAATTTTCCTTGTCACTTTGGGCTGCGTTAATGAAGACATTCCCGACATCTCACGGCAACAGGCTGCTACGCTAATTACATCCTGTGCATATTTTGTGTATGTTTATGTGTTTTATTTACTTTCTTCATTTACTCCGCTTTCTTGAAAACGGCGGGTTATAAATAAATTACTTACTTACTTACTTAATATATACGGATGTGTTTGTACACGGAAAAACAAAAGGTTTTGGTACATAAATGAACACAAAATTCAGAAATAATCATTTTTTCTACCGATCATACGCCCACAGAGAGAAACAGAGTACGAATTAAAAAAGAACAGGGGGAATTATACGAAAAATCAAACAAACATAATAAATAATAAACCATCAAAAGATACTTATATCTAAGTCCCACGTTGGGGAACACTGCAATATTGTTGGTAAGCACAAAAGACCTGCTCTCTCAAAGTCGTCATGACTAATAGGATCCTAAAGTTGAGTCTCCGAAGGCTCTCATCGCTCTAGCATTGGCTCTGGCTATGACAGAGGTAGAGGGTAGCTAAAGGATTTCATTGGTTGCAGTCAAGAATTCTTTCGACCCTTTTCCTTTGAGAAAATTTAGAAATAGTCCTTAGAAGTCTTTTTGAGTCTTCATACCTCAAGTCACCATTTTACTGTTGCAGCTATATGGTCGTCTTTTTTGTACAATGGTCGGTGTTGTGTGTTCTTCCAGCCTTATTAATTCGTATTATTAGTCTGCTTGTCTTAGTACCCAATTATAAGCAAACTGTTCGCATCATTGTTGAAGCTGAGATCGAGATGCTGTTTTAACTAATTTGTTCAGCTGAGCGTCATGTTTTGTTGGAATAGGCTGCCGATTTGTAACCGCTAGTTCAACAAATTCTGAAAGCGGAGTAGAGAAAGTCGAAGCAGTAGCATTAATACCATCTATGCCTTACCTTCAGGCAAGCCTCCCACTGTTCTGCCCTGAAGCTTATTCTTTCGCTCTTGTCGGACAAAGAGATCATCTTCGTGGAATCGTTTCGGACGGGTTTTATTGGCCGTAAATTTGCTTAACATGGCAAGAGGCATTTCAGAAACAAATGTCCGCTTCGCAAAGCTCTTCTTTTGGAGGTCTATCTGCCATTTCAGGTGGTTTGATTATATCGTTGTTTTATGAATGGTGGAAACGCCGTTGAGTTGTCACGTGTCAGGCCTACCTTTTGTCTCTAACATCGTCTAAATTTGTCAACCATCATAAATTTGTCTGTCCGCCGGTCTGTTTGTGAAATAGAAAACTCCTTAAAGCACAACTCTTACTAGAAATGATCTTTTCACGATGAAATGGCTCAGAAATATCGGTTAAATGAACTGAGCGATTTTCTCGTTGGCGTTTATCGACTCTCTAAAGGACCGTTCAAGCTTACGTTTAAGGCGTAGAATTTCTGAATTATACTTGCTATCCGCGGATATCTGTGGTAAAACTTTCATCCCGCCAGGCTTGCTGTAGTAAAAATTAATAGGAACGAGTTCTATTCTGTGTGTTAAAAGTTATACGTGACCAATCACAGCGTGCGTTTCCATCACGTGACTGTCAAGGAAGAAAGAGAGAAACGGATAAAGAGAGATATTTGTAATATAATTGAAATGGAAAGTCAGTCATACTAAACTATACAGCTAATTGCGTTTTGACAACTACAAGCTTTTACCTTATCTGAAATAATTACAGCAATCCTGGTAGGCTCAAAACTAAACCGAGAAATCTACATTGGTCCAACAGCAGTGTTGCCACTCGACCGGCACCGCTTCGCGGTGCCGGCCTCGTCAAAAAGCGGCATTTCTGCGGTATCCCTCAACCAAAATGCGGTAACATTCGCGGCATGCCCTAAATTCTCAAAAAAAAACATTATTGATATTGAAATGGGTCTTGTCTTCGTCAGGCTCCTTGAATATTTGTCTTATTAAAATTTAGAAACAGATTAAGGCCAAATAGCTAATCACCTGAGAAAACCAAGTTACGATATGGATTCCGCATGTGTGTTTACTATAAGTCATAGGCTATCTATTTTGACGAGACTGATCGAAACTTCCTCCTTACTTCTGCGAAATTTCCGGTTTCGGCCGAATTCCAGGCGAACTTACCTTCTCCTGACCCTGATATCGAACATCTAATCAACTTCAGATAAAACTTTAACTTATAACAAATTTTCCGGGTTTCAGTCCGATTCCGGGTGAAGTATATGTTCGGGTAAGAAATGATTGTCGTATACGGATTCAGATCTCTTCTTAACCCTGAATTAGACATCTAATCAACTTCAAAAAACACTTTCTGCTTTTAACTAATTTTCCGATTTGGGCCGGATCGGATACTAGATGAACTACTTGTCCGGGTACAAAATGTTTTCGTGTTCATTACGTCTTTATCCCTAAATCGAACATATAACTAACTTCAAATAAAACCGGTTTTGGCCGGATTCCAGGCGAACTACTTTTCAGGCAAGAAAATGGTGTTCATAGTCGTTTTCAGCATGTCTTCTTGTCCCTTAATCGACTATCTCATTAGCTGTTTAAAAACATTTTGTTTGCCCCTTAATTTGACCCCCCTCCCCACCCCTAAATGTAGGGCTAAGAGAGCCCATCTGCGAACTAGACCTTTCTGTTGACCCAAAGAATCTTCACACCAAGTTCCATCAAAATATCTCATTCCTTCGAGAGATATCGTGCTCACAGACGACGGACAGACAGCTTTTGCGATCTTATAGGTATCCCTCCACTTACGCTTTGGGATCCCAGAAACTACCAGCCCGTCGGTAAATACCTTGCTGAATAGTACCGCCTCTGGTTGATAGTATGTATATGACAAACCCGAATTTTTAGTAGAAGGAACGAACTGGCAAATAGTTAAAACATGCTGTTTTGGAAAAAAACAACAAAGAAAACAGATCATAGAAGCCGCCTGCCCTCTAGGATAGGCCAGTACTTTTGGGGTCAATAAACCCTCGCTGACCTGATGACATATACCTAATAAAGTTATTACTTACCATCACACAATCCTATGACGTAAAATCCTGTGACGCAAGACAAGTCTGGCCTATTGCTAACTCCAAAACACAAACTAAAATGGACTGCTTGGTTCGGACAACTCCTGACAAGGGTCATCGGATGAACTGAGAATTTCAAACGTCTGATCAATTCAACCCATGTGGTGAACAAAGTTGTCTCCCAGGGGACAAGCTGCCGACCGGCAGGTCATTAATTAAGGTCCGTGGTGGACTTCTGCGAATCGAACGCGGCTTCTAAATCCCAATTTTATGCAACAAAGACGTGTATTGCCAGACATTCACGTAAGACGAGAAACTTCAAGTTGGACAAATTTTATGTAATGGAAAAAGCCATTTCGCGGCATAATTGCGGCGTGCGGCATCATACAAATTTTACGCGGCATTTCCCTCAGAATCGCGGCATTGTGCCGCGAAATGCGGCATAAGTGGCAACACTGTCCAACAGACACAGCAACAGATATTATACTGAATCTGCCCAGAACCCGTCAAGGATGATCTAAAATTCAACATTTCAGGATGTTCAGTGTCCCTAAAGTCATCAAAGGTTAGGTTCTCTTGGGATTCATTGTCAGGCTCTAGCCTCCGTGTGGTTAATCTGCGCATACGTGGGCGTACAACTTGATTTTCAAGTTGAACGGAAGAGGAGGATAAGGCTTACAAGGCGAAGTATTTATGTTACAACACAAGCGTGAACGGTCCTTAAATACTTTCTGCTCTCCAACGCGGCGCTTGGGCGCGGAATATTTGAAATCTGAATGCGCACTGGTTAAAAAGTGGGAAGACCAAGCAAAACCAAAAAAGTCCAAAACAGAAGGTAGGCCTGATGGTCAACCATGTTTTACAAGAAAACAATATTTGAAGCTTTTCATGTTCAGAGTTGTCGGCGGAACTTGCAGCTTTCAGCGAAGTTTGCGTTGCGTGACTGTCAATGAAAAAACGCTAAAAAGTCGTAGGTACAAAACGAAAAACGGCGATAGGCGGGGTTTTCAGAAGCTTATAGTCCCATTAGAGCGCTACTGATAATTTAAAAGGCAGAGTAAGTAAGAGGGGTCCTTTAAGTGATTAAGATGATGGAATTTTTATGTGGGGACTCGTTAGGTCACGAGAGGTGAAGTCACAGGTGAGGTAAAGGTCGTAGGTTTTCTTTGCTCCTCGACACCGAGAGGCGGGGAAGGCGAGAGGGGCTAAAGTACCTAGGGACGGGAGAGATATATTCGTCGAAATGACAGACATTAGATGTTTGAGTGACAGAACATTCTGAATATTAAAGTGTTTTGTGCCGGGATCAGGTCAAAACGGAATTTCAGGGGTGAACGGCATTGCCTGATGAGTATGGTTGAGGGGGTAGATACAAGGGTAAAATAAAACGTTCAGTTTAGGTTTGCGGTTGACAGTATAGCCATTCCGTCAGCTTGACCTCCCTCAGCAATAAATATGGTTCGCTGTCAGCTTGGGCTGGAGGGGTTGCAAGGCACAAGGCGCTTACTGTACAAGGCACTTAGTGTGCACTTACTTTTCGGAGAAACCAACCCACCCGGTTGGGCTGAAGATTTGAAATTGATGAAATACTTTTACAGTGGAAACGAAATTAAGAGATCTAGAGGTTCCATAAAAAAAAAGCTTTCGTCTCATTAATTCGAATTTTATGAACGATGTTAAAGTACATTTAGATCACTTTGATAAATGTAGAACGATTTCCGGTTCGGATTAGAGGTGCGGCCCTCACGATTGAGACATCCACTCCTTCTAATCATAGCTTTGAACATATTCTTAAATACAAAAAGAGTTGATTAATTGTTTAACCTATGCTATTAGATTCTGAATAATGAGTTTGTAAACAAACGCAAATACACACACATGCAAATTCTGCCAGGAAATCTGCAATAGAAAAATACGTTGCGTTGCGTGTATGGCACCCACTGTCCTCCTAATCTATCTGGATGGTAGCCTATATGGAAAAAATTAATAGCTAATCTGCTGTTTGGATATTGAGCTGCAAATCGTGAAAATACGCGAACCGGCTGGACAGCCACCGCGGCTAGTGGGTGTTTATGGGCTCGACCAAGAATAGTGTGTGATAATGGGCTGACGTTTTTACGTTTTTGACTCTCGAAAAGGGGCCACAAACCCATGGATGATCTAGGGTCCACCAAAAGTAAAAGACGGCACTGGCCCTAGCTTGTCGGGAAGTGTCTGAACTGCCAATCAGCGTGGGCAGTCAGTAGACTACTCCTACTTAATTTGTTTGTTTTAGAGTTTATTAAATACAAAAAAATAGCTGAGCATATGGCGTCAACTTTGGCACTGCGGATTTCTCACAATTTCGACTACTTCAGCAATAGCATGGGTGACTGCCAACTTAGTGTGCGAAAACACTACTAGTCCATTTTGCGACTTGACTAACAACTGTCGGGAGCTTTCTCAAGTTAATAGTTCCGTACAAAAAAAAAGGTAAAGGTATCAGCATCAGCCGAAACAGGCATAACTGGTGGTGTCGATCTCCGATTCGTGCCCTCAGTGCAATGGGCGGTTGAGGGCCAGCCGTCACCCATTTGAAGCTGTGTCGACTTTTGCTTGTCTTACAGGGTTACACCACAAACCCCTGCCCCAAACCAAACAGTAGGCAACACCGAGACTCGAACCAGAGACCCTTCGCTTAGGACTTTGGCGTGCTAACCATTCGGCCTGGAAGAAGCTAGTTCTGTATAGGGGGATAAGGCATTGGATTAGGTGTAGCAGAATGTCTACCCTAAGCACTGCTTGCAATGTTACTTTAACAAAAAAACAACGCGAAAAAAGTACACTTAAAAAGTAATAACAGAAAAATCCTGTAACACTTGTAGATAAAGTTTTGTGTGTCGAAATTGTGCATCATTGTTTTGTCTGAATTTTGTTTTAAATATGTGGTGCACTACGGTTGAAGTCTTACAAATAATTTCAATTACAATTACAAACGTACTTTCTAGTGCCGGTAAAGTACTAACATTTGTTAGATACTTTCATAATGGTGGTTTAACCTTTGTGATCGTGCCTTGTGGTTGTCATATTCACCAGAGGAGGTATTGTAACCTTTTGAACTACGGCTCCCCTGTACTCTTACAGTTACTACAATTTGATATGGCCATAGCCGATAGGAAGGTTTCAGTTTCAATGTTCAGTTTCGAATTATTAAAAAAGAAATGCATGTCTGACAGACAACGCCGAATTTTGTTTTTGTTTACCTGTACGGTATAAGTAAATAAAAGGTCAAAAATCATTATACAGAGAGGTTACAGTAAATGCGATTGGCTGATTGAGAAGTAAAAAAATTGCTAGACACAATTACAGTAACTATAATTGAGAAATATTATTGCAAATTCAACTGTGAGGCCGATATTGTCGGTTGGTTGCCTTCGATTAAGTCGATCGGTATCGTGAATAGCAGTTCTGTTCAACTAGGACACGTCGAACTAGGAGAGTACGTGTTTGGCTACAGGCTGTTCTGACAGTACAACTGAAAACATGTCTTATTCTAATAATCTTTATGTCTTTTATTCCGACAGAAGGACGAGACAGGTCAAGAAGTAAGTGTGAAATTACAATCAAGACCATGACGTGTCCTGGTTTAAAAACAGATATCAAAATCAACCAAAAAAGGAATAGGCTAAACCACAAACTGAAAATAAAAAATACGGTAATAATATAATAATAGCAATAAATAATAATAATAAAACTAAAAATATTCGATAGCCTTCACCTGAAAGTTTGATCGAAAAGAGGCCACGGGAGTTCGTTGAAATAGAGCCAGGGGAAATTACTTCATAGATTATTTTTAACATTTTTTGATTGGACGAAAGATTCGCGAGCCCGACCCTGCAATGTTACTGTAAGTTGCTTCAGGTTGTCACAGTGGTCACTGCGGGGTAACAGATTTCCATCAAAACCATATTGTTCCTAATCAGCTGGTTATTCGCTCACGAATCGACTGTCTACTACCCAGAGTTTATTCTTGTATAGAAGAATAATTGTCGAGATTATTGTCAGCCTAAAAATTAGTTTAATACTGCTTTTCCCTGGGGAACTTCTGATAACTTTGCATATTCTGAATCAGCACATTTTTGAAATCAAGAAAACCACAAACTCCATTTCTGAAGCGTCTTTGCGATGGCTGCATATAAGATTGTGAACCAATAAGCTCTGCTTTTGCAATTGAGATACCTATTTGAGAACTTATAATAATAGTTATATAATAGTAGGAGAACATCCGTCTCTGCCGTCTCGTAACGCTTTACTTCTGCCAAATTTCCGGTTTCGGCTGAATTCCGAGCGAACTACTTGTCCAGCAAAAAAAGAAAATTCAGAATCGAATTCATCGTACGGTACCTCCTTATCCCTGTAAAGAATATCTAATCAATTTCAAATAAAACTTTAGCTTCTAGAAAAAAACCGGTTACAACCGGACTCCGGACCAATTATATGTCCGGTTAAAAAAGGATTGTCATATACAGACTCAGCGTCTCTTCTTACCTCTAGGTCTGTCATCTAACCAACTTCGAATAAAACTTATTACTTTTAACAAATTTTCAGGTTTTGGTCGGATTCCGGGCGAACTAGTTGTCCGGGTAGAAAATACTTTTCATACAAGTGTTCAGCATGTCTATTTACCCATAAATCGAACGTTTAATCAACTTCAAATCAAACTTTTACTTTTCTTTCCGGTTTTATGACGGATTCCGGACAAACTACTCCTCCGGCGAGAAAATAGTTTTCGCCATCGTGTACAGCATGTCTTCTTACTCCTAAATGGAACATTCAATCAACTTCAAATGAAACTTTTACTTTTAACAGACTTTCCGTTTTTTGCAGGATTGCGGGCGAACTACTTGTCGGATGAGAAAATGTTTTGTATATTCTTGTTAAGCATGTCTTCTTACCCCATAATCAACTATCACATTAGCAGTTTAAAAATATTTTGTTTGCCCCTTAATTTGAACCCTGTCCCCCACCCCTAAATGTAGGGCGACAGAGCCCATCTACTAACTTGACCTTACCCTTGACCCAAAGAGTCCTCACACAAGTTTCATCAAAATATCTCATTCCCTTCGAGGGTTATCTTGCTAACAGACGGACAGACGGACAACTTTCGATGTCATAGGTATCCCTCCACTTACGTTTTGGGATCACAAAAACAGCAGCTGTGGCCAAAATGAAATTGCTACACCAGGTTTAACTCTAAGCAATTTTCACGAAGAAAATCACAATATCAGATACTTAAGCTAGAATCTTTAGTAGTTTTTCCACATGTTTATTTTCCAGCTTGAGCCTGACGAGAACCCTTGCCAAGAAAGGCTGAAAAATAGCTCAAGTAAAATGTAGCTCATGTATCAGTTTTGCACTGTCAAATACGATACCAATTTACCCAACACTTTTATATGTTCATGTCTGAAACATCCAAAAACGTACCCTATGGTGCTATGCAAAACCGAATGAATAAATGAAATTATCCCAGTAAAGCTCATGGCCCGTGCGGGAAAACAAATATAAGTACCCCACAAAGAAAAAGACAGAGTTTTGGAATAGTGTCCGTTCTTGTTGATATTGAGGTCCCAATCCCATGTTATCGTTGGAACGATATGCCGACGAAAGCCGTAGTTGGAGTTAGTAATTTTACGCCGCAGTCAGACTTAATAATATCGATGCCGTCTGGCCCAAATTGTGTTATGTTTGCAGATAAAAGTTGCATCGTCACTTATGTCTCATTCGCGGTCATCCATTAGCCAGCGTGTGAGCTGAAGTTTTGATCAAAAGATCAATATGGTCACTCTATATTGTTGCTGCTGGAACAGCCGTTGAACTTTTAACTGATAGATCTACAGCGTTGACTACTTCCCATCAAGGCTAGGAGAATGATTGGCAAAATTGTATCATTTCGCAAAATGTCAAAACTTTCACCATGGCACCCCACCGACACTTCTTGTGCTATCAAGATCAACTACCGACTTGTTTGATGCACTGTGTCAAGACTGTCAAGCAAGATGGGCAACGAGTCTTTGGTCGGGACTGTTGGCTAGAACTCTAGCTATCAGAGGGATGTCCCCTTCGTCACATTCACAGGGTTTTTAAGTTGGTCCCCTAGAATTTTTACTGCACTTGTAAATGACCAGTGGTTCAGGATATCCAAAGACGTCGTTTCATCGATGAACAAGACCAAAAGTTTCGAAGGGATCGCAAAGGTGGACATTTTCTGTTTTCGCCAGATCGCTTAAACATCTAATAAAATATCCTGATCCAACAAGTTTGTTCTTTCCACAATTCTCGGTTTATACCCGATTTGGTAGGAAATAAGACCAAAGGTTTCGATTGGATCCCAAACATTTAATATTTACTTGTAGCGGTCCAATGGTAATCATCCGTGCGAACTACTTGTCTTGCAAAAAATTGAAGTTCAAAAACAGATTCAGCGTATCTCCATACCATCCATATCTCCATAATCAACTTCACATAAAACTTCAACTTTTAACAAATTTTCAGATTTCAGCAAGATTCGTGGTGAAATGTGTCCAGGTATAAAATGATTGTCATACACGAATTCAGCATGCCTTCTTACCCGTAAATCGAACATATAATGAAATTCATATAAAACTTTTACTTTTAACCGATTTTCCGGCTATGGCCGGATTCCGGGAGATCTACTTGTCTGGCGACAAAATAATTTTCATATTCGGATTTAGCATGTTTATCCTGAAATCGAACCCCTAATCAACTTCAGATTAATCTTTTATTTTTGAAAAACGTTCCGGTTTTGGCCGGATTCCGGCCGATCTACTTGTCCGAGGAGAAAATCATTTTCATATTCAGATTCAGCAGGTCTCCTTACCACTAAATCGGATATCTAATCAACTTCAGATAAATCTTTTAATTTTAACAAACTTTCCGGTTTTAGCCGGATTCGGGGTGTACTACTTGGTCGGCGAGAAAATGGTTTTTGTATTCGTGTTCAGCATGTCGTCTTACCCCGTAATCAACTATCTCATTAGCTTTTAAAAAAAAAATCGCCCCTTAATTTGAAACCCCTCCCCCTCCCCTAAATATGCAGCTATCGGGTCCATTTACGAACTCGCCCTTTCCCTTGACTCGGAAGAGTCCTCACACTAAGTTTCATCAAAATATCTCATTCCCTTCGAGAGACAGACAGACGGACAACTTTTGCGATGTCATAGGTATCCCTCCACTTACGTTTTGGGATCCCAATAACCGGTAAAAACAAAAAAACACATAAGTGGATTAGTCTCATCATCTTTTATACCACCAGGAACAACCTGGCAGAGCGATTTATTAGAAATGCTGTTTTTTCGCCGGTTAGGGCCTAACAACTGATCCGCCGAGAAATCTACGAACAGATATGAATTTAGCATTCATTCTTGCTGTCAGGTCAAAGCTCTATGCGGCTTCAGAATTAGCTCTCAGTTCTATCGAATTTCCGGGTTTTACCTGATTCCCGACGAATTCTTTGCCTGTCGAAAGAATGAAGTTCAGATACGTATCCAGCATGTATTTTTACTACAATGACGAATCTGTAATCGACTCCGAACAAACTTTTACTTATACGATATTTCCGGTTATGACCTGGTACCGGATGAAGCTAACTTTCTTTAACTTCTAACAAATTTCCGGTTTTCGCCGGATTCCGGGTGAACTACTTGTTCGGCAAGAAAAAAGATCAGATAGGGATTCAGCATGTGTCCTTACCCCTAATATGACTGTCTCATTAGCCTAAAAATATTTTGTTTCACCCATTAATTTGAAAACCCCTCCTCCACCCCTGAATAGCCTATTGGGCTACAGAGCCCCTCTATGAACTCGACCTGTACTTTGACCCAATCAATCCTCATACCAAGTTTCAAGAAAATATCTCAACCCTTTCGATAGTTATCGTGTTAACAGACGGACGGACGGACGAACTTTACCAGTCATAGTATCGCGTCATTTACGTTTTGGGATCCGAAAAAATATGAAAGAAATACTTTAGCGCCACCACTAGTCTCTTGAGCTCCCGAGTGAGATTCGTGATAGTAATGATGGTAATATCATCAATGTGACTGGAGTGGTAAATCGTCAAAAAAGATTCCGAGAGATAAAGGGGTCAACTATAATTTCGTAAATCATATTGGCCTGACATATCACAAAAAATCAACGAAGAAACCAACGAAAAGCTGGTTTCTGGTTGGTTTCTAGTCACTCGCTAGTACCGAGCGAGAATAGTCGTAATTGTTATTCGCAGGTATTGGTGAGTGGCTCGCTGTCTATTTTAGGCTTTCAGTTCTTCCGATTTTTTTTTTTGATTTTCGGTTTCTTGTTTATTTTCTGCTTTGTCTTGGTTTTCTGGGTTGTTGATCTTGATCCTCCTTTTGGCATTTTTCCTCGAAATTTTCTGTCTTCGCTGAAGAAGGGAGGCAGTTGTCCTCCCGAAATATTCGCCTTTTATTTCAGTATATTTGTTGGCCTTTACAAACCCCATTATCTTTGGTTTCTTTGTTGATTTTTGTGAAAAGGGGTCTTGCAATTTTTCTTTTGCTTGCACAGACCTGCCACAGCTGTGAGTTGAATCCAATTGGAATTGGAATTGGATTCCCAAAATGTTGAAACTTTCACCATGGCACCCCACTAGCACATCTTGTGCTATGAGAATGAGCTACCGACTCATCTGATGCACTATCTGTCTGGTGTGTCAAAACTGTCAAGCATGATATACTGCTTTTCGACTGTTGTCTTTTCTGTTGTTGCTTCTTTATGATAGCTGTCAATCCAAGATCAAGATTTCAAGTTTGCCCTGAAAAACCGGCCATGAGAGACTTGATAGTTATTTTCTTTGTTTCTCCGTCAAGATTCTGTTTATTTGTTTGAAAGTGAAAGAAGATTCTGTCACACTTTTGCCTATATCTGTTAATCATTGTGCCTATTAAAGTCGTTGGTGCATTGATGGTTCATGCTGTAATTGGATTTCAACGCGGAAATATGGCTGAATTCATTTTCTTCTTTTGATGCATTTTTAGGGTTGGTGTATCTTCCTTTACTGAACAGCTTTCTAGGATTACACGGCTATTAGAGGAAAATGAAAACTAAAGCTGCTGTCGTTGGTGTGATCACCTGATTTCTCTTGATAAAAGGAATGACTGTTCTCATCTAACATAAGAAAGATTAGCTCTAAATATAACCAATCTGGATACGGATCATCAGTAATGGAGGGAGTCAAATTGTGGGGGCTGACTAGACTGGAAACAAAAAGACTATAGCGCACTTGGTCAGTAAGTTGTCAAGTTCAGCTGGTAAAATCGGGGCTTCTCCCCCTCCCCCCCCCCCCCAAAAAAAAAATGGGCTAGTTTCGTCAGTAGCCCACTGCTTAGAGTATTGTTTTAATGTAGCCTACCTATCGATGTGATTGGATTTTATTTTATTTGATATTCATTGCATACGGCTGATCACTTGTTAATTTTGGGGAATGAAAACTCTTCGGCATAGTTTTTTGTTGTGATTGTACGGCTTTTTTGTACAGTCCTAATTTCATATGGTAAAATGCTACACTGTAAAAAGTTTCTCCGAATAAGGATGCAGTATTTGCTACTGGGATTAATCTTATCTCTTTTGGGATACAATTAATCCAAATTAGGGATAATCTTGTCTCAGTAAAAACAAGATTAATCCCAGTAGCAAATACTGCAAGATTTTTTTTTACAGTTTAGCTTATTCTACATGCAGCTTGAATCGTGGTACTTCTCGGTTTACTCTTCTCTTATTTTTCTCTCAACCGTATATTACTGCTCTAGGTTTGCAGTCTTAAAGAGTGTAAAATATCAACTTTGGTTCCTTAGCCCAGTCAGTCAATCCGACACTGTATACGTATCTTCAAATAGGTTACCTGATAAATCTGGGTAAGGCGACCATGCCGGCTAGCCCCAACCGCCCGTTGCACTTCCGGACAGAGGGCAGGGATCAGCACCGCCAGTTAGGCCTGTATAGGCTGATACCTACCCACGGATAAAAGTGGGCTTGTACGGATCAATCTAGGCAAAAAATAGCAAGAAAGAATCCGACGTGACGTGACTTGACGGCTTTCCTTTTTTTTCTTTTTTCTTTTTTTCAATCAATCAATTTTGATCCAAATAGCTAAAAGCTAGAAGAGGAATTTCAGTATTTCAATTTCAATTTCGTTTAATAATAAAAAAAAAAACATCATTATACTTCCAGCCTCACCATAAGGCTCCCGCCTGGCAGTGGGTGGGGCTCACTTTTAATTCATAGCTTATTCATAGAATAGGACTTTTCAGCTATCGATTAGGTGAATGTAATCCTTCCCCGGTTGCTTCTAAAGGTCTCCTAACTGGCTCACATAATCGGGGTCGCATATACCACTCAAGAACGATTATCCCACCTGGCTCACTAATTCCTCACACTTTGTCACAACTATCAAGCGTGTGAACACCACAATTGCAGAACTATACTGTTAACGCCTTTGATTGTTCAACATTTGGACCTATTAATTCAACTGCCTTTCCTGGGAAACTTGAAATAATCACCAAGGCCACAAGCTTTGACCTCAAGGATCCATTTAGCGTGTGACTTGTCGCGATAGGGTTTGAAGTTGGGGTGGAAAGCCTTGCTGCGGTCAAATGAAGTCCTCCTATACTCGAACGGAGACGGTGAGCCCCCCCCCCCCTCCTAACAGTAGTTACTATTCGTTACTATTTTCGTTTCAACCTCGTGAAAAATTATTACGCTTACCGTTCCAACCTTCTCGAAATAGTAAGTAAAGAGCGGGAAAAGAGCCGATATATTGCAAAAAAAAGTATCTGCTTAATTTTCCTGTATCACGACGACAGACTAAAAAGTCAGCAGACGCTTTTTGGCGGTTTTTCGGCTCTCCCTGGCAATGCTTGTTATGCTTAACATTTGATGCATAACTTTAGTCGCGACCGAAGATTACATCTCAAGTGTTGTCTGTTAGAACGCACATCGTTCTGTTATCTGAGCCTCGTTTTTGTTGCATGCTGCAGGTGCGCTTCTCGCCCGATTCCGGACTGATTCTTTCTACATCCGTTTTTGCACTGCAGCGCTTCCGAGGAAGACGGCAGCGCTTCCCGAGAATCACGTACTTGCTCACCGACCAAGTCCGTGCTTCCCTGCAAGACGCTGCAGTGCTGCCGCTTCAACAAAGAAGAAAGTGCATCCAAATCGCATATTGTGCAAAAACGAAGAAGTGCTGCAGCAGCGATGCGGCAGCGCTGTTGCAACAAAAACGAGGCTCTGCTATGAAACTTCTGACAGTCTAGCTGTGCGCTCTGCTTTGGTAGTTTTCTAGCAATATTTGTCTTTCTAGTTAGATCTGAACCAAAACGGTGTTTTTACCTCTGTTTTTATTTACAGCTGTTGGAGCGAGCGCGCGAAGAAAACAGGAAGTTAATGGCAGCACTTGCAGAGAAGGACCGGCAGCTTACTGCGGTCAGAGCTGATAGAGATGCACTACTTCAGGCTGTTGCCTCTCTCCAGGCCAAATAGCTAAAAATATATATTCTTTTTTATTTTTTTTAATCTATTCTCTATTTTTTTCACCTTCCCTGGGGAGCTCCGCGTAACCGAGTGCGCTTTTCGTTATATTTTGGATATGTAGGATAAAGATGAAACTTAGTTAAAGGACACCTGAATGAAGATTATCATCTCCCTATCTGTATGAATTCCGTTAACATTGCCTGCAGAAAACCCAATCCAAATACGAAATAGTGTTTCCAAGCTATGATTTTTGCTCCGTTTTGCATCTGTCCTTTCAGTACCGAACGATTTTAGAAATGAACAAATGTCTCCAATCAACCCTTCTTCTGGAATATTTTTTAACCACTGAAGCCCAAACGTATATCTAGAAGAAATTCGAATGCGATCCGGCCAGCGCTGTACAAAATTTGACTGAATTGCGCTTATTGTCTTGGTGTCTGCATGTGCAAACCTCCAGAAACGAACATCCCTATTTTGAAAACGTCACTCTCAGGAGAAGAATGCTCTCCGTGGCCATGTCTGTAAGTGAATTCTCCATGGTGTGTTCAGGTATGGTTTCATTGTTCAGGTGTCCTTTAAAGACGTTTTTCCGCGGCAACCGCGATTATAATCCTAGATAACTTCATCGAAGAAACAGCGAGCCGACTATCTCACATTACAAAACGAAAATCCGACGCTCTTGCTCCGTTGCAAGATTCCCGACTCGATGATCCAAGAAAGAACCGGATTGTCAGAGAAAAGATTTTTTATAATCCTGATCGTCAGAGAAACGTATTTTCAAGAATCCGGATTTTGAATCGTCAATCCGGATTGTCACGGAAAACGCGTTAAGTTGCATTTCTTAGTTGTTTAAATAGCATGGTACAGGGAATTATGTACGCCGCAGATACACAGCAGTTGTCAGTTGAAAGTCGACGCTGCTGGCTTTCAAGCGAAGATATTTTTTTCTAAAGATTTGCTGACGTATCCGTTTGGCATCAGTTTTATGGTATATGATTCAGCTTAATGGGCTGAAGAAGTATTTATAATATGTTGCTGCTTTGAGTAGTTGACTCCGCCCGTCGTAAAGTATTTCAAGAGGATCCCTGTGGCAGCCCTTCAGCATTTGTCTAAACATGGCGGTTGTCACTCGACAGTATTTGAATGGATATTAGTTTTACGTATAGTGTAAAATGTTTCTCCGAGAAAGGATTAGAGTTAACTGCGGTATTTGCTACTGGGATTAATCTTATCTCTACTGGGATAAGATTAAACCGAATTATAAATAATCTTATCTCAGTAGAGACAATATTAATCCCAGTAGCAAACACTGCAAGATTTTTTTTTACAGTGTATCAAGGAGCCAACCGTCTGATATTGTAATATAGCCTTATACAACACTGTATTAAGTATTCACTACTTGGGAAAGGGAGTGTGGGGATGGGGTGGCTCAGCTTTCTAACATTTTAGCCCTAATTTTATAAATAGTTCGTGTTTTTATGTCCTTACAGTGAGTCGACTACTTTGTTTAGGGGGGAGGGATGCGCCATGATTTTTACGTTGATTTGCCGTAATCTGAATATAAAAAGTATGTATTTAAACAAAAAGAATAGTTTTGTTAGGCAGCTTTGAAGACAGTTTGGTCAGTAGAGCTTTTGTGCAGTTGAGGGATACGTTGTTGGAACAGTTCACTACGTTGATTTTTTTTCTGCATCTAAAACAGTCAGACTTGAATAACAAATTAAGAACTTAAGTTCTGCCAAGAGGCAAGTGTTTAAGCTTTCTTTAGAAACAAAGAATGAAATGAAACAACATTAATTCAATTTTGTCTACTCTCTATTTCCTACATTATGTTCGTCTATTTGAATACATATAAATTAAGTCAGAACTGTGTGCGCAATACTTGTGTGCCAAAAGTAACTAAGCAAAAAATAGCAAATGATTATAAAAATTACAGTTTGTGGTTTTGATTAGACTTCAGTACTCTTTACGACTAACTCTTCGTGTCGGGGAAGAGTCACTTGCCTAGCGAAGAGCCAGAAACGTCACTGGCACGACACGCAACAAACGTTGCTGATTGGTTGACATGGGATTTGGATCAAGTTTGAGGATTCGTTTGCTTCACGTTTCTCGGCCTTTCCGAGGTTCAGTTCATTGGAGTGTTTCTGACTTCATTTCGGACGCTCATTACTTGGGCGTAATTAGCTGATAGGTTTGCTTTTATACACATACTGCGACTTTCCTAACAGTTGTCTTTCATCACAACAAGTGGTTAAAATAGCTTCCTCCAAAGGTAACTAATGTCCAAAGAAGCATACCTCAGAACGTGCAAAGGAATAACTTAAAAGTGAATACCTTTTGTATACCTTAAAAATCCTAAAAACTGGTTTCCGTGTGGTCATCATCATCTTTGCAAAGATAAACATAAGCGACCGACTTGGCTCTTCCGCTAAGTAATTTCTAACTTGGACGATTTTATCATCAAACAGTCTGAAGCGTCTTTTATGTCCCACTATACATTAAAGCTTCAGCTGACGTTTGAATTCCATTTTCATATTTATTTATCGGTGATTTGCACGTGACAGGTTCATGTGTAGACAAGAATTATTGTGTGCATATAGAGTGATTGCTTGAATAATGACAAGGTATTACGCTGCGTGTACAGCAAAAACAAAATGTTCTTTGTTTGGATGATGCACTCCATACAGATTTGCACCGAAACTTGCCTTTAATTATCTTTATTATCAACAAATGTGGTAAAAAAAATTGTATTTGCTAATCTTTATCATCACCAGATGTGGTAAACCTTTCAGACTTTTCAGTAGGATTGCGTGCTATACGCGTGGCACTAGAAACATATAATCGAACATTGTGACAAGGAAATAACTGTTGGCAAAAATGGGTCTGCGTCGATGCCTGAGTAAAATACGGATGAACAAGAGTTTGTGTGAATGTCATTGACGCAACAGTCTCCATGGGCAGCGCAGTCAATTCTTTGCAAAACTTCTTAATACCAAGTTATACTGTCAGAAGTTTTATAACATTTACACACTAGTTGCGCAGTTTAAACAGGTATGAGTTAACGCACTATCTGTTGATCTTGCAGAGTGCAGACCATTTGTCTTATGATGTTCTTTTTTTTTGCTTAAAGTAACATAGCAAACCATGTTTGGTGTTACTTTTTACACAAAACTAAACACTTGAAGGCTCATAACACAATCATTGAATGAATTTATTCCCCAAAAGCTCGTGGAGCTATAGGGGGGTTGGAAAAAAAAGGAGAAAAATTACCTTTGTTTCATATCTGTTGAAACTGCATATCCATGTGTAAATGCTGTGAGACTTCTGGCTGTGTACACCCATGATTGGTCACCAAGAACCAGGGTGTACGAGTTACTTCAGGATACTTTGGGTTACATTCGGTTACTTTGGGTTAAATTGCATTGGGTTACATTGGCTTACTTTGGGTTACATTAGGTTACTTTGAGATACTTTTGGGTTACTATCCAGGGTGTACGAAGTTACTTTTGGTGACCAGCCCTGGGTGTACACACACTATTTCTTGTCCATTACTGAGAGATACGAAAACTTAAATACAAAAAAATTAGACAACTTGTCAATTTGTAAGTTGTTTCTGTCAAACGTTAACACGCACTCTCTGTTGACGTTACATAACATTTCCTTTATTACTATCTCCTGACGTTGTAGGATATTTCCCTTATGACGTTTTCCGTTAAAGTAACTTGTTAAAGCAAAAGTTAAAGCTCCCTCCTGCAAATTGCAGTGTTCGGTATGACCGTTCATTCGTCCCGTACTTTTGCAAAAATTTTAACAGTGACTTGACTTAAATTGTGACCCAAGTGTTTGTATCTTTGACGTGCCAGTGGTATTCGTTTTTGGATAATCATGGCTAATTAATAAACTTGATTTGATGATTTGATGGTATGTTAATTTCATACTGCGATTTTTCTGTAACATCAGCAATTTCCTTTTGTTTGATATGTATTGAAACTCCGCATCCTTGTGTAAATATTATGAGACTTCTCCCTTACTGTGAGCTATGAACACTTTAGCGTGTTCCATCCTACTTACAGTAGTTACTACGCACGACATCACGAATTTTGCCTTCTTGGCGTCAAGGCTGGAACGCATTTTTCTATTTTCATCAAAATATCACTTCACGGGGTAGTCGAGCCAACCACGTTACAGAGATCGTAAGTACCACGCTTACTACGCTCCCGAGCATGGTGAGCAAATAGTTACTATTCGAAAAGGTTGGGACAGTCAGCGTAGTAACTTTTCATGAGGTTGGAACGGAAATAGTAACCAATAGTTAATATTGTTAGAAGGGTGGAACACGCTCTTTAACTACAAATCCATTGGACGACTTGTCAATTTGTAGATTTATTTTGTTTACCGAGCGACGTCTCGAAGTGAAGTAGTGGTTTCAGCCACTTTCGAAGAATTGGATGCACTTTTCTCCTAAAAGCCATCATTAATCCCAGCTTAGACCTATAGTTGTGGCGGTAAGAGCCCGATACGAGAAAGAAACCTAAATTTAGTAACGGTTGCCAATTTGCCATATTTTATGTCGTGGGTTCTGGGTTGCGTTGCTGCCCTTCGGAGCTCCTGCTTTAAGGCCCATTCACAACGGGTTTTAGCTAATACTCGGTACCAGTCAGCTCTGGAAATCGCTCTGAGACCGAGAATTAGCTGCATTTCTGCCGTTCGCAATTGATATTTGGCTCCAGTTTCGGGTACTTGCTAGTCTCGGACCCAAGATGAAATCTTTCTACTTGTGAGGGTACTAGCCAATCAGATTAATTAGGGGAATGCTGAGGAATATTGCGATTGGCTAACGCTGAACCACGTCAGACCGAATACAATGACCTAAATTCACAAGACAGCAAGGAGTGGATGTGATTTTCTCGATTGTGCTTGGCTCGAAACTAGCCAATAAGAATATTTCCTCAATATTTCGCCAAAATAGCCTGATTGGCTAGTACCCACAAAAAGTGAACTGATTTCAACTTGGGTCCGAGACTAGCTGGTACCGGAAACTGGCATCTATATCCATTGCGAACGGCAGAAACCTGGCAAAGCTTCGAAGCCGAACGGTCTCGGGAGCGATTTTCAGAACTAGCTAGTACCGAGTATTAGCTAAAAACCCGTTGTCAATGGGCCTGTAGTAAATTTCTATAACGATGTCTATAAGAAATAACAATACCAAAGGTGTCGATGGGATCCCAAAAATCTAATATTTGATTCAGACAATAGGGTCTTGTCTTCGCCAGATCCAGACTTCGCCAGGCTAATCATCAGAGAAAACCAATTTCAGATATACCTCTATAAGCCATATCAATTTGGCGATACTGACCGAGACCTCCTACTTTACTTCTGCCAAGTTTCCAGTTTCGACCGAAAACCGAGCAAACTACTAGTCCAGCGCAAAAAGAAAATTCAGAAAAAAATCCAGCGTCAAATCCCTATAAAGAACATCGTTACAACCGGATCCGGGTAAAAAATTATTGTCAAAAACAGAGTCAGCCTCACTTCTTACCCCTTAATCTGTCATCTAGTCAAACTTTTGCTTTTAACAAATTTTCCGATTTTGGCGGCCGGATTCCGGGCAAACTATTTGTCCGGCGAGAAAATGGTTTTCAACATCGTGCTCAGCATGTCTTTTTACCCCGAAATCGAACATTTAATCAACTTCAAATGAAACATTTTTAACCAACTTTCCGCTTTCTGCCGGATTCCGGACGAACTACTTCTCCGGCGAGAAAATGGGTTTCGCTATCGTGCTCAGCATGCCTTCTTACACCATAATCGACTATCACATTAGCTGTTTAAAAATAGTTTGTTTGTCCCTTAATTTGAACCCCCTCCCCCACCCCTAAATCTAGGGCTACAGAGCCCATCTACGAACTTGACCTTACCCTTGACCCAATGCAATGAATCCTCACACCAAGTTTCATCAATATATCTCATTCCCTTCGATAGTTATAGCGCGCACAGACGGACAACTTTTGCAATGTCATAAGTATCCCTCCACTTACGTTTTGGGATCCCCCCCCCCCCCAATAATATAAGGAATATTTCTGGTCCATAGCATAGTTAGTATTCGTGCCATCTGTATCGAAGTGGACATTGCGACATCTTTGGATAAAGACAAAAAATTCTTCCAATCCCTCGGTTGATGTTGTCAAACACGACTTCCCTGTTCTTTCTTGGTACGAATGTGTGTGATGGTCACGATCAGCGTGATAGGTCAATAATTTGGCTTTTGTGTCGGAAAAACAAACATCCGAGTTCGACAAAATGTCGCGTTTTAAACTCATCAGGAATAAGTCATCAGTTAAGATAGTAGATAAATGCTTAATTATTCTTAATTATTCTAAATGTTACAGTTTCAGCACGTCAATTGATGTTGTCGACCACGACTTCCGTGTTCTTTTTTTTTTTTCGTACGAATGTCTTCGATGTCACGACCATCGTTTTCAGATCACCTAAATGACAATTTGGCTTTTGTTCGGAAAAACTAACAACGTGTTCGACAAAATGTCAAGTTGGAAACTCATCTTGAAACTCAAGAATCACTCATGTTGGTGCATATACAATAGAGTTATGTTAATTGTTTGAACACTTCTTTAAATGGGTTTTATTTCTTGAATATAAAACGGTAAAATCGAAAGGAAGAATGAAAAACGTGATCTACTACAGCCAGCTTTCTTGGCACAAGCCAAGAAATATTATCTTTTTTAAATATGCTTCTTCTTCCATTGAGGTATGCTATTTAGATTACTAAATAATATTATAATTTATTTAAATAAATTATATTAGTTATTTTAGCGGTTTCTTAGGCGACGATATCTTGTGACATGTGGTTGCTCAAGTACAGTTGACCAAGGTCACTCATGAAAACTGAACCCTTCTTAATCTGAAATAATGACCAACTGTTCAGGTCGAATGTCTTCAAGGCGCGTTTGAGCTTGTTGGGTCAGTCCAAAGCCAAATAACTCTCGAGAGTAATGTGCGAACTTTGAAAAAGTGACACACAGTCAAATCGCAGCGACATTAGCTCCGCTTGCGGACACGAACATCCCTTTTGAAACTCGAGCAGTCGCTAACGAGCGCTGTCTCTGATCCAGAGCAACATAACTCTAGTCCGCCACAGCACACACGAACAGTTTGCTGAAGCGAGCTGGGCGGTGCTGCGACGGAGGCCCATTTTGCGACGGAGGCGCTGCGACGGAGGCCCAAATGCCGGAAATTTGGTTGAAAGTAAAAGTTTTCATCTGAAGTTGATTAAATGTTCGATTTAGGGTGAGAAGACATGCCGAACGCAATGTGAAAACCATTTTCTAGTCAGACGAGTAGTTTGTCCGAAATTCGGAAAAAACAGGAAAGTTGGTTAAAAGTAAAATTCTGATTTGAAGTTGATTAAATGTTCAATTTAGGGGTAAGCAGACATGCTGAACACTTATGTGAAAAGCATGTTCTACTCGGACAACTAATTCGCCTGGAATCCGGCCAAAACCGGAAAATTTGTTAAAAGTAATCAGTCGCTGAGACTTTATATGACAATCATTTTTTAACCGGACATATAATTCGTCCGGAATCCGGTTGTAACCGTTATTTTTTTTAGAAGCTAAAGTTTTATTTGAAATTGATCAGATGTTTTGATAAGGAGATACCGTACGATGAATTTGATTCTGAATTTTCTTTTTTTGCTGGACAAGTAGTTCGCTCGGGATTCGGCCGAAACCAGAAATTTGGCAGAAGTAAAGCAGGAAGTTTCGGTCAGTATCGTCAAAATAGATATGGCTTATAGAGGTGTATTTGAACTTGATTTCTCAAATGATTAGCCTGGCTAAGACTGGATCTGGCGAAGACAAGACCAAGTTGTCTGGATCAAATATTGAATTTTTGGGATCCCACGAAACCTTTGGTCTTGTTTCTGGTTGTACTTGGGGTCTGTCTCAACAGAATGTATGTCAATGATTTTCCAATTCATTTCAGATCTTTTGTGGTTTTATAACAGATGTACAACATGTTTTCACAAGAACTTGTCTGTGGGACTTTAGGAAGGAGTACTAGAAGAACAGATTGTGTTTTCGCTTATGTTTTTGCATGTTGCACCAGCTCGACTATTTAGTGATTTTTTCGTAATGAGGCTAGATCAGTTTTAAGTTATAATAATGCTATTACGTAACATAGAGGCCCTAATTTTCGTTCCGCTTTGCTCTTGACTATTATTTCGCTAGAATTCTTTAACCTTCTATACTACTCCCATTGTCAAAGGCACTTTATCTCCTTTTAAATACATGGGAGGTATTGTTGCATGCCAGTGACATAAGCAATTCTGATAAGCACTGCAATTGTCCCATGTTTTAGGCAAGGGTTAAATTTAAGTTAAGCTTCAGAAAGTCGCTCGTGTAATTTACTAGTCGTTTTAGCTGTACATTTTAGCTGTGCCGCTTCTGCCTTTTCTTGTTTCACGCTGTATTCCATATATTGTATTCCTGTTGATTGAGTTCACGATTCTCACGAATAAAAACTTTCGGATTTATAGATTTTTTAAGCTGAAAATATATGTTTATAGGTTAGAAATGCAGTCTATGACGCAAGAGTATAGAAAACGAAGAGGCCCAAGCCAGTATAGGATACTAAGCCCTTTCTTAATACCCATGCTCAAACGATGGGACATGTTGGCAGGGTCACGTATGAGGGCCCCCCCTCCCAATGTTGTCGGCCAGCCGGTAACAAAGTATCGAGTCGGCGCGAAGCTTCGCTGCTTTTCGTAAAAACGGGAGATTTTTTCTTAAAAATAGTCGTGTTTTCTGAAAATGAGTCGGTTTTCCGCCAAAATTTTCGTTTTCTATGCAAAAAACAGTCGGTAAAAATGAAGAACCAGTAGGTAAATCCCTTACCCCCCCCCCCCCCCCCCCCCCAAAAAAAAAAATAAAATGTTTGGCCAGTAACGCCTCTGGGCAGGGGTGTGCACGGTGCTCATACGTATGATGTTCCTCGTATTCTTAAGAGGAGTAGCGGTATACAAGAATTTACAAGTCAGAATACAATATTGGTATCTCCAATTACAAGAATGTTGGGGATAAGGGGTACGCATCGCCTCACACCTATGGACACCATGCTCATCCCCAACATCGTCCAGCGTTTGATTGTGGTTTTCAAAAAAGGGCTTAGTGTACTAGACTGGCCCAGACAGCCGTATTTGACGAATATATTAACAAGTTTGATTTATAACTATATTTACATATGTTGTTCTGTATTCTTGCTTTTGGAAAGCTTATACGGGTGCAAAGATGTCGCGTAGAAAAATAATGAATTAAGCTACCTTATCCATGGCGGTATGGCACAATACAGACAGGATGGAATTTGAAGTCGGCTTTTTTATAAGTGGTTATAGGCGGAACCAATCTTTGAGAACATTTTTTGTGAATTAGTTACGCTTGTCTGAGCTTGAACAGCGATAATATGAGATAAGGGAATGGAGGCGCCCATTTTGAATATAACAGTGGCACCTAACTATCAGTTATGGTCGAAACCGAGCTAGGGAAAAAATGGATAGTCTGAAACAATGGAAGCTTACGCGAGCAGCACCAGTTCCCACACACATTCAGAGGGAACAATGGAATGACCAATAAGGGATATACTCAGTAAATACGTATTCTAGACATTCCCCGGGCCTCCCACAGCAGGGTAATTTTGTCGGTAAATCATTAAATCTTGTCGGTAAAATCTGCGCTTGCCCCCCCCCCCCACGAAAATTGGCTAGTTTCGCCACTGAGTGCAGGTGTACTTTAAAGCCAGGTTTCAACTTTCAGGCTACCAGATATCTTGGGATTTCGCACAGTCAAGCCAACCCTTCCGGATTTTTATGATAATGATGATACATAAATTCGTTACTCTTCAACTTTTCGTAGATGCCCCCTAAAATTTCAAATATCTTTTGCGTCGCAACTGTAAAATGCCCCTTTTCTTTCTACATTTGCATATTTATTGTCTCTCGAATGTGTTGCCTCTATGGCACCTTTCAGGCATCCCAAACATAGGGTGTCCAATGCCCCGGACCTCTAGACGTGTTTGGCCTGGCTTCGCCTTCCAGATCGGTCTGGACGAAAACGGCTGTCTGGATCCGGAAGAAAAATCTGGACGGTGAAGCCTGGAGTTTACTTTATTATTAAATTGATTCCTCGAGCAACAAACATCATCAGTGAATAATTGGCAATAGCATACTTTTTAGTTTACATCGTAAATTTGAAACAGATGATCCTCACCGTCTTTTCGTTTGATTATCTTTCTTGATCAAGCCAACCATATTTCTGAAACTTTGTAAAGGCTCCTAGACGACCGGATAATTAAAAGAACTTGACGGGGACGGGGAAAGCTCCTATCATCACTAGGGAGTCACAAACCATGCCGTCCGTCGTCTTGCCCGACGAGTCAAACGAATCTCCAGCCTCGTAGTCGAGGGAAACCGGTGAGTCCTCAAGGTTTTCGTCGAAAACGTCATTCGCGATGCCGTTACCTACACCGAGCACGCCAAGCGAAAGACCGTCACCACCATGCGTCTCCTACGCTCTGAAACGCCAAGGCCGTACCATAAACGGCTTCGGTGGATAAACCACCCCTCTCAGTTAGCAACGAAGAAGTGAATCATCGCCAAGCAACTCAAAGGGATAGAAATCCTTAGTTGTGTTTTTGCAGATACTATGGTATCTGTAACCACGGTAACTGGATCGCAATTAGTTGTTTTTGCAGTTACCTTTGGTATCTGATATACGGTTGCTCCGTAAAATCGACAATTGCCGAAATCCTCATCCGAAAAGAAAAACTGATATTCAGTCACATCACCAAGTGTCAAACTTCTTTCCCACCAATTTGACAAAAGTTGATGAAACTGAGGTGCATTTTTCAAATACCACGGGCAGTTACTGTGTTATCTAAATATCATATACCACGATAACTGGTCAGATACCACGATAACTGCAAAAACGACTTTAGACCGTGGTATCAGATACCACGGTATCTGCAAAAACGCAACTCTTATTTTGTTTGTGCGTGCAATTTAATGGTTTTTACAGAGCAACCGTATATCAGATACCAAAGGTAAATTTACACACTGCGTCAAATCCGAGCGTATTTTACATACGTTCTGAGCTTGAAAAAATTTCTAGCAATACGGACGTATTTGAGAAATCGGTACGTTTTGTATCTAGTATTGCTAGAAATCTTTTCAAGTTCAAAACGTGTGTAAAACACGCTTGGATTTCAAAATGCTCTCGGATTTTAAGCAGTGTGTAAACCCAGCATAAGTTAATTGCAAGTGAATCTGCAATAGAAGTCATAGGTCTATATGCAAGTGAGCCGGTGAACAAAACCAATCACGCTTCCAACCAGCGAGATACTCTACAGGAGGACCTATCTCCTGGAAGTGCGATTTAAGGTAATTTAGAAATATTAGAGTGTGCAGTGCAATATTCTGACTTTATCTTACTTTTGTTTGCTGTGTTAATTTCGTCATATTCTTTGGCGATGTTCGGAGTTAGGCCACATTCAAAGAAGAACACCTCTAATGTGTATTCTCGCCGTTCCCCGAGGACTCCTTGGAATCGGAGCAGGGGTGGGAGTGAGACCTATATATCCTATATTTTAAAACTTGTCTATAGTATATTATATTGAGTAAAAAACCCTATATTCTCCTATATTTCAGCTTTTGCTGTTTTTTCTGGCACTTGCCCTTTGGCCAAGTGCCATATAGCGATCGCGTGATTTCTGTCCGTCTGTCGGTCGGTCCGGGTTTTTCTAGTTTGGGCACTTCCACATAAGCTAGGACGATGAAACTTGGCAGGCGTATCAGAAACCCTAAAAGATTAAGTTGGGACTGGTCATTTCCCCGGTCCGAGCATCGTGGAGGGACGGTGAATCTGGAATCTTGAGGTATTTATCACTTTTATGTTCCATGTCAAGTCCGGACCGGATCCGATACTTGGAGGGAGTTGGAAGGGGGCACCGGAATTTTTGTGAAACGCTTAGTGTCGAGGGATCGGGATGGGATTTGGTGGGAAGAACAAGCATAAGCATTAGATACGTTCTTGACGGAACCAGATCATGTCGGGGCTCTTTGGGGGGAATTCGAGTGGATTTCCCAGAATTCCGGCGATCGCGAGAAAGGATACTTCCGGATGTGCTAAGGACGATAAAACTAGGCAGGCATATTAGTGACCGGCCAAATAGACTTAAGGATCCGACACAATGCCCTAGGAAGACTTTTGTTCATGGATCCGACCATTTTTTGGGAGTAGAGGGAGGGGGAATCGGGAAATTACCGACTTCCGTAGGTTGCGAAAAATGGTCTGATTCAAGTGAAACTTTATGGGTGATAAAAACTGATGACATGGGTTCGTGCACATGCAAACTTTGTGACATGCACAAAATCCGAACGGATGGGCAGAACGGAACGCAACTTGGACAGTACCAAGTTTGTGTGGCCTAGATTTGTCATTTGGCGTCCCAACCGGATCCGACCAAGGTAGGAGGAGGATGGAGTAGGAACCGGAAATTTGCAGATATGCTCCGATTCGAGTTAAACTTGATTGACGCCGGAGAAGAAATGTTAGTATGTGTCCGAGTCTTATTCGGCCACAGTAGGGGAGAGTCTCGGAAATGCTGTGGCTCGCATAGGGGTTAAACGAGTGATTTGAATGAAACTTGTAAAGTAGAGACATTGCCTGCCGTAGATGACATATTTTAGGGTCTGGACCGGATCCGAGCAGGGTGGGGAGGGGTATCGGAATCCCCGGAAAAATACTCAGATTCACTTTCTCGCTTCTCACACCGCCTACTCGTAGCAAGTGCCATATGAGGTCGTAACTCTTGTTTTCGTAAATTTCGAAATTAATTCTGCCAAAACTGGGCAAAGGTCAACATTTCGTCAGTATATTTCCCTTGTAATTTCTGTTTCCATCAGTTATGGCAACGCTGGGTTGCAGACCTTTCTGCCCTTCAGAAGAAGAGGAAAAAAGCACATGAAAAGCAAAGTGGTCTCATGGAGAAGCTTTCTTCATTTAAAAGGCGTTGTTGACACTCGGTTTGACGCGGTTGTGTGGTTTTCTGGTCCTTTCTGAAGTTTTCACGAAGTCAGTCAGTAGTGTGTTCGTACTTCTTCAATTTTGTATTTGATCTCTATTCATGGATAAAACTTACCCATCAAAGTCTCTCGTCTTGGATACTATGTTTTTTGTTTTAAAGCAAACCTCTTACTAGAAATTATCTTTTGCCTATGAAAGGGATCAGAAAAGAAGTTTTTAAAAAATACCATAACTTTCCACCTGAAATTAGCGATTTTCTTGTTAGCGCTTGTCAACACTAACCAGCCTTCCTGCTCTCCGACGCGGCGGGTGGGAGCAAAACATTTGAAAACTGAACGCGCCGTGGTTAAAAAGCTGGAAAACCAGGTGAATAAAAGAAGTACAAAACAGAAGATTCTTATATCCTTATCTTTGAAAGAGTTGTTAGCGGACATTCAAGACTCCGGCAAACTTTGGTTTGTGCGACGGGCAAAACTCGGCATGGCCGAAAAAGCGCTAAAACTCGTAGGTAGAAAACAAAACAATGGAGAAAGGTGGGGATTTAAGAAGCTTATAATTACACAAGGGAGCTAGGTATACTGTAAAAGGCAGAATAAGCAAGACGGGTCCTTTAAGGTGAGATCCTATATAAGTTGTTTCACCAGAATCATCCTTCGTTATTTTGCAGAAGATGGTGTCATGAGATTTTTTCATCCAAATAAGCTGTTTTTTTATCGTATATTGTCCTATATTTTGATGTGAAAAATCCTATATATATTTTAGCCTTAGGTCACTCCCAGGCCTGAATCGGAGGGAACGGCGAGAATAGAGGGAGTCACTCCACGAGGACTTTGCGTACAGAAACAGCCAGAACACGGGGAATGCTTCCAAAATTAGTCTGGATCCACTTTACTTTTGGTTTGTTTATTCTGATTGTTTTTAATTAATTTTACATTGCACCAACACCAGCAAAAATTGATTCCCCTCCTAATCTAAAAGGGAGTCCCTTTTGATGACGTGATGATAATCGGAGCATTCCCCGTCCGTGGGGACTCGAGAATACGGGGAGTGAGTCCCCGGGACAAACAAAACGCGGGGACTCCTCAAGTGGAGTCCTCGGGGAACGGCGAGAATACGCCTCGACACTACTGGATACTGCAATTTTGCCCTCGGACAGTGGGTAATTGATAGATAGATAGATAACTTTTTTGATCTAACTCGTAGCACCGAATAAATTATTCCTACATGTAAAGATTTATAGATATATCTCGAGTCAGTTTTCGTCTGTAAGCTATTTATAGCTTGTCAGTTGTTATTATTATTCTTTTCAGAATCGGAGGAATATTCATCAATTACAATCTGTTTCCGTCATGGGTAATTGATAGATAGATAGATAATTTTACTGAACTAACTCGTAGCACCGAATAAATCATTCCTACATGTAAAGTTCCATGGATATTATCTTGAGTCATCTTTCGTTTGTAAGCTATTTACAGCTTGTCAGTTCTTATTATTCTTTTTAGAATCTGGGGAATATTCATCAATCACAATCTGTTTTCTTTTCCGTTGTTAGCTTCTGGGGTTGGCTAGCTCAAAGAGGCACTGTAAAAACTAATTGTCGTCGTGTTTTATTTACAAAAGTAACATTCAGTAAAGGATCAACTAAACAAGTGTGTCCAATATATACCCTCTCTCTTCGTCTGCACTGCTGTGCAACGATGAGAGACCCGTATCTGAGTTTGAATCACTACCTTCCATCTTCGATTCACTCCCAACATATTTGTACGACTCAACACTAGAATTCCCACTTAAATCATGCGTCAATAGTTGTAACTCCAAAAGCAACATATTGTGCTCATGCTCTGTTACATTCAAATTTTCTTCGAGGTCACTATATATAGACTGACGCTGTTGTAGCTGCACGTCAAGTTCCTTGAGCTGCTGGTCGATCTGGCAGGATGCTGCAGCAGTTTTGTTACAGTCACGCTCGACCCGTTTCAGTCGCTGGTTCAACTCACTTATTTCCGAGTCTGAATCATGCAAGCGACTAGATTCCACAGGAACTAACTCGGATAATTTAACAAGCTTTTTTTCTTCTTTTAATAACTGTTTATTGAGCCGCGCAATGCCTTCTAATAGTTTGACATCTTCTATTCTTTGGTTTAAAGCACTTTCACCGATCACAGACGAAGCTTCACTGTTAGTCCGTTTTCGTCGATGTTTGCGGTAATTTTTCTTAATGATTTCTTCCTGTTGGTCTTTCAGCTGCTCTAGTTGTGCTTTAATCAACTCTCCTTGGGTTAACACCTTCTGTAGCAGGTTCTGAATTGAACCGTTTTGTTCGCGGTGGGGATGGTGAGTTTTTTGTTGTCTTTCATCGTTTTTCCTGTAAAAGAGGCAAGTGGTTAAAGTAGTGAATTGGTTGGGGGGGGGGGAGACGGGAGAGACATTTTTTACCAGCGGAAAAGCTTATGAATACAACTTTGGCCAACACCAGCCAGCATTATCGTACCAAACAACATTACTCCGTCGTGACTACTGTGTTCAAAATGCCTTCTTACCACTAAATCGATCATTTAATCAATTTGAAATAAATCTTTTACTTTTAACCATTTTTTCGTTTTTTGCCGGATTCCGGACGAACTATTTGTCCGGCGAGAAAACGGTTTTCACTATCGTGCTCGGCATGCCTTCTTACCCCCTAATCGAATATCACATTAGCTGTTTAAAAATATTTTATTTGTCCCTTAATTTGACCCCCCCCCCCCTAAAAGTAGAGCTACATAGCCCATCTAGAACTTGACCTTACCCTCGACCAAGGAATCCTCACACCAAGTTTCATCAAAATATCTCATTCCCTCCGAGAGCTATCGTGCTCACAGACAGACGGACATTTTTGCGATGTCATAGGCATCCCTCCACTTACGTTTTGGGATCCCAAAAACGACTTTAGACCGTGGTGTAAGATACCATGGTATCTGCAAATACGCAACTATTATAAACACTTTTGACTAAGAGCTAGTTCAATATGGATCCATCAGGTAAAGGGCAGATATTCCAAAGACAGTGCAAAACTTCCATTGCTCGGGAACCAGGGGATTTATAGAATATATTCAAATGATGTGTAAAACGGATATTTCAGCTAATGTTCATATAGAGGTTAAAGCAATGTTTGCAAGCATGTTAATGAATTTGAGATTTAAAGAACTTATACAACTAGTAATGTGTACTGATGTATCGTCTATAGCCCTTCGCGTATTCTAGATCGATTTTGACAAAGCTGGCTGGATACTATTAGGGGGAGAACCTTATGTGTGGTCGCTAGAATTGAAGTCCAAAGCCACAAAACTTTCTTGTAATCGATTACTTGCGTACCCTTGGCAATATAGAAGAACAATGAGAAAGAAAAAGTAAGACCAATTATGAAACATGTATCAGAAGTATTTTTAAGTGTTTCTGAAAAAAGGTCAACTGGGTGAATAATAACAACCGCGTTTATTTGGTTTCGAATTCGCAACGTAAATATTGCCAAGAAACTGGGTGGTAAAGCAGATTTTGAAAACAAGCACGATAACGACTTGAAGACCTTGGGCCTTGGACTGATGAACAAATGTGGATCGTGATGGACAGTTTCAATATTTGTAGCTATCAAAACTGTAAGGAAAAATCTGTTAAATCATCGACACTGGTATATTTTGAGATTTCGATATGCAGTCGTTCTTAGTTGATTTGTTCTTCATATATGGAGACTAGGCCCAAGTTACGGTAGTTAATTATTATAATAATTATGTTTTTCCGATATCATACACCTAAAGTGACAATACTGCAGTGAGGAAGTCAGCAGACCTGTCGGCGTAACAAGTCCATTTGCAGATTCTTTTATAGCAGCTGACCACATCCGGCCCATACAAACTTGATTTGGATAAACGGTCCCTATCAATTTTAGCAGTACTATAAAATAAATGTTTATTACAGCAGCAAGCGAATAACTGGTTTCATAAATCGTACGCTGTTGCTTGCTTGGTCACGCATGTACCAACGCCAGTTTATTAAAGGTCCGATGCATATCAACATTTCGCTGCCCAGAAATAAAAATTGAGAATATCTAATAAATCAAAATTGGTGACAACTATCAAGATTTTGAAAGCTCTGTAAATACTCCTTGAGCCCAAGCTGACAGGGAATTCTATAAAAAAAAAAAATCATCTGCGCGTACGGTGATCTCACTTCGTGAGACTTTACGCCCACCGTCCTGCCGCCTGTTAATCAACTGTCAAGCTCTGCTCGTGACTCTTCGCACGACGGCATACTATATTATTCAGTCTAACTCGGGTCACGAGCGTCACCTGGTCAAGGAATGGAACGCCGTTACCATCCCTTTGCCTCAATTCGCTTTGCCCTCCACATTAAACTCTTACATCCCATACCTCAAATAAACTTTGAGGTCGCTATATGATATGAAGGCTGCAAGTGCCATAACAAGAGCTGGAAGCTCATACGGCCCTTGCAAGGCCGGGTCAGAGGATGAAAGTAAGAATTTGCCAATTTGTGGGTTTATCGTGATTATTTGTAAGCAAAACCCGATGCGATAAGCATGGTCATGAGTCTATGGAAATTACGAGACTGTATCGCTTGGTAAACAGTATTTATTTGTGCAATTGGCTGTGATGATACGCACTTTAAGGGTGCTAGAAATTCATCTGTAAGGAAAACCCTTAAGACAAAACGATGATAGGCTCATCATGATCATGAAAATGTATATTTTGCTGAATAGTAATTTTTGTACAGTTTAACTGAAAAAAACAACTTATTTTTGTGTCATTTAATTGAAAATGAATCCCACAGTCTGCTCTAGTTCTTACGTTCAGAATATCTGCTGCCGTCCCCGCGCAGCGTAAATTCTACTATGACGCGGGAAATTTTAATCTCTGCACAAACGCGGCTTTTAAGTGGACGGTGGTGAGATTGGTGAACAAAAAAAAAATAAAAAAAAATGATCGTAAGGCATACAACAAAAAACAAGCAAGCGCATAGAGGTACCACAAATCACATGGAAATTGCACTATTTGAAAATCGGTTATTCGTCAATAGCAGAACAACAAAGTAACGCATTTTTAGCGGGTCTTCAAGCCCATTTAAGTGAAAAAGTGATGGGTAACTAAATTGTCCTATGCCAGCCCTTTTCGGTCAAACTTTAAGGAATTCACTTATAAGAGAGGCACTTATGATCATGGGCACTTGGAGATAATGAATATATATCGTTTGGTCAAAACTATTTTTTTTTATTTTTCAGTAAAGATGCGCACTTTAAGGGTACTAAAAACACTGTGCGGTTAAGATGCGTACTTTAAGTGAGCTCGAAATTCATTTCTAAGCAAAATTCCTTAAGGTAAAAATGATAAGGGGCTCTGGCGATCACGAAAATATGAATTGTGCTTAAACGTTCCGGACCCCCCCCCCCTCCAACTCTCCCCTTGTGCTTATCTTCCCAGCAAGTTTCATCCCGATTGCTCCACACTGAGTATTTCCCGAGATTTCCGGTTCTACCCCCCCCCCCCCCCTCCCCATGCTCATCAGATCCGGTCCTGACTTGACATGGGATCCAAATATCAAGTTTCATTAAGATCCGATCACCGGTTCGAAAGTTACGTATACTTCAAGATTCCCCGTCCCTCCACTCCTCCCATGATAGTGGGATCTCGGAACCGACTATTTTAAAGTCAATCTGGTTGGGTCCCTGATATGCCTGCCAAGTTTCATCGTCCCAGCCCACCTGGAAGTACCTTAACTCCGTCTCAACGGAATTCCGGAACCCCCTCCAACTCTCCCAACAGTGCCCTAATCCGGTGCAGTTCTGTTAGTGATGTACCTAGGTCTTGTGCTTCTTCCTCCCACCAAGTTTCGTCCCCATTACTCCAATCAAGCCTGTCATTTGATTTCCGGTTCCAGCCCTCTGACTCCCCCCCCCCCCCACATTCACCGAATCCGGTCCGGACTTGAAATGGGACATCAGAGACACGATGTCTTCCAAATGTCAAGTTTCATTAAGATCCGATCGCCCGTTAAATTCCGGATTCCATGCCACTAAATTCCGGATTCCGGCTCCCCCTCTCTCCCCCCCCACCATGCTCGGATCGGGCAAGTGACTATTTTCAAGTTAGTTTGGTCGGGTCGCTAACATGCCTGCCAAGTGTCATCCTTCTAGCCCATCTGGAAGTACCCCAACTCGCAAACACCGCACTGACCGCTGGAAGGCAAGTGCCATGAAAATGGAAAGAGCAATCGGAAAAGAACGACTCTGAACACTGATTCTGGGTTATAACGGATTTGATTCAGGAAATGGGGGCTAAGCTTTCGACTGACCGGGGCACTCCACAGAGTTAAATCAGCCACTACCTGAGCAGCCATACGTCAGTATCTATAATTTTCGCCAATACTTCGATTTCAGATAAGGACCGCGAAGTTTCGCTATTTACAGTGGAGCGTCATTTATAATTATAAATAGTGGTCTGATTAAACAAAGTAATCTGCCGGCAAGCATAAGGGAGTCTGATAATCATTTATTGTTTAAGAATAGATTAAAAAAATTTTTTTTGGTAATTGAGTTGGTGGTTTAAGGAGGAACAGGGAGGGGACTGGGAATTAGGTAGGTATGTCGAATGAGGGTTTGAGTAAAGAAATTTGATTTGGAATGAGCTGAAGAAAGTTTCAAAACAAACAAAAAATCTTGATAAATAGTTTATAGTAATAGTAATTTCGTAAGCCACATTGGCCTGATTGATAAATAGTTTTTGGTAATTTCGTAAACCACACTGGCCTGATTGATAAATAGTGATTGATAAATAGTTAAATATTCTTTGAGGCCAAGCTGACTTTGAAACATTCATTCAAACAATTTTTTGGGTAAATAGTTTTTGGTATTTTGTTGTCCCTCTTGCACAGGTGACCTGTTGTCACATATTAACACAGGCTATTGGTACAGGAATATGTTGAATCATATTTGACGGTGCAAAACGGGTAAGTCAGCTACATTTTTTTTCAAATTTCAAATTCACTTTATTTATCCAAAAATTCTTCATTGCGAAAAATAGCATAGGAAAATGTCAACAAAGTTTCACTAACGTACAAGTACATAATATACTAAAAACTTCATGTAATATACAATTTTGGTACAATTTTGGCTAATATTATATACAATTTGTTTCTGTTACAATAATATTCAATCATCGGGTCAAATACTTATGACTACGTGAAGAAACAACACACTGAAATCACTATTAATAAAACAAATATAAACTTAGTCACGTCACAACTGATAAGAATAACAACAATATGATCAAACAGAGTTAAAATGGCGAATAAAATAAGGCGCAAAAGATTTCAGATTTTATTAAAGCTATATTTCGAAATATAGCTCTATTAAAATGTAGCTGACCGTTTTGCACTGTCAAATTTGATTCGCAGTCAGCTTGGGCCGAAGGAATATCTAATATGTCGAATATGTTGAAGAATAAACTGAACTGAACTGAATAAGAACTTACTTGAGAACGAACCGGACATCTCGATCAGCTGCTCCACCCCAGGTCTTCCAGATTCGCCAGAGGCGAGTCGTGGGACTGAGATTCCTCTCCATGCCCTGCCACCTCTCGGCAATGACGTATTTGTCCAGCTGCGACTCCGGTATCCCTTCTGACAGGAGAAGGGCACGGACTGCATCGTCACAGGTCGTGTAGCGGCTGATCCCCGACACTGTCAGTGGAGAGCCCTTGTACCAGACAGCCACCTCCATTCGACATGAAGAACTGAAAGGATGAGCAAATTTTATATGTCGTTTGCAGCATTCACAGGCGAGAAAGTAAAGAGGTGGGAAACGGAGATCCTAGTTCACAAAGGCCTCTCCCTTTCCGCACATTAGCGGGGATAGTTGGTCTTAGTATTCATGTCGCTCCTGACTAGGGGTAACAGGGTTGCCATATGTCACACGATAGTGTGAATTGTCACTCTTGTCCTACGTAGGACAAATCACTCTATTTCAGAAAACGTTAAAATTTGTAATTTTTGCAGCGGGGATTGCCACCAGATCGACTAAAAAAAGCCACGGCACGACACGAGTATTAAAAAGTGGCACATAAACTAAAAGGGCCCTTTCAGGCTTCAAGTGAGGGGCAGGAACAATGTTGGAACGAGCCTTGTTTTAGGCTCTGGACTTGCGAACTCTCACTTACTTCTGTAGTTCTACCACTTGCTAATCTATTTTTATAATCTTGCCTCCTTCCATGCCATGACGTGCTGTGACTCTTTTTAGTCGATCCCGCCAGAAGTGACTGTTTCACGTTTTTTTCATGAAAGTAAAATTATGATGTGTCATTTTTGCAAAGGACAATTTCAAGTTTGTTCGTGAAAAGAGAATTTCAATCCCATTCACTCTCTGTTTTGGACAAAAAGTCACTCTCCAAATCTTTAAGATGTGGCAACCCTTTACGGGTGGATGAAAGTTCCTTGTGTTGCTGCTTATGAATTTTATGCGTTGTTCTCAAACGTTTTATTTTATTTTTTTTCGAGGGGGGAAAGGAGTGTGTTTGGCTTGAAAGTTTTTTGACGTTTTGTTGTTTGGGCGTCCCAGACCGGTAACTGAAGTTCCTTTCTTTCTTTGGTTATTTTTTCTTTTCTGTTTCTTTCCTTGATGTTTCTTGGTTAATTAGTAGGCTATCTTACAGGTTACAGGGTAGCCTCTGTGCACTGAAGATTTTTTTTTGTTTATAAATATTCTTTGAGCCCAAGCTGACTTTGAAACATTTATTCAAACAATGTTTACAATGGATACGTTCTGACGAGGACCCTTGCCAAGAAGGGCCGAAATATCGCTGATGAAGAATCATAGCTGACGTATCCGTTGTAAACATTGTTTGAATAATTTTTTTTGTTTAATAAGCCATTTATTCAGAAAACAACTTACAGCGTTACAAAGGTTTCTCAGTTTCCAGGTATTCAATCAATCAATCAATTTTATTCCAAAAAAAATTACCATATCACAAAGAAAACAAGGAAAAAAGAAGAAGGCAAAAAAAGAACGAACGCGGCAACAAGTGCAAATATCACATGGACAAAAAAGCAAAAATACCTAACCAGGCTCATACAACTTCTGCCAAATTGGCAAAGACAGCGGAGACGTGAAGAACAAAGCACAAGGATGTAATCATTATCAGATTCAAGTAAACGCTGTTTAAGCGAAGTTTTACACGATAGGTGGAGTTGGGAGAAATTGAGTACACGGAAATCATCGAAAACCTCAGTCGCACTTGCTGATCGAAGTATCTTGAAGATATCGAAAAATATCATTATAAGCAACTGGTTTCACGCAGCTCACTTATCCCTTGTTTACTGTAGGAGCAAACCAACGAAAGACCAAAAATACTCGTACAGTATGAACGGAAAAGAAAAGTTTTCACTTCTGAAGAGCAAAAAGAAAACTTTCTACTGTTCTCTGTATTGTGTATTGTTCTCTGCCGCTGCTCTCCTAAGCCAAGTGGGATTCTTGACAGTAAAATCATCCCAGTGGCCTGACTACTCGTTCCAGAAGAACCAGTGACAGACAAGGGTGTCGTAAAATGTTCCCAAAATCTGCAGAGACCTCCCGCAAGTGAACTGTCTTAATCATCTACGAAGATGTCCGTGAACCTTGTCTTGAGCCAAAGCTGTTACGGATTGGTGACTAGAGTTAGTACTCCAATTAGCATTAAAGCCCTTATTCTCTAAGAGACCTCAATTAGCAAACTAATGACTATTGAATCCGTCGGTGGCCCATTGTGTCACACGTAGGCTATCGATAAAAGGCGCTAATTAAAAAGGCGTGCGGTAATTATTCTCCAAACGGGTTGGTGACTTGATGTTATTAACTCATACTTGGTCATATTATGTAAGGCACAGTGGCGTCACGTATGACGCATGACACACTGTTGATTTTTTCATGAAATCAGTCGGTTTTTCGGACAATCAGTGTTTTTTTCGGAAAATCAGTCGATTTTTTGTCAAAAGTGTCGTTTTTTTCTTGAAAACAGTCGTTTTTCTGCAGACACAGTCGGTAAAAATGACTGGAATGGCATATGGCAAATAACGAGCAAAAACTATGAAATCAATTGTGCCTCACTATGCCTTGATAAACATGAAAAGGTCTAGGAAAAGTTACAACCTACAAAGCCCTAGGAATTCCTTGAAAATTGGTGACCAAAACTCACTGACAGACAATGAGCCAATACTAGGGACTGTCGGGTAGACCCCTGCTCTTCAAGGGCTCTCCCCGTCATTGCTGTTATCAAGGTCCTAAATTCGTCTCCTGATTCTTATCGTTCTCCCTAAAGATCAGGGATAGATGATAGCCACAGGATTACAGCATTATACGTTTCTGAGTTTCAGAATAATGATAGTCCGCTACTGATCGCCTTGAGTTCCCAGGCGGAGTTCTTGACAGTAAAGTCATCCGGGTATCTTAATCCTAGTTCCCAAAGAGAGCCGGCTACAGAACAGGGGTCGTCAAGGACAGGCCTGCACAGGCCTTTGAACTCCATCCCTCGATTTTTACCACGGACATGTGTACATTTTATATATCTATTATTTACAAAAGCGGTAAGCTACAAGCTATGGCTGTTACAAATAGTAGCGAACAATAATCACGATATGGGACGCACCTCGACATTTGATGGTGCTAAGTCAGTTGAGATTCAATTTCGGTCCGAAGCTTCACACCGCAGCTAAAAGTATGTATACTTGCTTTCTATCTATCGATATTGACAGTATTGACAGACAGCAAGTTCATTTTTTCAACGACGGGTTGAAGGAGAACCTCGTCAAGAAGTGCCGAACCAAAGATTGAAAAGGAACATAATTCGCAGTCTAGGCTTGAAAGGGCCCCAGGATCTCAACTGGTAGCCATTGTGTCATACTATTTTCGTTTGATTTATTTAATTCAGCCGTAGCCGTATACATAGAGGAAAAACACATTATCACCAGCTTACAAATCACACATAGCCACATATGTATAAAAATCAACGAACCACAAGCTCGTCACTCCTTTTTTTTTCCACAAACGCAGTGAAAGTTGGAAAATTTTAGTGGAAAGGTTGTTATCTGACTTCAAAAGGCTGCTTTTAGCGACAAAACTGCTTTACGTTTTAGCTCGTAAAACGAAGGCGTACGATATTTACATCCCCTAGGCGAGCTTGAAACCAATAGCATAGCAGGCCGCTACCCCAGAACTTTCGTGTCACGTGTCTGTCTCAGTCCACAGGATGATCAACTACCACTCGACATGTTTCCTACTTCCTTGTGTGCCAGCGTTTTTCCTTCTTCCTACTGTGTATTATTTTGAAGCCGCCCAGTGGATTAATATTCCGGGACCACCTCATTTCTTCTTCTAAGACTTCCCGGGTTGCTGACAGGGTGGTCATTCTGTCGACGTGCAGATGGCATGGGCCTCTTCATCATATGATTAAGCAACTGGACCTCTTAGCAATAATCTTGATGACTAATACCCGGGCCACATTCAGTCGCATCTGTATGTAATTTGGTTAATTAATTTGGTTATTGCCCAGTCTTACATTTCATCCTAGTCACACCCGAAACGAATAAATTCAAGACATATTACCACCATCACCACTCAAAGGCAGGGGCGTCACGACTGGGGGGGGGGGGGGGAGCCCCCCCCCCCCCCAAATGCTGTCGGCCAAACAGTTGATTTTTTGTCATGAAAACAGTCGGTTTTTAGTGGAGTGTTCGTTGGAACAATCCACTATTGCGAGCGCTGTAGCAGCTTTCGGTTTTCACCATATTTTGTGGAGCTCATAACTCGTGAACGAGTGCAAGTATCAAGTTCAGACTTGGTACACTTGTGGGTATTGGGGTCTATTTGTGCTTTTGTGGGTCCCATCCCCCACACCCAACCGGTTCAGGGGCAAATGGGCCCAGATTTCCCAGTGAATAATTCATAACTTGACCAGAACCGGACATAGCGATAAAATGTCTTGGAAGTGTAGCTCCTAGGGCTGGGAAATTGCTTTTAAAGTTGCACCTCCCCCACCCACACGGTTCATGGGCAACTGGGCCCAGATTGCCCAGGAGTAAAGTTCGTTACCCTTGCCAGGAATCAACAGGTATCAAGTTGAAACTTGGTAGGATTGTGAGCACTGGGGTCTCTTTTCACTTGCTGCGGTACCAAACCCCACCCCCACTTCGTTCAGGGGCAATTGGACCCAGATTGCCCATTTTTTAATGTTTTTAATTTGACAATAAGTGGAGATAATGCGATGAAATTCCTTTGTGCTTTAAGATCATAGGGACCGGGGAGAGTTTAAACACCCCCACACTCCCCGTTCATGGGCAAGTGGGCCCAAAATTGCCCATGAAAAAAGCTTTTGTCCCGTGACTGGAATCAAACTCTAAGCTCGTATACTTGAGGAAAAAATATGTAAATACGCATTTTGATGGGTCCCGACCCCCCCCCCCCCCCTCCCGTTCATGGCAGCTGGGCCCAGATTTCCCATGAGGTAAGTTCGTCTATGAGTCTTGTATATTTGGGGAGATATATCTATGGATGGGGATTTGGTGTAATATCAACAAATAAGACGACGCGACGTACTTTAATCTTTAATGAACAGATGGAAACTAGACTGTTTTGTCATATGATCAATGATATGCCGTACTTAATGAATTGTGACAAAGGGGGTATTAGTCTGCTACGAATTGGTTTATTGCACTTGTTATTACCTTGCTAATGAACACGAGGTTGACCATTCTGTGTTCGAACAAATGCTATTCGTGCAAGATCCTCAACATTTCTTTGTATTTATACTGGCGGTTTGTTTACAATTAAAGCTTTTAAAGGGGGGTGATTACAAGGTTATTTCAATACTTGTTTGGTTATTGGGGAAGAGAAATGTCTTGGTTCTAAAGCTGTTTGTATATAAATGTGATAAACATTTTACTTTTACACTCACGTCTGAGCGATTGCACACTTGTTCTGAAAATTGGTCGATTTTTAGTCAAATAGTCATTTTTTCTGAAAATCAGTGGATTTTTTTGAAAATCAGTGGATTTTTCTGAAAATCAGTGGATTTTTTTCAAAAATGTGATTTTTTTTTATGAAAACAGTCTTTTTTTCTGCAGAAAAATTCGGTAAAAATTACCAGCCAGTCGGTAAATGTATCGTAAAATCCTGATCGTGCGTTGGCACTTTTACCGTAGTTACTACGCACGACGTCACGGATCCTTGGCGTCAGGGCTGGAGCGAGTTTTCTTATTTTCGGCAAAATATCGTTGTCGCGGTCTGATCGGCCGACCACAGAGATCTTAGTTACCACGTTAACTGCGCCCGAGTTGGTAAGCACTAGTTACCATTTCGAAAAGGTCGGAACGGTCAGCGGAAACGAAAATAATAACTAGTTACTATTGATAGACGGGTGGAGCATGCTCAATTGCGTCACCCGCCGACAACGATATCATCCTGTTAGCGGCAATTGACGACGAGAGCGACGTTCTTGGGGCTCTGTCACACACGACAAACGAAGACACGTACAAAAACCACTGTATGTCTTTTTTTCGTCTTTTTTTCCCGTAGCATCTTTTGTAATTTTATCTTTTTTTGCATTATTTAAAACGAAGATATCAGATTTCGTACTTTTTGTGGCTACTCCTCCGTCCCTCGGTGACGTTAATTTTGGTTAATTTAACCGTAAGTCTTAGCTACTGTGTCGAGGGCAACAAAATCATCCTGTTAGCAGGAACTAGCCACCGAGAGCGGCGTTCCTGAAGGTTTGCCGCACACGACGAACGAAGACAAGCCCCACCATGATGACTCCGTACTTCACGTTTCTCAGTACTGCAACAGCGATACGAGGCGGACTTGCGAAAACACAACGGGCGGTCAGGTCATCGTTGTTGATAAATTTGATAAATTTGCCCATCACCTACTCAGCTGGATAAGTTTATGAGCTACAGCCTGATCATGAAGAGTGTGTTTACAATTCATGAAGTAAAAGCAGGCGGACAAAAACCGGTCTCGCTTCAAAGCGGTCTAGTCAGATGAAAAATGGAGTCAGGAGATCGTCCGATAGTATTGCGTAAATGGTAATCGGCAAGGCGGATCGTCAGATGTTGAAGCGTGCGAAACCTATACCGATAGCACCGAATATAATTTATAGCTTCGGTTCTGCTGCCCAATTAACTCCCGGCAACAACGTGCCAAAAGTGTAGCCTAGGCCTTCCGACCGTCTATGGATTACGAGCCATCATTTGAGGGCTGCTAGGGCCCTTGAATGCCCTTGTGTTTGACCTCGTAAAGAATTTCTCGTACGCGGCGGGTTCCTCAAATTTGGTTCTCATGGGGTAGACCTACCCTATTGTACTGTGTGTTCTCCAGGGTTGATGTTTTGCCCCTTTATGTTAGTGTTTTTGGTATTGATTTTGATCTTATCCTTAGTTGGTTGTATCGGAGTTTAATTAAGTATAAACAAATAAAATATCTAATTGCATCAAAAACCCAGGGGCCGTAGCAAACAAATAGCTATGCGGGGTTCTTGGTAAGCAATAGTTGTTATTTCGAAAAGGTAGGAACGGTCAGCGTAATAACTTTTCATGAGGTTGGAACGAAAATAGTGACTAATGGCTACTATTGAGAGACGGGTGGAACATGCTCATTGCGCCACCGCGGGTCGGGTTCAGTGTTTTTGGTATTGATTTTGATCTTATCCTTAGTTGGTTGTATCGGAGTTTAATTAAGTATAAACAAATAAAATATCTAATTGCATAAAAAACCCAGGGGCCGTAGCAAACAAATAGCTATGCGGGGTTCTTGGTAAGCAATAGTTGTTATTTCGAAAAGGTAGGAACGGTCAGCGTAATAACTTTTCATGAGGTTGGAACGAAAATAGTGACTAATGGCTACTATTGAGAGACGGGTGGAACATGCTCATTGCGCCACCGCGGGTCGGGTTCTAACTATTTAAGTTAGAACACGACGTGTGTTCATGTATACCTGTACACTTGACGACTACAGTTTTCGAAAACTAGAGTGGTTGCGATGCAACGAAGATTTTCCCGCTTAGAGTGAGGGTTCACACACCAAACATGCCTGAATAATAATAAGTGTATTTAAAAGACCAGGGGCCATATACATAACAAAACAGTAATACACGTTACAAGAGAAAACAACAACAATATTGTCCTACGGCTAGAAGCCTCACTACTAAGCTTGGTCGCTCTTAGCTTCAGCGCTCCGTCGATAAATTCGCACACCTTTGTTATGACCCTTTGCGAAGTGCTATTCAGATTATCCAGAAGAAGCAAAAGACTACCCTTACAAAAAGATCCTCTTAACTCCGAAAGCTCCTGGCATCGATTGAGAAAGTGGTCCTTGTTTTCTTCTACCCCTGCTTTGCAAAGTTGGCAATTATACCTGACATCTGAACCAGGCCTATCCATATCAAAAACTTTAAATCTACCGAACAGGGGGAGGGAATATTATGTCTATCAGACAGGCCTGTCGTGATCTGGTAAATCAAGTTGCATTGTTATTTCAGTGTTATTATTTAAGGTGAAGTGGATTGTACCCGCTTGAATTTTTTGTATACATGGAACAGTCTCGTCTGCTGCTCTCTTTGCTGGCCTATATTCAAGTTTCAAGCTTATCTTCTATCACTACACTCCCATCAGCTTCCTCCAGGAAAGAACAAATAAGCAAAAGAACGTCCGTCTCCCGATCTCTGTATAATATGGCCAATCCCGATGCCCTCCCCATTTCAAACGAGCGGAGGTGAGAAGCTACACGAACATCACAATTCGTTGCCTCTACAAACAGCTCATCGCAGTGGAGCCTCGGAAAAGAAAAGTCGAGCTTAAGCAACTATTGGTTGCTTAATATTATTACGCCACTGCAGGGCTTGCTATGGCCTTTACAAAACGATAACTACGAAGTAAAATTTTTAACAAGTCAATAAGTTAAATGGTCTTAAAGTCAGCTCAATTGAAGCTCATCGCAGTGGAGTTTCGGAAAAGAAAAGTCGAGCTTAAGCAACTATTGGTTGTTTAACATTATTACGCCACTGCAGAGGCTTGCTATGGCCTTTACAAAACGATAACTACGAAGTAAAATTTTTAACTAGTCAATAAGTTAAATGGTCTTAAAGTCGGCTCAATTGGTGGCCAAGACGATTATAACATTTATATACACGCTTGCTACGGCCTTTTTTCTTTTATTTTTTAATTTGGCAAGTGACTGTGTATCTAAGGATAACCGATATCATTCAAGTCGGTCAATGATACATAATTTAGGTTTGAAGGAGCCGATCCAGGTGAGCTCTAAAAAGCAATAAACATAAAGAACAGTTATTTTCATCTTGGCCACCAAACTGAGCCGACTTTAAGACCATTTAACTTATTGCCTTGTTCAAATTTTTATGGCACTTGAGCTTACTCAAGTGCCATATAGCGATTGTTATTTCTGTCCGTCAGTCGGTCTGTCGGTCTGTCGGTCTGTCGGTCCCGGTTTTGCTAGTTCGGGCACTTCCAGATAAGCTAGGACGATGAAACTTGGCAGGCATATCAGGAACTGGACCAGATTAAATTAGAAATACTCGCTTCCCCGATCTGACCATCTGGAGGGGAGTGGAGGGAGGGGGAATCCGGAAAAATGAGGAAAAATGGGATATTTTTAGCTTACGAACGGGTTATCAGATCTTAATGAAACTTGATATATGGAAGGAACTCGTGTCTCAGACCCTCCATTTTAAATCCAAACCGGATCCGATGACATTGGGGGGAGTTGGAGGGGGAAACCGGATGAAACTTGGTGGAAAGTACAAGCACAAGTCCTAGATACATGGCTGATATAACCAGAACGGATCCGCTCACTTTGGGGGAGTTGGGGGGGGGGGGAGAAGTCCGAATTTGTAGTGATCCCGCGAGTTCCGTGTTTCCTGATGTGCTGGGACGATGGAAATTGACAGGCATCTCTGGGACCCGACCAGATTAAATAGGAAATCGTCAATTCCCCGATTCGACCATCTGGGGGGGAGTGGAGGGAGGGGGAAGCCAAAATTTTAGGTATTTTTTATCTTGCGAACAAGTCATCGGATCTTGATGAAATTTTATATTTAGGATGACCTCGTGTCTCAGACGTCCCACTATAAATCCGGACCGGATCCGATGACACTGGGGGGAGTTGGAGGAGGGAACCGGAAATCTTGAGAAACGCTTAGAGTGGAGGGATCGGGATGAAACTTGGTGGGAAGAACAAGCACAAGTCCTAGATACGTCATTGATATAAGCGGACCAGATCCAGGCACTCTGGGGGAGTTGGGGGGGGGGTCCGGATTTCTAGCGATCCCGCGAATTCGGCATACTTCCTGATGTGCTAGGGCAATGAAACTTGGCAGGTATGTCAGGGACCCGAACAGGTTCACTTGAGAACAGCCGTTTCCCCAATCCGACCATACTGGGGGGAGTGGATGGATCGGGAGTCCGGAATCTAGTGGCGTGTATAACTTTTGAACGGGTGATCGGATCTTGATGAAATTTTATATTTAGGATGACCTCGTGTCTCAGACATCTCACTTTAAATCCAGGCCGGATCCGATGACACTGGGGGGAGTTGGAGGAGGGAACCGGAAATTTTGAGAAACGCTTAGAGTTTAGGGATCGGGATGAAACTTGGTGGGAAAAACAAGCACAAGTCCTAGACACGTCATTGACATAACCGGACCGGATCAGGGCACTGTGGAGGAGTTGGGGTCGGGGTCCGGATTTCTAGCGATCCCGCGAGTTCGGCATACTTCCTGATGTCCTAGGGCGATGAAACTTGGCAGGTATGTCAGGGACCGAACATATTGACTTGAGAACAGCCGTTTCCCCGACCTGACCATCGTGGGGGGAGTGGGTGGATGGGGAGTCCGGAATCTAGTGGCGTGCATAACTTTTGAACGGGTGATCGGATTTGAATGAAATTTGTCTGGTGAGCTATCGCCTCGAACGTTCAGTGTCAAGTCCGGGTCGGGTCTGATACCTGTGGGGATGGAGGGGGGGGGGGACTCCAGAAACTCTAAAAGCAGAGGGATTGGGACGAAACTTAATGGATGGAACAAGCATTAGGCCTAGATGAAACTGAAGGAGCCAGATGGTTTCGGGGCTCTGTGGGGGGAGTTGAAGGGGTTTCCTGGAATTCCGGTAGTCGTGAGTTAGAATAGTTCCAGATGTAAAACAAAAACGAAACTTTGCAGGCATATTAGCGACCCGAATTATCCGAATTATCTAAGAACCTGACACAACATACCCTCGGAAACTTCCGTTCCTAGATCCGAGCATCTTTTGGGGAGCACGAGAAGAGAAATATGGAAATTGACTTCTATAAATTGCAAACGAGTGGTCTGATTCGCGTGAAACTTTATGGGTGATACGAATCGATGGCCTCGACATGTAAAACATACGTTCGAACCATATGCGACCACGATTAGGGGAATTGGGGGTGGGGGGACTTTTGACATGCACAAAAACCAAACGGATGGACCGAATGAGATGCAAATTCGACAGTGCCGAGTTTATGCGGCCTAGATTTGTTATTTGGCGTCCGGGCCGAATTCCGCCAAGGTAGGGGGGGGGGGTACTGGAAACTTGCAGATAGGCTAAGCTCCAATTTCAATCAATCAATCAATCAATCAAGTTTAATCCGAATAGCTAAAAGCTAGAAAAGGAATAATTTCAGTAAAACTTGATGAACAGGAACAGGGAATTAAGAGATTGGGCCCGAACCGGCTCCGACAACGTTGGTGGGAGGGGGGGGGGTACCGGAACTTTCCAAAAATGCTCAGATTCGAGTGAAACTTGATTGATGGTGTAAAAGAAGATGCTTTAGGTGGTCGATTTTTATATTCCGAACCAGATTCGGCCACGGTAGGTTGAGATAGAGTGGGTACCGGAAATCGTGTAGCACGTCTAGGGATCAAACAAATGGATTTATTGGGATGAAAGTTTGAACAGTCATGTGCATTTGCTACAGACAATCGAGACGATGCCGGAACTGCTCAGAAATGAGTGAAACTAAATATCCTATTTCTATTTCCGAACCGCATTTTTGGATGGCGGGTGTATTTTGTGACGTTCTCATCTACGTTCTTGTACAGCCTACTCGTACAAGTGCCATATGAGCTCGTAGCTCTTGTTATTTCGTAGTTATCGTTTTGTATTTTTATTTTGTATTTGTAATCTGTAATCGGGATCGACTAAAACCAGGAAGGGAAGGGAACGCGAGAAAAGCAGGAAGGCATACTAAAACGAGGAAGGCTGTCTTAGGGATTCAATGCTGCGAAAAACTGGAAAGCTGCACCGTTCCCTTCCTCTATTTAGTATTCTTCGAGGGGTTGGGAACTTTTCAAATTCAAAGTTCACCATCTCTTCCTCGTTTTAGTATCCTGACCCAGGGTTGGCCACCAAAAGTAACTTCGTACACCCTGGAAAGTAACCCGAAAGCATCTCAAAGTAACCAATTTAACCTAATGTAACCCAATGTAACCCAAAGTATCCTGAAGTAATTAAGTAACTCGCACACCCTGGTTCTTGGTGACCAACCCTGGATCCTGACATAGGTAGGCATTAAGTTCAATGAGGGGTCGGCAACTATACAAATTGTAATTCACCTTTTCATTTCTCGTTCTGACGGTAGGCGAATAAAATTCTCCGTAATATCTTATCTTATCCCGTAATATCTTATCCTCTCTCTATAATCTTGTCTCTAATGTTACGGATTATGTGCCCTAAAATCGGAATCATCAGGGATCAGAAAATCAGTCATATCTTAGCCTACCGTACCCATCTCAAAATAAGGACTAGGGCTAATGCAACGCGACTTGCCCCTGCGACGTTGTGAAACCTAATGTTCCAGTATTATTGTCTTGAATAGGCTATAGGAGGGTTTTCGCGAGATCCCGGAATCATTTTCCGACGAGCGAAGCGCATCGCGAAAACTGTGGGAAAGCGATTCCTGGAATAACTTCCCGCTGGACTGATCGCGAAAACGCAGGGAAAGCTGATATCGCCGAGAAAATGTTGAATTACAAACTTTTTCGAATAAATATGGTTCACCTAACGGTTCTTTGATTCTCATATTCCATCGAAGTCACCTTAATTACGATTACCATTTTTATTTTATTTTTATTAGTGACACTTGCACTGTTTTTTTAAATTCCCGCCGAAACATTCAACTTTCCGCGGAGCTTTCCACTAACTCGTGGAATCACTTTCCGGGAATGCTGCTTCGGTTTCCAAAGCGCGATATGCGGTTGGGAAAGTTCGGCAATTTTCCGAAGTAGCGCGAAAACCATTGGAAAGTGATTCCGACTTTGCTTTACAGCTCGCGAAAACCCTCATTATTTGGGGTCGTTTGATGAACCTATTCCTATTTTTAGTATTTAAACTTGGTTTCGCATCTGCTTTCGGCTCTGCTGTGCTGGCATGCATGAACCCTACACACCCTGAGCGAAAACGAAGCCTAGAAGCATGACGATCAGTTTGGCTGATTTGCCGTATCGAACGAGCTTTGACGGGCGAAAGACAAATGCAGTTCGAATTGGGAACCGTAACTAATCTTAAGCAGCAACTGATATTCTCTACAATAGCGCGCAACTTAACTACTGGGGCATGCATTTAGGACAGCTTTGTCATTACAAAGGGCCATTAGTGCTGTATATGCTATATAACGATTTATTACACAAATCCTAAAATTTGGGACACGATGCTCTAACGTCAGGGCAAGCCCCAACGTGTGGGCACCGGCGCTCATACGTTGGGGCACCGTGCCCTGTAGCGGATACCATGCTCTTGCTGCAGGTTGCCCCAACGTTTCATCGCCATGCCCATACGTTGAGGCATTATGTCCAAAAGTGATGATGACTCATATAGCGGCCCCCTCCTCCCCAAAGATTACAAAGCGTACGTCTTCCTAAGGAAACAAGCTAACTGAAGAGGACTAAGCAGCAGTGAACAGATGGCTTCCAGGTCTCCCCACCCCTCTATGAGGTCACATCAAATACCATTTAGTCCCTCCTGATCAGAGGTTCGTTTTCATGACCCTTGCCAAGAAGCTAGAACAGAACGCTAGTTTTGTTTAGCGCAGTCCAATCAGCTTGGGCTGAAGAGACACTGTAGTCACTTAGTCCCAGGTTAACCTCACATCAAGAGTGGCCGCACCCTGAATGTTCAGTTACCACCCCCTCATTTTCGTTTATAAGCGCATTATTAGCGCAGTCCGGTCAGCTTGAGCTGAAGAAATACTGTAGCCACTTTGTCACTTCGTCTTTCAGGTAAACCTCGCACCAAGTCACACCTGAATGTCCAGCTACCACCCCCCTCGTCCCCCCCCCCCCCCAACTCTACGAGGTCAAAGCAAACCCACTTAGCTCATAGCATAACATAGGTGGTGGCAATAGGACTGCCAGTATTCAATCAATCAATCAAGTTTAATCCGAATAGCTAAGAGCTAGAAAAGGAAAAGGAAAGCTAGGAAAAGGAAAGAAAAGGAAGGCCGAGTTACCCTCACTACTTTTGGTAATGCCATAAGCAACTCATCTTCATTTTGCATTCAAGCACGGCATCCCTCACCCCCCCCCCCCACCAGGTCCGACACCTCTTACGTTTTTTTAGCAAAAGGCACTTAATTTTCAAGCTCAGCACTAAGTATGGGTAGCCGCACCATTGTCGCAGCACTTGAGCAAGCTCTCGGTATTCCTGATAAACTAAGACGGTTTGGCTCTACGATTTCGATTCACTTAATTCCCCCTCCCCCTGCCCTTTCACCCTCACGAAGTCATACGAAAAGCCACATCATAGCATGGGTGGTCGCACCACGACTGCAGCAGTCGAGCATGCTTCGGTATTTTTTACACCGCCATAAAGAACTCACGTACAGTTTGTACACAGGCACTTAATTTCCAATGACAAGTCATTTTGGAGTATTTTTACTGAATTAAGTAACATGGAGCGGAAGTACTTTGAAATGCATCAAAGGAAGCGTAATGTGCTGCGATTAGTCAAGTGCCGTCAACACTCTGGCCTGCCGAGTTTTCGGTGCTTTTGTTCAACTTGAAGCCAATTTATCAGACAGGTAAACAAGTTCTTTTGTTAGTTTAATCGCTGGTAAATTTGGTACAAGACAGTAGTCAAATTTACGACTGTACTTGTAGCGAGATAGTAGAAGCAGTGGCGGTTCGATCTGCTTGGGCATGGGGGGGGGGGGGTTGAAGACGTCAAAACATGCGACTGGCTAAGGCCCCCAATTATACCAATTAGAAACAAAGACAAAAAGCTCAACGTCACAGGTTCAAGAAATAGTAACAGATTATGCAAAAGATTATGCAAAAGGCCCTTACAGGAATAAAATAATAAATAAAGAAATCAGGAATTCCAGCATGCCCTTCATATCAACTTTCACTAGACAAATTCAAGCTTCGGTATTGGAACTGAAATTAAATTGAGCGCCGCGCCAGCGATTTTTTTTTTATCAGAGCAAAATTGACCTACTTCACATACAAGTTCTAGTTTTTCATGTAACTTAGACCTCAAAATCCCTAGCTTAAAAGCCGACCTAACTGACACACCCGAACTAAATTGATAAGACGGTAGGCACTATGAATGGTACCGCAGGCGAAAGTTTTTTATAAATCCGCCTGTTTTCTGGCAAAATTCCCATATAATTCTGCTTTTAAAGTGGCTCATCTACCAAGCGCAACTTCTAAGATACGTATACTCGAGGCAATTGTTTTTAAACCTACATTTTAAGGGCAAAGTTTAACTACTTACCGTACAAATTTTAGCTTTTAATGTTGCCCAGACCCCAAAATCTCAAGCTTCAAACCGATTTAAACCACGCACGCTTTAACTAAATAGGAAATTGACTACTACGAAAGGCGTCGCAGGCGAAATTTTTTTTAATCCGTCTTTTACTGGTAAAGTTTAACTACTTCCGGCACTAATTCTAGCTTTAAACGTGGCTCAAATCTTAGGCCTATAACTTTACCTAAATGACGCGCCCTCCCACTAGATAGCGGGTAGGCTACTATGAAAGACGCGGCAGGTGAAATTTCAAGGTAAGGGAAAGTAATGGTTGCCTATATGATATTCCAGATCTGTCCGTGGCACCGACAGCTCCCAAACGGAGTGGGGTATTTTGTCGGCAGTTGGTACGTGGCAGTGTTCCCACTCGGCTCCTTTCTAATAAGGTAGTGATCAACCAGAATAAACAAGAGCTAATAGTTCTTATGGCACTTGTTACGGGTAGGTGGTGTGAGAAACGAGAAAGTAAATCTGAGCATTTTTCCGGAAATTCCGGTACCCCTCCCCACCGTCCTCAGATTCGGTCTGGGCCCTAAAATATGTCATCTGAGGCATGAGATCTCTCTACTTTCCAAGTTTCATAAAATCACTCCGCTCGTCTAACCCCTATGCGAGCCACAACATTTCCGGGACCCCCTCCAACTCCCCCCACTGTGGCCGAATAAACTTAGCATCACTAAGATATCCTCTTTCCATCCATCTAGTTTAACTCGAATCAGAGCATATTTACAAATTTCCGGTTCCAGCTTCATCCTCCTCCTACCTTGGTTGGATCCGGTTAAGACGTCAAATGACAAATCTAGACTGCATAAACCTGGTACTGTTCAACTTGCATCCCATACAGCCCATCTGTCATCTGTTTTGTTTTCTTTGCACGACACAAAGTTTGCGCCCCCCCCCCCTAACATGCGATCACCAGCATTCCGGGAAACCCTATTCAACTCCCCCCAAAGAGCACCGATATGATCTGGTTCTGTCAAGAACGTATCTAATGCTTATGCTTGTTCTTTCCACCAACTGTTCTGTTCGACTTGCATCCCATTCAGCCCATCCGTCATCTGTTTGGTTTTCTTTGCACGACACAAAGTTTCCGCCCCCCCCCCCTCCCAACTATGCCCGCATGGGGTTTGAACACATGCTTTGCAAATCTAGGTCATCAGCTCTTATCGCTCATAAAGTTTCACTTGAATCGGACCATTTGTTTGCAACCCACGGAAATCAGTAATTTTCGGATTTCCCCTCCCTCAACTTCCCGAAAAATGGTCGGATCCAGGAACGGAAGTCTTCCTAGGGCACTGTGCCAGGTCCTTAAAGGACCTGTCTTAACTATAATATTAACGCAACCTACTTCCATAGTAAGTAAGTAAGTAATTTAGTTATGACCCGCCATTATGAAAAAGTGGAGTAATAATCACTCCATATATTCCTAAACCCGGAGACCCCAATTTCGTACGGTACATTCTAACCCATCTAAACGAAACCACACTGATTTTCTCACTTCCCCTGTTTTGCTAACTTCGATGTGTATCACACTGTTGACGGTTATCTCCGATACGTTTTTCCATCAGAAAAACCGGTAATGTAAATTGTTTCGCTCTTTTCAACGGGTCTCGGAAAAGGCTTAAAACAGCAAAAACCGTGGGTTAGTTTTGAAGTAGTCAAATATTTTAAAATACCATAAGTTGAAGAGTAAATAGTGCGAGGAGTCCTTTGAGTCTATTTGGTCGGGTCACTAAGATGCCTGCCGATTTTTATCGTCCTTAGCGAATCTGGAAGTATACTAACATGCGATCACCAGAATTTCGGGAAACCCTATTCAACTCCCCCCAAAGAGCACCGATATGATCTGGTTCTGTCAAGAACGTATCTAATGCTTATGCTTGTTCTTCCCACCAAATTCCATCCCGATTCCTCGACGCTAAGCGTTTCACAAAAATTCCAGTGCCCCTTTCCACCCCCACCCCACCCACTTATCGGATCCGGTCCGGACTTGGCATGGAACATCTGAGACTTGCCAAGTTTCCGATCGCCGTTCAGAAAGTTATAAATACCACTAAGTCCCGGATTCCCCATCCCTCCACTCCCCGACAATGTTCGGATCGTGCCCCCCCCCCCCCCCAACTTCCCCCACAGTGCCCGAATTCGGTCCGGTTATGTCATTGATGAATCTAGGACTTGTGCTTGTTCTTCCCACCAAGTTTCATCTCGATCCTCCACTCTAAGCGTTTCCCAATATTCCCCCCCCCCGCTCCCGCCAAAGTCACCGGGTCCGGTTCGGATTTGAAGTGGGTCGTCTGAAACACGAGGACTTTCACTTGACTCCATTAGATTTGACTGGCTGATGCAGATATATTATGGTGGGGTAAATATGAAGCCAATTTATAAATAGTAAAACGATTTTTAAATTTAAAAATAATCATTCTATCGGATGTTGATTGTTGATAGAGATCATGGCGGGACGATTTGAAGCCAAGAAGATCAGGTTCTTTCGTTGGTTTAATCGCTGTAGAGCTGATAGTAAAAATTAAAGTACATGTGAAAGCAGCACTATATCCTTGACTCGTTCGGAGTTCGACTGATTGATGTAGATAATGGTGGGACAATTTGAAGCCAATTTATCAAATAGTAAAACAATTTTTTTGTTGGATTAATTGCCGATAAATTTCGAACATGAAGAGCTTAATTTACGACTGTACATCTGATATACAGTGTGGTAGAACAGCAAAGATTGAAAGTATAGCCTATGTGAAGATGCAGAACTACCTGAATTTGACTCGTCGGAAAAATGAAAATCATGCTATCGGAATGTGAGTGTTGATGCAGACAATGGTGGGACAGTTTGAAGCCAATTTATCTAATAGCAAAACAGTAGTTTTGTTGGTTTAATTGCCGATACATTTGGTAAATATATGAGAGTAGTTAAATTTACGACTGTACATCTGATATACAGTGTGGTAGAACGGCAGAGATTGAAAGCATATGTAGAAATGCAGCACTATCTGATTTGACAAGTTGACGAAGATAATGACCGTATGATTTAAGCAAACAGCTCAAGAATGTAGCTTCGTCATTGTAACACTTGCACGACCGCGATTTGATATGCAGACAAGAGATTGTCACTTGATGGACAAAAACAGTGACTTGCATCAAATCTATTAACTGGGCTTGTAAACAAACATGGGCTTGTCGGAGCGATATTGAAAGCAGAAAAATTATGTCCACTTTCAGTTTTGTAAAAAAAAGAAAAACTTTATCGACATTTCAACTTGATCTATCTATTCTGGCTTCTTGCCTCAGTGAAAAAAGAACAGACAGAGACAGTTGTTTGTTTTGACGAGCTCCAACCCCTTGGCTATCCTCTACCTTTGGTCGTTAGCCGGAGCGATGACGAAAGTCTGTTACCAACTTTGTGACACTTCTAATTTGACGAATAGGAGCGTTTTTGAGACTGATAGACCCCAGCATGGGTCCGATGCCACGAAGTGACATTGCGAAACTAATATCAAGGAAATACCAAATCTTTCCGGCACATCGTCTGTCATGAAATCCGGTCGAAACAACAGAGCAACCTTGTGGCAAATTTGCTGTGACGATCTACCAGAGTGGCCATTCGATCCGTGACAAACTGTCCGGACGAATCGTCTTTAACGACTTGCCCTGTCGAATTACCGCTGGGACGAATCGTCCACTGAGACAAACTGTCTCGAAATCAGTCAAACTAGTGTCTTGTTAGGCTGTAATAAAGACGTAAAGTTAATGGGACTTCGAAGTTGCTAAGCATAAGACAGGGTCCACCAATTAGCAGCTCTTTATAACAACAGTTTCGTAAAGTTTTGCGGTCGTTACCGATTTCGCTAATTGTGGGAATTCTTTGATATTTCTTCAGGGTATTCTCAGCCGAGTTAGCATGAACACATGAGACTCAACTAAAGTAACTGTTTTCTTTTTTATGTATGAGCAAATGCGCATTTGACGTACCATAGAATTTGGTTCAGCGGTAATGACCACTTCGACAGTAGTTGAAGAAAGCTGGATGTCCGAGAACAAAGCCTTTATATCATCGATGACTGCGATGAAAAAAACAAACAAATTCTTAAAAAACCTGGGTTTAAGGAGAAAAAATACTGTTTACTGTCTCAATTTGTTGCGTCAAGCTTTATACAGTCTGTTTTGCAACCTGTGCCTCCGCCCCAAAAGCGTTGTGGTAGGACGATACGATAGGCATTAGGGGTTTCATTAGAGAGTTTTAGGAAATAGGCTTGTTGCTCATGTTAGCACCTCAGCCGACATCTGGTAGTACGTATCGGAAAGTTCAGTTGTCGGAACGCCAACATGTCAAGAAGAGCAGCAGCCAATTACATGAAAAAAAAACACACTTTGACAGTGTGTACACTTTACTTACTTTATTCTTTCCAATCCAATCCAAAAACAAAATCTACAGTGTGGCTTTTTTTTTAAATTTCACGCTTAACAGTCCAAGTATGTGACGCTAAACATAGCGTTTTTCCCTCAGAGTCCACTTTTTCGAACGCTAAATTTTCACCTTATTTGTCATCAGCATCATCACTTTAGCCTGAGCTACAACTTCAGCGTACGGTATTTAGGTCTCACGCAAGTTTTCGAAAACTCTCTATTATAGGGTTCAGGACACGTTCGGTAATTATTTTTTTTTTCTTTGCTGCTCGGAATTGCTGCTATGTAAGATAGGAAGGTAAGGTATAATGTGGATAAGAAGGTAAGGTATAATGGCTGAAATATTGTCTCATACTCCTGAGCAGGCCCGTATCCAGGAATTTATTTTGGGGAGGGGGGGTGCCTTTCGGGGGGGGGGGGGGGGGTTGACTGTGGGTCGGACAAAAAAGTACAAAAATACATAGATCAGAGGGGAAAGGCTATAAAAATGATGATTTTTGCCCCCCACCCCCCCTGGATACGCCCTTGCTCTTGATTATATTAACTAATTACCTTAATCCATAATTTGGAGAGAATAAATTCCATGATGGATCTTTTGCTCTAACGAAAGAAACGAAAGAAACATAACAGATAGCATCTCAAAGTGTTATCTGCTGAAACCGCGCATCCTTCTGTTGTCGTTATGTGACTTCTGACAGTGTAGTATTTTTACCTATTGAAGGTGTTGTTGGAGATCTAGGCACGAAATAGTATAAACTTAATTGATCATAAGACTTTATTTCTAAGTCAAAAGGTGTTATTCTTGAAAGTGTTATGCGCAATCTGTTATGAAACTTCTGAGAGTGTAGTTATTGTTGGTTTCCATGCTGGATGGATGGCCCACAAGATAGGTTGGTTTGTACACTGTAAGAAGTTCATAGCATACAAACAAGGACAACAGACAACACTTAGGATGTTAGCTATTATGATTCTACAAACGCTATGCATTGGACTTAATGCATATAAGAAGAGCCTAAACACCGCAGCAAAAAATCTGCTGACTTGTCTGTTTGTCATCGTGACATCCAGGCTTTCTCGGCATTCAATGCGTAGTCTTTGCATAATCATAACAGATAACATCCCAAGTGTTACCTATTGAAACCGCGCATACTTGTGTTATCTGTTATGAAAGTTTAGACAGTGTGTGATCCTGATGATTTGCTTAGGATCCAAAATTCCAGTCTGATACGGACTATAAAGGACCTGTGTTATCTATAATGCTAATGCAACCTTCTTCCATGATCACTCCAAACTCAAAGACCCCAATTTCGTACGGTACATTCTAACCCCTCTAACAAAACCACGCTGATTTTGTCACTTGCCCTGTTTTGATACCTGCCATGTGTATTACGCTGCCGACGTTTGTCTGCGAGAATTTTTTCCATCTGTTATGTAAATTGTTTCCCTGTTTTTGCTACAAGTCAACGGGTCTCGGAAAAGGGTTAAAACAGCCAACACCGTGGGTTATTTGTTGAAAGCATAGCATAGTTTAAAAGTATTTTAGTATTTTAAAATACTGTAAGTTGGACCGTAAATAGTGCGAGGGGGCCTTTAAGGGGTTATACCCCACGGCTAGGGTACCAGGCAAAGCCGACTGTTTTTCTTCATATTACCCCATTAACATCAGAACATAGAAGAATGGCCCTCCTGCCGTGTAGAAACTACTAAAGGCCGTCTTCCTAACCTAGTCGGCAACAACATACTGGCAATAGGATGACTTTTTGTGAAGGATCAATTTGGATCTATTGCACATTCATCAAACAGAACGACTTTCAATTATGTATCAATTATTCCTTAGGCACGGGCGGCCCTAAGTCAATCAAATTTGAGATAATCTTTAGATAACCGCGAGAGCAATTTGAGTTCTCATTGCCAAACATTATTAATAGATTAGGTCTCATAACCTTTACCGAGACATAATAAAGAAACTCCGGCTTTTTTCTAAATGATAATTTGCGGCTTATTGCGTTTTCACTTGAACGTACCATATCTGGAGGTATAAAATATGGATTTTACCCCAAAATTGACACTCATTAGCTTGGAAAAGAAAAACCACACCTTGATCTGAAACCCACCCATCCCTAAATACAGGGCTTCAGGCCCTCTTCAAACTTGACCTGTACTCACTGCTGTCTTCACGCTTAGGCCGACTACGCCGGTGCTAGGGGGCCAGGGGAAATGAGAGGTCAAGCGGCCGCTATAAATTGTTGAGAAATGAGGCTGCGGTTGCTAGCCGTATTTACTTGTTCATTACTATCCAGGTGTGACCAGGTACAGTGCACCGCCGTTGTTTATGTTACAGAAATTATACTCAAATGTGTGGCTCGACCAAGAATCGTGTAGTGCTGATGTCGTGGCGGTTTTACGTTTTCACGCTTAGGCCGGTGCTGGGGGGCCAGGGGAAATGAGAGGCCAGCGGCCGTTGTAAATTGTCGAGAAATGAGGTGCGGTTGCTAGCCGTATTTTCTTGTTCATTACGATCCAGGAGTGACCAGCTACGTTGCACCGCCTTCATTTACGTTACCGACATTATGCCCAGATGTGTGGCTCGACCAAGAATCGTGTGGTGCTGATGTGCCATATAGTCATATATGGATCGCAATTTCTGTCCGTCGGTCGGTCGGTCCGGGTTTGCTAGTTCGGGCACTTCCGCGAATCCGGAAAATTGAGGTATGTATAACTTAGGAACTGGTGTTCGGATCTCGATGAAAATTTATCTTTGGAAAGACCTCGTGCCTCAGACGACCAACTTCAAATCCGGACCGGATCTGGTGAATTTGGGGGGAGTTGGAAGGGGGAACCGGAAATAAATATTCTTTGAGCCCAAGCTGACTTTGAAACATTTATTCAAACAATGTTTACAACGGATACGTCAGCTATGATTCTTCATCAGCGATATTTCGGCCCTTCTTGGCAAGGGTCCTCGTCAGACTGTCAATCCTCTGGTTCAACTTCGATTTATTACAGGTTTGTTTCCTTCCCCGAAGTTGAACCAGAGGATTGACAGACTGACGAGGACCCTTGCCAAGAAGGGCCGAAATATCGCTGATGAAGAATCATAGCTGACATATCCGTTGTAAACATTGTTTGAATAAAGGAACCGGAAATCTTGGGAATATAAGGTTTGAAGCCAAGATGACCATTCATTACGAAAGAAAAACCGTGATTTTCGGGTTTTTTTCTGGACCAGAGTGGAGAGATCGGGACGAAACTTGGTGGGAAGAACAAGCACAAGTCCTAGATAGCCTACATCGTTGATATAACCGAACCGGATTTGGGCACTGTTGGGAGGGGGGGTTGGGAATTCGGTGATCCCGCGAGTTCAGCACTATGATGATGAAACTTGGTAGGCATACCAGAGATCCAAAGAGACTGACTTAAGAACAGTCGTTTATCCGATCCGACCATCGTGGGGAGTGGAGGGATGGGGAATCCTGAATCTAGCGGCACGCATAACTTTTGAACAGGCGATCGGATTTGAATGAAACTTGGCAAGTGGAAACAGCTATCGCCTCAGATGATCCATGTCAAGTACGGACCGGACCCGGTACCTGTGGCAGGGGGGGGGGGGACTGGAGGGGGCACCAGTTGTATCGGGGCTATCTGGGAGGAGTTGGAGGGTGTTTCCCCAAATTCCGGTGACTCCAGATGTATCGTACTCGTAACAAGGATCATATGAGCTCGTAGCTCTTGTTGACTCATGAAAAGGGGCCAAAAACCTATGGATGGCCTAAGGTCAAGGCCGTATCCAGGGGGGGGGGATTAGGGGATTGACCCCCCCCCCCCCCGAAACAGACAAAAATAACGATTTTTGTAGGCTTTTCCCTCTGATCTATGTGATTTTTGTGCTTTTTTGTCCGACCAGCTGGCAACCCCCCCCCCCCCCCCCGAAATAAATTCCTGGATACGGGCCTGCCTAAGGTACACCACAAGTAAAAGATGCCTGAACTTCGACCTGAAGGGACCTCACCAATTTTGAAAAAATATACCTCCAATCTTTCCAGCCTTGTCCTGCTTACAGACAGACAGACAAACGTGTCAGCGAATAACTTTACGAAGTCATAGGTGTCACGTCACTTACGGTTTCAGATCCACATTGGGAAACGTTGTAAATATGAAAATACAAGGCAGTTAGCCTTGCTCACAATAAAGCGAGGTGTAGGACTAGGAATTAAAACATCCTACTTGACTGTAACTTATTATTGATTATTTAACTATCCCGTGACATGATGTGAACTGTTTTGACAAATTTACCTTGACCGTGATCGCTGTTCCTGTAGCCCATAACCAACTGGAAATGTAGTGGTTTGTGACCTATGTTCACAAGCCACTCGATAGCTCAACTAGTTAGAGCGTCGGAGCGTGAAGCCGAAGGTTGCGGGTTCAAATCCCGCTTGAGGAGCCTTTTTGTGTTTCATTTCATTGCTATTATTAAAAGGTTCTATTTCCATGAGTGTTTTCATCAATATACGGTGAGACTGGTGCAACACCGGATGTATTCACGAAGTGCAAAACCATTGCTTGACCTTTCCCATGGTAAATTTAAATTGGGTTGAGAAAGGTGAAGAAAGCCATAATGACAATATAATGGGTATTTAGTGGAGAAACGAATACTAAAAAAATTGCTTAAGGGAAAGGGTTGACAATGGGAAAAGGGTTATCTTATAGTAATAATACAGTACCGGAAATAGTAGAGTTGAGCGGCCAATACTGGAGTCATAAAGATAACGAATTATCTTACAAGAAGCGAGAAAATTCGTCGGGTTCAGCTGTTCTGAAATGGCAACGAATCTAAATCAATCCTACCAGACTCCTTTACTAAGAATCCGTATTTGTTGTACGGATCCTAACGTGTTGGGTTCCCATCAGTCAATATCTGCCAAGAATTCAGGCACGAGATATTCTTAGCTTACATACCAACCAATTTCGAACAAGAACAGAAATACAAATGAAAGAAGACAGTGAAATATTCTTAAGGATGAACTATTACATACTGATATTTAAAAAACTCAAATAAGTATTAAATGATGATTCGTTAAGCTCATCGAAGGAATATAAGAATCTCGGCATCGCCAAACAGCATCCTGAAGGTGAGCAGAGGGGGGTTAGCCAGTTGCCAGTAGCAACTTGAAGGAAGTTAATGACCCTACATTTTTTTTTCCAGCGCTTATGGCAATTCATCATAAGAAAAGGTTGCTGAATGTATGGTTTATGAATGAATGAACTTTATTACCCGGAAAGTGTAAAACACAAAATACGGAGTATTATGAAAGAAACAAAACGATAAATAACGAAAAAAAAACACTAAACAAAACAACATGAACAATCTAACCAGCATCAATAACAAAGAATGTCCGCAGAGGATCGTAAGCGTGAATCAGGTTAATGGTCTTTTTACACAGGTCATCCCTCGAAGTTTGAACACGAGAGGGCACGTCTATAAGTCCAAATCGAGCAATGACTTTTCTGTCATTGCTTTCTGTCATTATGTTCTTTCTTTACTGTCATTATGTTCTTTCACTAAAGGTTGCTTGTTCACTGACAGCGAGGGGTCAGTTTTAAGCAGAAACGACGTCTTATGAGGTGCTCCTTAATGATTTAGGTTTTGTCTTTCAAAAATAACTAAATGTCTCACAACTCAACGATTCAAATCCTTTGTCAACCATTCACGGCGATCGCTGTTGGACAGTGATGGTGCCCCTTCTGGTTCTTCCGCTAGGTACACGGCGATTTTGCAACGGCAAGGAGAGTTGTTCATCAAAAGTATTTCGGTCGGTGCTTGCGACTGAGAGGAAGTCCATATCGAAACCTTGTGAGACATTTTTGTTCCCAGTTAAATCGACTAGTTGCAAGCACTTCATCTAGTACAGTCGTTCGCTGACGACGAAAAATAATACTACATTTGTTAGTTGATTGGTTGATTTTGGTACGACGACATGGTTTACCAATTGATGTTTGTTGTTGTTTTTTCTTTGCTTTCTTCCTTCATTTATTTTTATTCTTCCTCTTTCAGTTTTCTTCTCTTTTTTGAAACAGTATTTGAAAATTAATGTAAAGTGAAGTTTTTTGGGGACTCCCCCCGCAGGCCCATTTGGGCTTTCCTGCAGTCAGAAGTATCAGCTACATGAATGGAATGAATGAATTTATTGCACGAAAAAACCCTTGGGATCATGGCTACAAAAAAAGAAAAAACACAACAAACTACAAAAATCGCTCTCTATGTGACCAACCAACGCGGAGTAATCTAGCCACCTTACGGATATTTGTACTTCCAATTTTTTCTAGTAGCTACTCACTCCTCCATAGTAATTCCCACCCCAAATAATTCGACCCTTAAATCACTCAATCCTTCACATTCACACATAAAGTGGAACACATCCTCATCCATCTTTCCACGCATCGGGCAAAAGTAAGGGCCATTCTTTAACCTATTTTTTCCTATAAACCTTCTTTTCTCCCCAGTAGCTAATCCTCCCCCTGTCAAACTCACCATCCACTTTAAATCTACACCCAACAACTCAGTATAAAGGATGTTAAGATGGTTAGCAAAGGTGTGTTCATGTAGTTTAGTATGTAAAACTTGGTTTGTATAATAAAGAATATCAAACTGAAAAAAACAAAAAAAACTCCATGTACTGAAACAAGTTTACCCGCAGTACATAGGAGAAAGCCTTTTAATCCAGGAAGAACTGCTTTTGCATTTACACCTTTTAGCTACATTTTAGCCTATATATGCCACAGGTCAATCCGTCACAGGTCTGTTCGTCACTTGGTCCCATGGGCAATTCGTCTCACGGGCAATGGCGCGGACACTTCGTCCCAGACGATTCGTCACGCAGACAATTTGTCACGGTATTTATCTCATATCCTGACGATGACAATCAACCATAGAAGGAACTAAGGCTGTCCGTGGGACAAGTTAAACATGTGACATATTGGGGCTTCTGAGGACGGTTGTCAGGGGAACGAATTTTTATAAAAGCAAAACCAAGGGCAATTTACTGTCGACTTACAGGGCAAAAACAATCGAGATTATCCGAGCCGGGGTACGTTTCTCGCCGATGGGTAGGTACCTCATGATTGTCGATAAGGTAGTTCTTTCGGCTGTGGACATACAACCAGGTTTTACGTCCGGATTGTCTGCGCTTTCACGAACAGGCTGGTCCTTTTCCGTGCAGAACCGATCCGTCAGGACTGGTATGACTTACGTGATATCAACATTAGAAGGAAACTAAAGGTTGTCTCGGGTTGTCCGTTGGCCGAATTAAGCATATGACACACTGTCGACTGCTCGCGGCGATTTTAATGGGGAAATAATTTCTAGGATAGATTTTCCGAGAAACGGTGATGGCAGGCTACTATTTTACCATGATCGTTGTGATTTGTGGATTTTAACAACTCTTAAGTAAAGATGGAATTCATATAAGGGACCTAAACCGTGACAAATAAAATCAGTAACACTACTGAATCAAGTTTAGAAATCTAGAACTCCAATGTCAGAACCTCGTGGATAGTTGACCTTTATCACATCAAGCTGACGAATAGAGCACCAATCAAACTCCAAAGAAGTACATCTGTGTCACGGTCTTGATGCCCATATTACCCTATAACTTTTCTCGAACAAGTATTTAGCCCTGTAGGTGAGGATAATTTATTGCGTAGAGTCACTAGGATTTTGGATGACCAAAAGATTAAAAAATGGAGAGCTTTAATAAGTGAGTCCGAAACTTTGGAGTTTTACCGTGAGATTATGGAGGTGTTTGGGCCTGAGTTTTATTCTAAAATGAATCTAACCTCAAAATTTTTTGAAGTTATGGATCCAAGCAAGAGCTAATTCCCTCTCCCTGTTTGGTAGATTTAGAGTTTTTGATAGGCATAGGACTGGTCCAGATGTCAGGTATGATTGCCAACTTTGCAAAGCAGGGGTAGAAGAAAACAAGGACCACTTTCTCAATCGATGCCAGGAGCTTTCGGAGTTAAGGCGATCTTTTTTTAAGGAGAGTCTTTTGCTTCTTCCGGAAATCCTGAATAGCACTTATATAACATTATAACAAAGGTGTGCGAATTTGTCGACGGAGCGCTGAAGCTAAGAGCGACCAAGCTTAGTAGTGAGGCTTCATAGCCGTAAGAAAATATTGTTGGTGTTTCCTCTTGTTGTATTATGTATATGGACCCTGGGCTTTTAAATACACTTATTATTATTATTATTATCCTCACATGACCCAGTTGTAGTACGATAATCTTCACACAGAAAGTTAGCGGTGTATATCAACCTCCAAAGAGGTTAATATGAAAGTCATATCTACCTCCTCTCAATAAAACCGTCTCGGTGTTATTTTCCAAGATCGTCCAAGAAGTTAGCCTTCAATTTTTTTTTATGTTTTGTTACTAATTAATTGTTAGTTAGGATATGAGTTTTATGTACCCGCCCAGTTGCAAATGCTTTTTGTATTCTTTTCTTGGGGCGGGTACTGGCAACATAGTTAAATGTATTTGGGTAAACCGAACTGATCTGAACTGAGCTTGAGAGATTCGAGAAATAACCATTGCCGTTGTTTACAGGGTTAGGGTGTTCCAGCTTTTGGTGTAGCCTAACCGGCATTTGACACAGCCTATCCAATAATTAGTTGCTGGTGCCAAAAACACATAAATATGCGAACTTACGTTCTTATCGGATAAGCTGCTCCAAAGTTATCCAAAATTCCAATCTCGTCATATGCACTTTAAATCCAGCATTTACTAACTTGATAGATCAACAATTGATACGATACTGCGGCTCCCACGACTATCGACAAGGGCTGAAGTTTTTTTGGCCCTATCCTTAGGCGGCTTTCGCGCTGCTCGGCTGCAAAGCGCGCCGGTCCCTAATGAAAACTGCAAACAAAGCACTAGTTGTTTTTCAGCCAGTGTGATCGGTAGCGTAGCAGATCAAAACAATAAAAGGCAGTAGGTGTTTTATGTATGGACGATGTGGGCCAGAACTACAACAAGACCAAAGGTTTCGATGGGATTCCAAAAAATCCGTATTTGATCCAGGCAATTTGGTCTTGTCTTCGCCAGACTCCTTGAACATTTTACTATTAAAATTCAGAAACAGATTAAGACCAAATACCTAATCATGTGAGAAAACCAAGTTCAGATATTAATTCAGCATGTGTATTTACCCCTACAAGTCATATCTGTTTTGACGAAAACTTCCTGCCACTTCTGCCAATTTCCCGGTTTCGGCCGAATTCCGGAACTACTTGTTCCGGAAAAAAAGGAAAAAAGAAAGCTCGAAAACAAACTCAGCGTATCTTCTTTCCCCAGTACTGAACATCTAATCGAGCATCTAATCAACTTCAAACAATAATTTAACTTATAACAAATTTTCCGGCTCCAGCCGGGCTCCAGCATGCTGAACACTTATGTGAAAACAATTTTCTACCCGGACAAGTAGTTCGCCCGGAATCCGATCGAACTATATGTCTGGATGAAAAATATTGTCATAGACGGATTCAGTATCTCTTCTTATACCTTAATCGGATATCTAATCAACTACAAATAAATTGTTTAACTTTTAACAATTTTCCGATACTGGCCGGATTCCGGGCGAACTACTTGTCCGGGTAGAAAATTGTTTTCACATAAGTGTTCAGCATGTCTTCTTATCCCTAAATCGAACATCTAATCAACTCCAAATAAAACTTTTACTTTAACAGACTTTCCGGTTTCGGTCGGAATCCGGGCGAACTACTTGTCCGGCGAGAAAATGGTTCTGACCATCGTGTTCAGCATGTCTTCCTACACCTAAATCGAATATCTAATCAGTTTCAAATAATACTTTTACATTTTAGCAAACTTTCCGGTTTTGGCCGGATTTCGGGCTAACTACTTGTCCGGCGAAAAAATGGTTTTCACCATCGTGCTCACTATGTTTTTTTGCCTCTAGATCGAACATCTAATCAATTTCAAATAAAACTTTTACTTTTAACAAACTTCTCGGTTTTGGCCGGATTCCGGGCGAACTACTTTACCGATGACAAAATGGTTTTCACCATCCTGTTCAGCATGTCTTCTTATCGCATAATCGACTATCACATTATCTGTTTAAAAATATTTCATTTGCCCCCTAATTTAAACCCCCACCCCTAAATGTAGGGCTACAGAGCCCATCTACGAACTTGACCTTACCCTTGACCCAATGAATCCTCACACCAAGTTTCATCAAAATATCTAATTCCCTTCGAGAGTTGTCGCACTCACAGACGGACATTCTTTGCGATGTCATAGTATCCCGCCACTTACGTTCTGGCATCCCAAAAAGAATTGATCAGATCTGAGAAGAGTCGACAAATCTAACAACGGACATGGTACAAATCTATGAAGTTTCGATTAGGGTCAAAATCTTATTAGTTTTACCCGAGTAGACTATACGGTGTCCCGATCAATCCTACAGCAATGTCGAAAACATGAACATTTGTCGGATACAATGTACTGTACAGTAGAGGTATGTTTCTTTGAACTGGATTTGCACTTGCATAACTTTGAACCGTCGACCGAAGAAAACATTAAAACCCACACCAAGCAACTTTTACAGCAGAATCCTTGCCAAAAACGTTTATTTCATGACCAGTTTATCATATGTCAGCTGGATATTTAAAATCTGCGCGGATATTAAAAAAACAAACTCGATAGCATCTTTTTTTAACCGTTTAGAGCTTGGTCACACTTGGCTAATTTCCTGGTTTTTCGGGATTCTGTCCTTTATGCTTCAGGTCTTTACCCCCTTCTTAAGAAAGGTAATTTAAAAAGAATCCGGATATATTACTTCAAATTCTGCAAATTTCTTCTATATCTTCCACCTTGGACAAAAAACCGGATTCTTGTTAGTAAATTTTCAGTTCCTGATATAACTTTAAAGTTGGAGATACTGCACAGAAAACTCTCCGGTACGGTTTATGCGCGCCTATCCCCTCACCACCGTCTTATCCGTTTGTTTCGTTGATTTTGTGTATATTTCGTTTTCTTTTTTTGTGTTTTTTTTTTACTTATTCCTACTCCACCATATTTACTTCATGTATTGTGTGGGTGATAAATAAATTAAATTAAATTAAAGGTAGAAAAAAGAAAAAGATAAAACTAATTCTGAATGTTGTCGTTTTAAATTCAGGAGATCAATTATGTTACAGGAACCCTAATTGCAGTCTGCTCATCATCCCCAAGCTGCCACAAAGCTCATCAAATCTCTTCAGTTGTTTGTCGAATAGGCGGCTTTTTGAGCCCAGTTCACCAAGCTCTCAAGGTTGACTCCATATCTTATACTACCAGCCCATGCATGTGAGGGTGTGAATATTGTATTAGGCATACGACCATTCTTCATCGACAGGAAGAGTTAGTCATCGAGAGTATTACAGAGTCACTAACTCCTCTGATCCACCCCCCCCCCCCCCCGTCACTCTATTCCGTAGCTGTGCGAAACCAGGATTCCCAATCCTTCCATTACTGTAATTACTTATCAGTGGGTAATTTTGCAAGGCCACATTTATGAATTTTCGATGTAATCTAGTAAAAACTTCATCCTTCAGAATTTTTTAGTGTCTTCTTGCATTTTTATCATCTTCCTTGCTGCTAAAATGGGAATATCTGATGACTGCAGTCTTGTCTGGTCGTGACCATGGACCACAACAGAGGGTTGGTATTAAGAAGACGGTGAAATGGACCAGGAGGTCCAGGTTTCGATATGGACTTCCTCCCAGTCGCAAGCACAGACCGAAATACTTCTGATGACCAACTCTCCTTGCCGTTGCAAAATCGCCGCGTACCTAGCGGAAGAGCCAGAAGGGGCGCCATCACTGTCCCCAGCGATCGCCGTGATTGGTTGACAAAGGATTTGAATTGTTGAGTTGTGAGACATTTTCTCGTTATTCCTGACACTGGCGTGTTTTGGACTTAGTCATATAGAGTATAACTATGGGCCCTTGCTAAACGCCATCCGTTTCAAATTCCGAGCACGCTTTAGATATTCTCCCGAGATCTTCGCGTTCCTTCCCTTCTGTGCCAAGTTTTCTGCTCGAGCTCCGCGTTCCGTTACATTTGCGTTGTTCGGCTTTCCTGTCCAACCTCACTAGCACACAGTACAAAAAGCTTGACAGACAAGACCAAAGGTTTCGATGGGATCCCAAAAAATCAATATTTCATCCAGACAATTGGATCCTGTCTTCGCCAGACTCCTTGAACAATTTTAATATCAAAATTCAGAAACAGATTAAGTCCATATAGCTAATCATCTGAGAAAACCAAGTTTAGATATGGATTCAGCATATGTGATTACCCCTATATGTCATATATATTTTGACGAAAACTTCCTGCCTTACTTCTGCCATTTTTCCGGTTTCGGCCGAATTCCGGAACTACTTGTCCGGCATAAAAAAGAAACCTAAAACACGAATTCAGCGTATCTTCTTTCCCCAATATCGAACATCTAATTAACTTCAAATAAAATTTGACTTATAACGAATTTTCCCGTTCCAGCCAGATTCCGGGCGAACTATATGTCGGGGTAAAAAATGATTGTCATATACGGATTCAGCATCTCTTCTTACCCCTAAATCGGATTATAATCAACTACAAATAAAATATTTACTTTTAACAAATTTTCCGGTTTGGGCCGGATTCCGGACGAACTACTTGTCCGGGTAGAAAATGATTTTCATCATCGTGTTCAGCATGACCCCATAATCGAATATCACATTAGCTGTTTAAAAATTTTTTGTTTACCCCTTACTTTGAACCACCTCCCTCACACCTAAATGTAAGGCTACAGAGCTCATCTACGAATCTGACCGTACACTTGACCCAAAGAATCCTCACACCAAGTTTCATCAAAATATCGCATTCCCTTCGAGAGTTATGGTGCTACAGACGGACAAATTTTGCGATGCCATAGGTATTCCTCCACTTACGTTTTGGATCCCGAAAATGAATACTGTTTTGCAAAATACATATTATTACCCCCCCCCCCCCTCCCCTCAACAGAAATTCAAGAGTTTCTATCGCTATCAGACCAACAACCCCTAACAGCACTGGACAAACAAACTGAAACATATAGCTAAGACATCGATGACGATTTGAAAATCCTTTCACTTGATCAAAGTCATAAAGTTTAGGACATATGTGCCTATTATTATGTTTGGTGGAGGGATACCTACGACATCGCAAAAGTTGTCCGTCTGTGAGCACGATAACTCTCGAAGGGAATGAATATTTTCATGAAACTTGGAGTGAGAATTTTTTTGGTCAAGGGTAAGGTCAAGTTCGTAGAAGGGCTCTGTAGCCCTAGATTGGGGGTGAGGGAGGCCCGGGGGTTCAAATTAAGGGGCAAACAAAATACTTTTAAACAGCTAATGTGATAGTCGATTACAGGGTAAAAAGACATGCTGAAGACGATGGTGAAAACCATTTTCTCACCGGATAAGTAGTTCGCCCGGAATCCACAAAAAAACGGAAAGTTGGTTAAAAGTAAAAGTTTCATTTGAAGCTGATTAAATGTTCGATTTAGGGTTAAGAAGGCATGCTGAGCACTTACGTGAAAAGCATTTTCGACCCGGATAACTAGTTCGCCCGGAATCCGGCCCAAACCGGAAAATGTGTTAAAAGCAAAAATTTTATTTAAAGTTGATTAAATGACAGTTTTAAGGGTAAGAAGAGACGCTGAGTCTGTATATGAAAATCATTTTTTACCTGGACATATAATTCATCCAGAATCCGGTCGTAACCAGAATTTTTTGTATACGTTAAAGTTTTACTTGAAGTTGATTAGATGTTCTGTATAGGATTAGGAGATATGCTGAATTCGTTTCTGAAAGTAATTCGCTGGGAATTCGGCCGAAACCGGAAATTTTTGCAGAAGTAAAGCAGGAAGTTTCGGTCAGTATCGTCAAAAAGATATGGCGTATAGAGGTATATCTGAACTTAGTTTTCTCTGATGATTAGCCTGGCGAAGACAAGACCCAATTCTCTGGATCAAACATTGGATTTTGGGATCTCATCGAAACCTTTGGTCTTGTTTCTTTATTCCTCATGTTTACTCCATGTTTGTACCATGTGCTTATTTTGACGGGAAAATACAAAATTATCTTCATTAACAGATGTGTGCCCAGAAGGCCGTGCCAAACCGTTGAGATTTGCAAGCGATTACCCACAATCGTAGGCCATTGGCAGGACGAAGGCGGAGCTAGCACCCAGCTTACTAGAAGAAACTCTAAGATCACGATATAAGAACATGTTTCTATATTGTGAAAAACACTCAGTACACTTGCAACAAATTTCGCGTCCGAGATGCAAAAGAGACATACATGGTAAACACACTTTGGCGGCGCTCTCACGACGTATACATACATTTGTAAGCAAAGTGTAAGAAGCTTATACAAAATGTTGCCTAAGGTTGTTCTTTTAACAAGACGTAGGGGAGCACTGTTACACGAACAAGTTTATATTCAGTATTTCCGCCTCCTTGCTTAAGTGATGATGGTGAGGCTTATGCTTCCTTCTGCTATGCTCGCCAAAGCACCGCGTTTAGCGATGTCATAATACAACATACATTTAGACTAATGTCAGAGCTGCGACACACATAACCTAGTGGCAGTTATTCCATCCCTAGACCCTAGGATAATAGTGCAAGGTATAATCATTTCTAACGGAAACTTTACAAAAGCTGCAATCCTTGTCGGCCGTATTTCTACTGTTTGCCCTTAGCCAATTTTTTATTTCTGGACAGGAGTGGTCATTAAATACTCCACGACACACCACAGATTTACTCGTTCATCTTCATTTCAGACACATTAACCCCGCTCTTAAAAACTGGAGGGTTATAAATAAATCACTCACAATGAAAAATTTGTAGCCTGCGTAGTTGTATGATAGTTGTACGAAAAAGTTGCATGTAGTGATATGTAATAGTAAAGTACATTTAGCATTTTATGTGCCTGAAACTGGGCTAATCTTACGCAGTAGAATCAAGGTAGTATCCAGTAGCATCCTGTATTGCTACAGTCAGAAGCGCCACTAGCCAAAATGTTTTTTTTTGGGGGGGGGACGAGGTATTTACCGACTGGCTGGTAATTTTTATCGACTGTTTCTGCAGAAAAAACGACTGTTTTCAACAACAAAAAATAAAAATCGACTGATTTTCAGAAAAAACGACTATTTAGACGAAAAATCGACCAATTTTCAGAAAAAACGACTGTTTTCATGAAAAAAATCAAATGTTTTAACGAAAAATCGGGGCGCTTCGCGCCGACTCCGTTATTTTTTACCGACAGCTTTTATGGGGGGGAGGGGGGCGTCCCCCCCTCAGTCGTGACGCCCCTGGCTACAGTAGCATCCAGTCTTGCTAATAGTAGCATGCAGTAACACGGTTAGCCTTGACATAGAAGCATGTAGTAGCATCAGTTCGTACTGCATGCTACTTTTTCGTACAACTTCATACTACTATTTTGAGATAAATTTTTCATCGGGCTTACTTACTACCTGAAAGGGCAATCTTGAAATTTTGCATCAAAGACCTTGAGATACAACAGGAGTGGTCGCCGACCTCAACTTATATAACATCAAAGTTTGCGTCAAAATGTAAAGGAAATTTCTGTGCGGTCCCAACCAGGTCCTAGGTCTGCAAGCTTTTAATTCTCGACACGTAGGATTGACCAGAAATTTTCTTTTAAAGGAACCTTCTGGCTTATTCTGCCTTTTATATTACAAGCTTCCGAATCCCCGCCTTTCCTCATAATTTCAGAAATGATCTTTTCCCTATGAAATGAATCAGAAAAAACTCTTTCGGAAATACCATTCATTCCCACCTAAAACTAGCGATTCTCTTGTTAGCGCCTGTCGCCCAGCCTTCCTGCTCTCCGACGCGGCGGCTGGGCGCAAAACATTTGAAAACTGAACCGTGCCTTTGTTGAGAAGTGGGAAAACTAAGCAAATAAAAGAAGTAGTAAACAGGAGAGTATCACACCCCTGTAATGTCAAAGAGTTGTCAGCGTGCATTGAAGATTACGGCTAACTTTTCGTTGGGTGACGGGAAAACTCGGAAAGGCCGAAAAGCGCTAAAAATTCGTAGTTACGAAACGAAACAATGGAGAAAGGTTGGGATTTTAGAAGCTTATAATTCCATATGGGAGCTAAGTATATTATAAAAGGCAGAATAAGAGAAGAGGGGTCCTTTAATTTTAAAACACGGAGATCAAAATTTCATACGTCACATTCTAAAGCCGCTAACGACCCCTCACTAATCTTTGCACTTGCCGCGTTTATCATGCTACGGATGCGTAAAACCGGTTATCTGAAACTTGCCGAGTTCTTGCTAGTAGTTCATGGACCTGGGAAAAGGCTTGAAACAGCCAAAACCGTGGATAATTTGTTCTAAGTAGAGCTTAGTTTTACAGTATGCAAAATATTCTTTGAGCCCAAGCTGACTTTGAAACATTTATTCAAACAATGTTTTCAACAGATACTTCAGCTACGATTCTTCATCAGCGATATTTCGGCCCTTCTTGGCAAGGGTCCTCGTCAGGCTGTCAGTCCTCTTGTTCAACTTCGGGGAAAGAAACAATCCTTCCCCTAAGTTTAACAAGAGGACTGACAGCCTGACGAGGACCCTTGCCAAGAAGGGCCAAAATATCGCAGATGAAGAATCGTAGCTGACGTATCCGTTGAAAACATTGTTGGAATAAAAGTATGCAGATAGTTCACAGTATTGGAACAAAAACAGTAGCTGGTGAGAGATGTGCTTTAAAAGTGTTATTTTTCATTTTGGAAGCCATGTAGACCATCAGTCTATCTTCTGTTCTGGACTGTCTTGGTCTATCTTCTGTTTTGTTTTTGCTTGGTTTTCCCAGTTTTTAACCATGGCGCGTTCAGTTTTCAAATATTTTGCGTCCAGCCGCCGCGTCGGAGAGCGGGAAGGCTGGATAGAGTCGACAAGCACTAACAAGCAAATGCCTAATTTCACATGGAAGTAACCGCTGTTTCGGAAAACGATATTTCTGAACCATTTGTATTCATTTGTTGAAGAGTTGTAATTTAAAATTTTTGAGGCCAATTTCGAAGTCATTCAATTCGAGGTTGGCGACAGCTCCTGTAGCTCAATGGGATCTGCAACTAAAAAAAAGTTTAATGTCCTTCCCAGTAGTTTACATTACCTGAGAAAACAGAGAACGAGAAAATCTATGTGACAGATGAAAGTATGTCGAGCAGAGCTATGTTTATTTGAACGTTACCGAACAGTGAACGGTCGCAGAAGGAAACACTAAGAGCGTGTTCCACTTTACTTACCGTAGTTACTACGCATGACCTCACGAATTCTGGCTTTTTGACGCCAAAGCTGGAACGATTTTTCCATTTTGAAGCAGAATATCATGCTATGTGCGAATCCGACCAATCAAGCTACAGAGGTGCGTAGTAACCACGCTTACTACGCTACTGTTAGACGGGTGGAACACTGTCTAAATATCCATCATACCAGGCAACTTTTACTGCATCATCATCATCAAGCTTTTCAGACGGATTTTTCTTCTTTCAAATTTTGCATCTTTCGCTAAGCTGCGCGTAACTTCGTCCAAATTTTAAGTCTAAAAAAAAATAAAAAAATACGGTTGCTTTATGGCAGAAGGAAGTTAGCTATTAGCCAATTTCAAGTTTGTTATTTTTGCTTTCTATTTGACTGTTTTAAAAACAAGAAACAAAAATCGAGGTAGTGAAACATTTAGATAGGTGTTAAAATAAGCATACCTCTACTGTACTGTTATTAGACCACTTAAAACCCACAAAACAGTATTACCTTCTGGCGTTCTGCTGAGTCTGAGAAACGATTTATAGTGCGAACACACGACCAGGATTTCCCAGCCGGAATTCCTGCGCTTTCATCATCAAGTTACTAAAATCTCAACTTTTCCATATGGAAGTGATGATGGTCCGGGCAGGAATTCCAGACCGGGAACACCGACCATGACCGTGTGTTCCAACGGATTACGGATAGTGAGACAAGCGACCCGTATGTTGCACTGAGATAATGAATAGACGGAGGTCCTCCCACAAGATTATCGGTTCTTAGAGGAACTAGCCTGAAAGACGACAAGAAATCCTTGGGATGAGTTCGTCAAGTTTCCTCAGGATGCACAGTATAAACGTTAACAGCTAGCACAAAGTTTATATTTAAAAGAAGATTCTCTTCGAAAATACTTGGCCTCAAAACAGATATGCACAGACGGACACCTCACCCCCCCCCCTCGATTTTCGACTTGGGATGGTTTACGAACTTGACGTCTTTGATTCTTGGTTTTCGGGGGTTCCACCCTCGTACCTTTCCTCGATTTATTTTCAGAAAGAAACCGGAAATTCGGCCGGAAAATGTTGCACCCAACTAGTTTCTTACCATTGCGACCTAGGTTACCGCGCCTGTTATTACAGTTAACATTTCCGGCGTCAGAAGAAAATGGTGTGACAGTTCACCTAGTTGTTTTCCAAGGATAGCAACACGGCAGAAATTCGAACCCGAAATACTGTTTTCGAGGATAGATCCAAGACCGTTACCGCCTACAATCGCATTTTTTTTTTTCAGGTTTGGAGCCTTCACATTGACGCGCTGCCCTTTCACACTGAACTACGCAACCTCTGCGTCACGCGTGCGGCGACGCAACGCAGACAAATTAAACACAACGCAAGAATAGAACCAAGTTCTAATTTTGCGTTGCGTCGACGCGAACACATCAGATTTTTCCGAAAAAAAAGAGTGACTGAAAAAAAAAACCCCTACTAATGATGAAGAAAAACTTGATAGATTCCTGCCCCGCCTCCCGCCTTGGCCCGAAATAGTAAAATCGTCACTACTTACAATATCACTGACCCACTTAAAGCAGTTGGACAACTTATACAGAAGTATAAGTCTGTATAGGCTACATATATTGTAGCCATATAAGTCTGTATAGTCCATATGAGTCTGTATAGCCATATAAGTCTGTATTGTAGCCATATAAGTCTGTATAGGCTACATATGCAATCTAGTCGAGGCTACATTGATGCAACAATAACATTGCATCAATGTGAAAGCATTCTTCTACAATAGGATAGTTTTTTAGATAGGATAATGTTGTCGTAGTCTCTGTTTGTTTGGTCTCCTCTTGTTGATAGTGTTTCTTTCTTGTTTTTTTTTCTTTACTCTTACTTCGTCTATGCCATGTGCCTTTTTGATGGGTGAAAAATAAAATTATTATTATTGTTTAATAATGATGAAAGGAAAAAAAATTCAGCAGAAGAAACCGAGAAAGGAAACGTCAATACCCATCCAGCGTGAAAGCTTCCCACGTAGGTGTGAAAGATACGCTACGCAACGTGTACGCAAGGCAAGATGGACTCCAACGCAACGCATCGCATCGACGAGTCAATGTGAAAGCGGCTTAAGTGCAGAATGGTAAGTTTTTGATGACACAAGGCAAAACTAGTACAAAAGCGTTCTAGACAGTACAAAAATATGATGAACGGGATCGTGCCTTATCAAGCTTCTCGTGTCTGAAAGGCATGCTAGGCAACGCAAGAGAAACATAGGAGCGGACGCAGAGAATTTTGAGGGGGAGCCCGTTGTTCCGTCTCCGTCTGTACTACACAGCAACACACTACAACTACGTCATAAACTCTTCAATGTACTAACTCAACTATCCCCACAACCCTATATCGTTTTCTAAAGCGCAGTAAAAATATTTTTGTTTTTAAAGTTTTTTGCGTCATACAATTAATAAAGATTCATTATAACTACACTGTCAGAAAATTGATAGCATTTCCCACAAGGATGCGCAACTTCAAAAAACCACAAAAGTTTTAAAGTTACATTGCAAATCAACTTTAGTGTTAAGTTTTTACAAACCACTTTCACTGCATAGAATCGAGCTTAACTTGGAGTTGGCAAAGAGTGCGGCCGAACTCATTTGACAAAAATAAAGCTTCAACTGACCACGCTACGACGCTTTTTCTTATTTTGAGGCCTCCAAATGCTCATACCACAATTCGTTTGTAAGCGTATTGCCAGGAACTGCATGATCCAAGGTTGGAGTTTCTCCATGGAAATACAGGTGATGAGGAGTGGCTAAACGGTCTGCTCTGTAGCAGATCTTTTGGTAACTCAGTGTTTGTCCAGGTAGGACCGAGGCATAGATCCCTTTTCATTTAAAGTGTTTTAGATAGTTTTCTTTGTTAGTTTTCTCAGAAAGTGTGTTAAATATGTAGCTACTATTTTTTGTACCACGGCCCTTTGGGCTTTCCGTGTACAATACATACATACATTCATACCAAATAAAGTTTTGTGTATTTTCTGTTGACGCTGCGCATCCTTATTCAAGATGCTATGAAACCTCTGACAGCGTAAACTAGTAAATTTCAACATTTTGAACTAAAATAAAGTCTTGAGTTAATGAACTAAAATACTGGTCCAGGGCAAGTTACAGGGGTGGGCTAAGCATTGAGTTCAAATCCCATTCCCAAGGTAGCCTCAGGGGCGTTAGTCATGAGAGGCAGCAGCTGACAAAAGAGGGTTGGCTGTTTGGTCAAAAACTCACATACTATTGGTCCATTTGTCTCACCAAGTCTCAAATACGTTTTCGTCGGTTGGGATGCAAGGCAATCCTCTATTCTGAGAGGCACGGATGGGCAAAAGCTCCAAAGGAGCTTCGGGTACCGGGGAACTCGGAAGAGAAACAGCTCAGGGTAGCACTACCTCACAGAAACTTGTTATGTTTCCCTGGTCATATTAGTCGGGGTCGAGGTGTGTCTGGACTCGACTTGGAGTGTCAAAATAAGACTCTTAGGCAATGGCCATTTACTTCTGGTGCAAACGCTTCTTTTCTCATCTGTGAAGAGGGGAGTATACCAGGAGAGAGATAAAGCGAGCCCACGAAAACAAAACAGAATCTCGACTGGGGGGGGGGGGGGGGGCAAGATTTACCGACTGGCTGGTCATTTTTACCGACTGTTTCTGCAGATAAAAACGACTATTAATGAGAAACAACGACTGTGTTGACGAAGAATCGGCAACATTCGGGGGGGGGGGGGGTCCCCTTGTCGTGACGCCCTAGGATAAGTCACAAAGCGTCTAGACTGGCCCAACCCTTGCCTGGAAACAAAGCATACCTCCTTACCCAGAAATTTCCCTCACACAGGCATGTACGAAGTTTATCTCAAATTCAGAGAGGAAAGACTACTGGGAAAAGTAAGCCAGAAAGCCAGCTCGTACAGGAAGCAGAGCCAAAGACTACTTGGTGCGAGGTAACACGGCTTTTCGAATGGACCGCCCATGGCTTCGCGGACTAACCATACCTCCTTTTCCAAACTCCGCTGGATAAAAGGATGCTGAGAACCTGCATCACGTTCTAAAGAATCACTTGAAAGACACTTGTCTACAGACCTACGATAAAGGATGATAGCAGATAGTATAGCTGAGCCTCTTGAAGTCTCGTCCTTGATATTCGAAATGGAACTCGAATATTTCACTCGTAATTTTCTCTCGGCTCAACTTCTTTACACGTTTCTACACTCGCAATCGCCTGAGATGTTTATCCGCAACGGAAGTATTTATTCTACTGGCAAGGGGCTTTCTGACACAGCTTCTGAGCTTTCCACATCTGCAGGCTGTTCAACCGCACTTCCTTCCACGGAATCTGATTGGCTGGGCTGTTCTTGCAGCAAAACCTCTGAGGACTCGGTGGGCAGTGTAGTCTGAATGGGTGACACTTTTACATCGGAAGAGCTAATAGTGGAATCTGAGGTGTCGGGGATGACGTCGACGAGATCTTGGACAATAGGCTGCGAAAAAAATGTAATATTACTATCAGATACTACTAAAAGCAGCAAGTCAATCCCACCGATTCTGTTCTCTCTTCTGACATCATTTTAGGGCGATTCTGGCGGTTTGAATTTGCGTCATGCGCCGGCTGTTTTTTCGACTTGGGCGAAAACTCGCCTCACTTTTCCGGAGCTGATTTGGATTAAGTTATCCCGGAACAGTGATCCCGTCGAAGGCAAATTCGTCTAGGCAGTTCCTATCGTATATTAATAATATTCTCGCAAGGCGCTCGGAAGGTTGTATAGTGCTTTTTGTGGCCCATATATTCACAATTGTTCCGGAGTTTACCATATCCTAAGGAAAAAAAGTACTGTAAATTTTTTATTTATCTTCCAAAATCTTTTCGTAATCGTAAACTGGTTCCAAATTTATATGCTCAGGTTAGTTATCAATACACTTTTTCGTTCGCATTCAAATCTATTTTCCCTCCACAAACATCCTGCTCTCTCATAGCCAGTTTTTCGTTAGCCTACTTGAACCCGATTAACGTGCTTGTCACTGTGTAAAAATTTTAAGTCTGTATGTTTTTAAACTATATGAACACAATGTTGTCATGTTTAAGTGTTTTAATATGTATATTTTACTTCGTGTATTTTATTCATACTCCACTGTTATGCAAAAAGCGAGTCACAAATAAATAATTAAATGTCCTCATGTCACTGGACTGGATAACATTATGTTAAGATGGAATGTTCTAGGGACTTTTACAATGACAGACCAGAAGTAAAGTTGAGTCAAATTCAGACATGTGGGGCCTCGTTAGGAAAAGGTTTCATGCAAGTTTAATTTGCAGGCAGCCAAATACCGACGCGTAACACATTGAGGCATTCTATAAAACAAACTTAACCACGAAAAACGCCACTTACTGCGACCACTCGGTCCTTTACCTTTCTGGACCTTACCCCTGCTGAAGAAAAAGGATGAGGCTGCTATTTGAATCGCATACTTCCGCTACTGTAAATTCCGCCTCTACTTGCCAAGTTGGTATAAAAACCGAAAAATAATAAAAAAAAACTTCAGTAACAACATTTGACAGAAGATTGTGTACGGCAATAGCATACTATGCACTTGCATGCCAGTGTATTTTACTGACATTTTCCTATGCTATTTTTCACAAAAAGATTTTCTAGGAAAAATAAAGTGAAACATAATCCCAAGATGGAAGAAACACGCCTGTACTGGGGAATGAAGCTTCTTGACGACATCAAAGTAAGGCAGACATAGACATTTAAAAGGATTGCCAGTGGCATATTCAAGAGGGGGGGGGGGGGGGAAACAGTTTACTCACCTGCATTGGTTTCTCTGGACTCAAGAGTCTGGGCGATTTTTCCACTAACCCGTCACTACCTGGTTCCTGTTCAAAGGATCTCTTGGTCCCCCTCTCTTCAGGTTCCTCTGGCTTCTCACTCATTTCACCATTTTCATCACTACTTGTGTCCGCCACTGCATCACTCATCAAAACGTCCGACCCCAGTACCTCCACAATCGGAACCGCTTCTGTATCCGAAACCGCTTCTAGTGCCTCCGTTGTTGTGGGCAAAGCTTCAGGAACCGCGGATTCAGCTTCGTTTTCGGAATCCGCCGACGGCGCATCGTCCATCCCAAGATCCGCTGCAGAAACCGCCTCCGATTCTGTAACTGCAGGCGACGCAATAACTTCGGTCGGTAATGTTGCCTGCGGCTCGGCAGATTCAGCGGGAACCACTGTCTCGGGGAGGATCTGATCTAGAGAGGTCACTTGTTCAATAAACGGCATACTTTCCGCCTCTGAGTGAGGAATGTCAATGGAGGAAGCTTCAGGTGCGACATCAGCCATTTGGGCATCTGAAGTAGTGATTGGTTGGTCTACTGGTGTCGTATCTAGGTGGGCACTGTCAGAAATAGCAACTGTATGCTCGTTGACAGGCATTGCTTGTAGCTGCTCGATCACTGAGGTTGAGACCTCGGACTGTTCTGGCATTTCGTTCCTTCGGTAATCTTCCTCCTCACTCGACGCTTCTGAATCTAAAATTAAAAGTATTCTGTGATGTGACGGATGATACTTCATTCTTATTTCCTTTCCAGCTTAACTGCCGACTTGGTGTTTTTCGACTTACACATTGCGGCAGTTTCAATGTCGCTTTGTATGTATGTATATTCTTTATAACCCGTTACATTTAAACTGAACAAGAACGGAGTAAATGGAAGAAAAAGAAAGAAAGAAGAAAAGAGAGAAAAGACAATTAGGGTTTCCGTTCCGTAAATCTGTTGGAAGTGCCCGTCAACTAATGGAAAGAGGCTAGGGACAACCCTGACTGTTGGTGAATGTGTCACCACTTTGCCCGACACTGGCTGAGAATGCAGGAGAACTAACTGGTCAAGTTTTCGTTCAAATTCCTGTCATCAACACTTACCCAGTAGGAACATTTCCTACCAGGCAGTTCCCATGCGCACGAGCTTACATATGGGTAAGGCGTCTCTTTACTACCCGTACACCGACGCGAACAACTGGAATTAGAAACTACGAAAGTTCTTGTTTTCTCCGGATTCCGACGAGTACGGCCGAACCACCAACTTGATGGAAAACTAAGCTAGTGGATGGATTTCCTATGTCTTTAGATAGTACGATGATGATGTTAATGTTAAAATAGATATATTCAGATAATGCATAAAACGGATACCTCAGCTACGATAATTTGGCAGCGATATTTCGGCCCTTCTTGGCAAGGGTCCTCGTCAGGTTGTCAACCTGATACAGAGAATCGGACATTTCTATCTTGATTCAAGAATTATATATACTTGATCAAGTATAAGCTCCAAGGAAATCTTTTTTTTGCCTAATTCCAATTGTCAGGGGCCCAAAAAAATGACGGACATTCAGCATGTCTCTCACTCGTGAAGCAAACCTTAGCTTGAAGTTTAGACTTCACCGCTAAATAAAGGGCTACAATACCATCTATGTACGACCTTTACTTTTGGCGCGAAGGACATGAAGAAACCAAGTTTGAACAAGACAGCCTACCTAACTCATTCGCGAGTTCTCATACTATCAAATAGACAGACGGGAGAGACACTTTACGAAGTCATGTAGGTGTCCCGTCACAGCGTTAAGGGATCCCCAAAACTTGACTTGATATTTCCCCTCACATAGGAACTATGTACTGTTTGGTCATTGCTTTTTGATCAGGGATTGTCTGCAAGCCTACGGTAATAAGCCTACCTAAATACTTGAGTACTTAAGTACTATCTAAATACTTGAGTACAAGTAATAAAGTACTTTTATAAAAGTACTTATTACTTAAGTAGATTTTTTGTAAAGTACTTATACTTATACTTAAGTAAATATTTCCTGGAGTACTTGGTACTTGTACTTAAGTAAAAATTATAAGTACTTGGCACAACACTGGGGCCAAGACTTGACAAAACTGACACATACTCGAATGGCAGAGATACTAGCATCACTAGCGATAGGGTACGTCCCTACTGAAAGTCATTCAGTCGTTCCTCCGCGCTGTCTCCGAAAACTTCATATTCTGAAAACAGCAAAAAAAATGATACAGCCTCCACTGTTTCCTTGGTGTGTGCAGACCGCACCTTTGCTTTACTCGAAATTTCCAAGCCCGCAAATTTGTTTTGCTTTAAATGCCACAAGCGTACAGTGGGCGGCGCTACAAGTATGGCCCGATTGTTAAAGGACCCCTCTTGCTTATTCCCCATTTTATAATATACCTATCTCCATTGTGGAATTATATGCTTCTAAAATCTCCACCTTTCTCCAGTGTTTTGCTTTGTGTCTATGAATTTTTAGCGCTTTTTCGGCCGTGCCGAGTTTACTAAAAAATTATAGACCTGCAAGTTTGTTCGCTTTAAATGTCACAAGCGTAGTGGGCGCCGCTATGAGTATCGCCCGTTTACAAAGCATAGGCCTTGGCGCTACTCCTTAGTGTTGTTTTGCTCTGTTGACCCGTGATGATCTCAACACGTTGGGGATAATACGAATACGATTTAAACTCGTTTGGCAAGTTCTGTCTTGCGCGTGATTCAGAACGGAGTTGTGAACTTTATATCGCATGCATTTGACAGGAAAGAGTCGACAGACGATATAGTTGCTATTGGATGAGACTTCTACAGAAAACAACAGATCGTTAATGCGAGAAAACATTTGGCTGAATTCGGTGTTACGTTCAAACTGAGGGATGGACCAAAACTATTAGTTGCGTTTTTGCAGATACCATGGTATCTGTTGCCACGGTAACTGGATCTGCAATTAGTCGTTTTTGCAGTTAAAGTTCAATGGGCACATCAAACTACCCCAATCCCACTCTGTAACAACCTAGGAACAATGCTTACCCCCTAGCTCAGCAGCTTTTTCAACAGTTTCCTCTTTCTGATATTTCAAAGCGTAATTTTTTGGGCCAGTACATGCTCAATTTACTAGCTTGGACAAAGATAAAAGTGATGTTTCTTATAACACTTAGTAGATCTTTATTTTATGCATAAATTTTTTGAATGATTCTAGTAGCTATGTTATTTTTTATAAGCTTATTGCATATTCTGGTACATTTTATAAAGCAAGTTAGTCAAGCTTTACAAAACTATTCCACAAAAAAAAACTTTTAATAGGCACTTAAAACATGGAACTTCTGATGACACACTAGAACAATCAGGTAAACTGCATCTGCGGCTTGACTTATTGGTGACATCTTAAATATATCCTTTTATATCAAGCATTGCTGGGAGTTTTTGAATTTCCTGCCACGAAATCCCAGCTCCTAAGATTTGGATCGCCGAAATGCCAGAGAGGTAAAGACAAGGGATAACAAGAAAACGGCCGATTTTCGTAGCGCCTTGTAAAGGAAGTCGGAAATGTTTATTTGTGAAGCATTTAATACAAAATAAAGCATTAGAAGTGTCCATTGTGCTTTAAAGTAAAGTGATATACGGTTGCTCTGCAAAAACGACAATTGCCGAAATTGTGTTTTTCAAATTCATCCCGAAAGAAAAAATGATATTCAGTCACAATCAATAACTGCCAAACTTCTTTCCCACCAATTTGACAAAAATTGATGGAAGTGAGATGGCTTCTTCTGATACCATGATCGGGCCGTGGCATCTGAATATCAGATATCACGATAACTGACCAGATACCACGATAACTGCAAAAAGGCCTTTTACGTGGTATCAGATACCATGGTATCTGCAAAAACGCAAGTATTTTCTGAGCTTATTCAGGCTTTTCGGTCTTTTTGGAAAGATGATCATACCGAAGAAATCGTCTTTTGTATATATGATATACAAAGTGTCCGAAATTACTTTCAAATCGCGCACGGACCTTTATAGGCACCTACAGCTGGAGCGCAAACTCCAGGAAGTATTGCACATATCATTCAAAACCCTCAGACTCCCCATCAAGAGCACTGCTAGTGCAGCTGAAGTTAATCCACAAAATTTATATTCAATGGTTGTTGTAAACTCTCCACGAGTTTCCCGTCCTAAAGAGAAACGTATATTAATTGACAAATACGACGCAAGTGATTCTGACGCCCGTGTAAAATCGTCAAAAAGCAAATGGATCATGAATTCGCCATCTGCCTTAAAGCACAATGGTCACTTGTAATGCTTTACTTTGTATTAAATGTTTCACAAATAAACATTTCCGACTTCCTTTAGAAGGCGCTACGTAAATCGGTCGTTTTCTTGTTATCCCTTTTCTTTACCTCTCTGGCATTTCGGCGATCCAAATCTTAGGAGCTGGGATATGATGGCAGGAAATTCAAAAACTCCCAGCAATGCTTGATAGAAAAGGATATATTTGAGATGTCACCAAAGTCAAGCTGCAGATGCAGTTTACTGCTTGTTCTAGTGTTTCATCAGAAGTTCCATGGCGTAAAGTGCCTATTAGAAAGTTTTTCTTTGTGGAATAGTGTTGTGAAGATTGATTAACTTGCTTTATAAAAACGTACCAGAATATGCAATAAGCTTATAAAAAATAACATAGCTACAAAATCATTCAAAAACAAATAACCAATTCAAATCTGAATTATACAAGCTGATTTATGCATAAAATAAAGATCTACTAAGTATTATAAGAAATATCGCTTTTATCTTTGTCCAAACTAGTAAATTGAGCATGTACTGGCCCAAAAAATTACGCTTTGAAATATCACAGAGAGGAAACTGCTAAAAAATCTGCTGATCTAGGGGGTAAGCATTGTTCCTAGGTTGTTACAGAGTGGGATTGGGGTAGTTTGATGTGCCCATTGAACTTTAAGAAAACTGGCTTCAAAAACTACGATTACCCAGTTTATCTTACAGGTTTCTTCGAGGTGATTTGATCGAAACTTTTAAAATTTGCCAGAGTTATGATAAAACTAGGCCTGATGATGTCTTCACTTTCAATCACAACGGTCTCAGAGGACACAACTTGAAACTGAGCTGTAAGAAATTCAGAGAAGACATCGTAAAATGGAGCTTTACAAACCGAATAATAGAATACTGGAATAATCTCCCAGAAAGTGTTGTAAATGCCGAAAATATCAACCAATTCAAAGCAGGCGTCGACTACCACCTGGCTGAAATTCTATTTAGTGTGTAAAGTGTCCCGAGAAATTTATGGAGGCGAAAGCCCTATTATTACAATTATATTATTATTATGAAGGTCAAGGATAAGCAATCTGCATAAATAATCGCAAACCATTTCCGAAGAGAAGTAAAAGACGAACAATTTATTGTTGGTGGTAAACGGATTCCTTTATCCGTGTTGGAACTCGAAGTTGTGCAACAGGCCCTTGTTGGCTGTACCAACGTAGCAAGGATTGAGAAGTCCCTTGCCGTCAAGATTTACTTCGAAAATCGAGCCGATAGCGGTGCAAGAGCAAGAGCAACGTCAGATGCTTTAAGTGTGGCGCAGAGTAAACTTCTTGCGAAGCGTGCTGGGCGGCGCTACGACGGAGTCCCATTTTTGATCCATGGGAAGGATAGGTCTTGTCATTACTCTCTACAGTTAGTTTCCTCTGGGTGGGAGCCACGAGTCAAGCCGTGAAAGCCTGTGCACCTCAACATCTGTGAAGTGTGCCAATTGTGGTGCCGAACTCCCTGCTTACTGTCTCCGAAAGTGATTGAGCTTACGAGATGGACGTGCTGAGCCAAATGAAATTGCATCTTCCAGCTGTTATGTCTTAAAGGACCACTCTCGCTTATTCTGCCTTTTATAATATACCTAGCTCCCTTGTGGAAGTATACGCTTCTAAAATTCTCACCTTTCTCCATTGTTTCGTTTTGTGCCTACGGATTTTTAACGCTTTTTTGGCTGTGCCGGGTTTGCCCGTCAGACAACGCAAGTTTGCCGGAATATTAATGTCCCGCTAACAACTCTTTCGCACATAAGGATATGCTAATCTTCTCTTATTGACTTCTTTTATGTGCTTACTTTTTATGTGCTTACCACGGCGCATTCAGTTTTCAAAGGTTTTGCGCCCAGCCGCCGCATCGGAGAGCAGGAAGGCTGGATGGAATCGACAAGCTCTAACAAGAAAATCGCTAATTTCAGGTGGAAAGTAATGGTGTTGTCGAAAATCCTTTTTACTGCTCTGTTCGTAGGGAAAAGATCATTTCTAGTAGGAGTTGTGCTTGAAGTTTATTTGGAATTTATTATCTCTGTGTGTACCTCAGTTTACTCGTTCACCTATTCATTTATTTTTGTTTTTTTTTCTTACTCCATCGTTTTGGCTTCGGCCAGCTGATGCGCGGTTTCAACAGACAACACTAGGGATGTAATCTGTTGTCGCGACAAACGTTATGCACGATGTTATGTATAACAACCATTGCCAGGAAGAGCCGAACCGCCAAAAAAGCATCTGCTGACTTTTTTTTGTCGTCATAATATCGGAAAATTCAGCAGATATTTTTTTGCTTCGGCGATTCCCGGCAATGTCTGTTATGCATAACCTTTGTCGCGACAACAGATTACATCCAAGTGTTGTCTGTTGAAACAACGCATCCTTGCATTATCCGTTATGAAACTTCTGATAGTGACAGTAGCCTTTTCATTCATACTTAATCCGCTAGAAATGCTCAACTGAAAAATCACAAACTGGGACTACGATTTGTCCCCCTCCCCTCATATTTCCCTCATACCTCCTTTCTCTTTGTCCCATTTGGCAGTTTATTACTGAATCTCAGAAATTATCTATCTGCAGACAGTTCCACCTAATCCAACTTCTGATATTGATAAACGGCTTCAGGATTTTCGTTCTTCTGTGTCAACGTTGTCTCACCCATGGTCAGCGCTATTTATTTAATCGTCTTTGTTGATATTTTTTGTATGTATAAGTGTTTCTTTTTCTAATTATTTTGTTTGTTACTCTACGTTTAGGGCGCTTCGCTCTCCTTAAGATGGGTTATAAATGAATTGATTTTCTGTTGTTCTTACCTTCAGAGCTGTCTGAGGATGTGAATGAGTGGCCAGGGGACTTTTCAGGAGGGAAGTGAGTCACAACGTCGCCAATCACTGACTCTTCTACTGAGTGAACTCCTTCTTCTGTCAATCCAGTTAAGTGCAAAGGGGACACACTTATTTCATCACTGATCCCGTTCATGAGATGTACTGAGGTATCATCTTCCGGTTTCAACAGACTACAATGGAAACCCGAATTAATTTTCAGCATCAATACGAGGCGTACGTAGCTGATCGCTAGCATACTTGTAAGCAGGGTTGCCAGATCATGAAGATTCACAGAGTGACTTTAGGCCAAAAACAGAGAGCGAATTGGGAGTGAAATTTTTTGTGCATGAAAAAACGTCTAATGGCAGTGAGACGGTCACGTTTGGTCGGACTCACCACTGCAAAAGTGACGCATCTTATTATATATTTGCAAAAAAATAAAATAAAAATAATCACTGCTGCAAAACTGACATATCTAGACGTTCTCTGAAATGGAGTGAATTTTACGTCATATGTAGGCCAAGAGTGACAAAATCAAAATAGAGTGACAATTCACGCTATCGTGCGACATGTGGCAACCCTGCTTGTAAGCTCCGTAACTGGCCTACTCGCGAACTGATGAATGTGAAACAATTTGCTGGTCACACTTGGCTCATTTCCTGGATTTTTGGGCTGCAAAAGTAGAGAAAAGAAAAATAACATGATAGAACTAATTCTGAATGTTGTCATTTTAAAGTCAGGAGATCAATTAGAGCAAAATAGCGTGTATAATAATGTTACAGGAACCCTAATTGACGCCTAATCGCAGTTTGCTCATTATTCCCAAGCTGCCATGAAACCCATTATAAACGTTAGACGTCTGAAATGTTAATTAATTGTATATAGTATAAATCGTTTTATTTTTGTAACGTATGACGTCCGCCGCTAGCCACGTGCTATTATGGAAATAAAGAGTTTATTTATTTATTTATCAAGTCTCAAGTCCCTTAGGGATTTTCAGTTGTTGGTGGAATAGGCGGCTTTTTGAGCCCAGTCTGACCAAGGTCTTGCATGAAGGCCCGCTCCACTCTCTTCACGCCAGGAACGATAAAGACACTGAACATCATCAAACTACTTAAAGCTCTCTTGGCATAGACGCCTGACTTCCAGGGAAGTCATTTTGGGGGGGGGGGCTGCCCCCCCCCCTGGCCTTCCAAATGGGACCCAAAGTCAAGCGAACACTCGGAGCTTTTCCACTTAACTCCTTGTTCATTTTGTAAAACGGTAAGAAAAGTTTTAAGCCTATCGTGGGATGTAGCACAGGCTACTCTTTTTCAGTTTTGTATCAGATGGTCATTTCATTTGGAAAGGGTCGAGCTGAAGCACCGTCATGTAGGCCTACCAGTTTTCAGTCAAATATCACACTGTTTGTAAAGTATCGTAAGCAAACACTATGAGCTGATCTATGATAGGTGGCCCCTTACTTTCATTTGCATCCAAAAGTGCACTCTGATCATAACGAATTCTAAAATGTTCGCCTGCTGCGCCTTTTGTAGTAGCCTACTGTTTACTTTGAGGTTAAGGCTCACAATTTCGAGCATGGGCCATTTTAAAACCTAAAAATTGTTCAGAAAGTGGTTATTTTTTTTAGAAAAAATGCAGATTAAAAAAAAAATCTCCTGCAGCGCTCTTTGCCATTTTGTTGGACAGTCATTAGAGGCTGCTGCGATGGCTTCGCTCTCCACCGAGTTCCTGTTATTAGTCATCACGTTTACCTTTCACAAACTGGTTTCTTGAAATTCTTTAGTTTTCAATGTGTGGTGCAGTGCGTTTTTGTCTATAATTTCTAAACCGTTTAGCTCTTCAGCCATACTGAATTTCGGACAGGTACGTTTGGCGGTATGAACCCCCCCCCCCCAAATCCCCAAGCACTTAAAACCGCCCCTGCGCAACGGGGCCCAGGACGCCACCGCAACAAAATGACGCCTCTGCTGACTTTTCGATTGAGTGCACCAAAAGTGAGATATATCCGGTGTTGTGGCCCGCACACCTTCTGTCTTGCTTGGGATTTGCAGAAGGCACTAACCCCTCGCGCTCTCGGTCGTGACTCATTATAGTTATGTCGAGGTTGGATTGGCAAGTCAGAGTGATTCATTCCGGTTGATTTTAGTCGCGGATCGGCAAGCGATCTGGCCACATGCCGATCGCTGGCCCCAGGGTTGTTTGTAAATATGTTATTTTCGCGACTCAATACTTTGTGTTCATCGTCTTGTCAATAAACTGGAATGATTTAGCAACCACTTTTGGCCAACTAAGGGACACAAACCTAACATCCGGATCCTAACTAAGCCTATAACAAATGACTGTACCATTAAAGTTTAACTGAAAAGATCTTAGATAGGACAATCTAGTTACCCATCACTTATTCACTTACAAAAGCCCCAATATTCACGAATAATCAATTTTCAAATAGTGGAATTTCCTTGTCTGATTTGTATGCTCTATGTGCTTGTATCTGTGTCGTATGCTTAACGAAAACGATTTTCAAGAAATAAGTGTTCATGCAGTGAGCTACCTTCCGTAAGCTGATCACTGGCGACTGAAACGCCGCGCATGTATTGAGATTCAGTTTGTCTGCGTCATAGTAGAAATTTGCGTTGTGAAGACGACCGTAGATATTCTGAACGTCATTCTGGAGCAAATGGTGAAAAATAAAAAAAATCCCTTAACACAATCCAAGAAATGCAGTGTCTTCAGTTAAAGGATCCAAAAATAAGTTGGCTTTTCAGTTAAACTTTAAGTTCCCTGCTCGCTTGCCTTATCTTTCAGAGACTCAAAATTTTACACTACAGATCCTTAAATATGGAATTTCGACTACCCCGTCTATGTCATGATCCTGAAAGAGGAGACCAACGAGTAAATCTATGCCTATTTAGCTTATTACGCATTTGATTTACAAATCGAAGGTCTTACACTTACCTCACACCAGGTTCCACAGTACTGACAACCAGCAAATTCTTTTCCAGCCCTCTCATAAATTTGTCTATTCGCTTGTAGTGCTTTGAGGGGTTGAGCAGAAGTTCACAGACTCTCTGAATCGTGAAAGGTGCACTACAGATAAAACAAATGGTTAGGAATATCTTGCCTATTAACTTCTAAGAACACAGGGTGGAATAAGGCTAGTCTAATCCATAAACAAAGTTTCAGTCACCAAATTAAAAATTTCATCTTTCCCCTCTATAACTGTCTTTGTATATTTCCTGTTATACTCAGCTCTGCTTTCTGTATCAAGCATTTACGCAAGATGATCCAGGACCTGCAAAAATGCACACAGACTACTCACTATGGGAATATTCTGGTAGTAGCCTAAATCTTACCTAGTGAAAGCCTCAAGCTGGGATAGAATTTTGTTCTTCAAATCCGAGAAAACAAAAGGTTCAACATTTGGTGTCACAGGAACATCAGGACTAGACATTTGGACCTCCATAAGGACCTGTTCAATCTTGTCTTTGATCAATGGCTTCAGCTCTGTCCATTGGAAGTTTGGATCTCCATTTTTCGCTACTGAATGAATAGCATCTTGCATTTCAACAGTTTTTGAAGACGAGCTACTCAAAGCTGAAAGCAAGAAAAAGTTAAGAGTGATGAAGCCAATCTAATCCTTTGACATCTTACATAAAGTGGAATTTTCGGTGCCTTCCTTTGTCAGGTAATGTTCTAAATAACTGGATGACTTCATGTGCCATTAAGGATTCACATGCTTGGCATGCTAGATTAAAGTATAACCAAAAAGGTCTGGGATAGGACAGTCTAGTTACCTTACCCTTCACTTATTCACTTAAATTGGCTTGAAGACCTGCTGAAATATGTTACTTCGTTGTTACGCTATTCACGAATAATCGAATTTCCGCGTGATTTGTGATACATCTATGCACTTGTATTTTTGTTATAATGCCTTACGAGAAAGATTTCTGGATTTTTTTTTTTTTCAGACACCAAACAATCTTCACCAATGTCACTGCAACATTTCCCACATCATAGTAGAATTTACGCTGTGGGGACGGCCGCAGATATTCTGAGCGTCATAACTAGAGCAGATGATGGAAAATAAAAAAATCACTTTGCAGAATCCAAATAATTCAGTGTATTGAATTAAATGACACAAAAAATAAGATTTCTTTTCAGTTAAACTTTAAGGATTTACATGCTAGATTAAGTATATAACATATTGAGACACCCAGCTAAAAAAAAAAAAAATGTGAGCTTTCTTCAAATAATTCCCACGGTTAGGTTTGATCCTGTTAGGGTAGCCATTATATTCTCTGGCTCATCTTCAAATTCTGGCACTTCAATCACTAGATTGTGATTCTCCTACCTTTTGGCTTTGGTCTGAGGTTTGAGGTCAAATCAAACACTTCATTTTATTTTTTTATGTCAAAGTGCTAGCACTTGCAAAATGAAAAAGAACTTTGCAAAACCCAAAACTCAATTGATGCTGGGTTTTGTAACACTAACCTTTTGACGAGAGAAAATTATAAGGTTGGCCAAAGTTTGCTTTTTAATTGTTTAGAAATGGTTTGAAAGCAGAAAATTGGCATAAAAAGGCCTGTGTTTTTGTTGAAGATGGTTAAAATATTGAAGTAAACTGGTAAATGTCAAACTGGTTCCAAAATGTCGGGCAATGGCTTTAGTTCAAATATTTGTGTGACACACTGGTGACACAAATTTGCTCCGGATCACGTTCTTACACGTTCAAATACAACAGCAATGTTGCACCACTTCCATGCCAGAAAGCTTTTGTTTCCGTAAAAAGAAACAAGACCATAGGTTTCGATGGGATCCCAAAATCTTAATATTTGCTCCAGACGATTCGGTCTTGTAGATATTCGGTCTTCAACAGACTTCTTAAACATTTTTTAATTTTAAAATTTAAAAACAAATTAAGGCTAATGGTAACAATCGGCGAAGACCAAGTTCGTATATAGTAGTGCAAAGTAGATACGCCAGCCGACTTTCGCTATGTTCAGATATATTCAGATAGCCATTTTACGCTGTCAAATATTCAGATACTGATTCAACATATGGTTTACCCTATAGCCTATGTCGTATCTCCTTCGTTCCTTACTTCTACCCAAATTCCGGTTTTGGCTGGATTCCGGACAAACTACTTTTCTGTCAAAAAACTAAAGCTAAAAAACGAATTCATCATGTCTTCTTGCGCCTCCATCAAAACTCTAATCAACTTCAGATTAAACTTCTACTTTTAACAAATTTTCCGGTTTCAGCCGGATTCCGAGCCATATATAGGTCCGGTGAGAAAATGATGAAGAGAAGAATATATTCCTGTCCATCTTCGGACTTGTGAACACAAAAACGGAGTCTCGAATCCTATTGGTCGACGAAGACGCGGATTTGAAAAAATGTGTCATAATTGACCAATAGGACGAGACTCTATGTTGGTTTACAAACTTTGACGCCTTCAAACTCTTACTTCCATGGAAACTCTTCTGCAAAAATAGAAATATACGGTTAAGGAATAGCCCAATTAATATTTCCAGCAAGTTCCTGGCTCAAAAGGATGATAAAACGGCAATAATTTAATTTCAAAGCTGAAAGTCCTATACTTCCTAATGTTAAATTTTTTCATTTATTTCAACAATGTTTTCAATGGATACGTCAGCTACGATTCTTCATCAGCGATATTTCGGCCCTTCTTGGCAAGGGTCCTCGTCAGGCTGTCAGTCTTCTTGTTCAACTTCGGGGAAGGAAACAAACCTGTAAATTACAGGTTTGTAATTACCATGTCTACTTACCCGCAAATCGAACATCTTATCCAATTTAAATAAAACATTTACTTTAAACAAATTTTCCGGTTTTGGCCGGATTCCGGCCGAACTAATTGTCCGGCGAGAAAATAATTTTCATATTCGGACTCAGCACGTCTCCTCGCCCGTTAATAGAAACTTCAATCAACTTCATATTATACTTTTACTTTTCACAAATTGTCCGGTTTTCGCCGGATTCCAGGTGAACTATTTGTCCGGCAAGAACATGAATTTCATATTCGGAGTCAGCATGTCTCCTTACCCCAAATTCGATTGTTTCATTAGCTTTTAAAAATATCTTTTATTCCCCATAATTTCTAACCCATCTTCCACCCTTAAACATAGAGCTACATAGCCCATCTTCGAACTTGACCTGTACTTTGACCTAAAGAGTCCTCATGCCAAGTTTGATCAAAATATCTGAACCCCTTCGAGAGTTATCGTGCTAACAGACGGACGGACAACTTTTGTGATGTCGTCGATGTCATAGGTACCCCTATGCATAGGTATCCCTCCACTTCCGTTTTGGGATCCCAAAAATGAAAGAGTCTGGGGAAGACAAGACCCAATTGTCTGGATAAAATATTATTTTTGTGTGATCCCAGCGGAACCTTTGGTCCTGTTCATGAAGGAAAACAAGAGGTTAACCTAAATACTTGGCTGTCTGCTGATATACAGTTTGTTATTTTTCTTTTCCATTTTACTTTTTTATATGGAAGTAAGAAAGCCAAGGTAGTGAAACAGTTAAAAAAGTGTTCACATAAGCATACCTCTACTGTACGGTGCAATCTCTCTATGAAAACCTTGCCCCACAAATTTTTTGTTAGCTAGTAACGCCTCTGCTTACCTGTGTTCAGAACCGGATCCATGTAGGCTAGGAGAACACACCTGGGTAATGTAGCCTAGGCAAAGAAAAATTGGTCCAACTTTCTCAACAAAAGTTGTTGATTTGATATTTTGCTGCTGTAAAACTTAAAGCATTTGCCATAGAGTTTAATATCAGCGGACAAAGAGCGTGAAATCGAATACCTCTATGCCGTTAACATCGGTGATAAATTTTGAAATTCCTAAGCATTATAAGCAAGCAGTCAAGAATTGGAATTTGGAAGCAAAGGATCCACGGAATACGACAACGGTCTAGAGCCTGTGGTATTAGAATAGTTATTTGGCTATTCCCAGGATTTTCCTGAATCTCAGACATGATGCTAGCAGGTTTAGAGTTGGGTACAAGGTATAGCCTTTTTTTTTTTAAATGTAACTGTTGCCTATGGCTATGCCTTTAATCTTTAAAATGCACCATCAAAAATTAAGGTGCATTTTTTCAGATGTAGTTTCAATATAGTTTCACTGTAGTTTGAGGTAGTTTCATTTCAGTTATGAAAGTACGGTATGTGTACTGATGTGTAGCCTACCCTTTATTTGTCTGTTACACATGCTGTACTCTCATAACTGAAACAAAAGTAGTCAGACTACAGTGAAACTACAACAAAACTATATAAAAAAAAATGCACATTTAAGTTGTATGCTATGAATCTCATGCTTTTGAGGACACAGACAACTGATATCACTTATGCTAGACATATTAAAACTCTTACCAGGCAACTTCTGCTGCAATTTACGATTTTCAACAGCTTATTTACCTATAGAAGAGGGTTTTACACCTTACCAATAATAACATCTAACACAACCAACTGTTCGAAATTAAAAACACTGTTACTGTTGTGAAGAGGTGGTTCCACTTGAAATCAAGCAGACCAAATGGAAATCATTTGTTGGCAGATAACATCACTGCTAAATAGCGTTTAAATCAATTTCAGTTCGAATTTCTTTACCTTGCTGCTCGATCATTTGAATCTGCCATTTGCTGGTGGGTAGCATGACACAGTGACCATGTCCAGAATTAAGACTACCTACCACAGAAAAATTGTTAGAGAAAAGAAGTTTGGAAAAAATCAGAAAGATTTTATAGTGAACCCAGTACATGAGGTTTTTAAATTAGCACGCCTCTATTACATCTTGAAGTCTTGAGTTGTCTCATAATTTTTTTTTTTTTACCATACCACCATAGCATGCCACCACCCTGAATGGAATGACTAGAAAATTTAGAAATTGAACATGCATTATTGAAGGTAGTGGTTTGGTTACAGGAGCATTCTCTCTTTTAAGCTACACTGAGGCAGTTTAAGGATCAAGAGCTTTGGGAGATTGAGGTGACTCAACAGCAGACCTACTCTCATCTAGTCTGGGGATGGTCTGAGCCTGATCTAAGATTCAAAAATAAAGCCCGGCCTTTTAACCAAGAATACCAGAAGAAGGTATGAGGCTCAAAATGAAACAGGTAGGTCTATTTTGCAGATTCTCTTTGCTTTTGATTCATAGACTTGACAGATTAAGGAAATAGAAAAATTACTTCAGTCTGTCACAACTTCACAAGCCTATCTTAATTTTCAGAGTCAGTGCATTCCCCAAACATTTAGCATAGCTAACCCGTGCATAGGGTATAATAAAGGTTGGATCTAAGATTTCTTTCTATACCGAAACTAAATTTTGAGCCTTTTCAAAGGGGTATATGTCCTAGCTTTAGGGGAAAAGTGAAGATTGAAAAAAAGTGGAAATAAAATAGGGAAGTAGAGCATAGAACTATAAAAATAAAGTAACTATAATAAATCAAGAAATTGGTAGCCCCGAGAACTATCACACCCAGCAACAGAATAATGAAGCCCATAAAAAACACGCCCAAACTGGTACAGAAAATCTTTTGTTCCCGTTTTTAAATTAGTGTGCAAATTAAAAAATAGATGCTTCTTTTATTTAATTTTTTTTTTCTTAATTTTGTTCACATATATGTAAGTAAAGTAAGTAAGTAAGGAATTTATAGAAAAAAAAACACTATCATGGCAATGCCAAATTTGGGTATTATGTCAAGTATAATGCACATTTTATAATATATATGATTAATCATCAATTTGTCATCACAGACCTATTATAGTATACAGATAAAAAACAAAAACAAAACACGGACGTTGGATTAATATCAAAGACAGCTACCACCATCATTATAAATTTTTGTGAAACTTGGAACAAAGCTTTTCTGGTACTGCGTATGTGCTGCAGGTACGGGGGACAACTTTGGAACCTTGGAACTTGCGACCCTCTCCTGTCTGTCTCTTGTGTTTTCATACAGAGGGGGAAGGATATCGGATAAAACAGGATGGTGGAGGACCTTATGACCAACTGCTAAGCTCAGCCGCAGTCTCCGACTCTCAATGGTATCCATATTAAACTTTTTAGGAGAGCAGAATAGGGAACTTTGGGCTCACGACTTATTACTAGGAGTTCACGTTTCTGTATTCTTTCTATTTGTTGTGTCTGTTCTGCAGTAAGGGCAAAGTGCCAAACAGCAGCCGCATATTCCAAACTACCAAAGTGGGTCGAATGAAAGAAACGTAAATTCGGACAAGATGGGAATTAGGTACTTGGAACTTAGCCAGAAGTTTTAACAGCTCTAGACCAGCGTTTGTACGCTTTAGCATTACGTTGGTGTTGTCCTCACATTTAACATCAGACGTGATTGTTAAACCAAGGAACTTTATCTTCTGTACCTGTAAGCCTGTAATGTGCTGTGCTTTACTGATTTTTATGAAAGACTATATAACCCTCAGGATTTCCGTACTTTTTCGAATTACCCATCAGCACAGATAAATGAATGAATTTATTCTCCAAAAGCCCGTGGGGCCATGGCGGGAAAACAAAATACCGTAACACTAAAAAACTCACGATATACACAAAAAGGAGGGGACCCTTACTCCAATGTAAGCTGGATCAGCCATAGCCAAATCGACGTGTAGGTGAGGATAGTTTTCAAAATATGGTCTGTAAAGATTACCAGAGGAGATTTATGTCTGAAATGCAGATATCTTAAATTAGCTTGAAGACCCGCTGCAAATGCGTTACTTTGTTGTTCTGCTATTCACGAATAATCGATTTTCAAATAGTGGAATTTCCGTGTGATTTGTGGTACCTCTGTGCGCTTGTATATGTGTTTTATGCCTTACGAGAAAGATCTATGATTTTTTTTTTGTTCAGGCACTAAGCAATCTTCACGAAGACTACCACTACCCACCGAAAAGCCGCATTTGTGTTGAGATTAAAATTTTCCGCGTCATCGTAAAATTTACGTTGTAAGGACGGACGCAGATATTTTGAACGTCATAACTAGAGCAGGTAGTGGAAAATAAAAAAAATCCCTTAGTACAATCCAAATAATTCAGTGTATTCAATTAAATGACACAACAATAAGTTGCCTTTTCTGTTATGCTTTAACGACCTATCACTTTTGTGATAATAAATAAAATAAAGTAGAAGTGAAGCACTGACATTCATCAATGCTGCTGTGACTAGGGCTGACATACAGATTCTTTCCAGGTTCAAAATGAACGTAGGTCACTTCGTCTGCTCTTCATGACTGTAGCTGCATCTTTAGTCCTCTTTGTACTAGTATTAAATGCTGCTTCAGACAGTAGTCCTAGATTCCCCCGGGAAGCTCACCCCTTTGGACTAGAAGAAATAAATGAAGTGGTAGAGGACTGTGGAACCTATTTAAATGAAGTAAGTGTTTTTCTAAGGACCTTTCTGGATGTCGAGACTCTCAGGTAGCGTTCCAGTGAAGTTATTACAAGTTACGATGATACGAGGAGGGACGAGCGCCGTATTGTGGTAGTTATCACGCTCTCTGGAACGAAAATAATAACAACGCGAACACACGTCATCACTCTTACGGGAGTTCGTGCAGAACCGATAGTTATTATCACTTATGATGTTCGCGACCATCATAAGCGAATTGTAACGATCGTAACAGTGGTGGAGCTAAAATAATAAGTGGGGGGAGCCAATTTACTTAGTACGGCGGGCTCTGGAATAATAACAAGAATAGGAACGATCGTAACTAATAATAAGTGGCCGGAACGCTACCTCAGAAGGGCAGGTTTAATCTGCCAGGGAGGATGTAACTCTAGGTGCGTTTGTTGCACTCCGGGCTGTCTCTGGTGTTTTGTCACCAGTGTCCGGTTCTTCTCTTATAACGCGTTTTTTGGTTCACCGGTGAGTTGATGAAAACTGGCGAACTTCTCGCTGAAGCCGGGCTCCCGAGCAGGTTCTGGTTAGTCCCCACCAGTGAGATAAAACCGGACACCGGTTAGTTCAAAAACGGGTTATAAGACTGGTGAGTAGTCACCTGTGGATGCAAAAACGGCTTATAAGAACAAGAGCTACGAGCTCATATGGCACTTGTACGAGTAGGCTGTACAAGAAAGTAGATGAGAACGTCACAAAATACACCCGCCATCCAAAAACGCGGTTCGGAAGAAATAGGATATTTAGTTTCACTCATTTCTGAGCAGTTCCGGCATCGCCTCGATTGTGTGTAGCAAATGCACATGACTGTTCAAACTTTCATCCCAATAAATCCATTTGTTTGATCCCTAGACGTGCTACACGATTTCTGGTACTCACTCTATTTCCACCTACCGTGGCCGAATCTGGTTCGGAATAAAAAAAAATTGCCACCTAAAGCATCTTCGTTTATACCATCTATCAAGTTTCACTCGAATCTGAGTATTTTTGGAAAGTTCCGGTACCCCCCCCCCCCTCCCACCAACGTTGTCGGAGCCGGTTCGGGCCCAATCTCTTAATTCCCTGTTCCTGTCCATCAAGTTTGACTGAAATTGGAGCATAGCCTATCTGCAAGTTTCCAGTACCCCCCCCTACCTTGGCCGAATCCGGCCCGGACGCCAAATAACAAATCTAGGTCGCATAAACTCGGCACTGTCGAATTGCATCTCATTCGGTCCATCCGTTTGGTTTTTGTGCATGTCAAAAGTCCCCCCACCCCCAATTCCCCTAATCGTGGTCGCATATGGTTCGAACGCATGTTTTACATGTCGAGGCCATCGATTCGTATCACCCATGAAGTTTCACTCGAATCAGACCACTCGTTCGCAATTTATAGAAGTCAATTTCCATATTTCTCTTCTCTTGCTCCCCAAAAAATGCTCGGATCTAGGAACGGAAGTTTCCGGGGGTATGTTGTGTCAGGTTCTTAAGTCAAGATAATACGGGTCGCTAATATGCCTGCAAAGTTTCGTTGTCGTTTTACATCTGGAACTATTCTAACTCACGACTACCGGAATTCCAGGAAACCCCCTCCAACTCCCCCCACAGAGCCCCGAAACCATCTGGCTCCGTCAATTTCATCTAGGCCTAATGCTTGTTCCATCCATAAAGTTTCGTCCCAATCCCTCTGCTTTTAGAGTTTCTTGAGTTTTCCACCCCCCCCCCCATCCCCACAGGTATCGGACCCGACCCGGATGTGACACTGAACGTCCGAGGCGATAGCTCACCAGACAAGTTTCATTCAAATCCGATCACCCGTTCAAAAGTTATGCACGCCACTAGATTCCGGACTCCCCATCCACCAACTCCCCCCACGATGGTCGGGTCGGGGAAACGGCTGTTCTCAAGTCAAACTGTTCGGATCCCTGACATACCTGCCAAGTTTCATCGCCCTAGGACATCAGGAAGTATGCCGAACTCGCGGGATCGCTAGAAATCCGGACCCCCACCCCAACTCCCCCACAGTGCCCTGATCCGGTCCGGTTATGTCAATGACGTGTCTAGGACCTGTGCTTGTTTTTCCCACCAAGTTTCATACCGATCCCTCCACTTTAAGCGTTTCTCAAAATTTCCGGTTCCCTCCTCCAACTCCCCCCAGTGTCATCGGATCCGGCCCGGATTTAAAGTGAGGTGTCTGAGACACGAGGTCATCCTAAATATCAATTTTCATCAAGATCCGATCACCCGTTCGCAAGCTAAAAATACTTCAAATTTTGGCTTCACCCTCCCTCCACCCCCCACCTCCAGATGGTCGAATCGGGGAATTGACGATTTCCTATTTAAGCTGGTCGGGTCCCAGACATGCCTGTCAATTTCCATCATCCCAGCACATCAGGAAGCACGGAACTCGCGGGATCACTACAAATTCGGACTTCTCCCCCCCCCCCAACTCCCCCAAAGTGAGCGGATCCGTTCCGGTTATATCAGTCACGTATCTAGGACTTTTGCTTGTACTTTCCACCAAGTTTCGTCCGGATCCCTCCGCTCTAAGTGTTTTCCAAGATTTCCGGTTTCCCCCTCCAACTCCCCCCAGTATCACCGGATCCGGTCTGGATTTAAAATGGAGGGTCTGAGACACGAAGTCCTTCCATATATCAAGTTTCATTAAGATCCGATCACCCGTTCGTAAGCTAAAAATATCTCATTTTTCCTATTTTTTCCGGATTCCCCCTCCCTCCACTCCCCTCCAGATGGTCGGATCGAGGAAGCGACAATTTCTAATTTAATCTGGTCCAGTTCCTGATATGCTTGCCAAGTTTCATCGTCCTAGCTTATCTGGAAGTGCCCGAACTAGCAAAACCGGGACCGACAGACCGACAGACCGACTGACGGACAGAAATTACAATCGCTATATGGCACTTGAGTAAGCTCAAGTGCCATAAAAACCGGAGACCACCGGTGAGAACTCCCGCGACAAAGAACGCAGCTTCTAAATCGGATACATGGTTCGATCCGAGGACAAAGGGCCCTTTGTTGTGAGAAAATCCAGAGGTGACTGGTGAATCACGTGTAACCTTGCAATACGGGAGGATTGGATGTTTGCGGAAGAGTAGGATATATACGTACAACAGATACATGTCCGTCCGTGGCCGAGTGGTTAGCGCGCCGAACTCGCAAGTGAAGGGTCGCTTGTTCAAGTCTCGGTAGTGCCTACTGTTTGGTTTGGGACGGGGGTTAGTGGCGTAACCCTGTAAGACAAGCCAAAGTCCACCCAGCTTCAAATGGATACCTGGAGAAATCCGGGGAAGGTACAGGAAGGGTGTGTGAAAGCACAGGATAGCTGGCCCCCAACCCCCCATTGCACTTCCTGGCTGAGGGCCGAGAGTCGGAGGTCAGCACCGCCAGCTTGGCCTGTCAAGGCTAGTGCTGATACCTTTACCTTTACCTTTTTTTACATGATATGAGAGAATGCAGTGTCTACTGACAAACTAGTTGTGTGACAAAAGCGCCCATAGTACCCGGTACTATGGCACTAATGGAGAAGTGAGTTTGTATCCCTTTTTTCGAGGATATTTGTGCCCCCCCCCGCCCCCGTACAAACAGTACAGCTGATTTCGCGATACAAGCTACCGAACATATCTTGAACATCCTTTTCTTCTTATATCTTCGTCATCCCATATCAGCTTCCCCGCGCATCACGGCCTGTCTCACAGCGAATTTGTGTTTTTTGGTACGTGTTGTTCCTATTTACAGGCTTTGTCGTTCAAATTCAAGATGACTCCTTAGGTGGGTTTTCGCGAGTTCTCGGAATCACTTTCGACGAATGAAGCGCATCGCGAAAAGTGTGGGAAAGCGATTCCTGGAATACCTTTCCACTTTCCCCCTTTACTGATCGCAAAAACGCATGGAAAGCTGATATCGCCGGGAAAATGTTGAATTACAAACTTTTCTGAATAAATATGGTTCACTCGACGGTTCTATGATTGTCATATATTCCATCGAAGTCACCTTAATAACGCTTGCCATTTTTTGTTTTATTTTATTATTAGTGCTACCTGCACTGTTTTTTTCTTTGGAATACCCGCCGAAACATTAACTTTCCGCGGAGCTTTCCACGAACCTCGTGAATCACTTTCCGGGATGCTTTGGTTTCCAAAGCGCGAAAACCCGGTTGGAAAGTTATAAGGCGTCTGTCACCCAAATTATAAGGGTGCTCAGGAATTAGTGAGCTTCAAATTAGACGTAAGCTAATTATAATAAAACAACGTGATAATTAATTAGTTACTGTCAGAAGAAGATAGATAGCGTGGTTGACCCCAGGCCTTATAAGTCCAAAAAGAGAAATAATAATAATAACAACGAGAAGAAACCAAGAGTCTCAACGTAGTCTTTACCTTCAGGGATATTCATAATTTTATTGACAAACCGCTGGACAGAGTTTCTTTAACTTAAAGATACTTTGACAAGATAATTTCAACTACCGAGCATTACAAGAAAACAACACTTACATAATGATCTCTTCCACTTATAAGACTTTATCTGAAGCAATTGACCGTATTGTCCGGGAGAACGGATGCGTCCAAGGACCAAGCGCCACCGGGAACCCGGATACCATTCGGACTTTCTAACTGAATTAAACTTTCTGTTTTTGTGACCTTATTATCTGGGAGAACGGATGCCTGTCCAAGGACCAAGCGCCACCGGGAACCCGGACACCATTCGGCCTTTCTAACTGAATTAAACATTCTGTTTTTGTGACCTTATTATCTGGGAGAACGGATGCCTGTCCAAGGACCAAGCGCCACCGGGAATCCGGACACCATTCGGCCTTTCTAACTGAATTAAACTTTTTGTTTTTGTGACCTTATTATCTGGGAGAACGGATGCCTGTCCAAGGACCAAGCGCCACCGGGAACCCGGACACCATTCGGCCTTTCTAACTGAATTAAACATTCTGTTTTTGTGACCTTATTATCTGGGAGAACGGATGCCTGTCCAAGGACCAAGCGCCACCGGGAATCCGGACACCATTCGGCCTTTCTAACTGAATTAAACTTGTTTTTGTGACCTTATTATCTGGGAGAACGGATGCCTGTCCAAGGACCAAGCGCCACCGGGAACCCGGACACCATTCGGCCTTTCTAACTGAATTAAACCTTCTGTTTTTGTGACCTTATTATCTGGGAGAACGGATGCCTGTCCAAGGACCAAGCGCCACCGGGAATCCGGACACCATTCGGCCTTTCTAACTGAATTAAACTTTCTGTTTTTGTGACCTTATTATCTGGGAGAACGGATGCCTGTTCAAGGACCAAGCGCCACCGGGAATCCGGACACCATTCGGCCTTTCTAACTGAATTAAACTTTCTGTTTTTGTGACCTTATTATCTGGGAGAACGGATGCCTGTCCAAGGACCAAGCGCCACCGGGAACCCGGACACCATTCGGCCTTTCTAACTGAATTAAACTTTCTGTTTTTGTGACCTTATTATCTGGGAGAACGGATGCCTGTCCAAGGACCAAGCGCCACCGGGAATCCGGACACCATTCGGCCTTTCTAACTGAATTAAACTTTCTGTTTTTGTGACCTTATTATCTGGGAGAACAGATGCCTGTCCAAGGACCAAGCGCCACCGGGAACCCGGACACCATTCGGCCTTTCTAACTGAATTAAACTTTCTGTTTCTGTGACCTTATTATCTGGGAGAACGGATGCCTGTTCAAGGACCAAGCGCCACCGGGAATCCGGACACCATTCGGCCTTTCTAACTGAATTAAACTTTCTGTTTTTGTGACCTTATTATCTGGGAGAACGGATGCCTGTCCAAGGACCAAGCGCCACCGGGAATCCGGACACCATTCGGCCTTTCTAACTGAATTAAACTTTCTGTTTTTGTGACCTTATTATCTGGGAGAACGGATGCCTGTCCAAGGACCAAGTGCCACCGGGAACCCGGACACCATTCGGCCTTTCTAACTGAATTAAACATTCTGTTTTTGTGACCTTATTATCTGGGAGAACGGATGCCTGTTCAAGGGTCAAGCGCAACCGGGAATCCGGACACCATTCGGCCTTTCTAACTGAATTAAACTTTCTGTTTTTGTGACCTTATTATCTGGGAGAACAGATGCCTGTCCAAGGACCAAGCGCCACCGGGAACCCGGACACCATTCGGCCTTTCTAACTGAATTAAACTTTCTGTTTTTGTGACCTTATTATCTGGGAGAACAGATGCCTGTCCAAGGACCAAGCGCCACCGGGAAACCGGACACCATTCGGCCTTTCTAACTGAATTAAACTTTCTGTTTTTGTGACCTTATTATCTGGGAGAACGGATGCCTGTCCAAGGACCAAGCGCCACCGGGAACCCGGACACCATTCGGCCATTCTAATTGAACTTAGAACTTTTCACAGCACTATCGCCTGATACACAATTATAAATATAGAATTAAAACTACCTGGGTGACAAGTATGCCGACACTCACTGCTCTATCACAAATCACTCCTCATTCCCGACCGTCTCTCTCTTCTCCCAAATTCTGCCTCAACGACTCAGATCATGCACAACACCCTGTTTCGGGTTCATTGCCCTCCCCCTCTTGACACAGGGTCGATAAAGTTAAAGTTAGGACCGACTAGTCCACCTGAGCAGACACCGCTCAACCTGAGGGTTCATTGCCCTCCCTCCCTGACACAGGGTCGATAAAGTTAGGACCGACACCGCTCAACCTGAGGGTTCATTGCCCTCCCTCTCTGACGCAGGGTCGATAAAGTTCAGGACCGACTTGGTTCCCGTTGGGTGCGTGTGTCCATCCACTTAGATTTAACTAATTTGAGTTACGAGCGTGGCCTCTCGCAGAAGCAAGAAGCATTGGGTTAAGAAAACGAAAGGATCTGAGACGTTGATGTTATTTTATCTCTTAAAGTGCGTTTATAAATAAAACCTTTAATTTTCACTCAACCAACGAATCGAATTTAGTCTCCGGATTTGCGTTACCTTTAACTAGCGCCACGCTACCACAGTAGCTGGAGACAATTAAAGGTAGCATGATAGTATAGTAGTTGATGGGAGTCACTCAGGGTAGAAGACCACATTGAGTTACTTTCACAGCACTATACTTATTAAGTGTAGAGTCTCGGAACGAGAATGGATGGAAATACTACTGAATTAGAAGGAATTACCATCATAGTACCACGTGTCCTTAAATGGGATGTTTTCTTTCAGGATTCGCTGGTGAAAAACTTACCGATTGTATACTTTGTGACACCCACCTACAGCCGCCCGGTTCAGATCCCAGAGCTTATTAGAACAGGACAGACATTATTACTTGCCAAGAATATCCACTGGATTGTGGTCGAAGACGCGCCCAAGTGCTCGGAAATCGTCCGGCGGCTTCTGAAGGAAATGGGTAGGACTTCACTAAATTTCTCCCTGTTTCAGGCAAGTTTGCTGTAGCAAACGTAGATGTTTAAAAACCCCAAGTAACAATAATCAATAATAATCTTTAATTTCCTTAATATCTCGTACAACTCACTCGCTAGCATTTGATCGTCATACAATGAAAGCCAGTACGTATAATAAGACTATGGTACAGACTCTGTTCCAATATTCTAACCTGACCTGCTTCGACATTTCTCAAAGATAACAGAACCGTCCCGGCTGTTTTCAGCCTCGCGCAGCCCCCTTGGATTTTCGGGAAAAACTTTCATAAGTGGTATCTGATCAGCCAGCTGCTCGGTTTGAAGCAGGAAATGGGAGTCTGATCTGCCTCTTAAAAAGCCGAGTACAGCAAATGAAAAGTTAACTTAGAGAGTGTTTCACTCTCGTGGTTACTACGCATGACGTCACGGATGGTGGCTTCTTGGCGTTAGGGCTGGAACACATTTTTCTGTTTTCACCAAAATATCATGCCACGGGCTAATCGGGACAATCACGTCACAGAGATTCGTAGATACAACACTTACTACGCTCCCGAGCGTGGTAAGCAAAGAGTTGCTGCTAGTTACTATTTCTAGAAGGCTGGAACGGGCAGCGTAGTAACTTTTCACGAGGTTGGAACGAGAATATAAACTAATAAGGCATATTCTTGCCGTTCCCCGAGGACTCCACTTGAGGAGTCCCCGCGTTTTTGTTTGTCCCGGGGACTCACTCCCCGTATTCTCGCGAGTCCTCACGGACAGGGAATGCTCCGATTATCATCAGCATCATCAAAAAGGACTCCCTTTCAGATTGGGAGGGGAATACATTTTTGCTGGTGTTGGTGCAACGTAAAATTAATTAAAAAGAATCAGAATAAACAAAACCAAGATTAAAGTGGATCCAGACTAATTTCGTCGACTGCATTTTTTTTTTTCGAACAAGATCCATTTTGAAAGCATTCCCCGTGTTCTCGCTGTTTCTGTCCGCGGAGTCCGCGTGGAGTGACTCCCTCTATTCTCGCCGATTCCATTCGATTCCTCGAGGAGTCCTCGGGGAGCGGCCAGAATACGCCTATAGTTACTATTGTTAGAACACGCTCTTAGTATCGTTGGGTTGGGTATCAATGAATACGGGAATCTCTGAAATGAGAATTGATGGAATTAGGGACATAAAGTGAATAAGTGGGTTCATTAAAAAAAAAAAAAAAAAAAAATCTATTCAATGCCCAGAGGCAAACCTGTAAGTGTAGATGAGTCGGCCTTGAACCCTTTGGAAAATATGCAGCTTCCCTGACGTTAATGGTCCGCAACTGTAAATGTAACAGTATTTTGAAATTGTAACATACATGTAATTATTTATGACTATGTTGACCATGTATGACGATCCACCACTATTTTTGTAAAAAGATAACATGGAATTAAATGAATTAGAAAAACAAACATGATCTGTTTCTGGGGAAACACGAGTGTGCTATGGACCTAGCCCTGTCCGAGCCTTTTGTAGATCCACCAGAAGTCGATAGTGCCCCAGGGAAACGTGACCCGGTTATTGTATCCTGCTTGTTTCATATGCTCACAGTTTTATTAATAATACACAGATGGCACTTTACACAAGGGACTTGTACCGTGACCAATAAACCAGAAACAGTTTTGTCGAATATAATTTAGAAGTCTAGGTCTCCATTGTCGGAGCCACGTAGACATACCAGGACCCACATGGCGGGGTCTCATGGTGAAAACTAAACAGAGCCAAATATATAATTTCAATGGGGAAGACGCCCTTGAGATGGAAACATTTTTATAAGTAGTGAACTGAAAGACAAAATGCTCCTCAGCCGGGATTTGAACCCAGGACCCTCTGCTTACAGGGCAGGCGCTCTACCAACCGAGCTACCGAGGGGCTTGAGAACAGAGTTCTTATAAGTAGTGAACTGAAAGACTGTTCCTATGTCCGGCTTCTACCAGACTATTGTAGTGGTTTGCGAACTCTATTCTCAAGCCCCTCGGTAGCTCAGTTGGTAGAGCACCTGCCTTGTAAGCAGAGGGTCCTGGGTTCAAATCCCGGCTGAAGAGCATTTTTCTCTTTCAGTTCACTACTTATAAAAAAAGCTCACAATTTTCTCGTTCACACAGTTCGGCTTTTGGCCAGATCTGTTCAAGTAATGGTAACAAGGACTATATTGTTTTGTTAGCATATTCCTTAACACAGGTGGCCTGATGAACAACCCACGCAGTCCCTATTTTCCCTTCACAGACATTATCGGTGGAACTCGGTCAAATCGACACACCTGCCAATTTATCGCTATATGGCTTCTTACCATTACGTGCGGGTAAAAGTCACATTCCGAAAGAACGAAATCGCGTCTGATTTCCAAAGTTTGTCTGATGACCCTGCGTAAGACATCAGCAAAGCTGGACGTTGCCGTCTGCAACATCGGGCCATATTTTGAAGATCTTGAGAACCTCCTTAATGCCTTGTACGATCAGGGTTAAGCGGCCAGGAATTCTTGCAGGGATTTCCCACACCACCACCACTTCCATACGGACAAGTCGAGATTTTTCAACTTAGTGATGGAAGTGAAGAAAATCCTTCCGGGATAAGCTGATCGAAAGAAATTTTGGGTGTCATTTCTTTCTTAATAGACCATTTCCTTACAGGCATTCCTCATACGCACCTGGCCTCCGCTACCCCGTCTTCGTATAAAACCGCTAGCATCAAACCCCGTGGAGTCTCGGGGAGACGCGCTGCCCTTGCCTGGGTGAAGAAAAATGCCAAAATAGATGGCGTTCTTTACTTCGGTGACGATGACAATACATATCATAGACGAGTATTTGATGAAATACGGAGTACGAAGAATGTTTCAGTGTTTCCGGTGGGGCTGGTGCCGGATTTTTTGCTTAGTACACCGATCGTTAAAGAGGTACGAACTTTTTATGGAACTTTCAGCCTTCTGTGCAAGTCTCCGCTGTATTTAACCGCTACCCCCCCCTCCACTTGCTTTGGTGATAAATACGTGTAAATTTAAGTAAGTGGTCGTTCTGACTAAGAGACTCCTTGGACTCGTTTTCATATTACAATAATCATTTTGAATGATTTTCAATGATTTTGATTTTTAATATTTTTTTTTTATTGTAAAAAGTAAAGGGGAAAATATTAAGGTAAACGTTAAATTATGAATAGAATATTAAAGCTAGTAGAATTTTAAAGTAAGAATGGAAAGAGTAAGTGTCCGTCTGTCACACTTGTGTCACTGAGTGGAGGAGGAGGAAAAAAAAGGAGACTCCTTGGAACCAACACGCTGGAGTCTGATCCGCCTCAAAAAGAGCCTAAAAACGCCAAATAGAAACCTCGCGGAAGTGAGGTCAAAGTGGATAGAGTTATAGCTTGTTCAGACGGGAACGAAATACGCGCGTAAACAGCGGCTGAACTGTTCAGACGACTGATAAACTGTTTAGTGGTTGAGGGAAGAATGATTAATTAATTCTACTTGTCGGTCTACTTGTCTAGTTTTAGCACTACTTGTCGGGCGAGAAACTAGAGGTGAACTACTTGTCGGGCGAGAAAATGGTTTTCATATTCTTGTTCAGCATGTCCTCTTACCCCATATAACAAAGCAAGATAATTTGGCGCTTTCTACGCGTAACAAATTTTCCGGTTCGGCGGAATTCCGGACGAAATAGTTGTCGACGAGAACATGATTTTCATATAAATGTTCAGCATGTATTCTTGCCCCTAATTCAAACATCTAATCAATTTTAAATAAAACTTTTACTTTTAACAAATTTTCGGTTTTGGCCGGATTCCGGGCGAACTACTGGTCGGGTGAGAAAATGGTTTTCATATTCTTGTTCAGCATGTCCTCTTGCCCCGTATACCAAAGCAAGCTAATTTGGCGCTTTCTACGCGTAACAAATTTTCCGGTTTCGGCGGGTATCAGGACGAAATAGTTGTCCGACGAGAAAATGATTTTCATATAAATGTTCAGCATGTATCCTTACCCCTAATTCAAACATCTAATCAACTTTAAATAAAACTTTTACTTTAAATTTTGTTTCGGTTTGGACCGGATTCCGGACGAACTACTTGTCCGGCAAAAATTAAAGCTTAAAAACGAATTCAGCGCATCTCCTTACCCTTATATCGAACATCTAATCTAGTTCAGATAAAATTGTCCGGTTTCAGCCGGATTCCGGGCGAACTATATGTCCGGGTAGAAAATTATTGGCAAAAGCATATTCAGCATGTCTTCTTACACCTAAATCGAACATCAAATCAACTTCAGATTAAACTTTTACTTTAACAGATTTTCCGGTTTCGGCCGGATTCCGGACGAAATACTTGTCCGACGAGAAAATGATTTTCATATAAATGTTCAGCATGTATTCTTACCCCTAATTCAAACATCTAATCAATTTTAAATAAAACTTTTACTTTTAACAAATTTTCGGTTTTGGCCGGATTCCGGGCGAAGTACTTGTCGGGCGAGAAAATGGTTTTCATATTCTTGTTCATCATGTCCTCTTACCCCGTATAACAAAGCAAGCTAATGTGGCGCTTTCTACGCGTAACAAGTTTTCCGGTTTCGGTGGGATTCCGGACGAAATAGTTGTCCGACGAGAAAATGATTTTCATATAAATGTTCAGCATGTATCCTTACCCCTAATTTGAACATCTAATCAACTTTAAATAAAACTTTTACTTTAAATTTGTTTTCGGTTTGGACCGGATTCCGGACGAACTACTTGTCCGGCAAAAATTAAAGGTTAAAAACGAATTCAGCGCATCTCCTTACCCTTATATCGAACATCTAATCTAGTTCAGATAAAATTGTCTGGTTTCAGCCGGATTCCGGGCGAACTATATGTCCGGATAGAAAATTATTGTCAAAAGCAGATTCAGCATGTCTTCTTACACCTAAATCGAACATCTAATCAACTTCAGATAAAACTTTTACTTTAACAGATTTTCCGGTTTCGGCCGGATTCCGGACGAAATACTTGTCCGACGAGAAAATGATTTTCATATAAATGTTCAGCATGTATTCTTACCCCTAATTCAAACATCTAATCAATTTTAAATAAAACTTTTAACAAATTTTCGGTTTTGGCCGGATTCCGGGCGAACTACTTGTCGGGCGACAAAATGGTTTTCATATTCTTGTTCAGCATATCCTCTTACCCCTTATAACAAAGCAAGCTAATTTGGCGCTTTCTGCGCGTAACAAATTTTCCGGTTTCGGCGGGATTCCGGACGAAATAGTTGTTCGACGAGAAAATGATTTTCATATATCCTTACCCCTAATTCTAACATCTAATCGACTTTAAATAAAACTTCTACTTTAAAAATTTGTCAGTTTCGACCGGATTCCAGACGAACTACTTGTCCGGCAAAAATTAAAGCTTAAAAACGAATTCAGCGCATCTCCTTACCCTTATATCGAACATCTAATCTAGTTCAGATAAAATTTTCCGGTTTCAGCTGGATTCCGGGCGTTATTTTATTTGAATTTGTTTGTCGTTTCAGTCAACATCGTTCTTCTGGTTTTTAATTACGTATCGTTGTATTGCTTTGTTGGTTCCGCATCACTTTTCTGTTGGTATTGTGTTGGATTTTATTTTTAGTTGTTTGTTTTTCGCTGAGGACGGTTTGCCGGAAGTGCAACCGAAATATCCGAATTTATATTTATCCCTCGCACATCATCCTAGAGGGATAATTAGCTGATCAATAAAAAAAAAAAAAAAACGAAAATCACCGTTTTCTATTTCTTTTGCCCGGTTTTGTCTGGAACAAAATAACTTCCATATTCGGATTCAGCATGTCTGCGTACCCCTAAATCAACTATCTCAATAGCTTTTAAAAAACATTTTTTTTTGCGCCTTAATTTGAAACCCCCTCCCCTACCCCTAAATGTAGAGCTACAGAGCCCATCTACGAACTTGACCTTACCCTTGACCCAAAGAATCCTCACACCAAGTTTCATCAGAATATCTCATTCCCTTCGAGAGTTATCGTGCTTACAGACAGACGGACAGACGCACATTTTTGCGATGTCATAGGTATCCCTCCACTTACGTTTTGGGATCCCAAAAAGCAGAATAAGTAAGAGGGGTCCTTAAAAGCAACTATCATAGTGGGATTGTACCATATCCAACGGAAAAAAATGGGTGAAAAATTGACGAAATATGCCAATAGGATGCTAGATTTTATTCAAAAAATAAACTACTTTATCATCTGCTTTCGTCGTACTTTCGGTGCAATCCCTCTGTTGCAATGTCGAAGGGATAATAGATTTTTGGCGCATCCCTGTTTTTTTTTGTTTTTTTGGGGGGATCCCAAAACGTAAGTGGAGGGATACCTATGACATCGTAAAAGTTGTCCGTCCGTCCGTCCGTCTGTAAGCACGATAACTCTCGAAGGGAATGAGATATGTTGATGGAACTTGTGTGTGAGGATTGTTTGGGTCAAGGGTAAGGTCAAGTTCGTAGATGGGCTCTGTAGTCCTACATTTGGGGGTGGGGGATTGGGTTAGAATTAAGGGACAAACAAAATATTTTAAACAGCTAATTAGACAGTCGGTTATTGGGTAAGAAGACATGCTGAACACGATGGGGAAAATCATTTTCTCGCTGGACAAATAGTTCGCCCGGAATCCGGCCAAAACCGGAAGTTTGTTAAAAGAAAAAGTTTTATTTGAAGTTGATTGGATATTCGATTTAGGGGTAAGAAAACATGCTAAGCACGGCGGTTAAAACCATTTTTTTGCCGGACAAGTAGTTCGCCCGGAATCTGACCAAAACCGGAAAGTTTGTTAAAAGTAAAAGTTTTATTTGAAGTTGATTGGATGTCCGATTTAGGGGTAAGAAGACTGTCCTGCTGAACAAGATGGGGAAAGCCATTTTTTCGCAGGACAAGTAGTTAGCCCGGAATTCGGCCAAAACCGGAAAGTCTGTTAAAGTTCAGTGGGCACATCCAGCTACCCCAATCCCACTCTGTAACAACCTAGGACCAATGCTTACCCCCTAGATCAGCAGGTTTTTCAACAGTTTCCTCTCCGTGATACTTCAAATCGTAATTTTCTGGGCCAGTACGTTCTCAATTTACTAGCTTGGACAAAGATAAAAGTGATGTTTCTTATAATACTTAGTAGATCTTTATGTTATGCATAAATCAGCTTGTATAATTCAGATTTAAATAGGTTATTTGTTTTTGAATGATTTTTGTAGCTATGTTATTTTTTTATAAGCTTATTGCATATTCTGGTACATTTTATAAAGCAAGCTAATCAAGCTTCACAACACTATTCCACAAAGAAAACTTTTGATAGGCATTTTAAGCCATGGAACTTCTGATGGAACACTAGAACAATCAGGTAAACTGCATCTGCGGCTTGACTTTGGTGACATCTCAAATATATCCTTTTCTATCAAGGATTGCTGGGAGTTTTTGAATTTCCTGCCATTGTATCCCAGCTCCTAAGATTTGGATCGCCGAAATGCCAGAGAGATAAAGACAAGTGATAACAAGAAAACGGCCGATTTTCGTAGTGCCTTCTAAAGGAAGTCGGAAATGTTTATTTGTGAAGCATTTAATACAAAGTAAAGCATTAGAAGTGTCCATTGTGCTTTAAAAGTAAAAGTTTTATTTGAACTTGATTAGATGTTCGGTTTAGGGGTAGGAAGACATGCTGAAAACGACGGGGAAAACCATTTTCTCGCCGGGCAAGTAGTTCGCCCGGAATCTGACCAAAACCGGAAAATTGTCAAAAGTATTTGTAGTTGATTAGATATCCGATTTAGGGGTAAGAAGAGATGCTGAATCCGTGTATGACAATCATTTTTTACCCGGACATATAGTTCCCCCGGAATCCGGGTGGAACCGGAAAATTTGTTTTAAGTTAGATTTTAATTCGAAGTTGATTAGATGTTCGATATAGGAGAAAGAAGATACGCTGAAGTCGTTTTTTAGGTTTTTTTGCCGGACAGGTAGTTCCGGAATTCGGCCGAAAATTGGCAGAAGTAAGGCAAGAAGTTTTCGTCAGAACCTGGTCAGAACAGATATGACTTATTGGGGTAAACACAAACATGCTGAATCCATATCTGAACTTGGTTTTCTCAGATGATTAGCTTTTTGGCCTTAATGTGTTCCTGAATTTTAATAGTAAAAATGTTCAAGGAGTCTGTCTCGACTGAATCTGGCGAAGACAAGACCCAGTTAATTGTCTGGATCAAATATTGAATTTTTGGGATCCCATCGAAACCTTTGGTTTTTTTTAGGGAGCGTCTGATTATTTTTACTCAACGTGCTTGATTCACCTCTTATACTCATCATGTTTACCTCTCTTTCTGTATCCTTTAAAATCGAGACGTAGCGTGTAAACAGACGTAAAACCGTACTTCAATCATATTATACATTTGACAACACTTTAAATACTATTAAAGTCGTCTCAAAATTATTGACGTCTAAAATTTTGGCTTTGAAAAAACTTGATAATCCTGACTGATTCCTGATAATTTACAGATATCGTTCCAGGGTAGAATAATCGGCTTCTATGATCCTTGGGTGGTCGATCGACTCTTTCCGGTGGATATGGCTGGATTCGCCGTTAGTGTTCGGCAAATCCGGGACCATCCGGATTCAAACATACCCTTCATTGCCGGATACGAAGAAGACCGATTCGTTCAGTCGCTTGGGGTAACTTATGATGACCTGGAGCCGAAAGCATCGAACTGTTCTGAGGTAGGTTGACATTATCTGTATGCCATATATTATATTAGTGTATTACTGTATATGTATGTAATCGTGTTCGGTTTTTAGTCAGTCAGAGAGTCTCAGTTACTAATTGTCGATTTCTTGTGTGTTTCCTATGAAAGTGTTACATTTTGCTTTTGTTTTGTTTTTCTTTTCGTTTTTGTACTCCGTCCCTTTCCTGTTTGAAATGATGGGTGATAAATAAATAAATATATTGTAAGCCATATATCTATAGAGACCTAAATGATTTAAGATCTGAGGCATTTGGTGAAGGAGTGTTTGGTAAAGAGTGGATGTCTGAAATGTTAAAAAGTAAACAATTTTGCGACGTGAGGTTGTTGGGAAAAATTCTCCTGATTTGTTTGCGCCACCGCGATTTGTTTATCTAATAGTTGTTATTTTTTACTTTGTATGTTGTTAGTAGTTTATGTTTATTCAAGCCAGTATAAACCCTATATGTTTTTCCATGGCCTTCGGGCTTTCGTGTAAAACATATTCTATATTCTATTCTATTGCTATTCTATGTAGGCTATTGGGGTATCCTTTTCCTTTCTTTCTTTGTTTTTTTATGGCACTTGCCTTCCGGACAAGTGCCATATACCGATCACTTTTCCGTCGGTCGGTCGGTCCGGCGGTCGCGAGTTAGGGTACTTTCAGATGTGCTAGGAAGATCAAAATTGGCAGGCATATCAGGGACCCGACCAAACTGACTTGGAAATAGTCACTTCCCGATTCGACCATCGTGGAGGGAGGGGAGGGAGGGGGAATCCGGAACATTGAGGCATGCCTAACTTTTGAACGGGTGATCGGATCTAAATGAAACTTGATATGTGGAAAGAACACATGTCCCGTTTTACGTCCGAAACACATCCGACAACTGTGGGGGGAGTTGGACAGGGGGGGATACCGGAAATATCGTGACACGCTTAGATTCTAGGGATCGGGTTGAAACTTGATGGGGAGAACAAGCACATATCCTTGGTGCATCGTTGACATAGACGGATCGGATCCGGTCACTGCGGGGGGGGGGGGGGGTGGAGGCTGGATCCCAGAATTCCGGTTATCTTAAGGTACTTCCAGATGTGCTAGGTTGTTGAAACTTGGCCATCGTGGAATGAGGGGGAATCCTGAATACTGAGGCTTGCGTAACTTTCAAACGGGTGATCAGGTCTGAATGAAACTTGATATGTAGAAAGAACACAAGCCTCACATGTCCCATTTACATCCGGACCAGATTCCGCAACTGTGGGGGGAGTTTGAGGGAGGGTACCGGCAATATCGTGACACGCTTGGAGTGGACGGATCAGGATGAAACTTTCTCGGAAGAGCAATCACATATCCTTGATACATCGTTGACATAACCAGATTGGATCCGGCACTGTGGGGGGGGGGGTCTGGGTCCCGGATTTCCGGTTATCACGGGTTAAGGTACTTACAGGTGTGCTAGGACGATGGAACTTGGCAGACTTAGCAGGGACCTGACCAGATTGACGTAAGAAAAGTCATTTCCCCGATCCGACCATCGGGGGGGGGGGGGGGAAATCCGAGATCTTGAGGCAATAACTGTCGAACGGGGCATCGGACACGCACGAAACTTGACAGTTGGAAAGCTCATGTCATGCAACATTTCGTGTCCGGGCCGGATCCGATAACTCTGGGGGCGGGGGGAGGGGGATCTGAAACCTCGGAACAGACTTAGAGTGGAGGGACCAGGATGAAGCTTAGTGATAAGAACAAGGGCAAGTTGTAAATATATTTTTGACAGAAATGGACCGGGTTGGCGCACTGTGGGGGTCTTGGAAGGGGTTTTCCGGAAATCCATGGAAGCAGTTAGTTCCTCGATCCGGCTATCTTCGGGGGAGTGATGGGGATTGGAATCCGGACTACCAGAATCTCCTGCATAACTTTTTAACGGTTGGTCGGATCCCAAGGAACTTGACAGTTGACTAAAGGACGTGTTTCTGATCTCATGAATACGTTCATAACCCCCAACTGCCCGTGATCATTTGTACCTAAAGTATATGAATTTTAGCCCCCTTAAAGTGCGTATCTTAAACTTCCAAGTGAAAAAATACTTTTGACCAAAAGATCCATTTTCCTGATTCTCAAGGGCTCGTGATAATTTTACCAAGAGGCTTTTGCTTACAAATGCTTTTCCAACACATTTAAAGCACCAATGTTACCGTAAATTTGAAAAAACATTTTTAAGAAACTAAACATTTTTAGGATACCCAAGGGCCCATGCTCATCTGTGCCCTAAGTATTTTGCTTCCATGTTCAGTTCGAACCCCTTACTGCAAAAACCCCTTAAATGTAAAAAAAAATAATACTTTCGAGCGAATGATGTGCTTTCGTGAGCCAAAGGCCCATGGTCATTTGTGTACCAGTGCATTAGCTGACAAAACTGATTCCTAGCCCGCTTATACTGCGCATTGGGACCGCGAATTGCATGGCATATTTTTACTAAACCATACATTTACATGCATCCTAAAGGTCCATAACCGTCTGTTCCTCAACACAGCCCGAATCTTAGCTGTTACTATTACCTACTACGTATGCTTGCAAGTGCCATATGAGCTTACAGCTCTTGTTTCTTCTTCGCTATTTTATTACTCCGTCTTGTACATGTGTGCATTATGATGGGCGGTAATTCTATTGTTGTTAGTATTAGTAGTAGGCTACTGTCTTAATTTTGACTCAAAGCAGAAGTCACAGCAGAAACAATTTATATCACAATATTCTAACATATGCAAAATGGAACATACGTTATTCGCACCCTAAAACGGCCTTAACACAGCCGTATAATGTAAGACGTTTGACAGGGTGTCATAAACTAAAGACCATTTTAAGTACCTAAAACCTACGTTTTTCGCACGACCGATTTCATTTCCGACCAATTTTACCTCTGGTCTATGTACATGGAACGGCTGTTGGAACAGATAGACAGTGGGCAGGTTAACACTCAAATAGTGGAATGCTTCTGATTTTTACAATTGTCTCATCCGTGTTGGTCAACCTTGAAAAAAATGTGTATTCCTCTCTTCATTAACTTGACAATGGATGTAAGTTAGACACTCGTCGTCTGCGGCACCTTTGAAATTCGGCTGAGTCTCACAAAGATTTCAAACCTGTTCTTGCTGTTGCTAGCCTCATTCACCCCCTTGGTTTTGATGAGAAACGCGGTAAGACTTGCATAACCGGTATTTTTGACCAATTAGCTCCTCGGAAACAAGAAGTGGAGCCTCCATCGCTAAAAGAAGCTAACGACGGCTAAGTAAACCAGGACAAAAATCAGCATAATGGCCTTAGGGCGGATAAAATTGATATAGGAAGTTCAAAATGGAAGTTTATCAACATTAACCCCTAAAACCGAGGGTCCACGGTCTGTTGTGCATGGTCATTCGAACTTGCCGGGCCTCCAATAGCATGATTTGTGACCCCCTATATAGCAGGGCAGTATCCGGGGGGGGGGGGGGGGAGTTAGGGGTTCGGTAAACTGCATATTTTTTTCTTCGAACTAAATACATTTTGGAAGCATTCCCCATTTTCTCGTGTTTTCCGTGCGCGGAGTCCGCGTGGAGTGACTCCCTCTATTCCCGCCGTTCCCTTCAGTTCCTCGAGGAACAGCGAGAATACGCCTCATGGGTAACGACTAACTTCTTTTCTAGATTTTGGTTTGGCACACTCAAACAGTGCAAGTAGCCCCTGGGAACTTAAAGAAAACAGAAAGGCTCGACCTTTACAACTTGAAAACCCTCATGGCACAGTTGGAACATTCAGGGGATGTTCTCTGGTCGACAAGTGGTGAGTAAGCTACTACCAAGAAGATAGATAGATATTTTATTGATCTAACTCGTAGCGCCGACATGGCACTAAATACGTCGACCATTCCCCCAGAAGATGTGCCCTATCTTCTTGCTATGTCCCCCATTTGGCAATTTTTATCTGCTGCTAAAAAGAAAAATGTTCAAAGGATCCATTTTAAGTTTGCCAAGTATCTGCTGCATTTGTCCCCTTGGATAAGTAATTCTTTCTTGGCGGAGAAATTCCATCTGGTTCTGCCTGCTAACATTATTGATAAGAGAGTGGAAGATTTCAAATCTTCCGCTAGTAAACTGAACCACCAGTGGTCTTCCCTTTTCGTATAATCTGTAATTATGTTTGTGCTGTGTTTAGTGTAAAGTTTTCCTACGTGCATTGTATTTGTTGTTTTTTTTTTGTTTTTTTTTTTTCTTTTTTTTTTACTCCGTCACTAGGGCTACATGCCCTCCATTGTTTTTGACGGGTAATAAATAGATTGATTGATTGATTCCATTTCATGTGCTAAAACACTTGAATATATTTACATAAAAGAAAATAAATCACTTGGATTTCACTTTTTTGTAAATTTTCTCCGTGAAATATGGTACAAAGGAATTCGAATACCGGCTAGTGCGACATTTAACTGACACTTGGAGATTTTGGTGACTCGTCCGTCCTGTCGCCGGTGCCAGATCGGGAAGAATATCTCTATGTTTTTCACTGGCAAGGATTGACCGGCCAAAACGTAAAATTAAGTTTTCCCGGCGGACGTGGAGTGGCTCAAGTCTTAATAGGAGGAGGGAAGCTTCGTAACCATTGCATTTCAGTCCTAGCATAATGCGGCACGCTCTGATTTGCACAGAATTGGCGTCAGCCCTCTCGTGTGTTTCTGCGACGGGACGACCTCGAAGCCGCGTCAGTTGTTGTTGTCGCAAGTACTTTAAAGTTTAACTGAAAAGCACTGGATAGGACAATCTAGTTACCCATCACTTATTCACTTAAACTGGCTTGAAGACCCGCTGAAAATGCGTTACTTAGTTGTTCCGCTATTCACGAATAATCGATTTTCAAATAGTAGAATTTCCGTGTGATTTGTGGTACCCTATGCGCTTGTATCTGTGTCGTACGCCTGACCAGAAAGGTTTTACGATTTTTTTTTGTTCAGGCACTAAGCAGTCTTCACCAAGCTCACACTACCCATTGAAAAGCCGCGTTTGTGTAGCTATTAAAATTTCCTGCGTCACATTAGAATTTACGTTGTGGGGACGGCCGCAGATATTCTGAACGTCATAACTGGAGCAGATAGTGGAAAATAAAAAAATAGCAGAATCCAAGTTATTCAGTGTATTCAGTTAATTGACTCAAAAATAAGTTGTCTTTTCAGTTAAACTTTAAGAGAAAGGGCTGTGGGCGACGAAGAAAGATTAATTAACTATTGCTTAAAGGACTTGTCTTACCTATAATACTAACGCAACCTACTTCCAAAATCACTCCATATATTTCTAAACGCGGAGACCCTAATTTCGTACGGTACATTCTAACCCCACCAACAAATCCACGCTGATTTTCTCACTTGCCGTGTTTTGCTACATTCGATGTATATCACGCTGTCGACGTTTGTCTGCGAGAAGTTTTTCTAGCAGAAAGACCGGTTATGTAAATTGTTTCCGCTGTAAGTCAACGGGTCTCAGAAAAGGCTTAAAATAGCAAAGCAGAGCCTAGTTTTAAAGTATGCAAATATATAAATACTTTAAGGTGAAGAGTAAATAGTGCGAGGTGTCCTTTCGATTCATCGATCGGAAGAAGCCGGCTAAATTACCCGATGAAAAATGTATTTCAAAATAGTACTATGAAGTAGTACGAAAAAGTTGCATACAGTACTAACGATGCTACTACATGCTTCTACTTCAAGGCTACTGTGTTACTGCATACTACTATATGCTACTATTAGTAAGACTGGATGCTACTATGGCAAGACCAGGTACTACTGGATACTACTACATAAGATTGGACCAGTCTGAGGCACATTAAATGATAGTATTCTTTGCCATCACATAGTGTTACATGCAACGTTTTCGTACTACTACAATACTACTACGCAGGCTACAAGTTTGTCATCGGGTAGGTGAGGGAAGCTAATAGTAATAATCCCATTAACGGCACCATCGGAATCAGAAACTCTAGCTTTGGTGCAGAGTAGAGAGTTGAATTGTGAGTAGCGTTACCAGCCATACTAATCCGCAAAGAGCGCTGAATCAGAAAATCGCGAAACTTAATCCTACCATACCTGTTCCAGTACCATATCAGTAATATAGATGGCACTACCAGGACCCACACGACGGGGTCTCATGGTGAATCTTATGTTGGAGCAATCTTATGCTCCAACATAAGATTGGACCAGTCTGAGGCACATTAAATGATAGTATTCTTTGCCATCACATAGTATTACATGCAACGTTTTCGTACTACTACAATACTACTACGCAGGCTACCAGTTTGTCATCGGGTAGGTGAGGGAAGCTAATAGTAATAATCCCATTAACGGCACCATCGGAATCAGAAACTCTAGCTTTGGTGCAGAGTAGAGGGTTGAATTGTGAGTAGCGTTACCAGCCATACTAATCCGCAAAGAGCGCTGAATCGGAAAATCGCGAAACTTGATCTTACCATACCTGTTCCAGTACCATATCAGTAATATAGATGGCACTTTACACAAGGGACTTGTACCGTGACCAATACCATAAAGAATTTTTCGAATATAATTTAGAAGTCTAGGATTCCCTTGTCGGAGCCACGTAGACAAACCAGGATCCACACGACGGGGTCTCATGGTGAAAACCAAATAATACCAAATATATCAGGTTTCACTTCTTTTTTTCAGGGAAGCAAGCCAAAATCTACTGGACCTCTGGCACGCCCGAGCACGATGATCAAGTGAAAAACTGCAACTTTTTCCACTGCGTGTAATTCGGCTATCACAGATAGCTTATAAACCTATAAGGCCCAGCGTTATTACGCTGCGTCAGGAATCGTTGAAAGAAAAATGTGACTTACTTGACTTGAGGGTCCTGTGGGGAGCAACTTACTTGACTTGAGGCTCCTGCTGGGAGCAACTTACTTGACTTGAGGCTTCTGCTGGGAGCAACTTACTTTACTTCAGACTCCTGCTGTGAGGAACTTACTTGACTTTAGGCCCCTGGCCGGGAGCAACTACTTTACTTGAGGCTCCTGCCGGGAGCAACTTACTTGACGTGAGGCTCTATGCTGGGAGCAACTTACTTGACTTGAGGCTCCTGCCGGGTGCAACTTTAGAAAACTACTGTGGTGCTTCGTCAACTTCCTCCATTGGGAGCGATTGTGTGACAAGTGTGCCTGATAATCGGCGGGGTATTGCAGGAGCAGCGTTGCCACTGGTCGCAGAATTGTGCGATTTGTCAGATTTTTTACTTCTTTGACAAAGCGAGCCAGAATTCTTCGACCATTTCCTTACCTGTAAATACAAAAAAAAAAACAAAGTCGAGGCATATAGTTATGGAGCTGATAAAGCGAGATTTCTTGTTAATAGTTGCCGAAAAGAACCCAGTTTCGTAGGCGCAAGAATGTCGCAAGTTTTTGCGGCCAAAAGTCAGAGGTTCCAGGAAAGTGGCGATACTGAACAGGAGTTGTATGTTCGAAAATCTGATCTCTTAAGTTGCGATCACGTCGCTTAAGACAATAGTTTAGCACTCTGGGGAGACTTGTTTTGGTAAAAGGTTGCTTTTGTTCCTTTTATTCAGTATTTTGTGTAACTTCAGTCAGGGTATTGCAGTAATTAACACACGATAGTATACGGAAGAACAAAGCCGCACAGCTATTAATGTATATTATCCTATTGCTTTAAACCCCTTGTTCTTCAATATTGCTATTATTTTGGTAATGGCAAGAACCGATAATAGTACGAACTTTTTGTTTCCTAGTCCCTGCGCCAAGCGAAAATCCAAGATCGTGTTCTGTAAATATTAAGCAGGTGCTTACTCCATATTTTATGTACCACCTGCATTTGCATAGCACCATAGAGCTTGTATATTAACGTTACAAAGATGTGAGAGTGCAAAACTTTCAGGCACAGTGATAGCTCTCCTTCAGATTGGGAATTGAAAAGTCGAAGATTAAGTGCATTGCAACAAGGTAGAGTTTGGTATTTTAATAGATAGTAGTATTACAAGTTCTTGGTAGCCTACTGGATAGTGAATAGGGCGGTTCTGGTGTTGTGCAAAACTCCGCTAGTTTTAAGGCCCATTCACAACGGGTTTTATCTAATACTCGGTACGAGCCAGTTTCGGAAATCGCTCTGAGACCGAAAATTAGTTGGGTTTCTGCCGTTCGCAATTCATATTGGTGCCAGTTTCGGGTACCAGCTAGTCTCGGACCCAAGTTGAAATCAGTTCAACTTTTCTGAATACTAGCCAATCAGATTACTTAGGTGAATATTTGGAAATATTCCGATTGGCTAATGCTGACCATGTCAGACCGAAGAACAGTGGCCTAAATTTACTTTCGTTTTCAAATAGCAAGGAGTGGATGTGATTTTATCTATTTGGCTTGGTTAGAAACTAGCCAATCAGAATATTCCTCTATAATCACCAAAATAATCTGATTGGCTAGTATCCACAAAAGTTGAACTGATTTCAACTTGGGTCTAAGACTAGCTGGTACCCGAACCTGGCACCAATATCAATTATGAACGGGAGAAACCCAGCTAATTCTCGGTCTCAGAGTGATTTTCGGAACTGGCTGGTACCGAGTATAAGCTAAAACCCGTTGTGAATGGCCTTTACGACCCGGTTGTTTTTGTGGTGCCGGCTAAAAGTGCTATTCCAGAGCTGTTGTTGCGCTCCGCTACTAGTCTTGGAAAGAGACGTGAGATCCACTGAGCGGAAATTAATCTCGGCAAGTCAGCGAGAAGTTGTAAAGGCGCAATGACTTTTTGTTAGTTGCGCTAGGCGGATTATCGCTTTGCTTAAATCGCCCTTGTAATTGTACCGTGTCCTTCAAAACTGTGGTAACTGAAATATTTTTGAAAACTGAGTTAACTGTACCATTGGAAAGAACATAGCTCATTTGGTATTCTGTTAAATTGTGCTTTGTTAGATGACGACATGAGCACCATGTAACAGGTAGATTAGTTTTAACTTTCTGAGTTCCTACTTTCTTCATGAAGATGGCACAACCAAAACTGGGCCCAACAATTATGAAAATGTAGTTAGCACAGTTTTGAAGAACACGGTACACTTATGCCACTGTCGTCAAAGTAGGGATACGATGAGGAATAATTTGGTTTATTGTTTCAGAAGTGTTCCTACTTGTTTTATTCGTGTGAGTGCAAACCCTTCCCAGTTGTTGTAATTCCTTATTGTTTTTTGGTAACTGTAGTTGTTTCTTGTTTGAAAGTATTCTTGGTCAGTTTAGAATGTTGGGTGTGTTTTTGTTTTTTTCGAACTGTGATACGAGCAAGTCATGAAGTATTACTAAAGTATATTGTAGAATATCTTTTCTCGAACAGGTATGTAATGCATACCAGCTATGACCCTCGGTCAGTTACATCCGGATGAAAAATTAGTCTCAAAATAGTACTATGAAGTAGTACGAAAAAGTTGCATGCAGTACTGACGATGCTACTACATCCTTCTACTTCAAAACTACCGTGTTACTGCATACTACTATAATAATAATAATAATAATAATAATAATACAAAGCAAGAGAAAAGGCTTTCGCCTCTAAATAACTCTAAGAAATTTTGAGTAGTCGAACTGATCAGAGTTAAAAATCTCATCAACAATGCACTTAAAACTATTGATCGATTCAGCATTAACCGCATCTTCGGTAAGGCTGTTCCAAGGATCAACAATTCGGTTGCCAAAACCGCTTGTTTATTTAGCCGAAAGACCATACAAGATCTTATACACTTTTCACTTTACAAAGAAACAGTTACACCTCTAGAATACACTTCTACTTAATCTAACCTAAACTTTCCTTCCTGAGACTGAATCCTTTAACCACATATTTACAAACCTCTACGATACATTTGGGGTTTGTAGATTAGATAGATTGCTACTATTAGCAAGACTGGATGCTACTATGGCAAGACAGGATGCTACTGGATACTACTACATAAGATTGGACCAGTCTGAGGCACATTAAATTATAGTATTTTTGCTATTGGATAGTATTACATGCAACGTTTTCGTACTACTACCATACTACTACGCAGGCTACAAATTTTTCATCGGGATTACGATACTCTTCACACGGAAAGTTAGTAAAGGTTAACTTCAGACATCGAGGTTGATATCGGAAAATAACACCGAGACGGTCATTGAATGAATGATTGAAAAAATTTATTTTTTATGTTAATATTTTTTAATATTTTTGTTAGGTGTTATTCGGATATCATCCGAGATGGAGATGTGTTAACTGTTATAAATTTTTCGAACAGAAATCATCTGTGGAGGCTGATGTGACTTATATCATCCTCTCCGGAGGCTGATATGACTTATATCGTCCTCTCTGGAGGCTGATATGACTTATATCGTCCTCTCTGGAGGCTGATATGACTTATATCATCCTCTCATATCTACCGCTAACTTTCTGTGAAGATTGTCGTAATTAGGCATGGGCACTGTTCTGTTTTGTCCTTCGAACAGGAACAGCAGAAACATGTCACATAAGAACAGAAACAGAAAGAAAACAGGAAAATTGAAATAGTGAGGCTGATAAGACTTATCCATCATCCTCTCCGGAGGCTGATATGACTTATATCGTCCTCTCTGGAGGCTGATATGACTTATATCATCCTCTCATATCTACCGCTAACTTTCTGTGAAGATTGTCGTAATTAGGTATGGGCACTGTTCTGTTTTGTCCTTCGAACAGGAACAGACAGAAACAGGTCACATAAGAACAGAAACAGAAAGAAAACAGGAAAATTGAAATTATGAGGCTGATAAGACTTATCCATCATCCTCTCCGGAGGCTGATATGACTTGTATCGTCCTCTCATATCTACCGCTAACTTTCTGTGAAGATTGTCGTAATTAGGCGTGGGTAGGCATGGGCACTGTTCCTGTTTTCTGTTTCTGTTTCTGTTTTTTTCCTCCTGTTTTACTGTTTACTGTTTTCTGTTTCAGGAACCCAAAATAAACAGAACAGCTGTTTTGAAGCCAGCTGTTTTTTTTCTCACCTGTTCTGTTCCGTTATGGTGTATCCTGTTTTGCCCTGTTCCTGTTTTTTTTTACCTATTTAAACAGCCAAATCTGTTTTTTGTGGGCAACCTGCCTTATCAATACAACAAATCTTTTAACTCAAGATTTGCATCATTTCGAAATGCCTCATTCCAAAAGAGGCCAATTTGTCAACCTTACCAGTGACCCACGCGAAATGTTGATGCGATGACGGCTCTCAAAAATATTGAGCAAGAATCAAGCAATAGTAGGAACAACATAAAAAAATGGGAACTTCAGATACTGTAAATATTTATTCAGCTCAAACTGACGGCGAATTGCATTTGACTGAGCTAAATGGATACGTAGTCAGCTAAGTCTTAGACTACTGTTGCAGCTTTCCGCTGACCCTTCGTCGCAGCAGCCGTCTTCGGGTCCAATATGAAAAAGTGCGCAAGCGTTGAAATGTAATGTGTAAAAGTAAACGTATATCATATCAGAGATGGGCGAATCCGATTATGAAAGGATTCGAACCCGAATCCGAAATCATGTTCATAGGTTATAGTTTAAAATCAGAGGTGACAAAAAACACTGAAGGTAATCAGATAATGTGATAGATTACTTAACATATTTGGTGGTGGACACCAAAAAATTTGGTTGTCTCAAGCCCACTGCGTAAAAATTGGGAAAACGGAAACTGAAAGGATGTAGCATAGAAATTTGAGCGGATTCGTAAGATTGAGGGTTTGGAATCCGAGTCCGAAACCGAATCCAGCCTGAGAAGCAGAAGATTCGAATCCGGCCAAAAGGACGAATGCTGGATTCGAATCTGAATCCGGAATCGGATTCGCCCAGCTCTGTATCATCTATTGTGTACGAACAGCCTAATAACCATTCGCCCTTGACTTTTAATTCATTGGTCAATATGGGCCCAGTTACCAGCGTTTGGATGTGGGGGGCGGGGAGTATCACCGAAAGATACATCTAGATGGGTCTTTGGGTGGGTTCAAAGACCCATCTGGATAATGATGTTCACGCATTCCAAATTTCCACCTTAGTACCAGGCATGTTTAGCAAGTTTGCGAATTTGGTCAGGCAATTTACTCTGGGCAATCCGGGCCCAGTTGCACATAATTCGCAAAACGGTGTGTCATTTCGCTAAACATACTGAATTATTGGGATTCTACAAAGAAATTTTTTTATTTTCCACTATCTGCTCTAGTTATGACGTTCAGAATATGTGCGGCCGTCCCGACAACGCAAATTCTACTATGACTCGGGAAATTTTAATCTAAATACAAACGCTGCTTTTCGTTGGGCAGAGGTGAGATTGGTGAAGATTGTTTAGTGCCGGATTGTCCTATCCCAGCCTTTTTAGGTTAAACTTTAAAGGAAACATTAGTCACTGGGGGAATTGTGACCAATTGCCCTTGAACCGAGAGTGTATCGGAGCTTGAATCCCAAAAGTGACAACTAGACCCCAAGGCCCACAAGTACACCAAGTTTCAAATTAGTATCTGTCATGGTTCACGAGATAAGAATGCCAAAATAAAACGGTGAAAACCGAGAACGGAAAACCGGCTATCGCGGCCGCAAGAGTGGAGTGTTCATAAATGAACTTTCCACTAAAACCGAACATGTGATCACCAAGAAGGGTTCACATGACGTATTATCTGTTCAGCGAAGTTAAATGTGATTTCAAAAGACTAGTACTTTCAACTTCAAAAAGGCTCGAAAGGCTGTAACTAGCTTAGCGACATCACAACATCCGCACCGGTTCATAATGTAAACAAACATAACTGGAATTCCTGACAGTATTTTTGGCACACCCTTAGTTCTATACGGAAAAGTTGAGATTTGTTCAACTTGATGATGAAAGTGTAACTTTCACGGATTTTCGCAGAATAGTCGACTCACATTCAGCCGAGAAATCTGCGCGTTTTGAGCCTTGTATGACCATGCTCAAAAGAAACCACCGAGGAAAAGCTATTCGGTATTCTGATTGAACATGGATCCCTCGCGACCCTCCCATCACACAAAAAAATGACCATCATCACCAACCACTGTCACGAAGTGAAGCTTGCTTAACTTTGAGTTTGTATGATCCGTAAACTTTAGTTTATTACCGATCACTATGACAAACAATCCAAGTGGAAAGGTAGGCTACGCGAAAATTTGTTGTTAAGACAAACGAAACTTCCATGGCTCATTTTCCATCGGGAATGAGTGTAATTCATTGATAAAGGCAGCTGGAACTCTGGACCAAGATATTTGTTGTTCTATGAAATGAACTCGAAGAAAGGCATCTGTGCGGTGCAAGGAAGAACTATTTAAGATACTTCATGGTACAGGGCAAACTATAGGTGGACTCTGCCATAAACCTAATACAAAAGTACGGGAAATCAAATAATAAAAAAAAAACTGTTTTAAACAGCCGGTTCTGTTTTTTTTCGCCTGTTTAACAGCTGTTTCTGTTTTCGAAGTCATCATTTCTGTTAAAACAGAACAGGACCTGTTTTCAAGTTTCCTGTTTTCTTTCTGTTTCTGTTCTTGTGTGACCTGTTTCTGCCTGTTCCTGTTTGAATGCAAAAACAGAACAGTGCCCATGCCTAGGCGTGGGCATTGTTCTGTTTTGTCCTTCGAACAGGAACAGACAGAAACAGGTCACATAAGAACAGAAACAGAAAGAAAACAGGAAACTTGAAATAGTGAGGCTGATAAGACTTATCCATCATCCTCTCCGGAGGCTGATATGACTTATATCGTCCTCTCTGGTGGCTGATATGACTTATATCATCCTCTCATATCTACCGCGAACTTTCTGTGAGGATTGTGGTAATTAGGCATGGGCACTGTTCTGTTTTGTCCTTCGAACAGGAACAGACAGAAACAAGTCACATAAGAACAGAAACAGAAAGAAAACAGGAAACTTGACATGATGACTTCGAAAACAGAAAGGGCTGTTAAACAGGCGAAAAAAAACAGGAACGGCTTTTAAGACAGGTGTTTTTTTATTATTTGATTTCCCGTATTTTTTTATTATTTTTTCTAGTATAGAGTTCACCTATAGTTTGCCCTGTACCAAGAAGTATCTTAAATAGTTCTTCTTTGCACCGAACAGATATCTGCCTTTATTCGAGTTCTTTTCATAGAACAAAAAATATCTTGGTCCAGAATTCCAGCTGCGTATACCAATGAATTATACTTTCTCCCGATGGAAAATGAGCCATGGAAGTTTCGTTTGTCTTAAAAACAAATTTTCGCATGCCTTTCCATTCGGATTGTTTGTCATAGTGATTGGTAATAAATTAAAGTTTACGGATTATACAAACTCAAAGTTAAGCAAGCTTCACATCGTGACGGTGGTTAGTGATGATGGTCATTTCTTCTATGAGGTGTGGGTCGCCAGGGATGCGTTGTTCAATTGGAATACCGAATAGCTTTTCCTCGGTGGTTTCTCCTGAGCATGGTCGTACTAGGCTCAAAAAGGAACAGATTTGAGGAACTGTGCGGATTTCTCGGCTGAATGTACTATTCTGCGAAGATCCGTGAAATGGAGGTTCATTTTCGTCATCAAGTTGAACAAATCTCATCTTTTCCATGTAAGACTTGCGGGACCAAAAATTCTGTCAGGACAATCCACGCTTGCGGCCGCGATAGCCGGTTTTTTGTTTTCACCGTTTTTAGTGGAGTGTTCCTTGGAACATTCCACTATTGCGAGCGCTGTAGCAGCTTTCAGTTTTCGGTTTCCGGTTTTCACCGTATTTTGTAGAGCTCATAACTAGTGAACCAGTGCAAGTATCAAGTTCAAACTTGGTACACTAGTGGGTATTCGAGTCTAGTTGTGCCTTTTGGGGGCCCCATCCCCCACCCGGTTCAGGGGCAAATGGGCCCAGATTGCCCAGTGAATAATGTTTATAACTTGACCAGAACTGGACACAGGACGATGAAATCTCTTGCACATGAGATCCTAGGGCTGGGACATTCCTATTAAGTTGCACCTCCCCAACCCACCCCGTTCATGGGCAACTTGGCAAAGATTGCCCAGGAGTAAAGTTCATTACCCGTGACAAGAACCAACAGGTATCAAGTTGAAACTTGGTTGGCTTGTGAGCATTGGAGTCTCTTTTTACTTTTTGCGGGTCCCAAACCCCACGCCCACTTGGTTCAGGGGCAATTGGGCCCAGATTGCAAGAGGATTAGTTGGGTCAGACGAAAGGGTCAAATATTTTGGTAGGTCCATCGCCACCGTATGTTTTCCGCCAACTCATTAGTGCAGGTAGCTGGTTCATATAATCCGAGATCTAAATCGTTAAATGCGAAGAAGGTTTATCGCCACCACGCCAACTCTACGTTAATCCTAGCTAGTACGAAGACTGAGCTTAACGTTTCAAATAATTATTTATTTAAGTCCAACTAAAGAAACTGTACAACTTCAACAACTCAAGGCCCCCAAACTATTCAAATTTCAAAAGGTAAGAAATCGCCCTCAGAAGTGCCTGTCTTGAAGACTTTCTTTCTTGATAAGCAGGCCCGTATCTTGGGGGGTGGGGGGGGGGGGCTGTTCGTACACACCACGTTTGAGCGCTTGCGTACTTGTTCAGATTGGACCCGAAGATGGCCGCTGCCGCGAAGGGTCGGAATGCTGCAGTAGTAGCCTAAGACTTCGCTGACTACGTATCGATTTAGCTCAGTCAAATGTTATTCGCGGTCAGCTTGGGCTAAATAAATGTTTACGGTATCTGAAGTTCCCATTTTGTCACGATTTCGAATAAATAAGCAGAAATATTTTATTATTTGCTGTTGGTCCTACTACCCCGGTGAAAAATTTATCTCAAAATAGTACTAGGAAGTAGTACGAAAAAGTTGCATGCAGTACTAACGATGCTATTACATGCTTCTACTTATGCTACTATTAGCAAGACTGGATGCTAGTATGGCAAGACAGGATGCTACTGGATACTACTACATAAGATTGGACCAGTCTGAGGTACATTAAATGATAGTATTCTTTGCTATTACATAGTATTACATGCAATGTTTTCGTACTACTACCATACTACTACGCAGGCTACAAGTTTTGGGATCCCAAAACGTAAGTGGAGGGATACCTATGACATCGCAAAAGTTGTCCGTCTGTCGGTCCGTCCGTCTGTTAGCACGATAACTCTCGAACGGGTCGAGATATTTTGATCAAACTTGGCATGAGGACTCTTTAAGTCAAAGTACAGGTCAAGTTCGAAGATGGGCTATGTAGCTCTATATTTAGGGGTGGGGGAGGGTTTTGAAATTAAGGGGAATAACAAATATTTTTTAAAAGCTAATAAAATAGTCGAATTAAGGTTAATGAGACATGCTGAATCCAAATATAGAATTTATTTTCTCGCCGGACAAATAGTTCACCCGGAATCCTGCGAAAACCGAAAATTTGTGAAAAGTAAAAGTTTAGTATGAAGTTTATTGGAGGTAGGGGTAAGGAGACATGCTGAATTCTTTTTTGAGCTTTATTTTTTGTCGGACAAGTAGTTCCGCAATTCCACCGATTGGCAGAAGTAAGGCAGGAAGTTTCGATCTGCTTCGTCAAAATAGATTCGACTTAAAGGGGTAAACACACATGCTGAATCAATATCTGAACTTGGTTTTCTCATATGATTAGCTATTTGGCCTTAATCTGTTTCTAAATTTTAATAGTAGAAGTGTTCAAGTAGTCTAGCGAAGACTGGGTCTGGCGAAGACGAGACCCAATTGCTCTATATTAAATTTGAACTCTTGGGATCCCATCGGATCTTCATCGGGATTGCGTGATTCTTGCTCACTATTTCGCGTGGCCGTCTTCGCATCCACATTCCGCATGGGTACTGGTAAGGTTGACAAATTGGCCTCTTTGCAATGTGGCATTTTGAAATGATGGAAGTCTTGAGTTGGAAGATTTGTTGTGTTGTGAACAGGAACTGGGCAAAACAGGACACACCAAAACGGAACAGAACAGGTGAGAAAAAAAAGCTAGCTTCAAAACAGCTGTTCTGTTTATTTTTGGGTCCTTGAAACAGAAAACAGTAAAATAGGAGGAAAAAAACAGAAACAGGAACAGTGCCCATGCCTAGTCGTAATATAACTGACCGTGGGTCATATGATGATATGCATTACATATCTGTTCGAAAAAAGTTATAGGTGAATATCAACCTCCAGAGAGGTGATAGGAAGTCATATCTTCCTCCCGAGATGTTGATACAAAGTCATATCTACCTTTTTAACTTTCTGTGCGACGGTTATCATAATAATTATAACCTGTGGGACTGATGATGGTATGCGTGAGTAAATGGTATCCCCCGGCTCGGATAGATTGTTTTAAATGGCCGTCTCTATGTTATTTTCATATCATCAAGAACAAATATTTATTTATTTATGACCCGCTTTTTGCGTAACAGCGGAGTATGAATAAAATACAAAAGTATGCATAATAAAATACAAAAGTAAAATAAAAGCTTCAGCGACCTAATGAGCTATTTCTCGACTCCACCCCTCCCCCTAGTTGATCTGCTTTCATCCGAAACCTTTTATGATAAAAAATCCTTTATCTCGAAGTTAGCGGTCTTCGACTATTTTTCACGGTGATCGTGAGATTGCCAGTGTTTCCAAGTTGTTAATCGAATTTCTACGTTGCCGCTACGTATGTTTCAGAGAACTTTGCCGTTGGTGCGTGGCAATATTCAAAATATCGAAGTGCTGTATCTAGTTGGCTCTGTAGACGAGAGGCGACGTAAATCAACAACAACAGTTGGCTCTGTAAGTAAGTAATTTGTTTATGACCCGCCATTTTGAAAAGGCGGAGTGTTTTGAGTGTGCTTCCCACTTTTACTTATCTTGGCAGTAGGATACTTATTTTCAGCCTTTTCTACTTACCAAATTTTGTATTTACTTACCTAGCCTACTTATTTTTTGGGTCTACTACTTATTATCCTATTTAATCTTTATTCAAAAGCTCTTTTTTTTGTCTCCAGTTCTCTCTATTATAGCTGAAAAGCAGGTTGATTTTCAAAAAAATTCTGCAGGGCATGGTTTGACATAAATCGGCTTTGTCACTATTGGCATTCAGAGTAGATGCACAAGTGAAGAAAAACACTATGATTTCACGGTTGGCCCTTGCTTTCATTTGGGATGCTTTGGAAAGGGGAAACTGGATGCTTGGGAAACTGCAACGGGTTTCATAATATTCTCTTTTAGAAGGTGCCTTTTTATCTGGTTTTAGGCCTGGGATCTGAGAAACATTCGTTCAAGAACCTGTCCTGGAAATGGTTAAATAAATTCTTTGAGCCCAAGCTGACTTTGAAACATTTATTCAAACAATGTTTACAACGGATACGTCAGCTATGATTTTTCATCAGCGATATTTCAGCCCTTCTTGGCAAGGGTCCTCGTCAGGCTGTCAATCCTCTAGATCAACTGCGGGGAAGGAATCAAACCTGTAATCGATTACAATTGTAATAAGATTACAGGTTTGATTCCTTCCCCGCAGTTGATCTAGAGGATTGACAGCCTGACGAGGACCCTTGCCAAGAAGGGCCGAAATATCGCTGATGAAAAATCATAGCTGACGTATCCGTTGTAAACATTGTTTGAAGAAATGGTTAAATATTGGCAGAAAAATTCTTGAAGCTGCTGTTAGGGTTTCACCCTCTCCGTTCTTGATAATTCTGAAAGTTCTTGGGTCTTAATGTTTGATCCACATTAAAAGCTAGGATTTGCATGGGAAGCAGTTGAGTTCGGCAGAAAAAGAAAATGCAAATATCAGAACTTCGCCTGCAGCGGTCAGTTGAATTTGGTCTTGGGTTTGGTAGTTTGAAGCTGAAGTGAAATCGGCCGCAGCAATAGGCATGTACTGTCCAAGTGTTCTTCGCAAAAGCGACGCCTAGTAGCTGCATAATCAGCTGCCGAGCTGCTCTTTTTAATTAGTTGTACTTACAAAATCTTATTTTTGAATTTTAACATTTTAAAGTAACTTAAAACTGGTTCAAAAACTTAAAACAATCTAGCCTAAAACTCAAATTGTCATTAAATTGCTGGTGAAAATTTTTACTCTGCATCCTCCCTATCGAAAATGCAGTGCTCCAGCACTGCCCCCAGGCAGTGCTGGAGCACTGCAATTGTACCAGGCACTCCTCAACTTCTCGAGGTACAGGGGTACATCCAACCTCAGACAAGTCTTTCCTTCAGAATAATTTATCTGGTTTAAAAAGGAACCAATAAATATGACAAACACACTAGACTGAAGCTAACTGAATGGTTTACGTATTGGATAAATAAATATTGGTTCAATCTTATTGTTACGAATATTTTTCTTTTCAAACATGATCCCTTCATTCTAACCTTACCTCGATTGACTAGAAAATGATGAAAAAGGTAGCAAAGTCAATAGCTAGAAAATCCGGTTTCAAAACAGCTTGAAAACAAAGAAAAGGCACAGAATTTGAAGATTTGAGGACACACGACTGTTCAAAAAGTCATATTTTGCCTCTTGACTGTCAGGACAGCATGTACATTTCATTTTAACATTTTCGCGGCAAAAATCGAGGTAGTATAAAAACGAGGTCAGGTATCCCTCCTGTACAAGAAGGGTTGAGCCAGCAGATCCACCACTAAAAAATGACGAAGATGCCTCAAACTGGTATGTGCGTGATAGCTTACTGTAGTCTAGGTAACTAGGTAAAAAAAGAGACTCCAGTTCAGGCTGATTAGGTCTGACAGACAGACAACAAAACCAATTATGGTAAGTTAGGTTGCACAAAAAGCTTGAGTAACATGAGAAATTATTGATTGTTCGAGTAAATAAAAATATTTGCATCAGGTCAGGGTCCCCAGACTTGTCACAAACTATAACCTTCTTTTAGAATCACATTTGTGCGACATTCTCTGACCAGAAAATTCTTGCTGACATAACCTGACAGACAGACAACCGACTGGTTAACTCCAACTTGGGTAAAGTTTTGAGAATAGTTTTGAGAATAGCATAAATGGGAATTGTGGGATAGCAATGAAGAAGCTTAAAAACTACAATACAAAACAATATTGGAGGGTTGAGTAAAATCATTTACAACAAACTTTTTTTTCTAGCTGTTCAGGATCCCAATACAACTCTCAAACGTTGACTAAGGTGATTTAGTCTGACAGACAGTCAGACCATTTATTTGAGATCCTATGATTGTCTGAGAATTAAACCAGGACTAATAATCGACAACATACGAAAACAAAAGAAACTACTTTCAGTTTATAAGTATTTCTTCAGCCTAAGGTTTAGCTATCTAGAAATCATGTTCGACTCTCCTTGAAATTCAGTCAGGCTGTTTCTTTATGTGCTATAAAGCTAAGACTATAGTGTAGCGCATTGAAATACTTCTACGCTGCTTGAAATGCTCAAATTTTTTACAGGTGCAAATTCAGAAAACGTGACGTCTGGCCAATAGATGCACATAATTCCTAATGGTATCTACCAAGTAAAGCCCAGGATTCTGACCTGTAGTACACCTGTGCATCACAGCATTGTGTCTAGATGTGTAGACTCACAGCTACAGCCATGTTTGCTAAACCCCGCTGACTGGTTCCACAGAGAGCTTTAGTAAATAGGTGAGTGTTTATCCTGGAAATACATTTTTCACCAACTAATTCTAGGTGATAGGTTTACTGAGACCACGAAAGTACCAGTAACACTGAAAAACTGCAGATACTCTCCATTTCTTTGGATTTTTACTTGCAACTGTCTAGCCCCTCAGCTCACCACCTAGATGCGGTTCGGTGACGCCGGGATACAGAGTTAATGAATCATCACTGAATAATTATCAGTTTATATATCATACTACAATGATTTCATCCTATTTTCAGTGTCTCATTTTATCTTTTTTCAACTTCAAATTGGTTGCTATTTAGCACAAGGATGTTTCATGCCCCTAATCTTGGCTGGTATTGATGATTACCTACAATTGAAAGGGTAGAAACCAGATTTCAAGGAAGAGTTGAAGGATAGATTAAGGCTAGGTTTATCCAGTTTTGACACAGACTTTGCAGTGATTTACATGCTGGTCTGCTGCTTTTGGCTGCAAGTATCGTGAATTTGAACAAGACCAAAGGTTTCGACTGGATCCCAAAATTTCATATTTGATCCAGACAACTGGATCTTCTAGATATCTGGTCTTCGCCAGACTCCTTGTAAATATGTACTATTGAATGTTTACTTGTTGCTGAGATTCTTACACTGATAAATATACACCATGGTAACTGATGCCACTGTAACTGATATCATTGTAGCTGGTACCGTGATAACTGATACCTTGGTAGCTGACACGATTGTAACTGATACATTTATTCAAACAATGTTTACAACGGATACGTCAGCTATGATTTTTCATCAGCGATATTTCGGCCCTTCTTGTCAAGGGTCCTCGTCAGGCTGTCAATCCTCTGGATCAACTTCGGGGAAGGAAACAAACCTGTAATAAATAACTGAAGCTTCTACCGATAGTTATTTATTACAGGTTTGTTTCCTTCCCCGAAGTTGATCCAGAGGATTGACAGCCTGACGAGGACCCTTGACAAGAAGGGCCGAAATATCGCTGATGAAAAATCATAGCTGACGTATCCGTTGTAAACATTGTTTGAATAAATGTTTCAAAGTCAGCTTGGGCTCAAAGAATATTTATGTAACTGATACATTGGTAACCCATACCAGTGTAACTGATACCATGGTTGCCGAATTGCACTTTTACTCTGCGACAGACTGCCTATCTGCCTAGTGCCTACCGCCATGTAAACCCAGAGCGCTAGGTGTAAGATATGACGTCATCGACGCAGAGCTTTCGCTTTTATGGATAAAGGGCAGGGTAGAGACTCGAAAATCGGTCAACAAATTTTTATTAAACTGTTACCAGATCCTTGCCGGATGCACTCTCACTTTTCGAACCAGCAAATGCCGTTTGGCAGATTAGTACACTGATCGCATACACATTTTTGTTTATCATTAGTATGATCGAAAGTTGCAACAGTATATCTCCTCAATATGTATCGCTTAGTTTAAAACTTCATGTTAAATTCCCAGATTCAGCGCGAACTACATATCCGGCGTGAAAATAATTTTCATATTCAGAAATCAGCATGTGCTGAATCAAACATCTAATCAACTTCAGATACAACTCTTACTTTTCCCAAAATATCCGCTTTTTGCCTGATTCCAAGTAAACTACTTGTCCAGCGAAACTATTTTCATATTTGGATTCAGCATGTCTCCTCACCTCTGAATCAACTAGCTTGAAACATATTTTTTGTCCTCCCTTAATTTGAAACCCCTGCCCCACCCATAAATATAGCACTACAGAGCCCACCTTCGAACTATACTTTGACCCAAAGAGTCATCGTGTCAAATTTTAACAAAATATCTCAACCTTTTCCAGAGTTATCATGCTAACAGACGGACAATTTTTGCGATGCCATAGGCATCCCTCACTTACGTTTCGGGATCCCAAACTCAGTTCGTCTGTATAGTTGCAAACTTCAGCCACCCTGAAGAGCCCCTTTAACCAAATGGTGATGGTGTTGACAAGCATGAAACAAACGCTCTGAGGACAAGAAAACGAACACGCATACACAACTTTCTGTCTGTGGAATTGTGACTTAAATAGACACGTCATGTTTTTTTTTTCTTTCTAGGCAAAAGCTACATTGGCATCACGAGTTTTTCCAGCTTCAGCACTCCCAGGGAAAAGGAATAGTTTTGACATTTTGTATTGATTAAAAGGTCAAAAATTATAGAATGATTGTGAATTACACAAGTTTATTTTTATATAGCCTACTCTGAAAAAAACTTTGTCTGTGATAATCGAAGTTACTGTGTAGAGCTCATTGTTTCATCTAGACCGTAGAAGCAACATACAACAAGACCAAAGGTTTCGATGGGATCCCAAAAATTCAATATTTGATCCAGACAATTGGGTCTTCTCTTCGCCAGATCCAGTCTTCGCCAGACTCCTTGAACATTTTTAGTATTAAAATTCAGAAACAGGTTAAGGCCAAAAAGCTAATCATCTGAGAAAACCAAGTTCAGATATGGATTCAGCATGTTTGTGTTTACTCCTATAAGTCATATCTGTTTTGACAAAAACTTCCTGCCTTACTTCTGCCAATTTCCCGGTTTCGGCCGAATTCCGGAACCGCCTGTCCGGCAAAAAAAAAAGCTAAAAAAACGAACTCAGCGTATCTTCTTTCCCCTATATCGAACATCTAATCAACTTCAAATTAAAATTTAACTTATAACAAGTTTCCGGTTCCAGCCGGATTCCGGGCGAACTATATGTCCAGTAAAAAATGATTGTCACACACGGATTCAGCATCTCTTCTTACCCCTAAATCGGATGTCTAATCAACTACAGATATTTTTAACAATTTTTCCGGTTTTGGCCGGATTTCGGACCAAATACTTGCCCGGCGAGAAAATGGTTTTCACCATCGTGTTCAGCATGTCTTCCTACCCCTTAAACCCAACATCTGATCAACTTCAAATTAAAATTTAACTTATAACAAATTTTCCGGTTCCAGCCGGATTCCGGGCGAACTGTATGTCCGGGTAAAAAATGATTGTCATACACTGATTAAGCATCTCTTCTTACCCCTAAATCGGATATCTAATGAACTACAAATACTTTTAACAATTTTCAGGTTTTGGCCGGATTCCGAGCGAACTAATTGCCCGGCGAGAAAATGGTTTTCACCATCGTGCTCAGCATGTCTTCTTACCTCATAATCGACTATCTCATTAGCTGTTTGAAAATATTTTGCTTGCCCCTTAAACCCCCTCCCCCACACCTAAATATAGGTCTACAAAGCCTATCCACAAACTCGACCTTACCCTTGACCCAACGAACCCCTACACCAAGTTTCATCAAAATATCTCATTCCCTTCGAGAGTTATCGTGCTTACAGACGGACGGACGGACAACTTTGGCCATGTCATAGGTATCCCTCCACTTACGTTCTGGGATCCCAAAAAATCAGATTGAGACTTTGGAAATATGGATGGTATGGACCCTCAACTTTAGAACAATCCCTGGAGCAATTAGCTGCCTTGGGCACTTCGAACAGTGTTACGCCCATTCATGCTGCGGTATACTTCATCTAGTATTACCAGGGGCGTCACGACTGGGGAGGGGGGGGGGGACACCCCCCCCCCAATGCTGTCGTCCAGTCGGTAAAAATAACCGAGTCGTCGCGAGGCGCCGCGATTTTTCGTCAAAACAGTTGATGTTTTTCATGAAAACAGTTGGTTTTTCTGAAAATTGGTCGATTTTTCGTCAAAAGTCGTTTTTCTGAAAATCAGTCGATTTTTTTCAAAACTGTCATTTTTTGTTGTTGAAAACGGTTATTTTTCTGCAGAAACAGTCGGTAAAAATTACCAGCCAGTCGGTAAATGCCTCGTCCCCCCCCCCCAAACATTTTGGCTAGTAACGCCTCTGAGTATTACAATGAAGTAAACGATCAAAAATGAAATGTAGGAGCTAAGTCCATGCTGGCCAAGATTTGCTGTGGATTATAGTGATTTTGTCCCAACAGAGATATTTTTTATGATCGAACTAGCCCCCAGACATTCCAACAGATGTCCCGCATCTGGTTTCAACATATGGAAAGGGCCTGCACTACTGATAGAATAGAAAGATATAACCTATATTTTAGTGATGCACTTGAAACTGCATACTGTATGGTAAAAGGTAAATTACAGTAAACCAAGCAATTTCTCTGCTGCACTCCAGCCCTCTTCTTCTACTTCTGTTACATCTGAAGGAATATTCAAGTTCTGGGAGCTGTTCAAGCACTTCTACTTCTGTTACATCTGCAGGAATATTCAAGTTCTGGGAGCTGTCCAAGCACAGACTAAGTATAGAAATTGTATTTATTTTTATTTTTTTAGTTTTGAATCTGAGTTCGGGGTTCTTTTCTAAGATAGGATCCCAAAGCTCCAGAAACTGAATATGTGTGCTGCCACAAGTTATGATTTTAGGATATGCTTTCTCTTAAATTAGGATACGCCCTAAGGTATGAGCACTGGTGCTCAATGTTGGGGCACAATTACTTAGAAAAAGAGCATGCCAAATGAATGATATACCCAGTATATGATATGGGACATACAAAATCAAGTTTTTTTGCAGACTGGTAGGTTATTGTGCCCTTGCTCCACCATACCAGGGCTCATATCATGGCGCATCATCCCCAAAAACTGTAGGTATGCTTCTTAAAACTCCAACTGTATAATTTATTGACAATTTGACTGAAATCCACAGAACAATAATTCAAAATTAATTTTAGTCAATAGTGCTAGCCAGCACAGGTTAAAGGAGTAGGCAGAGGCTATTTGAAGCTGATAGTATACCCCAATTTGCCTATGATCATGCATCTGTGGCAGATAGACCACCCCAGCGCTGACATATACCCAATGAAAAATTTACAGACTGCAAAGTTACATGATAGCTTCATGAAAAAGTTGAATGTATTTATATGTAATAGTAAATAATGCTATGATTTCAGACTGGGCCAATCTTAAGCAGTAGTATTTAGTATCCTGTCTTACGATAGTAGCATCCAGTCTTTCTAGTTGTAGCATAAAGTAGAATGCAGTGACAACTGACAAGGTAGCCTTGACATAGAAATATGTAGTAGCATCAGTTCGTACTGCATGCTACTTTTCTGTACAACTTCGTACTACTATTTTGGATAAATTTTTCATCGGGAAGCTTGATTTCTTCAAAGTTAGCTCATTAATAGCATACCTTGTTGAGGTTGTTGACTTGGGAGCTTTGGATGGGAAATATGGCGCTACAGGTGAAAGATTACACAGGTTTGATGACACATTACCGCCAATTTTTACCGAAGCAAAAGGTTGTTCACAACAGCAATGTCACCAAGCCAGTCTACCACAAACCCCTGATTTTGGATACCCTATGCCAAACGTTGGGTATATCTAGCATTTAGCATAGCCTATGCCTAACGCTGGATACCCTATGCCAAATGCTGGATACCTGTTGGTAACCTAACCCTGACCTACCTCAATAGAAAGGTGTTCTGATTGGTTGATTTTTTAGCTTCACTCAAATCATCAATATTTTACTGGGTTACAGTATCCAGCACCTGGCATAGTGTATCCAGCGTTAGGCATAGGGTATGCCAAACGCTAGACATATATGGCGTTTGGCATAGGGTATCCAAAAATCAGGGGTTTGTGGTTGACTGCACCACGCAGGTCCTTCATTTCAGCTTTCTCCTCAGTGACACCCAAGCAGCTTGATACTACTGCACTCAAGACGAATGTAACCCGAGTGCCTCGGCAACTAATTTTTTTTCAACTTGCATTTTTCTGCAAACTTTAACTTCCTCCCACCCAAATTTTAGATTTTAGTGTGGCTAGAATGCTGAACCTAAGGCCCAACATAAGTGATGCACCTTTCCACCAATTAAAACTACTAGTAAGGCCCCTCAGAGAAATTTTTTGCAGTTTGTAGTGCCGTTGTAAGTGTCGTTTTTAGATCCCACAAAATCCTGCTGCCTTATAAAATAACTTACAACTACCAACCCGACAGAAAGGTCTCACAATGAGATTGCTGTGGTATTGTGAGATCAAGAACAGAGTATTCAACTGAAAAAAAAAAAAAAAAACATCAGATCTCAAGTGGAATCATGAGAAGTAGAAACAATGAACCCAGTAAAATTTCATACCTTGCTAGAGTTATTTCCATGATGTGATAGACACTTCAGGCTGCAGTGGCCAATAGCCTCTTTGAGACGAAAATTAACCCATCATAATGCAGTTGCAAAACACCAGAGGAATCAAAAACAACTCTGACATAATACAGCCACTCAATAAAGGGTGTAATTCGTGTAAAACTGAAGAAAGATGTAACTTCTGCTGCAACAATCACAAATAACCGCAATTTCTTGAAGATTCGGAATTCATCTCTCAGAAACACATGCACCAAAGCAATTTCGAATATTTTGTGGTTTGTCGCACTCATGAAATGTCCATGGTACGCTGAGGTAGTGAGGTTCTGCAAGAACTCGGAAACGATAAAATAGGAAGCGATGGCGCGTACTATTTGGAAACTCTTTATTCTTGAGGTATTTACATGAATTAAATCGTAAATACTGTCCTCTGTGCTTTTAAACAAAACAATGTAAATAAACACGACGAAATTCTTTTCATATAAATAAAAAACACACTAAATAGACTTAAAATTTGTACACAGTGACATGCACATTAATCGGGTTCAGGAATGAAAAACTGGCTAATAATTTCATGGGCTGAGAGGGCAGGATGTGTGTGGAGGGAAAATAGATTTGAATGCGAACGAAAAAGTGTATTAATACTATCCTGATCGTAAATAATCAGATAGAACTTCTGTCTTTAGTCGCATGCAGCGACTGTGAAAACCCCGACAAAACTGAGCGGACCTAGAGGTATTTACTCCAGCTTTCAGCTGATGTTGATACGCATACTCCTCTCCCGTCTTTGCCGTTGCTTATCGCACAGGAAATAGTGAAGGAGGCTTACTCCGCGCTGACCCGATCTGAAGCGCGTCCATAGAACAAATCAGCTTTGACTCCTACTTTTTCTCACCAGCGACTTAACAGCGATTCAGCTATTTATAGAGGTAACGAGACGTGATGTGGCGCGAAGCTAATAACCTTCGCTCGTTCGTAGTGGACAGGGCAGGTTCGTTAGTGGACTCCGCATAGTCATATTTACAGAGATAGGGAGATGGAGGTTTTGTCAGATTAGTTGTTCTTGATATCATGCTCGATGTCGGAATATAAAGTCATGTTTTATTGGATGTAGTTTCGGTGGAGTTTCACTCTTGTTTTCTTAGCTCGTCCAGAAGACTTGTTTCGTACCTTTTTATCTGTCCATTCCAGATACTGTAGTTTCATAACTGAAACGAAAGCAGATCAAACTAGAGTGAAACTACGCCGGAACAACACTTGAAACAAGACCAAAGGTGTCGATCGGATCCCAAAAATTTACTATTTGATTCAGACAACAGGGTCTTGTCTTCGCCAGGCTAATCATCAGAGAAAACCAAGTTCAGATATACCTCTATACGCCATATCTATTTTGACGATACTGACCGAGACTTCCTGCTTTACTTCTGCCAAGTTTCCGGTTTCGCCCGAATTCCGAGCAAACTACTAGTCCAGCAAAAAAAGAAAATTCAGAAACAAATCCAGCGTCGAATCCCTATAAAGGAATTCTAATCAACTTCGAATAAAAGTTCGACTTAAAAAAAAAAAAATCCGGTTACAACCGGATTCCGGACTAATTATATGTCCGGGTCAAAAATTATTGTCATATACAGACTCAGCCTCTCTTCTTACCTCTCTAGTTAAAAGCAAAAGTTTGATCTAATCAAACTTTTGCTTTTAACAAATTTTCCGGTTTTGGCCAGAACTAGTTGTCCGGCGCGAAAATGGTTTTCACCTCGTGTTCAGCATGTCTTTTTACCCCTGAATCGAACATTTAATCAACTTCAAATGAAACTTTTACTTTTAACCAACTTTCCGGTTTTTGCCAGATTCCGGATGTACTACTTGTTCGGTGAGAAATTGGTTTTCACCATCGTGTTCAGCATGTCTTCTTACCTCCAAATCGACCGTTTAATCAACTTCATATAAAACTTTCGCTTTGAACCAACTTTCCGGTTTTTGCCGGATTCCGGACTTCTTACACCATAATCGACTATCAAATTAACTGTTTAAAATATTTTGTTTGTCCCTTAATCTGAGCCCCCTCCCCCACCCCTAAATGTAGGGCTACAGAGCCCATCTACGAACTTGACCTTACCCTTGACCTAAACAATCCTCACACCAAGTTTCATCAAAATATCTCATTCCCTTCGAGAGTTATAGCGCGCACAGACGGACAACTTTTGCGATGTCATAGGTATCCCTCCCCTTACGTTTTGGGATCCCAAAAACGCAACTTAAACTTTTAAGATGAGATATTCGTTTTGACCCGGGTAAGGGGAGCATACATTTACTCGGTAGTGATGTTTAAAGGTTTCGTGATGTTGACCTTTGGGAATAAAACGGGCATAGCAGAGATGACTCATTATCAGGAAAGAATGGGCTTCTTTTAATAGAAGAATGGGCTTCTATTAGAAAGTTCTCTAGTTTCGATGCTTCAGTTAAAACTTTCCTTTTCAGGGCTTACTGTACGTACTCCACTGTATTGTTTGTCACTAACCCACTCTACATCTGTGAAATGCGAGAATACTTTTCGGGTTCTCGTTACCTGTGTGGATGGCATGGAACCGTGAGCTGTATTCAGCATTTGATGTTGGGTAGATTATTGTTGTTTTATATTTTTGCCCACCCCCATTGTTAGTTGTTAATATTTATTGTTAGTTGCTTAGTATGGCTCAAGCTGCCGTTTTAATAGATTAAATAAATAAAATAATAGGTACTTTTAAAGTGGTTAACGTAAAATTCGAGAAGGCCCGATCCTGGTAGCCAGAGCCGTTACTATAGCCAAAATGTAAGGGGGGGGGGGGGGGGGGCAAGGCATAGTACCGAGTGTCTAGTCATTCTACCGACTGTTTTTCCGAAAAAATCGACCATTTTTGCGAAAACTGGACTGTTTTACAGACAAATCGACCATTTTTACATGAATGAACCGACTGTTCGTTAGAAAAATCGATTGTTTCTCAGAAAAAAAAACGACTGTTTTTTAGGAAAAATCGTTACGCTTTGCGCCGAATCGTTTTTTAACCGTTTTACGAGATTCCCCCCCCCCCCTTAACTGGCTCCAACTCTCCACGGTCTAAACTAGTAGTATGTGCAAAAACACAACTTATGTCGCGCTAATCTACTTCCCTGTTGGGAATCGTCCGATTCCGTTTCTCACCTTATTTGAATATTCCGCGCTTTTCCGTTTATCACGCCATCTAGCAGTCTTGAATAAAGTAAAGTATCTTCATAGAAGCGCTACCAGTTCAGTTGGTAGACAGCTTTCAACCAGATTAATGGCTTGTAACAATTAAAGGGGATTTGCTGTAATTTTAAGGTAAACCTTTTTCGGATTATTATATTAGTATATAATTAAGATATAATTTATTAATTGAATTGAAGTATTCATTCTTAAAGTAAAATCATAAAGTAAAAGATTCATTATTATTTTATAGGGTTCCTGACTTTCCTGACTTTCCTGACTTTCCTGACTACAATCATTGCTGACATTGTACATCTGTAAATACTCGTTGTGACAATAAACGTTATTTAACGTTGCACTGAAGGAATTGGCGTGCCAGAGAGGTTTTCCCAACATAATTGGTACCAGCGGTGTCGAAACGTCCACCATCTCCAGGAGCCTACCCTGCCGCTCAGCCAAGGCTCAACGCGGAAGACTGCTCAGCCCATGCCTATCTGTCTGTGAAGCCCAAAGGCCGACAGCTCGACGAACGTCGCGCAGTGCATAAGCCGTGTTTGTGAACGTTTTTACTTGTGTCCTTTAAGAGCAGTGACAATAGTCTAGCAATTGACTCAAGGATTACACCCCAAAGGAAAAGGACAAGTAAGAACACGCCGCAAGTTTGTAAGTCGGAACCCTTAAGATTTTCTACTCGTCCATTTTTTGTGCTATTTCCTGTACCACCGTGCCATTCTCCGTTGCTAACACCAGTCCCATTCATTTCAAGTTGACCCTGAGATCCTCCGTCTGCTCAGCGATTCCTGAAATTTGCATAATTTTTCCACCCCACCTGTCAACTTACCAGCTTGGTAACCGAGTTCACGCCGCGAGTTCGTGCCTGCAGCAGGACCAAAACAAACAGCTATCGGTCTAAGTGACGTCATACTAGCAGCATTCCAACTGGAAGTCGTGAATGAGCGCGTAAGCTGCTACGCTTGAGACCGGTTTCGATGTTATTGTTTTGATCGGACAGTGTAGTCAGACACGTGCGGCATATTATTGTTGATTGCGTAACAAGGGGGCTTTGCGGTAAAGTTGATGTTCACCAGATCGCAAAGAGGGAAAAGAGAAGACGCAGAATTCCAGGAACTGGTAATAAAAGACAGAAAAGAAGTAGGAGAAGCTGTTTCACTGAAAACAAGAGTCATCATGAATCAGCAACAACAGCAGCAACAAAGCACATCAGGACAAGCTGCAATACAGAGTACATCCGCGCCTGTAGCTCTTGTCCCCACAGCTCCGTTAGTTGCGTCCGAATCACAAGCCGCTATGTTGAACATGATGATGGAAATGATGAAACAACAAGATAAATTTCGACGTGAAGAGGCTGAAAGAGCAGACAAATTTCGTCGTGAAGAGGCAGAGAGAATGGAGCGCATCAGGAAAGAAGAAATACATGCTCGAAGAGAAGAACAACAAAATCGTCAAAAGCAAAGAGAAGCAGAACTGGAGCTACGAGAAAAAGAGCTGGAGTTGAGAAGAACTGAACTTGAACAGAATGAGAAGCTACGAAAAGAAGAAATAGAAGCTAGTGAAAAACTCAGGAAGGAAGAATTCGAAATTCAGCGCAGAATGCTGAAATCAAATCGTATGGCGCAAATTCCAGCGATGAGAGACGGCGATTGCATTGAAACGTACCTGAGTACATACGAGTTGACTGCCAGATCCCTCGGCTGGGATGATTCCCTATGGGTTCCGCGTCTTCTTCCTCTCCTGACCCCCAGAGCACAAGAAGCCACTCATGTTCTGTCAGATGAAGACCGACAAGACTACGAAAAAGTCAAGAAGGCCGTCCTGGAAAAATTTCAAGTCAACGAAGAGTTCTACAGACAGAAGTTTCGCTCTTACCGGAAGAAATATGAAGATAGCTACCGAGAACTAGCTTCCAGCCTGTCTAAATTCCGGAATAAGTGGCTCAGAATCCCAAGCGACTACTTGACAGCCACCGATTTAGACACCATGAAAGCCCTGCTGTCCAGCACACTCGAGACAATTGCCCTTGAGCAATTTTACAGCAGCATAGCCAACGAATATCTGAAAATATACGTGATCCAGCAAAAGCCAACTACTGTTGAAGCAGCTGCGAAAGCTGCAGATGAGTATCTCCTCACTCGTAAAACACTGGGAAAAGATGACTTCAGCAAGAAGCAACGTCACAGCCGTCCAACTTCTCCAACACTGGGGAAACATACTTCAGACGCTACACCAGTCTCATCTTCAGGCACCAGCCCCAACCGTTCTAGGAGAGAACTATCTGCAGTGGAATGCAACTACTGCCATAAGAAAGGACACATGGTCCGAAACTGTCCCAACAAGTCCGGAGTGAAGAGAGACACCCCAGACCCGCATCGCTCAGCACAGTACAGCAAAGATGGTCGCCCTAAAGGACCGGCAAGTAGTTCAACTACCAGCTTTAGTGGCCTGGCCAGAAGTCCCGAAAAAAATAGCTCGTCACTCAAGAAAAACCGCGAAATCCTGGGCAGGATGAACGGTAAGCCAGTTAAGATGATTCTTGACAGTGGCAGTGACGTGAGCTTAGTCCGAGCTGATCTTGTCGACCCGAAAAATGTGAATCCGGAAGGTAGATGCATAATTGATTGTGTTTTTGGTGACACGCATCACACTCCGACCACCGTCGTCAAGCTCGAGCTCATACGACCTGATAGCTCCATCGTCGCCCGAAAACTGGAGGTAGGTGTTGTCAAAAACCTGCCGGTAGATGTCCTTCTTGGCTACGACTATCCGGATTTCGCCAACCTGGTTAGTTTTGATACATCCAAGACATCTCAGCCAACCTCCCTGGTGGTAACTCGTTCAGCTGCGGCCAAACGACCCACAAGTCTCTCCGATACCTGCGACGATTTTGGTTCGACTGAAATCAGCGAGCTCGACTTCCTGAATTTTGATGACAGCATCTTCAGCATCCCGTCTTGCAGCAAGCCAGCCCGAAAATCAAAGCGAAAATCTGTGCATCGCCTTGAGAAGCAAGACCCGAGTAACATTCGTGACGCATGTTTGGCAACACCGAACGATGTTACTGAACATGGGGCCTCTAAGGAGCCACCTGAAGATACGGCTGTCCCGATTAGTATTTTTGCCCCTGAAATTCTTGGTCTGAAAACAGAAGAATTTGCAGCTTTACAGAAGAGTGACCCTTCCTTGAAGTCACTTATCAGCCAACTTGAGCCTGCACTTGACGATTCCAAACCTCACCAAATTTTGGAACGCAACGGCTTATTCTACAGAGCTCAATACGGAAAAAGAAAACTGCTACAACTACTAGTTCCAGAAAGATGTCGCTCAACGGTCTTGCACCTAAGTCACTCATCACCTCTCAGTGGCCACTTAGGAATCAATAAGACTAAAGACCGCATCGCACGAAGATTCTTCTGGCCACACTTACCTTCAGATGTCGCAGAATTCTGCCGTTCCTGTTACAACTGCCAGCTCATCTCTAGACGCAGACCCCTGGAAAAAGTCCCCATGCAACAAATGCCTGTACTCACGGAGCCATTTACAAGGATATCCATGGATGTAGTTGGTCCTCTGATCAAATCTTCCTCAGGCAATCGGTTCATCCTTGTCATCGTCGATTTGAGTACTCGATATCCCGAAGCAATTCCACTTCGGACTACAACCGCAGCCAAGGTCTCTGAAGAACTCCTCAAGTATTTCTCCCGCTTTGGCCTCCCGCAAGAAATACTCACCGACCAAGGCCAAAATTTTATGAGTGCTGCTTTGAAGAAAGTCTACAAAGCACTTCAGATCAAGCCGATTCGCACGTCACCATACCACCCACAGACGAATGGTTGTGCCGAATCTGTAAACTCTACACTCATCACCATCATCAAAAAGTTCATCATGAACGAGCCAAAAGCCTGGGACAAATACTTACCGCTAGCTCTGTTTGCCTACCGAGAATCCACCCATCCGGCAACTGGATTCACTCCGTTTGAGCTGCTATACGGTAAAAATCCCAGAGGCATCCTAGATCTTTTGAAAGAATCTTGGGAATCGCAGATTGACACGGAACCGCTCTCCGTTGTCAAATATATCATTGATCTGCGACAAAAACTCAGCTTGTACCGAGATCTATCAAGAGAAAGTCAAGAAGAAGCCAGTAAATCAGCCAAGCTCTGGTATGACCGCAAGACGAAACAGCGAGAACTCCGAGAGAACGACGAAGTTCTGCTACTTCTCCCTCAAGGAAACCACAAACTCGAAGTCTCGTGGAGAGGTCCGTACAGAGTATTGAGAAGAGTTGGCCGGGTCAACTATGAAATTCAACTTGATGGCCCTAGAAAGAAGACCGAGGTTTTCCATATAAACCTCCTCAGGAAATTCTTCCGCCGAACGCCATCTGATCAGCGCCACGACTCCCAACGTAACGCAACTAGCATGTTCTGCTTGATGCAACCAGACGAAGATAAAGAAGTTGACGAGAATCTTCAAAACTTTCCAGAAGACCCGTCAAAAGAAAGAGCCAGTTGACTTCGACGCCATAATTGACCGGGACATCGAAGGAGACGACAGAGCCAAAATTAAATCTCTTCTTGAAGAATATGAAGACGTCATCAGCAACAACATCGGAGTCATGAAAGACGTAGAACACGACATCGACACTGGAGATGCCAAGCCAATCAGAATGCAGCCGTACCGCATTCCAGAAGCGAAACTTAAAGCGGTCAAATCAGAGCTGGACCTTCTTGTCAACCTGGGTGTTATCCAGCGCTCACAATCAGATTGGGCTTCTCCTATAGTCATCGTCCCAAAGAAATCCGGAGAAATCCGAATCTGTTCGGACAGCCGACGACTCAACAACATCACCAAACCGGAAATCTATCCTATGCCGAGGATAGATGAACTGGTTCCTATGGTTTCGAAGTACCGCTACATCAGTGTGTTTGATTGCCGCTATGGATACTGGCAAATCCGGCTGACCAAGAACGGACGCATAAAAGGAGCATTCACCACCCCATTCGGCACATATGAGTGGCTGGTGATGCCCTTCGGCCTACGAAACGCGCCGTTCACCTACCAGCGGTACATGGACAAAATCCTGGAAGAGTTTCACGACTTTTGCCGAGCGTTCTTCGACGACATCGTCATCTTCAGTGTGACAATCGAGGAACACATCCAACATCTCCGCGCCGTACTCGATCGCCTGCGACGACAAAAAGTGACCATCGGACCTGCAAAAGCGAAAGTCGCCTGCTCAAAAGTTGAGTATCTCGGACACATTGTCGGCAACGGACGTATTCAACCATCCGACACCAAAACTGAATCCGTTCAAAACTTCAAACGCCCACAAACGAAAACACAGCTCCGCGCATTTTTAGGCCTTACTGGCTATTATCAAAATTTCGTCAAAAACTACGCAGCAGTGGCCCGCCCGTTGACTGAGCTGACAAGGAAAGGAGTTCCAGACAAAATCACCAAGTCCTGGAAACCGGTTCATGAGTCAGCATTCCAACACCTGAAAACATCACTGTGTAGGCCACCGATCCTGCGTAGTCCGGACTTTGATAGGCCATTCGTGCTACAAACGGACGCGAGCGATTTTGCGCTGGGTGCCGTGCTGACCCAAGAGTACTCCGACGGGGAGCACCCAGTGAGTTATGTGTCGAAAAAGCTCCTGCCACGTGAATGCAACTTTTCCACAGTTGAAAAAGAGTGCTACGCCATCAAGTGGGCAATTCAGAAACTAGAGTATTATTTGTACGGAAGACATTTTACTGTGCAAACCGACCACTCGCCATTACAGTGGTTAAATTCTGTGAAATCTACTAACCGACGTTTGGCAAGATGGTCGGCTGAACTGCAACAGTATGATTTCGAAATCAAGGCAAGACCAGGAACAGCAAATGCAAATGCTGATGCCATGTCACGTTTTGGACATGATTGATTTCTATCATATTTAAGGTGTCCATGTTTTGTAATTGTTTAACTTGTGCGTTTTGTTTTGTTCTTTTCTGTATTTTTTTGTTTTGCCTCAGATGTTTTCTTGAAAAGGGGGAGTTTATTTTTAAGGGGGGAGGGATGTTGGGAATCGTCCGATTCCGTTTCTCACCTTATTTGAATATTCCGCGCTTTTCCGTTTATCACGCCATCTAGCAGTCTTGAATAAAGTAAAGTATCTTCATAGAAGCGCTACCAGTTCAGTTGGTAGACAGCTTTCAACCAGATTAATGGCTTGTAACAATTAAAGTGGATTTGCTGTAATTTTAAGGTAAACCTTTTTCGGATTATTATATTAGTATATAATTAAGATATAATTTATTAATTGAATTGAAGTATTCATTCTTAAAGTAAAAGATTCATTATTATTTTATAGGGTTCCTGACTTTCCTGACTTTCCTGACTACAATCATTGCTGACATTGTACATCTGTAAATACTCGTTGTGACAATAAACGTTATTTAACGTTGCACTGAAGGAATTGGCGTGCCAGAGAGGTTTTCCCAACATTCCCGATGAAATTTTTTTAGCCTGCGTAGTAGTATGGTAGTAGTACGAAAAAGTTGCATGTAATACTATGTAATAGCAAAGAATACTATCATTTAATGTGCCTCAGACTGGTCCAATCTTAAGTAGTGGTATCCAGTAGCATCCTGTCTTGCCATAGTAGCATCCAGTCTTGCTAATAGTAGCATATAGTAGTATGCAGTAACACGCTAGCCTAGTAACAAGGTAGCATGCTACTACATGCTTCTACTTCGAACTAGAAGCCAGTAGTAGCATTAGTTAGTAATGCATGCTACTTTTTCGTACTACTTCATAGTACTATTTTGAGATACATTTTTCATCGGGTTAGCAATGATTTATAACTATGCAACTAACTCGAGCTTCAAACAACTCTTTCCAGCATGTCATTTTATTTCAGTACCAAAATGAGTGGGTACACAAGCTACCGGGTGTTTATCAGTCTTTTAAGGCACAGTTACAGGTTCTCAGGAACCAGAATTGTTCAGGGTTACTACAGCGTCCGAATTAGCAGCATCAAAACATTCGCTGTTGTTAAAATGTAGGCTACCATATACAAATCTATACAAGCTTCTTATAAACTTATCACTATGTTTACTATACATTGTGCAACATATCTCGCAGACTGCCTTACTTTTGTCTGTCCTAAACCCTGTAGGCTAAAATGGAAAGGGTGTGTTTCAACCTCTTACAACAGTTACTAGCTGATTTTTTTTTTTTATTCGAGGGAGGTTACCTTCAGTTCAAAGGTCTCATCTTAAATAAAGTTTATGGTCGCCGTAGCTGGTCAGCATTCTTACCATTACCTTTGTTCCTCCTGCACCTCCAGAGACACTTAGGGATTCAGCCTTCACGTTTAGCAAAATCAAAATTTCGAATTTAGCCCCGATCTTTTTCGTCTAATAGATACATCTAAAAAAACGTATCTTTATTGTCCACCCTGATTTTTTCTTCCTTTCCTTCAAACTTTGAACGTCGAACTTGAAGTTCGAACTTGGAGCGTGTTTCACCCTACTTACCGTAGTTACTACGCATGACGTCACGAATTCTATTCTTGCCGTCATGACTGGAACGATTTTTCTGTTTTCCAGCAGAATATCATGCTGCGGTCGAATCCGACCAATCACTTTACAGAGATGCGTAGTTACCACGCGTACGACGCTCCCAAGCATGGTAAGCAAATAGTTACTATTTCGAGCCTAGTCAGCCTAGTTACTTTTTACGAGGTTGGAACGAAAATATTTACTAAACTGTACCGACGCCCGGCAAAAACTTTTTTTTTATTTCTTCTGGATTCCTTCTGTATAAAAAGAACCCAATGTGCCGACGAGAATACCGAGGCACGACAAAAGCATGCAGAATTCGATTTCTTCAGTGTTTTGCCCGACAAACGTTTGCAGGATTTTATTTCTTACATATAAAAACACCCGATGTGCCGATGAGTCGACCGATGCCATACAAAAAGCATACAAAATTTTATTTCTTCTGTGTTTGCCTAATTGACCCCTAATTGCGTTATTTGCTACTGGGATTAATCTTATCGCTACTAGGATACGATTAATCCGAATCAGAGATAATCTTATCTCAGGAGCGACAAGACTAATCCAAGTAGCAAATACTGCAAGCTTTTTTTTTTTTTTTTACAGTGTAATAGTTATTATTGTTAGAAGGGTGGAAGACGCTCTTGGTCTGCTAGGTGGATAAAACGACGAACGTGAAAGGAATCCTTTCAAAGGATCGCCGGAGTCGAAACTCCAACTAATGTCACCCAAGATCGGATTCTGTTCAAGCTTTCCTGTACTTGTAAAAGCTGCTTTAAGCAAAGAGTGAACGACGACACTGAATACGGAAATTTAGCATCTGGCCAAGCGGTCGAAAGGGATTGGCTCCAAGCCAGACCCAAAGACCCAGACCCCCCCCCCCCCCCCATCTGGGAACTTTGGCAGAAAAAGGTCACAAAGGAATCCTGAAGTACAGTCGATGTTTGCTTATTTGAACACTTTTTTACCTGTTCCACTACCTTGGCTTTGTCACCTGCATATAAAAATAGTAAAATGGAAATAAAAAGTAACAATCTTGATATCGGCTAACGGCCTATTTCAGTGTTATCCTGGCACAAACTTCAAGTAGAAATTCATTCATTTGATTTTGAATTTACTAAAAAGGTCCTTCCTCTTTTGAAGGCATCTGCAGGTTCGGACCGCCATCTTCTCCATTGAAGCATTGAAAGCAAACCAGAGCCTCGTTTTTTTTCCACTTCTCTGCCACTTCCGGACTGATTCTTTCTACATCCGTTTTTGCACTGCAGCGCTTCCGAGGAAGACGGCAGCGCTTCTCGAGAATCGCGGACTTGCTCCCCGACCAAGTCCGTGCTTCCCTGCAAGATGCTGCAGCGCTGCCGCTTCAACCAAGAAGAAAGTGGATTCAAAAACGCATGTTGTGCAAAAGCAAAGAAGTGCTGCAGCAGCGATGCGGCAGCGCTATTGCAACAAAAACGAGGCTCAGGTGTCACTTGAGTCACTTTCAGCCGTGAATCAGCAAAATATTCAAAAAGTGACAAAAGCGTGAGTAGCTATTAGAAGTATTCATAGTAAAAAGTGCCTTGTTTGGGTTTTAGTTTTTTCTTCGGCGATCGCTCACCGTTAGCAGCCGTTCACGTAAGCATACCTCTACTGTACTTCTACTGTACAAATAATGAGAACTTGTCAAGAGAAAAGTAAACAAATAGCACGTGGCCTTGTCCTATTCTCACTATGTTAACTCACCATTTTCAGAACCGCAGAAATAACTGGATAAAATACATACAATTTCCCATTACCGCCGGAATCTTAGTTAGCATTGCAAATGGAACAGTTTAATTACAGCAATAATTTAAAAACGTAGTCAGATATAATAATCACATAGTCATAGTCACATGGTAAGAAAATTCAGCTTCTAAATGGAGTCTCTGATTTATAGAGTTTCGATATCTTCCAACTGAGTGCCCTAGCGAATTGATTTTCATTGGAAACGCTACCCTGAACTGACGGCTTGTAACTCTTCGCCGAACCGGTTTTTCTGATTCAGAACGTTATTTCGATTATTACTATTAGCTTTCCACAGTTTTCTTTTATTTATCTTTTTACCAATCATTTAAACTCAACCAATTCTTGAGTTTTCAACTTTGTTTTGGAGGCGAGTTCCAAACGTCAACTCAGAGTAGCGTTTCCAATCGTACTTGTCGCAATAAGCTTAAAATGTAGTCAGATAAAGTGATCATGATGACTTTCCAAGTGAGCGTTCTAGCGAATTTAAGTATGACTGGAAAAGCTACTCCGAACCGACGCCTGTAACTCTTAAGTTGCATTTCAGCAATTAGCGTGTTGAACTCGTATCCTAAAGCATTGTCCTAATAGGTGTAATAAGGTGAATAGCGCTATACGCGATGTTTACGTCTTAATACACACGCCTGTTCAAATACAACCCAAGAGGTTCTTATCAATGCGGCATCCGGTGTTGCCAAGGTAATACAATTTTTCGAGCTCTAAAAATATCCGAAAAGGTTGTTGGTACTACTTGAAGTACGCGAGTACAATATAACGCAAACTATACTGTAAAAAAGCTTTTAATATAACGGATGGACAGCATTGATCCTCGAACTGACGAAAAGCCGTCGTAATAGAACAAAAACATGTTTTTGTTAAGAAAAGTTGTTTCTTTAGCTTCCAACAAAGTAGAACTGTTGTGCTTTCTTTGGCAACACTGACGACGCTGCGCCTCTCCTCGGCCCGCTGGCGGAACCAACCAAGCGATCTGATTGGCCCTGCATAAGCCAGAATAGAACGCTAGTCTATTCTCCTTATTCACCTTATTACAGCGCGCTCCGAGGAAAAGAGGAATCTGTAATAAGTCTTATACGCGGTAATACGCCTTATTACACCTTTTAGGACTATGCTTAAGACGCTGCGCTGACACCCGTTTTCAGCGCCCGTGTTTTGAGAACCCGGCACAGGATTTGATACTCTACCGAGTCCGTTTGTGTTTGGATTCGGTGTTGAGCTCGAAAGAAACACGGGAGCTAAACGGAACCCGTGTTCGGATGCGCTCCGTAAAAACGACTTGTGACGAACAGGCTTGAGTAGATGTGTAGATGGTTATTTTAGTGGTACTATCTTGGACTATCCCGGTTATCCTTTATTCAGATCTGCCTGGAGCCCATTCGATTTGCTGAAGAGGTTAAACGAATTGCCGAACATTCTCTAGATTGCTATGCTATTGGTACTATCTGGGACTAGCCGGCCTACCCACTTTCAGATATTTCTAGACCCTATGGGATTTGTTGAAGAAGTTGAACGGTTACTGAACGTTCTCTATACGGTTATTTTATTGATACTATCTGGGACTAGCCCATCTATCCTATTTTCAGATCTATCTACTCTTGGATTTGTTACGAAGTTGAACAAATTACTGAAAGTTCTCTATCGAGATCTATTTTTTGGTAATATTTGAGACCAGCGGATCTATCCTATATTCAGATCTATCTAGACGCTATTGGATTTGCTGAGGAGGTTGAACGACTTACTGAACATTCCCTTCATTTCAACATTTCAATGTTTCTATTTGGGACTAGCCCATCTATCGGATATTCAGATCTATCGAGCTAGGCCCTATTGGTCTTGTTGAAGAGACTGATCGAATTACTGAACGGTCTAAAGGGGTTATTTCATTGGTACTATCCGGGACTAGCGCATCTATCCTGTACCCAGACATATCTAGACCCTTCTGGATATGTTGAACGACTTACTGAACATTCTCTTCATTTGAACATTTCAATGTCTCTATTTGGGACTAGCCCATCTATCCTATTTTCAGATCTATCTACTCTTGGATTTGTTACGAAGTTGAACAAATTACTGAAAGTTCTCTATCGAGATCTATTTTTTGGTAATATTTGAGACCAGCGGATCTATCCTATATTCAGATCTATCTAGACGCTATTGGATTTGCTGAGGAGGTTGAACGACTTACTGAACATTCCCTTCATTTCAACATTTCAATGTTTCTATTTGGGACTAGCCCATCTATCGGATATTCAGATCTATCAAGCTAGGCCCTATTGGTCTTGTTGAAGAGACTGATCGAATTACTGAACGGTCTAAAGGGGTTATTTCATTGGTACTATCCGGGACTAGCGCATCTATCCTGTACCCAGACATATCTAGACCCTTCTGGATATGTTGAACGACTTACTGAACATTCTCTTCATTTGAACATTTCAATGTCTCTGTTTGGGACTAGCACATCTATCCTATACTCAGATCTATCTAGACCCAATAGATTTGCTGAAGGGTTTGGACGGATACTGAACGTTATCTAGAGGGTTATTTTATTGGTACTATCTGGGAGCCCATCTCTCCAATATTCAGATCTATCTAGACCCTACTGGTCTTGGTGAACACGTTGAACGAATACTGCACATTCTCTAGAGGGTTATTATCTTATCGGTACTATCTAGGACTAGCTTATTTATCTGACATTCAGATCTATCCAGGTTGGGTTTAAAACTATTTCTGCAGAAGTCGCTCTGAGAGCGCGTATAGGAATCGAATACCCGCATCGAATTTCGTTTCTAGGACGAATCGAGCATATATCTGGCGCCTAGTATCTGTAACACACGCATTGAGAACACTGGTGGCCTTCACAATCTCATTCAGCTTGTCAATTTCGTACGGCTTGACACCAAGCAACGCATTGACGGAATCGAGATGCGCTCTAAGCCTGTTTACAAATGGAAGCCGCCGCAGTTCTTTCCCGTTTTCAGCGCAGATCGGCTTCACCAGCGGATGGCAAGGAGCTTTCATACAATAAGCTTCGCCGTCGGGCACCGGCTCAAAGCAATACATGCACAGCTGCCAGTTTGTAAGCCACGATTCGACAATCTCATCGCAGTCCATGTACAGGACTCTCTTATCTCTTATCCCTTTCGCACAAACATTATAGATCAGCTGCAGTTCTTCCTCCTTGATCGGGCAACGGTCAAAATTTCGATTGAACCTGGACAACCCCTGAGCCTGTACAAGCTTCTCTCTCATATTAGGGTGATGTTTAGTGATCATCGGTCCGTAAGAGACAAGCAGCTTCTTCTTCCCAAAACTCATCACAGGTCTACGCGCTATGCAATACATCTTATCTTGAAGAAAGACGGCAGTGAAGTCTGGGTCACAACTGTGCTGCAGTAGGGGCGATTGCAAAAAGCGTCCAACGCCAATAATCGCTTCCTCGCCCTCTAACGAGAAAAGAGACTTTGTGATCGGCACACTGTTAGACCAGCCCTGGGTGGCGTAAACCATGCTGAAGATATGACAGAGTGTAAAGTACACGTGGTACTCTACGACGCTGAGTCCTCCGACTAATCTCTCTGGTATGAAGTTGAGCAGGTCCATGCCTACTGGTTGGTTGATTAGGCCCCCCTTTTTCAACAAGGTAACAAGGTAGCGCGCACATGCGATGTGTTCGAAGGCGACTCCATTGGGCGAAGCTGTATGATATTCATCCTGGAGAAATGGAGTTAGTTCACTATCAAAGATCGAAACCCGTCGAGCAACGCTTCTCACGTAATCAGAGTAGAAGAATTCAAGGGTTTGGACGACGAAATCCTCCAAATCATGCATTGTAAAGATTCGCAGGACCAGGAACATCTGAAAGCTGGCTTGACTGTCTATCATAGTTGGCAGGAGCGGACACTCCCGAGTATGAAACTTGGCTTTGTCGCGGCACTTAACAGAGCAAAAAGAGACGGTAGGGCACTTGACGCAAGGCACAGCGATGCGAATTTCACACAAGCAGGTTTGACAAATGTCATGGAAGAACTTTGGGTTGATCACAGACGCAAAAGCCTCGTCTTCGAACACAACCTCCCCAACTGCGACATCTGCTGTCAGGAAGCCGTATGTCCTCTCATCATCCATGTCACAGAAATCTTCGCACTTTGCAGACAGAGCGGGATACTCGTGATTTTCACCATATTCACTAACGCTTTTCATAAACTTCAGCCAATTCTTGTCAAAGGGTTCAAGCTTATCTGGAAGCTTCTTCATAATACTCTTAACATATTTTAGTGGGTTTTTCCTGACATCTGTTCCATCAGTAAGGACTGGTCCTAGTTTCAAAGCCTGGACACAATCCGTCATTCGCTTATGGACCTTGGATGGGGTTACATACTTGGATTCGAGGGCCAGGATGCAATCCTTGAGGCAGAGCTTATGCTCCCGGATGTGGAATAGGGCCGCAGATCGGTTGAAATAGGCGATTGACAAGTCCTCGGCAGTTGCATAACTAACGCACCGGTTATACTGTTTCAAAGCATTCATATACCTCTTATGCTTGAATAAGATGTTACCACTCTCCTTCACCTCTAGAAACAGCTCGTGTGACTTGACCACCATCAACAGGCTTGAGGGGTAAGTTACTTCAATTTTAGTCTTCTTTCGTAGGATCTCAAATGTCATAATAAGTCCGTGTATGACAGTATAGCTTCCGTCTGTTAGAATGTTCATCGTGTCTAACTCGCTGCTGTTCAGAACCTCGAGCGGGACCTCGATGGGTCTTTCGATTCGGGTCACAATGCGTTCAGCAAAGTCATCGAAAAAGGGATCGCCTTCGTACTCTCGCATAACTGAAACAAAAAACGCACATAAGATACGAGTGTTGTAAATGAAAATGGAGCGTACGCCGTAGGCTTAGGGTAAACGAGGGTGGTAGTAGACTAGGCTTTACGTTAACATATAAATAGTTTTATTCACAAACTTACTCTGTATAATGCAAATCCCAATCCGGATAAATATGAACACAGTGCAACGACTGACAAGATGAAAGACGAATAAAATAATGAATGACGAGCTTATATACTCTGACGTCGACTAAGTTTAGCCGGATGTGATTTAGTTTTGAATCTTCACTTGTGCGATTAAATTCTAGGAAGTATCCAAGGTTCGAGTTCACTTTACTATATACACACTTTACTATATTCATTGTATATTTAGTAGGCTAATTTGTCTTTAACGGTCAGCTGTTTATTAGTATGTAAGTGTGTGTGAGTTTGACTGACATGTTGTTGTTCCTTTTTTATACATTACTCTTCAGTTTTGAAGGATTCAAATAAATAATGATAATACATAGAGTTAGTTAAGCGCTTGACATACAGACCGACACAACACGAGGCTAACAGCATGCATAATTTAGCCGTTGTATGTATTCGAGGACGGAAGCTTCTGGGCACATTTGAATCAGTGCAACACCATTGGTCAGATCCAAGTCAACCCAATATTTGGCAAGTATGTGACATGACACAACGATCAAATAATTAATTAAATAATTAATTAATTAGGTTATTCGTTCTTCGTTATCCGTTAAGTAATTTATTTATAACCCGCCATTTTGAAAAAGTGGAGTAAATAGCAGAAAATAAATAAACCACATGAAGACACAGAAAAAAGGATTTAATTTTCAATCTTCGGCTAGGAAGCAATGGACATCGTCGTGCGCTGATTGGGCCCTGTTGTCCATGATTTGTTATAGCGACGAGGAAACACCAAAAGGGTAACACATGCATCTTGAATTTTGAACTTCTCCGTCAATGTATGGTTCTGACATAATTTCGACAAGTGGAGGAGGTGCTTTGCATATTTAAAATAAACATGATCTCGTCTTTTTAATCTCCTTCTTTCGCTGAACGTGAGTGACACCAGAACGAAATAGTAAAGAAGGAGCGCAGAAGGTGATGTACGAATTTCCCAAAGCTTTACGATTATAGCGCTCTCGGTTGGGGACGATGCGCCCATTGGCGGTACGGACTGGTTTACAAACTTCTTGAACAACCGAATAGCAAAATTTGAACAAGAGCAAAATCTGTGGAACACGATCGTGCAAGTCAACGCCTATGTTTGGCAAGTATGTGATGTGAGACCACGAACAATTTATTTATTAATTAGGTTATTCGTTCTTGGTGATACGTGTCTGGAAGCCTACCGAATGTTTGATAGAAAAGGAAATATTAGATACATCTTTTGCACTTTACTCTAACGCGAATGTGCCCAGCATTTCACATATATTGATTATCGAAAAGTAAGGCATTTAAGGTAGAGTGGTCAAATGCATGAAACAGATTTATTAATTATTTATTAATTAGGTTATTCGTTCTTGGTGATACGTGTCTGGAAGCCTACCGAATGTTTGATAGAAAAGGAAATATTAGATACATGTTTTGCAGTTTACTCGAACGCGAATGTGCCCAGCATTTCACATATATTGATTATCGAAAAGTAAGGCATTTAAGGTAGAGTGGTCAAATGCATGAAACAGATTTATTAATTATTATATTAATTATTTATTAATTAGGTTATTCGTTCCTGGTGATACGTGTCTGGAAGCCTACCGAAATGTTTGATAGAAAAGGAAATATTAGATACATGTTTTGCAGTTTACTCCAACGCGAATGTGCCCAGCATTTCACATATATAGACTATCGAAAAGTAAGGCATTTACGGTAGAGTGGTCAAATGCATGAAACAGAAACTTGTAAATAAACTATATAAACAAAGAAAAATAGACATTTTACATGATTCATTATCAAGTTCAAGAGCTTCATCCACAAACAAATCCAAACAAATCTGAGCAAGTTTCAAACTGGCGAAGGTGACAGAAGGGTGAGGGACGACTTGCCCCCAACCACCCATTGCACCTTCTGGCCGAGGGTAGAGTATCGGAGATCAGCACCGTAGTTTGCATGAATGAATGAACCAGGCCATCATGCAACAAAACAAAACGTGAACAATCTTACATGCGTAAAAGTGGAGAGTAGGCCAAGAGAATAGGAGGTGCAAGATTGGCAGTGTAGGCTGGGGTTCTAGGCGAGAACTAGAAAAGAACCTACTAGTCCCAAATACACACGCCAGGGATGGTACAAGGGATTAGCTGGGTACCCGGATTAACTCATATACCTACCTACGGATACATAAGAGTAGGGTAACTGGACGCAGTATCCAGTAACAAGTGTAAGAATAAGCTTGTGCGTGCAGGAAGAGTATGTGTATGTGAAGCAAAAAGTGCTGGCAGGATGTTTTCTAAGTTTTGAATGCGTTAAGCCCAGGCAGAACAAAGATAAACAAGGGAGGGGAGTGTACCGGGTTTTTTTTAGCCGGTTTTTTTTTCGCCGGGGGGGGGGGGGGAGGGGTTGGCGGGGAGGTTTTGTCCGGGGGGGGGGGGGGGGTCGCCGGGTTTTTTTCGTCGGAACCCGTAGGCTGGCTGCTTCGGATTCCCTGAGGTTTTATGCTGCAGCCAAGGAGACATGGGGGGAAGAAATTTATTTTAAGGTGGGAATTCCTTTGGGTCTAGACGATACCCCCCCCCCCCCCCGGAGAAAACCGCCCCGGTACCACCATCCCTCCCCGGCTAAAAAAAAAACCCGGTACCAAAGTCCCCCGGACCCCAAAAAAAACGGTGACAACCCCCCCCCCCCCCGAATCCTTAAAAAAGTGGAATCCTAAAAAAAAAGACAATCCCAAAAGAATCTCTTAGTCCCAAATAATCCCTACGCTTCGCATAGTACAAGGCCAAATATCCCTACGCTACGTATAGTACAAGGGATTAGCTGGGTACCCGGATTAGCTCATGTACCTACTGACGTATATATAAGAGTAGAATAACTGGACGCAACTTCATTCGCAGACTTGACTGTAAAATGTCTGAAGTACAGTAGATATCCAGTAACAAGTGTAAGAATAAGCTTGTGTGTGCACAAAAAGTATGTATATGTGAAGTAATAAGTGCTGGTTGGATGTGTTCTTAGTTTTGAATGCGTTAAGCGTAGGCAGAACAAATATAAACAAGGGAGGGGAGTGTAAAGCGAAGGTGAAGATTGGTGGTGACAGAACAATTGCTGAAGTGAACTAACACACGCATTCACCTGGAGCTTTGGTCAGTGAGGTGTTAAAAGTGAAAGATCAAAACCCGTGCCACTCAGTGTAACGACCCCCCCCCCCCCCAACAAATCCTTTCCCAATTATTTCCATTTCTTGCCGTGGAAGCTGCAGTTAGTTGCCTCTTAGTTTTTGGGATCCCAAGACGTAAGTGGCGGGATACCTATGACATCGCAAAAGTTGTGCCTCGTGTGCGCCCCTCGTGTACCTTGTTTTTGCTTCTCGCCTTTACAATAATCAAACTGGAATAAGGAATTGCGTTCTCATTTGCATGTTTCTAGTTGTTCGGATACGAAGAGATTTTTCAATCTTATTTTGTCAGAATGAGAAGTATGATTGTCAGATTTGAGCTTCCACGATCGAAAGACAATTGTCAAATCATGAATTTCACCCTGCAGCACACAGTTCTGATCCAAACTTTAACACGATTTGTTATGTACCAATATCTCTCGGTTCAAGTAAAAATCAGGCTGATTTTGCTTGTGGTGTACATTTTCAAGAATTTGTTAATCTCATGCAAAGATTCTTTGTATTTTAACACAAAAAATTTCTGATGACAGGAATTTTTCACCATTGCGACGTTAAAAATAAATCGTCTTCGTGAGCAATGAGAGAAGATGTAATGACGGGCCTGATTATTGCAACCGGTCGTTTGATTTTTATGTGGTTTTTTAACTATAAATTTAGAAAAAAAATGCTCTGTTTCAATTTTTTTTTTTCTGAATGATGGGTCCTTCTTTTTCGGAAAGGGCCGAACTGAAGCAAATTATCAACTTCCAGGTAAATTTTTCTGGATTCGTCGTGAACTACGACAGACGGGCAGATTCGTACTAAGTGGCCTGTTTGGGATCTGAAAAGACATTCTGATCATATTGGATTCTACAAAATCTGCCGTAGGCTGTATTTACTGAAAGGTCGCGTGATTTCCTTCGGGTTTTAGGCTTGGCTTTCGGGGCTTAGGCCACATTAAAAGCTAGACTTAAATAGGGCCTCAGGGAGAAGTAATATTTTGGCCGTAAAAACTCATAGCTCACTTTAAAATTTCGTCTGCGGCGCTCAGTTTCACTCTGTCTGATATCAAGAACAAATAATCAGATAGAACCTTCGTCTCCCTATCTCTGTAATATGACTATGCGGAGTAGAGTATTTCCCTGTACCTTTCCGCTGTGAACGAGCGAAGGTTACTAGCTTCGAGCCACATCACGTTTGATTACCTCTACAATTACCGATATCGCTGTGAAACCACCTTGAGGAAAAGTAGAAGACACAGCTGATTGGTTCTTTGGACGCGCTCAAGAGCGGGTCAGCGCGCGGAGTAGGCCTCCTGCATTTTCTTTTTCTGCGATGAGCAACGGCGAGGACGGAAGTAGAGAAAACGGGTAAAAAGCTACAGTAAATACCTCTAGGTCCGCTCAGTTTTGTCGGGGTATTCATAGTCCCTGCATGGTACCAAAGACAGAGGTTCTATCTGATTGTTTGTTCTTGCTGATATACAGTCATCAGAAACTGCTGCGGGTCGGGCTATTGCGGAAGCAAACTCCTCTTATTACGGATGACATTCACTTATGACATTCATTTATGACGAAAAATCCAATGTTCGGCTTGCCCGTGAAGGAATTTTGAAAATAAACTGAAATTGAATTGAATTAACCTTACAAATACTAGCTTTCATGTTTCTTTTAATTCGAATAGTTTCCCGCATGTGGTGCTGTGTTTCTTGGCTATTATTCATAACTGGTATTAATCTTGAGAATTACCGGACATCTGCCAATCGTGTTTATTGAGGGAGTCGCCTCCCCCGCCCAAGCCCTTCAAACCGCACCTGAGCTTGGCGATACGACTAGGCTTCTTCAGTCTTAAACGCTTGCAGGTGTGAAAACCTGAAACGGGCGGCAGTGCGCCGACCCCCCCCCCCCCCCTCGAGTTTTTGGCTAGCGACGCCCATGAGTACCATGAATCCAAAAGAAAAAGTTAATTCAATGGAAGTTGATTATATGAATAGCAGAGCAAGGAATTAGCAAAATTTCATCGGGAACAAGTGAAAGTACTGGGTAACTTGAGGGGCGAACCTCAGCCCTATAGTGAGATCCTCCCTAGATAGAGTAATTTAACATTGAAAAGTATAGGGCTTTTGGCTTTGAGACCAGATTATTCACGTTTTATTACTATTATAAGCCTATAAATAGCTGGAAACGATTCCTAGCTTTTTCTTAATTGTATAATTACAGCTTTCATAGAAAAGTTTGATCAGAAATGAGAGTTTGAAGGCTTGAAACATTCACTACAAAAACGAATACTGCTTCCTATTGGTTGGTTTCTGAATGATACATCATAACCGACCAATAGGATTCGAAACTCCGTTTTTGTGTTCAAACTTTGAAGCCTTCAAGCTCTTACTTGCTTGGAAACTCTTTTGCAAAAACATAATGATTCGATTAACATTCCTGCAAGTCCCTGGCTCAGAATGACGGTCAAACGCCGATAATTTAATTTCAAAGTCCTATATCTCCCAATGTTAAATTTTTTTGTTACGATCCCGTGATGATGGTGTAGCGATATCCGTTTTCATCGGGTAGGGTGCAATCTCTGTATTAAGGGAAACTTAGAGATGTGTCAAGATACCAGGGGACCCTACTGAGTTTTACATATAATGCACAGAAGGAGATCCTTCCAAAAGTCATATTTACCAAATCAACTCACCAAGTTGCTGCAGCTCACATGACTGAGACCATACGTGATCACTCCTTTTCTTACATTCTCCTTTCAGCTAGAAACAAACACAATAGAAGTTAGAAACTGCAACAGACCTATAGGATACAAACAGTAAAGCTGAGGGTGGAGTACAGAAGAGAAGTGGTAGGATACTTGCAACATTATTCAACTGTGGACATCAGAATTTTTAACCAGTGACAAATCCAAACACCTACTTAAACATTCTCAGAAGATCTTAACTTTCTGGATGACGCAGTTGAAATGGCAATTACCAAGTTGAATAATGTCCAAAAGAACCATGTCTTTGCTATACTGTACCTACTAATAATATCTTTTTTTTCCTTAATAGCTCGTACAATTCACTCGCTAGCATTGGATCGTCATACAGTTTACCACCAATACATATAATAACACTATAAAAGACATTTTGATAATAAGTTTAAAAATTCACAGTCGACACTTATTATATACAATTTACCTTAATAATTAATACATAGAATTAAAGTGGTGTATGAAATAGGGTACAAAGGACTTGAGGTACCTATCAGTAGAATGTGTATTTGGGCGAACAAGTTTCGGAGAATTATCAGTTGCTTCAAAGTCCGGTAATGTAGTTCTATGAAGGTCTGACGTCAGGCATTTGCTTCCAAAGTCAATTGTCAGTTTGTGTTGTCTCTCAGAGAGAGTAGGCTAGAGACATCAAGCTTGGCTAATCTATCTGCATAAGAAGTGTAGGTTGGGCCAAGGATAATCTTCACGACCCTCTTCCGGATACTCACTACACATACTTAATACTTACTACAAATGCTTGATGGGCAGATAAACTGCATCAAAAGCTGGAGTACACCAAAGTATTCAACATAGCCTATGCTCACTAAGTCTACTGGTAGTGGCACTATTTCAGTAAGCCTGGTGGGGGGGGGGGGGCAAAGATCAATTTTGGGCTCCAACCCCAGATTTAATATACAGACTTAAATTTGAGTTACTCTTTTTGAGGTAGTTTTAAAATGTACTTTTAAGTTAAGTCATTTCTTTACATTTTGCCTTCTGAAACAATTTAGCGAAAAAAAAGCACCAGGGACAAATAAATATTCCTTGAGCCCAAGCTGACATTATATTCAAATAATGCATCAAACAGATACATCAGTTATGATGCTTTGACAGCGATATTTCGGCCCTGACAAAAGCATCATAGCTGGTGTATCCATTTTATGCTTTATTTGAATACAAGGATAAATATTTTGAAATCCCTTTTGGGCTTGTTCAGGTGTTACTTCTAAAAGACTGCAGAAATATACTTGGGTTGGCTTGGCTGGGGAGAGTTATACCATATTAGCCAAGATACCATCAAATTAAAGAGATTTTTAGCAGATAGCGATTGAACTATACAGACAGAATAATAAATTCTCAAAAGGCAGAAATAGGCATCATAAAGTATTATTATATTATTGATGAAAGGGCTGCAAGAAACTGTTTTTGTTTTTTAAACCCACATGTGGATAACTAATTTTTATAAAAACTCAAAATGAAAGAAATTAACAATTTCATTTTTTCATTTTTTGATGAAGAACATCAAAATACATCCATCCTGGCTAAATTAATTGATACCAAAAGTAATCCATTTACCGTAGGCTACTTCTATTTCTTACTTGAAGAATTGCCTTGTGCAAAACAAAGTAAAAAAGGTGCAAATACATGAGACCCAAAAATGGTCCCAAAATCCCAAGTCTCAAATGCCAACTAAATAACGCACCCTTCTTCAAAATGAGTGTAGGCTTTGGAAATACCTGCTTCTATCATTACTGATGAGACTCCAACCAGAAGCCTAAGGATCTAAGCCTAGGCTAATAGAGAGATTGCACCATACCCGACGAAAACGGACGGGATCATAACAAAAAAATTTAAGATTAGGAAGTATAAGACTTTCAACTTTGAAATTAAATTATCAGCGTTTTATCATCCTTCTGAGCCAAGAACTTGCTGGAAATATTAATTGGTCTATTCCCTAATCGTATATTTCTATTTTTGCAAAAGAGTTTTCATGGAAGTAAGAGTTTGAAGGCGTCAAAGTTTGTAAACAAAGACGGAGTCTAAACCTATTGGTCAATTATGACACATTTTTTCAAATCCGAGTCATCGTCGACCAATAGGATTAGAGACTCTGTAGAGACTCTGCAAACATAGAATTATACGGTTAAGGAATAGCCCAATTAAAATTTCCAGCAAGTTCCTGACTCAGAATGATAATAAGACGCCGATAATTTAATTTCAAAGTTGAAAATCCTATGTATAATACCTCCCAATGTTAAATTTTTTTGTTATGATCCCGTGATGATGGAGTAGCAATATCCATTTTCATCGGGTAGGGTGCAATATCTCTATAGCAGCAGACAATTAAGGTAAAGAAAAGAGCACACACGGTCCAACAAAATATAATGAAAACAGATTAACAAAGGGTGCAGCAGTGAAGGTAAGAAATCACAATCCTATCCCAAAAGACGTGTCTTTGATTTACGTACTCTACTTCTAAACTCGTCTATAGGCTCAGATTCTTTCTTCAACAGTGAAAGAACATGAGCAGGCACCATGTCCAAGTGTCACTTTGCCAAAATTCAAACTTTGCGCGGTTTATAATGTGATAGAGATAATAGTTGCGTTTTTGCAGATACCGTGCACCGTGGTATCTGTTACCACGGTAACTGGATATGCACCGTGCAGCACCGTGATATTATTATCTGATACTACGGTTGCTGTACAAAACGACAATTGCCTAAAATAGCATTTTTTGAAGTGACCCCAAAGGAATAATGATATCCAGTCCAGTATCACTAATTGCAGTAATTGCCAAACTTCTTTCCCACCAATTTGACAAAATCCTAACCAATTGTTGGTGATGATGAAAGTGAGATGACTTTTTCAGATACCACTATCAGTTACCAGGTCGGACCGTGGTATCTTAATCTCAGATACCACGATAACTGCAAAAACGCCTTTTGACCGTGGTATCAGATACCACGGTTACTGCGAAAACGACTTTAGATTGCGGTATCGGATACCATGGTTTCTGCAAAAACGCAACAAATAAGGGATTCTCGTGACTACTAGGCAAAATCGTCTATAGGTATACCTAGCAGAAGAGCTGAAAGTGGCACCACAGCTATCCCCAACGACGTAATTGGTTGACACAGGATTTGAGTTGTTAACGCCCATAATTCAGTCTCAAAGTCGAAAACGTTACGCTATACTTAACTTGAATAGGAAGTTCACCTTTCTCCCTTTTTCTATGCCGGTGGGAAGTATCCGTTTTCTTCGGGTAGGTTGAAATCGCTCTGATTGTGAAAATGAAAATGTAGTCGCTTTATAGGTCGCAAATTTGTCTTTCCGTCTATATATCGACTGTAATAACTTACTGCGATACTGTAGTGAGAGGAACCCCCGCGCTCCCTCACCCGGGAAATAATGCCCAAACCGGCGAGAGTCCCCTGAATCATTGGTTGATTCAAGGGACTCTCGCAAAGTTTCTCCGTGTCGGAAAAACCTCTTTTCCCTGTACTTCGATTCCCTTGCCAAGTATCTTGAGCACTTCATGCTATGAGAGCTCTCAGAAACGGAAAAAAGTAGCTATATAAAGGACCAAGATATTGCAGTATGCAAGTCAGTCGATCTTAAGTGAAACTACAAGTGCACGCAAGTGCACAAGTGTCGTGACGTTTATTAAACCTATACTCGCACTCTATAGTTTGTGACTCTATAACGCCCTAGGAGATAGACCCCACGAGCCTCCTCCACGCTACCGATTATATTACGGGACCGAGTCCAAGGGTACATCTTGACAATGAGTCAAGCAAACTATGGTGATTTACACCATGTCAGAATAGAGTTTGGGATATTGTGATAGAAAAACATGGGAAAATGGTAAAGAAAAATAGAAAACGTAAGAGAAAGGAGGCCACAACGTGACTGACATGGATTTAGGTAAACATAAGGAAGGAAATTCCGAATCTAGTCCCCCACCCTCGAATACCCCCCCCCCCCCTTTCAGCTTTGAAAATTGTATTTAAGGTATAGGCTAGTGTACAGAAAAGTGATTGTTTTGATGTGGTGTTTATTAAGCCCTCGGTTGCGTGCTATGTATAGGCTTCTGTAGATTTTAGTTAATTTTCGCATCTGGTGTGCTAGTGTGTTATCAAAAAAATTGGTGTCCCGTTGGGCTGTTGGATTATCTTTGGGGTTGGATAGTCACGAAAGTTGTTCCCCAGGGTTGGTCACCAAAAGTAACTTCGTACACCCTGTAAAGTAACCCAAAAGTATCTCAAAGTAACCCAAAGTAACCCAATATAACCCAATGCAACCCAAAAATAACCCATTGTAACCCAATGCAATATAATCCAAAGTAACCCAATGTAACCAAAAGTAACCCGAAGTAACCCTGAGTAACCCAAAGTAACTCGTACAACCTGGTTCTTGGTGACCAACCCTGGGTTGTTCCGTCGAGATGAGACGCGTAAAAAAAAAAAAAAAAAAAAAAACCTAAAGCACCAGGTATCCGACCTCTTGCACTCGTTCACTACTACTTGCACTCGTTCAGTTACCAGCTCCACAAAATATGGTGAAAATCGAAAACCTAAAGCTGAAAGCTGCTACAGCGCTCGCAATATATTGTTTCAAGAAACACTCCACTAAAAACGCTATGACGTCATGTTCATTTTCGACCATCCATGCTCGACCGTCCATACTCGACCGAATTTGTAGGCCCTTTAAAAAATCATGCGGTAGGCGGGACCACGGTAGGAGGAGCCTGTCTCGACCAATCACAAGATGAGCCATTTTCAAATTTAAAAGGATGTTGCAGTATCGGAGAATGACGTTGGAACCATAGGCTGATACTGAGCCATTTAGATCGGGAATCCCATGTTAAAAATCCTGAGCCATTTAGATAGGGAATCCCATGTTAAAAATCATGAGCCGTTTAGATAGGATATGGCTCAGTGTCTCCAGAGGTACCTCTACTCACACCATAACCGGCGCGCAGCCGGTTCTCTATGCCGAGTCTTTTCCTGCACCATTTTGTGAATTCTGAAAGCTGGTAAAGTGTGAAAATCTGTTGATAAAATCAGCATAGAAAGAATTTAACTGTTAAAAGATCTGTTAAACCTTTATCCTCAGGAAGACCAACTAATTTGACCAGAGAACCAGACGAGTAGTAGTTAATATGGAGCAAGAAAATGTGTCGAATACATATCTACACTTTCTGTTTTCAACGTCTCTATAGTTGGACCAGAATGCGGCCGAAGAAGGGGAAACCAGTCGACAGGAGTGTCGAAAGTGAAGTCAGAACACACAGCACAGAATTGGGCACCGGATCAGTACTCCGACGGGAATCCGGGGAAAAGCAAAAATAGATAGAACACATTTCGAAAATAATAAAAGCCGTAGTGCAAAATTCTTCCCTGGCTCTATGGTCAAACTATCGTCAAACCGTTCAGCCACTGTTTACATTTATTCAAGTTTATCTGCACAACTTCGTAGCACAAAGACAGATTATGGTGCAAAAAGACGATCAGGTTTCGGCGGTCGTGGGCTGGAGTTCCTGTCAGGATTTTGAGCACTGTCATCCCTTTCATGCGGTAAGGGACAGATTCATCTTCAAGGTTTTTCATTTGAATTGCGTTAGATCCGGAGATGAAGCCAGAATGGCTGGGAGTCCGGGGCACTGGACCGAGGCACTGGACACCCCAGATTCCAGAACCTGGATGGGTGTCATAGGGACAAGGCCGTCTAGGAAAAAGAACAAAGATATTGGATAGGACGGGGAGAAAAGCAAGAGTGATTTGAGTTGTGATTGGGAGGCAAGAGATGACCGAAAGTGACACATTTAAAAATTTGAAGAAAACGCCTGTTTTTTTTTAACCCGTAGCCATAATTTAACTTATTTTTATATTACTTAAAAAAAAAGAAAAAAAAATCTTATTTCGTACTTTTTGTGACTACTCCTCCTTCCCTCAGTGACGTTAATTTTAATCTAGTTTTACCCATTTTTAACTATTTACGTCACTTAACTTTTGGAAATAAGCCCGTATTGTATTTACTATTCTTCCCCCCTAAGACAGTTTATTTTTATTTTTGTCTAAATTACAAAAAAAATAAAAATAAAACACCTATCAGAAAACGCAATGCCAAATTGCCGCAAGATGCGCTAGAGAAAATATTAAAATCACTCGCAATTTAAAATAGCCAAACAAACCTGGATAAACGTAAACCAAGAAGTAAACTATCATTGTTTACTTTATGCTAGCGCATCTCGCAGCCAAAAAAGAACTGATCTGGGAGCAATTTATAAAGTTAACTATCATCCTCTTCTTGATATCTGGAAGGGTCTGTATGACTGTACTGAGCCTGGCTTTAAAGCCGAGATCCCTTCCATTTTTTCCGTCCGCAGTTGGTGAAAATTGAGAAGAAACGCCCCAGAAAACCTAATTGTCTGTCCGCACTACTAACTAATATAGGCTTATGTCTTCATTCGTAATAGCCTCTTATGGTTAATTGACATGATCCTGGGCTTGTCGCAATGCCTTTGAAGCTGAAAGTTGCAGTGTCTGCTTCGACCCGATACACGCCTGCCATGTCAATTCCACACAACCTGAAATAAAAAGAGTTGAAACGTGTATTTTTACGTATGCTACGAAAATGGATACTGCAGTCAGTCACTCTCTATAGGCATCTGCTAAACAATACAAGATTTCGACGGGATAGACTAACAAGACCAAAGGTTCCGATGGGGTCCCAAAAATTCAATATCTGATCCAGACAAGTGGGTCTTGTTTTAGCCAGATCCAGTCCTTGAACTTTTTTACAATTAAAGTTCAGAAAAAGATTAAGGCCAAATAGCTAATCATCTGAGAAAACCAAGTTCAGATTTGGATTCAGCATGTGTGTCTACCCCTATAAGTCATATTAGTTTTGACGAAAACTTCCTGCCACTTCTGCCAATTTCCCGGTTTCGGCCGAACTTCAGAACTACTTGTCCGGCGAAAAAAGAAAGCTCAAAAACGAACTCAGGGTTCTTTCCCCAGTAATGAACATCTAATCAACCAGAAATAAAACTGTAACTTCTAACAATTTTCCGGTTTTGGCCGGATTCCGGGCGAACTACTTGTCCGTCGAGAAAATGGTTTTCACCGTCGTCTTCAGCATGTCTTCCTACCCCTAAATCGAATATCAAATCAACTTTAAATAAAACTTTTACGTTTAACAAACTTTCCGGCTGTCAATTAGGTAGCCAAACTACTTGTCTGATGACAAAATGGTTTTCACCACCGTGTTCAGCATGTCTTCTTACCCCAAAATCGACTATCACATTAGCTGTTTCAAAATATTTTGTTTGCCCCTTAATTTGAACCCCCTCCACCACCCCTAAATGTAGGACTACAAAGCCCATCTACGAACTCGACTGGTTCGACGACCCAACGAATCCTCACACCTAGTTTCATCAAAATATCTCATTCCCTTCGAGAGTTATCGTGCTTACAGACGGGCAGACGGACGGACAGACGGACAACTTTTGCGATGTCATAGGTATCCCTCCACTTACCTTTTGGGATCCCAAAAAGAGGCACGGCACGGCACGACATAGTGTAGGAGGCACGAGTACTAAGAAGAGGCACGAAAACTAAAAGGACCCTTTCAGTCTTCAGCGTGAGGGACAGAAACAATGTTCTAACGTGCCTTCTATTAGGCTCTGGATCATTTTACTTGTCTACTTCTGCTACTTGCTAATCTCTTTCTATTACTCGTGCTTCCTGCGCCATGCTGTGCCTCTTTTTAGTCGATCCCTCTCTACGACTTGGAGGCAATGAAAATAACAAGACCGAAGGTGTCGATGGGATCCCAAAAATCTAATATTTGATTCAGACAATCGAGTTTTGTCTTCGCCAGATCATGTCTTGGACAGGCTAATAATCAGAGAAAACCAAGTTCAGATATACCTCTATAAGCCATATCTATTTTGACGATACTGACCGAGACTTTCTGCCGATTTCCGAGCGAACTACTAGTCCAGCAAAAAAAAAAATACAGAAACAAAACCAGCGTATCTCCTTATCCCTATAAAGAACATCTAATCAACTTTGAATAAAAGTTTGACTTAAAAAAAAATCTGGTTACAACCGGGTTCCGGAATAATTATATGTCCGGGTAAAAAACCATTGTCATAAACCGACTCAGCCTCTCTTCTTACCCCTTAATCTGTCATCTAATCGAACTTTTGCTTTTAACAAATTTTCCGGTTTCGGCCGGATTCCGGGCGAACTACATGTCTGCGTAGAATTTTTTTTCCACTTGAGTGTTCAACATCTTTTCTTGCCTTAAATCGAACATCTAATCAACTCTAAATAAAACTTCTAATTTTAACAAACTTTCCGGTTTCGGCCGGATTCCGGGCGAACTACTTGTCCGTCGAATGGTCTTCACCATAGTCTTCAGCATGTCTTCCTACCCCTAAATCGAACATCTAATCAACTTCAAATAAAACTTTTACTTTTAACAAACTTTCCGGTTTGGGCCGGATTCTGGGAGAACTACTCGTTCGATGAAAAAATAGTTATCACCATCGTGCTCAGCATGTCTTCTTACCCCATAATCGATCACATTAGCTGTTTCAAAATATTTTGTTTGCCCCTTAATTTGAACCCCCACCCCTAAATGTAGGGCTACAAAGCCCATCTACGAACTTGACTGGTCCGACGACCTAACGAATCCTCACACCAAGTTTCATCAAAATATCTCATTCCCCTCGAGAGTTATCGTGCTTACAGACGGACGGACAGACGGACAACTTTTGCGATGTCATAGGTATCCCTCCACTTACGTTTTGGGATCCCAAAAACGAACAATATAAACAAAAGTAAATAAAAATACGTTCTACGGTCTACACAGTAAAACAAAACTTTCCGCTTTCAGATAATTTAATCTGTATTATTTTGCATTCTAGCGTCTCAATCCTCCGTCAGAATTTAACTCTCCGAACTCGGAATAAAACTCTCCAAATTCGGTGATGTGCAGTTACTAAAGTCTGATGTAAGAGAGACATTTACACGGTAAGGCTACCCTGTGGTACCTCGTGAATACTTTAATAAAACAGAATTACTCTGTCCAATTACCCTAGACATCTCTTCTTCAACCTTTCGTTCAGAGGCGCGACTTTGCGTAAACCTAGGGGGGGGGGGGGGGGGCAACGGAGTTGTCACGGGCCCCTTCCCATCCCTCATAGTATATTTTACATACATGAGGCGAAAGATACTGACGTTACTCAGAACATATGAACGAAAAGTAAATATAATATGTTCAGAATGACTGGTTTAAAACATATTTTGCTCCCCCCCCCCAAAATGAAGCCCCTGCTTCTGTTCCCTTTAATTATTTCCAATTCTCATTGAGTTCACTCAAGTTTTCAATGCTATAGGTTCATCCCTCAACTAGGTTCTCATTCATACTGCCATACTTCAGGCATGAACTGGCACTGCACCGGCCATAAATAGTCCTCATGATCATTCATGATAAAAAAAAAATTGCCGATTTTATTCCTAACAGCCATCATTTGCATTGTATCAGCCGGAATTACAATTCAAGATCTCACAGGACAAACACGGAAACTCCGAGCTGATGCCTTGGAAAGACGTTTAGGGTCGGGTGGTCGGGACCGGAATTCATGTTAGAATTTTCTGCACCGTCATCATATGAAAAAACTGAGAGCTTGGTCACACTAGGCTCCAAAAGCCGCCTATTCGACAAATATCAGTTCTTTTATTATTGTATCATACTGGTGTTGCGCCTTATATTTCTTATGGTTGTGTCCTTTGATCTAGTAATTTCTAGGCAAATTTTAAAAGAGTGCAGATTCTACAAAATAAAACAGTACGTCTTCTTGGTAATTATGGAAAATGTGAATGATCCCGCGTCATGTTTTAAGAATTTACGAGTGTTTAATATTGGTCAGATTCGTCAAGCTGATCAAGCTGCTGTTTTTGCGTGTCGTTGTTGGAATGATCTATGTCCTGCAGTGTTCACCGAATTTTTCTCGCAAACCCTTCACTCCACAGGGATGCGACAAGAGAGGCGGATAATTGTATTGTTGAGTACCAAGACACCACACGTGCAGCTTTCGGAATTAGGTCTCTAGCTCCCGCTATTTGGAATGATATCGCAGTTGTCATTCGGAAGGCTGAACACATTGGGTCATTTAAAGTAAAACTTAAAAAACATTTATTGGGAGAGAGGAGTTAATTTTCTTCCTTTTTTCTTTCTTTTTTCTTTGATTTTTTTTTTCTTTTTAGATTTTGGTATTAAAGGTTAATTGAGAGTGTTCTTGTCCTTTATCTTTTTCATGAAATTTGATACAGGTTGAGAATCAGAGGATTGCAGTTGTCCATCATCAGGCTTTTTGAGCCTTCCCCGGGCGGTTGCGTGTTTTTATAGTTTATTTTGTATATAGTAGCATATAAAGCAAGTTAAGTCAAGTCAAGTCAAACTGAAAATCCCTAGGCGACGTGAGATTTGATCGACTTTGTGGCAGCTTGGGGATAATGAGCAGACTGCAATTAGGGGTCAATTAGGATTCCTGTAACAAAATTATACACGCTGTTTTCCTCTATTTGATCTCCTGAATTTAAAATGACAACTTTCAGAATTAATTATATCTCGTTCTTTTTCTTTTTTCTACTTTTGCAACCCAAAAAGCCAGGAAATGAGCCAAGTGTAACCAAGCTCTGACATTTTTTCAACATTATGAAGAAATAAAATCTGGCCTGGATATCCTGACCGTGTTTCCCTAAATCGGTTCTTAAGCAGCGTATACAAGTAGAGGAAAACTTGAACGGAATCCGGTCTTGGTGACATGATTATGTTTACACGCAGATGGAAAAAATATTTCTTCAAGCCAGAAAATGTGACAAATATAAATTCACTAGCCAACAAACAAATATTTTTATCGCATTTAATACATCAGTACTAACGACTGCTGCTCTCAAAAGCTAGCTGTACTTTTATTTAGTCTGTTCACCAGCGCCGTCGACGAGATTCCTTTCAAGTAGACCGGAATTCCTTTCATCTTGAAAGTAATGTCCCGCTAGACTTTTTTCTAGCTGTCTTCACGAACGGAATCCTTTCAAGTCGACCGGAATTCCTTTCTACTCGACGGTATTTCTTGTTCGAACGATACATTACCTGGGATGTCCTGGAATCTCTAGGTACGACTCCTCGCAGGGTGAAACATCCGGGATGAAGCAATCGTCCAGTACGTTGAATACAAGGTAACTTGCAGCTGTAGCCTAAAAGTAGGAACTTTAGTTCTGAATTCTTGCTGGAATGAAATATCGTACCAACTCTGTAAATTTGCAAGGACAAGATCTTGCGCCTTTTCTTCCATTTTCTTTATCGTACGTGGCCGACTTAAGGTAAGGCTTCACCTTCCAGATTTTTCTTCTAGATTCTAGACAGCAGTTTTTGCCGAGACGAATCTGGAAGGTGAAGCCAGGCCAAAAACGTCTGGAAGTCCGGGGTGTTGGCACCCGAGATTCCGGATGTCTGGAAGGCGCCATAGGCAAGAGATGTTTGAAGTACGTAGGGAAATCTATCAAATGTTGAAGAATAGCAAAATCAGCTGTCATCATTATCAACGCTTAACGCGGAAGACCCGGACATCTGGGAATCTTGAAGGTGAAGCCTGGATTTTACCGTTTCTTCGTCGCCGAGAAAGAATACAGAAGACCAATTTTTTCTCAAGTTTACCCTGAATCTAAACTTCAATACCCACGAGCGACCTCGGCTAAGCTTGGAGAACTTTTCTTTCGCTAAAACTAAACTTTTTAGCTAAAACTAAAACTAAAAACTGTCCAGGGTGCGTTGACACTAACGATTTGAGCAGCCTATCAAGTCGGACCGTCTCGATCTTAAAGACCTGCCAGGATACGTTAATTACGTAGTTGAAAAAATGACACTAGGGAGGCGGGCCAAGACTTGAAGGAAGTGACACACACTTGAATAGCAGCGTCACTAGCACCACTAGCGACACTGAACGTCCCTACTGAAACTCAATCAGTCGTGCACCAGCGCTGGCTGAACTAACTTCATATTCTGAACTCATCAAAAAGAAAGATATGACCTCCCCTGTTCCCTCGATTTGTGCAGACCACATCTTAGCTTTAATAGAAATTTCTAAATCCGCAAGTTTGTCTCGCTTTAAATGCCGCAAGCAGAGTGGGTGGCCCTATGATTATGGCTCGTTTTCGAGGCTCGTTTGCTCTGGTGGGGGAGCATCATAACAGTCATAAGGTTTCCTTCTCAATCGGACAGAAAAGGGAAGGGACCTTTCTTGGATCCTGAGCAAGTTTAGCGATGCAGATCACAGCTTAATGCTGTCCGTCGGTTCGTGTGCTACATGTCTGAGACCTTATTTTTCCCCAACGTGTCGATATATTCAGTCAGATTCTTTCAAAACTGCTTCGGTTATGGTAGCAGGGATCATCATCACTCCTTTACTTTTTACGCCAACACCGATGTTGACAAGTTCAAGTTCAAGTTTTTTTATTGTTTGAATATACATATTTAACAGGGAGACTGGCTCGAAAGCCGGACGACAAACGGGATAAACAAACAAACCCAGAAGAAACGGATCAGACAGAATCAAATAAGTCAAAAGATACCGTTAAAGCAGGGTAAACTGTTAGGAAATTTTGGTATTAACGTCATTGAGTTGGTGGAGACGTTCACGTAGTCACTGTTTTAGTTCAACCTAAAACCGAAAAAATGGAAAAAGAAGCTACGCGGGATACAAAAAAAATGTTGAATAAAGTTACTCTCTTATTTAGGTCAATTTAAAGATTTTGCTTGTTTAAAAAAAAAAAAAAAAAGTCAAACGATACCCGGATTGGGATCAACCGAGACCTTTGAACTTGTTAATACTGCCAAGTTTCGCTGGCCCTTACGCGGTAAATGTTGTTATCATAAGTTAATCGTTAGCCCTCGTCAATTACATACCTCGATAGTGTTAGTACATGAAGATGTAGAGTAAAAATCTGGGAATTCTGGTGTGGACCAGATCCAGCTGTTGACTAAAATCTCGGTCAAACTGCATTCCGATTGAGGGTCAAGTGGACTTTCTGTACTGGAAACGAAAGGAATTAGTATAAGAAAGGCAAGTAAATATCTAGCTGCCATTAAGTCAAGGCTATCTTGTGTTTACACTTTAATTCAGTTTCAATTTTCAATTTTCTTTATTTAACGGTTTTTGAAAACCATAAAAATCAAAAATAAGACACTAAAAACAATTAAACAATTAAGTAAAAAAAGGTAAAAAAACCTGGATCACTCGCAGAGACAGCTCCCATTCCAGCCCCGCAGGCAGAGACAACCTCAAAAGCGGGGAAGATGCAGCGCTCACAAGTCGATTAGACGGGGAAGGTATGTGGATTAGACGCAGAAGGCAAGTGGATTAGACGGGTAAAGAGGAAGGTAAGGAAAACGAAGTCTTGGAAATTGCCAAAACGAGATGATTCGTCCAGTTCTCATGACCTAGAGCCTGCAACTGAAATCTTGCTAATTTCGAGGGTCACTGGACCGGAACCCCGGAACCTCCACCACCGGAACCGATGGCTTTGGAAAACAGGAACATGAAACTGGAAAACCGGAACCGGAGGCTCAGTTTCAATCAGCTACAGGGAAAATGGAAAACGGGAACTTGGGAATGGAAAACCGGAACATCTGGTCTTGGGCAACGATTTTTCGCTGAACACATTGCACGTTCACTTTCTTTCTTTGCTTCTGTGTCTCCCTTAATGAAGAATGCCCAGATTCACTTGAAGAAGCTGATTGTTTTATCCTATTCGCCAACGAATCAGGGAGACTAAATTTAGTAATGTTGCGTCTTTCGTCATGACAATAGTTGCATTTAGCAGATACACAAATATCTTATACCACGGTAGCTGGATCTTATGGAACATATTCCGTCCAAACCCAAGTCAATTGCCGAGGACCACATGTTCCTCTTTTTCATTACCACACGTTCCGGTTTTCCATTCCCAAGTTCCGGTTTTCCATTTTCCTATAGCAGATTGAAACTGAGCCCTCGGTTCCGGTTTTCCAAAGCCATCGGTTCCGGTGGCAGAGGTTCCGGGGTTCCGGTGTTCCGGTTTTCCAGTGACCCAATTTCGATAGACGCTTGTTTTTTTCCCCTTTAAATTCATCACTGTCTTTTTCGGTTCCCTCATCCTATATTCCATCTTAACGTCACGTTTTTTCATTTGCTTTCTCTTCTTCCAAATATTCGTTGACTTTACTTTAGTTCGTTCCGCTTCTAATGTCCAAGCCAATTTTTATCGTCAAGATTCAGGGTTTCCCCTATCCCTCCACTCCTCCCACGATGGTTGGATCAGGGAACTGACTATTTCTGAGCCAATCATGTCAAGTCTCTAATGTTCAATCCAAGTTTCATCGTCCTAGCACATCTGGAAGTACCTTAACTCATGATCTCCGGAATTCCAGACTCCCCCCCTCCAACTCCCCCCACAGTGCCCGAAACCGGTCCAGTCCTGTCACTGATGAATCTAGGGCTCGTGCTTATTTTTTCCCACCAAGTTTCATCCCAATCGCTCCACTCTAAGCATGTCATAAGATTTCCGGTTCCCCCCTCCGACTCCCCCGCCCCACATTCATAGGATCCGGTTTGGACTTGAGATGGGACATCTGAGACACGAGGTCTTTCCAAATAACAAGCTTCATTAAGATCCGATCACACATTCCAAAGTTATACATACCTCAAGATTCCGGATTCCCCTTCCCTCCACTGCCCCATGGAGGTGAAATCGGAGAAGTGACTATTTCCAAGTTAGTCTGGTCGGGTCCCTGATATGCCTGCCAAGTTCCTACCGTTCTAGTCCTTCTGGAGGTACCCTAACTCGAGAACAGTGGACCGACAGACCGACAGAAAAACATACCGACCGAAAAGTGAGCGGTATACGGCACTTGAGCGAAGCTGCAAGTGCCATAAAAACCGACCGTTTTTAAGAAACAAGAAAAAATCGAAATCGAAAAATCGCTGCACGTCGCGCCGACTCGGTTATTTTTTACCGACCGGCCGACAACACTTGGTCGGGGGGGGGGAGATGTCTCCCCTCGCCTCTATACCTGACGCCTCTGCTTGCCAGGATTTTTGGCACAATTATCAGTTCACCCGGAAAAGTTAAAACCTTTCAAATTGATGATCAAAGTGCAGAAAATCCTTCCGGGAAAACTTGGTCGTCTGTCTCCACCACGAATGGCAAAGCAAGAGGTTGAGGCAAGCCCAATCAGGTGAGCATATAGATTTTGACACCAGGTGATCTTTCTTACGTGGTGGTGGTAGTGGTGGTGGTTGTTGTGGTCGTTGTAGCTGTTGTTGGCTCTATGGTAGTAGGAGGTGATGGGATCAAAGAGGAGTCGTAGATGGTAACTTTGTCAAGTAGGATTTCATCACTACGTGTCAGGTTAGTTGCTTGGATGCAAACCTGCAAAGCAGACGTTTTAATGAACGTTTCTACTAACCGCTGTGCCGAATATATTGTCTTAAATTCTAACGATAAGATGGGACTAAATCTAAACTCCCCTGATATCAAACCCTGATGAAATTACTTTCGTTCTGTAGGCTTTTCACCTACTTCATCAGCACCGTTAAAGGACCTCTCTAGCTTATTCTGCCTTTTGTAATATACCTAGCTCTCTTGTACAATCATAAGCTTCTAAAATCCCCACCTTTCTCCGTTGTTTCGTTTTGTGCCTACGAACTTTTAGTGCTTTTTTGGATGTGCCGCGTTGTGCCGGTCACACAACACAAAGTTTTCCAGAATCTTCAATGTCCACTGACGACTCTTTCACATATAAGGATATGAGATTTTGACTTCTTTCATTTGCTTTGTTTTCCAACTTCTTAACCATGGAGTTAAAGTTTTCAAACGGTTTTCAGTTTTCAAACGGTTTGCGCCCAGCCGCCGCGTCGCAAAACAGGAGGGCTGGGTATATTCGACAAGCTCTAACAAGAAAATCGCTAATTTCAGATGGAAAGTAATGGTATTTTCAGAAAACATTTTCTCTGGTCCGTTTCATGGGGAAAAGATCATTTCTAGCAATAGTTGTGCTTTAAGAATATTCAGATTTTTTCTAGCTTTTCCGGGCGCAAGTGCCATAAGGCGTATTCTCGCCGTTCCCCGAGGACTCCACTTGAGGATTCCCCGCGTTTTTGTTTGTCCCGGGGACTCACTCCCCGTATTCTCGCGAGTCACCACGGACGGGGAATGCTCTGACTATCATCACCATAATCAAAAAGGACTCCCTTTGAGATTCGGAGGGGAATCAATTTTTGGTTGTGTTGGTGCAATTTAAAATTAATTAAAAACAATCAGAATAAACAAAACCAAAAATAAAGTGGATCTAGACTAATTTCGTCAACTGTATATTTTTGTTTCGAACAAAATCCATTTTGGAAGCATTCCCTGTGTTCTCGCTGTTTCTGTACGGGGAGTCCGCGTGGAGTGACTCCCTCTATTCTCGCCGTTCCCTTCGATTCCCCGAGGAGTCCTCGGGGAACGGCGAGAATACGCCTATAGTAACAAGTGGTAGTCTAGTAACTTGGTCGATGAAAAAAAGTTAACTTACTCTCTTGTACTTCATTGCGTCTAGGCCGGCGGTAACGACTCTTTCTTTCGTTCTCTGCCACACTCCTTCTATTGGTATAACTATTTCCTCCGTAAATTCATCACTGGCATGTTCAATCCCTGTAGAGTCAACGAATGTTGCCTGTAAAACTGCTGGAGACCCGATTTCCTTCCACGCTTCTACTTCAAAGGTGACATAGAAGTCATTGAAGTCATACGCATTGGTAGAGTGTAAGTGGGCGCTCTTGCTGCTACCAGTGGCTCGTGGGCGAGAACTTAGGGCTCCAGGTTTTATCGGATCGGTCAGAGTCTCCAACTCCCAGCTCCAGTAGCCATTGAAGTTGCTAGCGCTCTCGCTCACTGTGAACAAGCTGCCTGTTCCGTCGTTGAAGGTCTCGATAAGATCGACAGTTCCTCGCAAAACTGGACTTCCGAACGAGCCATTCAGACCCAGTGATAGAATGATCACAGTTAATTTCAACTTGATACTTCGCATTTTCGTTGCGATGGAAAACTAAAGTTTTTACGATTATTTTCAAAAAAGATAAGCATTCGAGTAACTGATAAGAGTAGAGTAGGATTGAAGAGGTTATGTCACCATTAGTCGAGTCGTAGTGAAAGACTGAAACGGGAAAATGCTGGTGGCTCGCTACCGATTCGCCCTGGGCACGGCCAACCGATTCTGAGAATCTCCCAACATGGGATCAGTATGGTACGTTTGCACACTTCGTTAATCCGGACGTATTCTGGAATACAAGCGTATTTTACGCACAAAATTAGTGTGTTAAGCGTTTATACGGAACACTAATTGCCTCGTGAGCAGGACAGCTGAAGCATTGTTCTGGCTAACTCCTTTACTAATATTTTAAATGACAGGAGCAAACTCCTCCGATTTTCTCTTTAATATATGTGTCATTTGAATTCAATGTTATCTATCGGTGTCCTTCCAAGCAACATTCTAGAATGAATGTTGCAGGGACATACTCTAGTTGGAAATGCTTGTGACCGCGAGACCTGGTTATCAGTCTTACGAGTAAGCACTGTCTATGTTGAGAATCCCGAACTTCCACAACCGAAGAACAGAACTGATACTAAACTTTGGAAAAAACTGTTGGCAAATGAGAACAATCGATCATTGCTCCCCCCTGATGCTCCGAAAAATAGCAGGACAAGACAGCAAAACAAACTAGTACCTGTCAGAGGACGAACCTCAAGGTTCACGAACTCGTTTGTGCCCTTTTTTACAGAGATTTTTAACAAAGCGAATAACTAGTGTAATTTATTTATTTTATTAATGTACGACCAGCCTAATTTAGCATCTTCTAACGAAGAAAGCTACGAAGTTGGTTTATCAATAAACGATTTGATTTGATTTGAGCTGTATATGTATGATTGGATATTTAGATTTCGTATATAGATACGACCGTTTCTTAGATTTTCCAACCAGAGGTGTCCCATATTGCAGTAGTCGACATTTTGTGTAGTAGGCCTAGACGCTGAGCCTTGACCGAAAACAAATACCAGGAAACTCAATCGATTCTTGGAGTTCTATAATAAGCCAAATTTGTGTTTGTCAAGCTAGAGCTGATAGCAGCTGGCTGGGCTGGCACCTGGACCCTGGGATGGGACGAGATGGACTTTATCTATCGGCTTTTATACTAAAAATGTATCTGTTTAGCTTTTTATCTCTATATACACAGTCTGCAGCGCGCGTTTGTTTAAAAATATTTCTAAATGTGCTCAACAGTTTATGTAATTTTTGGTTCTCAGACTGGACAAGCAGAAGGAATAGCTGAAGAAATTTATGATAGGTTGAATCAAAAATGCATCAGATGCGAACTGATCTCCATGCAAGATGGTGCAAAGAAGGTTTGGATTTGGTACATTTACAGATTTCACACTTTAAAGAAGCAAGAAATTAGAAAGTACATCCCTGTTTTGTATCTTATCAAGTTTCTGTCATCGTTCTATCAACATCTAACCATCTAGCAGCAGTTTAAACCATTTTTAAGTTTAGAGTATAAATGCTGCGAGGCTCCTGATCTGTACAAACCATTTGTACAGATTAGTTGTGTTTTTGCTTGCCTTGGACTTTGACCTTAGCAGTTGGCCGTTTTCCTTATAAGGCGTTTTTTCAGTCCTTAGCCCTTAGACTTTGGCCTTGGGGTTTGTAACACAAAAACGCCTTATAAGCAACTCCCAAGTAGCTTTGGCAAAAGCTTTAGTCACTGACCCATGATTGAAACAAATTAAAATTGCATTCAACCTTTTTTTTCTAAGGGGTCTGACATTTATAACAGTCCAACTTTTGTGGGCTCTCCTGTACAACATAGAACACTAAACCAAAAGTGCTTACATCTCACAGTAAAGAGTTTATTGGTGTACTTCAGTACTTCCAAAAACTTCTCTTCTTCCATTCCTTCCGCCATTTCCAGTTCCAATTTCAAATGCAAAAAACTGCAGGTTTCCAATGGAGCTATTCGATTTTCTATCTGACTAGTACCTACAGGCCAAGGCCAGAGGAAAAAGGTGAAGAGGAGCCCGTTGACCGTTGGCCACTGGCTTTGGACTTTTTCCTTTGACCGTTGTACCAAAAACACCTTATTAGCAAAACGTCTAAAGCCAAAGAAGTGTGAAAACCCCTTATAAGCAAAACGGCGTTCCGCAGGCATGGTCCAAGGCAAGCAAAAACGCAACTATTGTCAAATGCATAAGTGGTCAATGAAAACAGTAGTACTCAGCTCCTGATAAGAAAGCGTGCAGGGTTCAGATGTAGAGGAGTCCTGCACATTATCAGATCATGAGTACAAGAGGGCAGCATGAGGGGTAGGGTACCTGATCTCGTTTTTACACTACCTCAATTTTTGCCACGAAAATGTTAAAATGAAATGTATACGCTGTCCGTACACTTAAGAGGAAAAATATGACTTTTTTCAAAGTCATGTGTCCCAAAATATTCAAACTATGTTCTTTTTATTTGTTTTGAAGGTGCTTTGAAAAGGGATTTTCTGGCTATTGACTTTGCCAATTCTACCTTTCTCATCATTTTGTAAGGCAATCCAGGTAAGGTTAGAATGGATGGATCTTGTTTAAAAAAAAATATGTTTAACTAGAAATATTTAAGCAATTTTTATTTATGCAATATGTAAACTATTCAATTAGCTTCAGTCCAGTATGTTTGTCACATTTGTTGATTCCTTTTTAAGCAGGTAGATTATTCTGACTGAAAGACTTCTCTGGAAATTTGAAATCTTGTCTGAGGTTGGATACCCCTCCTGTTGAACTTCTTTTGGGTAAGATAATCACATTAAAACACATGAAAGGTGTTTTAAAACAAATGTGTTTATATTCAGGAGAGGTAACCAGCCTTGAATGTAAAAAACATCATAATTGGCCTCGAGAATGTTAAAAGGAAATTTCTTTTCAGTCCCTAACTAGTTCCTACATGCCGAGAAGCAAAATCTGATGATGTGAGACCTGATAGTACCTAGTCATGACTGCGGAGAGATTTCCTTTTAACATTTTAGAGGCTAGTTTTGAGGTTATGTTTATTCGAGGCTGGGTACCTCTTGTTCCTCTCATGTACTATTACTATATTATACTATAATCCAAATCTACCGGAACTTGTCTCAGGGAATTTACTGGGGGATATGGATCAGGGTATCTACCGGGCTTCGCCCAACGGGCGGAATCTACTAGAATTTTGGAATCTACCAGGATTTTGCTTAGGGAATCTACCGGAATTTTGCTCGGAGAATCTACCCGAATTTTGCTTAGGGAATCTACAGGAATTTTGCTTTGGGAATCTGCTGGAATTTTGCTGAGGGAATCTACCAGAATTTTGTCAGGGCATTCACCGAAATCTTGCTCAAGGAATCTACCGGAACTTGTCTCAGGCAATTCACTGAAGGATGGATTAAGGGATCTACCGGACTTCGCCCCATGGAATCTGCTAGAATTTTGGAATCTACCAGGATTTTGCTCAGGGAATCTACCGGAATTTGCTTAAAGAATCACCGGAATTTTGCTCAGGGAATCTACCGGAATTTTGCTCAGGGAACCTACTGTTATTTTGCTCATGGCATCTACCGAAATCTTGCTTAAGGAAACTACCGGAACTTGTCTCAGGGAATTCACTGGAGGATGGATCAGGGGATCTACCGGGCTTCGCCCCAGGGGCGGAATCTACTAGAATTTTTGAATCTACCGGGATTTTGCTTAGGGAATCTACCGGAATTTTGCTCAGGAAATCTACTGGAATTTTGTCAGGGCATTTACCGAAATCTTGCTCCAGGAATCTACCGGAACTTGTCTCAGGGAATTCACTGAAGGACGTATTAAGGGATCTACCGGACTTCGCCCCATGGAATCTACTAGAATTTTGGAATCTAATGGGATTTTGCTCAGGGAATCTACCGGAATTTGCTTAAGGAATCTACCGGAATTTTTTCAGGGAATCTGCCGAAACTTTGTCAGACATTCACCGAAATCTTGTTCAAGGAATCTACCAGAACTGGTTTCAGGGAATTTACTGCAGGATGCATTAGGGGATCTACCGTACTTCGCCCCATGGAATCTACTAGAATTTTGCAATCTACCAGGGTTTTGCCGAGGGAATCTACCGGAATTTGCTCAAAGAATCTACCGGAATTTTGCTCAGGGAATCTACCAAAATTTTGTCAGGGCATTCACCGAAATCTTGCTCAAGGAATCTAGCGGAACTGGTTTCAGGGAATTTACTGGAGGATGCATTAGGGGATCTACCGGACTTCACCCCACGGAATATACTAGAATTTTGGAATCTACCAGGGTTTTGCTCAGGGAATCTACCGGAATTTGCTTAAAGAATCTACCGGAATTTCGCTCAGAGAACCTACTGGAATTTTGCTCATGGCATCTACCGAAATCTTGCTTAAGGAAACTACCGGAACTTCTCTCAGGGAACTTACTTTAGGATGGATCAGGGGATCTACCGGACTTCGCCCCACGGAATCTACTGGAATTTTGGAATCTACCGGGATTTTGCTCAGGGAATCAACCGGAGTTTTGCTCAGAGAATCTACCGGAATTTTGCTTTGGGAATCTACCGGAATTTTGCTCAGGGAATCTACCGGAATTTTGTCAGGGCATTCACCGAAATCTTGCTCAAGGAATCTACCGGAACTTGTCTCAGGGAATTCACTGAACGATGGACTAAGGGATCTACCGGAATTCGCCCCACGGAATCTACTAGAATTTTGGAATCTACCGGGATTTTGCTCAGGGAATCTACCGGAATTTGCTTAAAGAATCTACCGAAATTTTGCTCAGGGAACCTTTGTTATTTTGCAACGATGGATTAAGGGATCTACCGGAATTGGCCCCACGGAATCTACTAGAATTTTGGAATCTACCGGGATTTTGCTCAGGGAATCTACCGGAATTTGCTTAAAGAATCTACCGAAATCTTGCTTAAGGAAACTAGCGGAACTTCTCTCAGGGAATTTACTGGAGGATGGATCAGGGGATCTACCGGGCTTCGCCCCACGGGCGGAATCTACTACAATTATTGAATCTACCGGGAATTTGCTTAAGGAATCTACCGGAATTTTGCTCGGAGAATCTACCGGAATTTTGCTTTGGGAATCTACCGGAATGTTGCTCAGGGAATCTATCGGAATTTTGTCAGGGCATTCACTGCAATCTTGCTCAAGGAATCTACCGGAACTTGTCTCAGGGAATTCATTGAAGGATGGATTAAGGGATCTACCGGACTTCACCCCACTGAATCTACTAGAATTTTGGAATCTACCGGGATTTTGGTCAGGGAATCTACCGGAATTTGCAAGGAAACTGGTTTCAGGGAATTTACTGGAGGATGCATTAGGGATCTACCGGACCGGACCGGACTTGCGTTTTCGGAATTGGTATTGTTAGTGGATCAAACCATTAAAGCAGTGGAGATTTACTGGTTTGAACCACTAACTGTTGGATAGTATATGATATATGCTCAGAAGAGTTAGTGGTACGAACCATTAACTTTTGGAAAGTATATATACTCTGAACCACCAAATGACTTTTTCATATAATATTTGTTATTTTTGCGTTTTGTAGCCTACCATAGGCCTTGGAGCACTGTGCCAAAATTGTGGTTTTGAGTATGTCTAATAATCCCAGCCTATATTCTTTTTTTTTAGGGAGTCCTAGATATTGCTAAGATTGCTATTTTCGTTACATCATCAACTGGAGATGGAGATCCTCCAGATAATGCAGGAAAGTTTTTCAAAGGACTGAAAAACCATCTAGGCTTGAATTCTGTGAAATACACATTGCTTGGTATGTATGTTAATAGGCATGTAAATCCATAAGAAACATTTCATTTGAAGAGTATTAGCTGCGTTTTTGATCCGAATTCTCCGTTCCGAATTCTCACCTCTGAATTCTCGATTCTCCTACAAATTACCGTTTTTGCTCCTCTGACTTCTCAATTCTCGCTTTTGACAAAAACACTAATTTTGCAGCTCGTCCGCAACCCGGTATAAGTGTTTATGCATATTGAGCACCCGCACTCTGTTGACCAATCATGGAGGAGAACGCGGAGAGAAGAATCGAGAATTCGCCATCGGAGCAACTTGTCGATTCTAAAGAATAGTGAGGCTTTCCCCGTTCTCGATTCTGACAAAAACGCAAGGAAAGGAGAATTCACTTCATCTGAATAGTCCAAAAACGCAGGAGAATTAGGAGGAGAATCGCGATGAGAATTCGGATCAAAAACGCAACTATTGAAAAGACCTGGCATTGCGCTTTTTCCTATTTAATTGAAGAAGAAGGTTTTATCTGTTTTGACAGTGCGTTGTCAAATAAGTGTGAGTGTCCTGTCCTTATTCATGCGAACTGTCACATACCCATTACCGCAGGTGATTCTAGTTAATGATACATTTTCATCAGAAATTATTCTTTTCCATTTTCAGGACTAGGAGATAGCAACTACACAACATTCCTTGGTTTTCCAAAAGATCTGAAGAAAGCACTTGATGAAAAAGGTGCCACTTTATTCTACGAACCAGGATGGGCAGATGATGCTGTTGGGTGAGTATTAACTGAGGGGTATTGTTTTTGTGGGATTTTACAGCTGTACTCTAGCTGAATCATTAGTTGCGTTTTTGCTGACACCATGGTATCTATTACCACGGTAATTGTATCTGCAATTAGTCGTTTTTCCAGTTATCGTGGTATCTGATACACGGTGATCTGCAAAAACGACTTTTGCCGAAATCGCACTTTTTGAAGTCATCCCAAAAGAAAAACAGATATCCAGTAACATAACTAAGTGCTAAACTTCTTTCTCACCAATCTGGCAAAATTTGATGAAAGTGAGATGACTTTTCAGATACCACGACCAGTTACCACGGTCGCGTAGTATCTGAATATCTGATACCACGATAACTGGCCAGATACCCCGATAACTGCAAAAACAGCTTTTGACCGTGGTATCAGATACCATGGTATCTGCGAAAACGCAACTATTGGCCACTCTGTTACTATGAAGCATCAGGAGTTCGAGTAACCAGTCTGGTTAGTTGCACTGGACTGGTACGTTTGAATAATATGCAAGTTCGGTTTCAATATGTATCCTTACTTTTGGTTTGGTGTGGTCTGGATGATTGATCGTTTATTGACTGAATTACGTGACGTTCGAGGAATTGTATGAAACAAAAATAGAAACATCACAGTAAGTTTGAAGACGACAGTAACAACAAATAAATCAGATTTATTTTCAACAAGCAGTGCAATCCCGACACAGGATTTGATTCGTTGAGTCCGAGTTGTTACGGACACGTTTAGTCCTTCTTCCTGAGGATCACTGGCGTGTTTTGGATATAGAGCAGGTTCCACCCTCGTGCCAATAGTAACTATTAGTTACTATTTCCGTTCCAACCTCACCAAAAGTTACTACGCTGACCGTTCCAACCTTCTCGAAATAGTAACTAATAGTAACTATTTGCTTACCACGCTCGGGACCGTAGTAAGCGTAGTAACGACGGATCTCTGAATCGTGATTGGTCGGATTCGCCCGCGGCGTGATATTCTGCGGGAAAATAGAAAAGTCGTTCCAGCTTGACGGCAAAATCCGGAATTTGTGACGTCATGCGTAGTAACTATGGAAAGTAGGATGGAACACGCTCATAGAAAAGTCGACCTGAAGGTTAACGAATTGACTTCGGGGAGAAATTCTCAGTTGTAACCAAGAAAGAAGGCGGAAGTTTCAAATGTTGTGAAACAGAGAGAGACTGCAAAAATTGAAATTGAACTTTGGACCTGGTGCAGAATGCTGAATCTCAGTCCATGGTTTAATATCTTCTTTGCGTCCTGAGCTTCGTTTTTGTTGCAATAGCGCTGCCGCATCGCTGCTGCAGCACTTCTTTGCTTTTGCATAATGTGCGTTTTTGGAATCACTTTCTTCTTGGTTGAAGCGGCAGCGCTGCAGCATCTTGCAGGGAAGGACGGACTTGGTCGGGGAGCAAGTCCGTAGCCTCGTTTTTGTTGGAATAGCACTGCCGCATCGCTGCTGCAGCACTTCTTTGCTTTTGCATAATATGCGTTTTTGGATTCACTTTCTTCTTGGTTGAAACGGCAGAGCTGCAGCATCTTGCAGGTAAGCACGGACTTGGTCGAGCAAGTCCGTGATTCTCGAGAAGCGCTGCCGTCTTCCTCGGAAGCGCTGCGGTGCAAAAATGGATGCAGAAAGAATCAGTCCGGAATCGGCCGAGAAGTGGACCTGCAGCATGCAACAAAAACGAGGCTCTGAGTTAGAAAGTGCTCTATTGGCACTTCAGTTGCTAATTTTGCTTATTGAAGTTTAGAAATTGTGGTTGACCCTTGGATTGAAGGACTTCTGCCGGCGCTTGAAAACTGCATCAAAGGAAAGCCATTCAAGCCAATTGAAGTAGCCGCAAAGCCTAACGAACATTTGCTAGAGAAACCTGAAATGGTCACAGAGGAACTGGAAGAACAGAAGTTGACAGGCGAGGGGGGCGTAGTAATAAATGGGGATGCAGATCTGAAGAGGAACGGAACATTGTCTCCGGAAGGTGAGAATGTATTTATTTCGTCCGTCTCTCCTACATCGGACTTTAGTCGTGCACATGACCGAATTTAGGATAACTTAATCTGCATTATTTTATATTCTAGTGTTTTAATCCTGTATCGGATTTTAACTCTCCGAATTCGGAATAAAAATCACCGAATTCGGTAGTGTGCGACCACTAAAGTCCGATGTAGGAGAGACTTTTTACAATGGTCTTTTTTTAATTGTGGTAAGAGGAAGCAAGTTCACCGCCTTTATTTCAAATGTGCAAAGTATTTGATGGGACTGCCAGCGTGGACAAGTAATTCTTTTCTGCAGAGAAAGTACCGATTGGTAAACCCAGCGGGAGTTATTGAGAAGCGGATTAGGGATTTTTCTACCGAATGTCAGGAGTCATTCCATCTTTGGTCTTTTTTGTTTGTTCCGAGTTCTGAGTTATCGAAGTATGTTTTTCCTTTCCGTTGTTTCTCTTTCGTTTTTCTTGTTTTTTACTCCATCTTTTCTGGGCCTCGCCCAGTTTTGTTCAGTGACGGGTTATAAATAAAATGATGATGATGATGATGAATGTACCCTCAGTTAGTTCCTGGCAATAGATCATCAGTGCAACGATCTATCTAATAGCTGCATCCCCTTTCTCATTTTAAATATCGGGCTTGAAAAAAGAAGTACTTGGAGGAACTTGAGAAGGATCGGTTAGAATTTTAGTTGTGAAGAGGGAATTCGTTTAGATTTGACAAATTGGCGAATCTCCCCCAGCGGGTACTTTTTAACAATACAGTCTCCTCATATAGTGAATTCTTTGCAACCCGTGCTCTGAAACTTATAGACGTCGCCATGTCAATATGGTTTTTGCTCACAATGACTGTTAGCGCGATCAGACTATCAGCAAGTTATCAGTAAATGCGTCCGAGTATTAACCGAGTGCAGCGTAGCAGGCTGGAGACGTCTGCCGACGAGCACCTGACTCCACATAGACAGAATGCACCCTACCCGATGAAAACGGATATTGCTACGCCATCATCAAGGGAATATAACAAAAAAATTTAACATTGGGAGGCATAGGACTTTCAACTTTGAAATTAAATTATCGGCGTTTGAACATCATTCTGAGCCTTGGACTTGCTGGAATGTTAATTAGCCTATTCCGTAATCGTATAATTCTATTTTTGCAAAAGAGTTTCCATGGAAGTAAGAGCTTGAAGGCTTCAAGTTTGAACACAACAAGTGCACAAGCGCTCAGTCGTGCAGTGTAAAAGTAAAATGTTTAGCATATATATTATATGCAGACAACTTTAGAACCAAGACATATCTCATCCCTCCTCTTTTAAGGATTGAAATATCCTAATCTGTAATCATCCCACTTTAAAAGCTTTAAATGAAAACAAACCGCCAGTATAAATCCAAAGGAAAGTTGAAGGTCTTGCACGAATAGAATTTGTTCGAACACTGAATCGTCTGCCTTTCGGTCTGCCAGCCACTCCCACCCTTTAAACCTCTTCTTCATTAGCAAGGTAATAACAAGAGCAATGAACCAAATCGTAGGAGCCTATTGCCCCCTTTGCCACAATTCATTAAGAACGGCAAATCATCGATCATATAACAAAGCAGTCAAATTTCCAACTGTTCATTAAAGATCAAAGTATTTCGCGTCGTCTTAATTTTTGCTGTTACAGCAAACCTCATCCATAGATACATCTCCCCAAATATACGAGATAACGAAATAGCGAGATACGAGATAGCCTCATATTTCATCTGGTCAATGTAGTTTATGTGGTTAGACTGAAACATTAGATCATTTTTTCTTGTAGAATGTAGGGGAAAAGAAAGAATGGTAGGTATACTAGAAAATATTGTTCGAGGAGTTGGAGGATATAATGAGAAATGGAGGATTAGCAAGCATATATTGCTTCAAGAATTAGAAAATGGTAAGATGAATCCAATTAGGACATTGAAATTGACATTTTTTATTTCGAATTTTGTTATTTTATGTGGAAGTATAAGGAAAATATGGATGGAGATAAGTTAATCATGAAGAAATTGGTGTTGTATGGAATAGAATGAGAGGAATGAATAGGTAAGTTTTAAAGGAGAGATTGAATGTGGATATAAATATAGATGAATTTTTGTGAGATAATTTTAATTTATTTAATTTTTTAGGTAATTTTTTTAATTTAATTTAATGTTTATAGATAAATTTTTTTGGACCATTTTAATTTTTTTAAGTGAATAATTTGTGGTAGTAGAGTTTGTTAAGTTTGGAAATAAATTTTCTCTTCTAACATTTTGTAAAGAGAAGAAAATTTATTATATATTTAGTTTTTTATTGGAATTTATTTATTTATTTTTTTTTTTTAACATGAAATATGAAAGGAATGAGATTTGAAGAAAATTTGGTTTTTGTGTTGTATAATTTATGCTACCGTGTAAAAGGTTCTCTATGACGGAAGAGCACCTTTTGAGCGGGATGAGCGATTTTATTTAATTATTGGTTCAGTTTTTGTTGGATGTTCCTTGATTGTTTTATGGTAAAATGGTCCGCATAAAGAGAATTCAAAATATTATTTAAAATATATTTCATATATTTTGTTTTTAAAATGTATGATAAATGGTAAAAGGAATACAAAAAAATATGTGTAGTTTATCTGATTGTTATATAATGTTTTGTATTTTGTAATAGACATAGTTTGAATGATGAGAGTAATAATAGTGGAAAGATAATCACGTTAAAATGGTATAATATGATTGAAATGTATAGATAGTGGAAAGAGTAAATATTGTTATTGAATTTAGTTTTGTTAATTTATTTTTATAAATAAAGATAGGATGGAAGTGTAAAGATTAGAAAGAATTGAAGGAAAAAAAATAATTAAGAAATTAAAAAATAAACGTAGAGATAGAGGAAAGTGTAGGTGACGCTAAATAGATAGGCCGGTCATGTGTTTAAGTTAAGAAAAGAAAAAAATAAGACCGTTGGCGTCACCGAGGGCAAGTGGAAGCGTAGTCACCTGGCCAATTCATATTGGACTGGAAGAACAGAAAAGATACTACGACTACGACTCCGACTACGACTATAATAGTAATAAAATATGGATAATTTGGTCTCAAAGCCGAAAGCCCTATACTTCACAGTGTTAAATTACTCTTTTTCTACTCCTATCCGTTTTCATTGGGTAGGCTGCAATCTCTCTATACACATAATCAACTCGATGGCGTCCTTTATATATCAGTTGGGGGGGGGGGGGGGGCTTTAGACAATATTTAGGCTATTATTATGTTCTTGATTTAGTTTTGTCTGTTATAGAAACATGTCTCGCAAGCTTTTCTGTTCTATTTATTTATCTATCTCAATCTTCTGAAGACTAGTCCATTGCTCAGGCTTTCTCACAAATTTTCTCAGAGAGAAATGCTTTGGTTTCCCGCTCTAGAGCTCAAAAGGGATTCCGGGACAAACTTGCGCGCCACTTCGTGAAAGATATCTCAAGGGTTTTGCTTACAAACGATCACAACAAACCAACGAATTGATGAATTCCTTCCTTTATCCTCCGACACAGCCTTGCAAGTGCCACATGAGCTTCTGGCTCTTGTTTTACTTTCTCATCGATGCAGGGGTGACAGCTAATTTTCCACAAAAACTGCTTGTCTCATTATTACCATACATAAAAATTGTATGCCAATTTTTTTTTTTATTTGAACTACTAACGGTACTCTTAAAGGACCCTTCGCATTGTTTGCTGTTCAACTTGCAGTGTCTTAAAATATTTGGATACTTTAAAACTAGGCTCTGCTTTCAACAAATAACCACTGGTTTTGACTGTTTTAAGCCTTTTCCGAGGCCCGTTGGCTTATAGCGGAAACAGGGAAACAATTTACGCAACCGGTTTTTCTGATCGAAAAATTCTCGCAGACAATTGTCGACAGTGGGATACACATCGAAGGTAGCAGAACACGGAAAGTGAGAAAATCAGCGTGGTTTTGTTACAGTGATTAGAATGTACTGTAGGAAATCCGGGTCTCCGGGTTTAGACATATATGGAGGGATTATGGTCCTTTAAGGTCCTTAAGGGTACTTTACAGGTCCTTTAAGGAATATCGAGGGATCCCGAGCCATCCATGATTTTTAAAGGACACATCGTACTTATGATAGTAATTCATTGTACTAGTAGTATTTTCATCCATTTTTGTTCCCGAGATTCGTCCCTCTATAAGTGTATCGTATCTCCTCTATTAGTAATATACTGATTACCACGATTGCAACGCTTGTTCTCTTTGCGTGGCGTATCATGCGTCCGATTATTGTTTCCGAGGAGCTTATTCGTCCGGAGACCGGCTATGCAAATTTTGCCAAGATGCTTATCCAAGGCAAGGACATGGAGAAGGCTAAAAACAGCCGAAACCGTGCGTAATTGTCTGTAAGCATAGCTTAGTTGTAAAGTGGTCAACCATTTCGGAACATCTGAGCACAAAAACTATGTAGTGCGAGGTATCCCTTAAGGGTTGTGCAATAATATGTTTACCTCATATTTACGCCAAAGAAGTAGAGCGGAGATAGCTTTATTTGAAATGGAAGCAATACTATTTTTTAAACCTTTTTTAAGCAGAAGCCACTGAAAGAAGGAGTTTAGCTCACAGGTCGTTTTTTTTTAAGGGGGGGGGGGGAGATTCAAGAGGATGCCAAACACATAATGGATATTGGTTCCGGGTAGCAGATGTTCATACGAGCCTAAGTGAATCCCGTAAGATTTTGCTTTCTCCGCGCGGAATGGAGTATAAAAGGACGAAGCAGTAATTAATATTTAATTTCTTTTCTTGCTAAGAAGACCCTCCAGCTCTCAAGCCTGTACTAGAGCCTTCACTTCCACTAGCGTCCGAAGAACCATTCGTCCCGGTGGCAACTTTGAAATTCTCCCCGAAACTCAAGGATGAAGCACTGAAGGTTCCAGCCGCACCCAGGAGTAAACTTCAGATTAAATTTGGAGATTCGATTGTTAAGGTACCAGTCTTTTGAGTTACTTGCTAAGTTAACAAGTAATGCATCAACATCCCTAGGTCCAAACCATAGTATTATCCGCGTGTTTCTGTCCGAGATCTAGTTCCTATGCTCTTGTTTTTTTCTTCTTTTCTGTGTAACTTTACTCCGCTTGTCTTTTTGTAGGAAAGTGGGTTACAAAAAAAATATTGTTTATAAGATTTCCATAGGTTTGTCGCACACAGGCATATATCCTCTTCTAGTTTGTTATGTTCTTTTCTCCTTCCTTTTTCTGCGCTTTTTTGGCTTGGTTCCTTTAAAATGTTAACATGAAGCTCCGCCCATGGCCAGGCCTTATGTTAGGCCTTATGACGGGACTAAAAAGAGTTAAAAATAATTGTTTAGGCCTATTTCCTTACATTTAAATTTATAAGTAAATTTTTATAAATTAGAATAAAGATAGAGGCAATAACCGCTGAAAATGCGTTACTTCGTTGTTCCGCTATTCACGAGTAATCGACTTTCAAATAGTGGAATTTCCGTGTGATTTGTGGTACCTCTATGCGCTTTTTTTTAGTTGTATGCCTTACGAGAAAGTTTTTTTTTGTTCAGGCACTAAGCAATCTTCACCACTTTCACCACTGCCCACTGAAAAGCCGCGTTTGTCTTGAGATTAAAATTTCCCGCCTCATAGTAAAACTTACGCTGTGTGGACGGCCGCAGATATTCTGAACGTCATATTTACGGCAGATAGTGGAATAAAAAATGCCTTTGCAGAATTCAAATAGTTCAGTGTATTCAGTTAAATGGCACAAAAATAAGTTCGCTTTTAAGGTAAACTTTAATTGTTTAACTGAAAATACGCATGTGATACTCTCGTCATGATGGGGAATTCTGCATGAGTTGCGCCAAAGAGCGTGTTCCACCCTTCTAACAATAGGAACTATTAGTTACTATTTTCGTTCCAACCTCTTGAAAAGTTGCTACGCTGACCTTTCCAACCTTCTCGAATAATAACTAATAGTAACTATTTTCTTACCATGCTCGGGAGCATAGTAAGCACGGTAACTACGCATCTCTGTAACGTGATTGGTCGGATTCCCCCGTGGCATGATATTCTGCTGGAAAATAGAAAAATCGTTCCAGCCTTGACGGCAAAAAGCCAGAATTCCTGACATCATGCGTATTAACTACGGTAAGTAGGGTGGAACACGCTCAAAGTTTTGGAGCCAAGGAGGAAATTTGCAGCCGACTCTGAAAGTGGGACTGCGTGTGCTCATGAGATTTGTTTGCGAAGGCCAAACAGAGGTTTGTGAAAATTGGTAGTTGCCATTCTCGACTGTATACGATAAGATAAGATAAGATTTTATTTGCGCTAAGAGCCAACGGCCATGGCAATAATACGATATGATATGATATTTATTTGTCTTGAAAGCCCAAAGGCCATAACAAACACACATAAATAACAACATGTAAATACAAAAATAAACAATCACAATACTACACTAAATCTTCTTTGAGCCGAAGCTAACTTTGAAACATTTATTCAAACAATGTTTACAACGGCTACATCAGCTACGATTCTTCATCAGCGATATCTCGGCCCTTCTTGGCAAGGGTCCTCGTCAGGCTGTCAATCCTCTGGTTCAACTTCGGGGAAGGAAACTATATCGAACAAACCAAACCTGAACAAACCAAATATCGCTGGTGAAGAATCGTAGCTGACGTAGCCGTTGTAAACATTGTTTGAATAAATGCACTAAATCCCACTCAAACACTTTTCCCTGTGAAGACTGGCCACTCTGAGGAACCTCGCCAGGTTTCTTGTACTAAGAAAATGCCTACTCCGCATAATATGTATCAATCCTCCCTTAAAAATTTCTTCTCTATAGAACAAAGAAACAACACCACACACAAAAAATGTTAAACTTCTTAAGGTACCTATCCCTATGGGCTAGGGTTACCCAGAGGAACCTCACCAGCCGTTTTGTATTTCCAAAGCAATTATTCCCCATTACACCACACATCCATTCTTCATCCATTCCCCTTCATTCACTCCAAAAATTTCCAGCCTAAGTTCACTCGAACTTTCGCATTCACACAATAAATGTTTTCAATCAATCAATCAATCTTTATTCTTCAAAAACTTTCCTTACGGTATTAAAAAAAAACGAATATTTGTTCTCTCGTCAAACATGATTATATACAATTTGTGCTTTAACACAGTCAAATTTTCATGCATTACACAACAAGAAGATACAACAAATTAAAACGCTAAAATTGAAACATCAACACAAAAAGGAAAAAGGTTTTACTTAAAATTTTGCATTGAAAAAACTCACAAAGGAGGGGACAAAACTTCTTTCATACCAGTAGTATATAATCGCCGCTCCCACTCCACCCTCCCCCCAATTTCAAAACCCCATTTTAACATCAATTTCTTAAATTTTAACATCCTTTTTACCAAATTATCCCCCTTTTTAAGAACATTTTTATTTTCTTACTTCCAAAATAAAGGATACAAGAAATGAGAATATTACCCTTTACTACATATAAAATACTACAATATACTACTACTTCTTTTTTTTTACATTTTTCATTTTTTATTCAAATATTACTGAGTAAACAGTTCTAAATCCACATATGTTTCTTTGTTCTTGTTTTCGCGTACAATCGGTTGCAAAACTAGATTTTTCTTTAAAAGTAATTCGTTAGCAATGGCATTATATTTCTGAGTTATAAACAAATCACAGGGTTTGTCATTATGATTAATAACTACAACCAACTTATCACCATATTTTGTCTTAGCAATTCTCATTTTAACAATAGTATATTTCAATCCTAGAACTAGTTCTTCTTTCCTGATTGTCTCATTGTATTTATTCATTCTGATTGTATTCAAGACTTCCTTTGTGGACTCCATTTATTAGGGGATGATTTTATTAAATAAAAATCCAAAGCTCCTAATTACCGGCAGATCGTAACACCTGTGGTGTGAGAGATGCGTCACACTAAATATTCTCGAATATTCTCGAATATTTAGATGCATCACCTCCAGCAGATAACAAGACTCGGCGGAGAAGATTCGCGAATATATATAGTGTTGCGCATCTGGTTAAGGAGACATTTGTAAACAAGTTGAGATTAAGAAGGTGTTGAAGAAAGAAAAAATTTCCAATGTAAGTATTTTTAGTTTTCTAGCGATAAAAACAAGGATATCCAGGTAGATATCTAGCAAGATAGGAATAGCTTCATCTGAAACAAACAATTACGCAAATATCAAATATACCAAACGAGTTATCAGATGACGAAGCGCATCACAGGAGATGACGTAGGAAATTCTGTAAAGAATTTTTAATGGGTTAGATAATGTTGCGAAGCGCATCACACGAGATGACGTAGGAAATTCTGTAAAGGAATTATCTGGGTTAGATAATGTTGCGAAGCGTGTCACACGAGATGAAGTAGGAATCAAATGGTCTTCAAAAATTCTGTAAAGGAATCATCAAGGTCGTTAAAAGATTTTTATTTTCAGATGAACAGCGAAGGTATTCAGAAGAAAACAGCAACCATTCCGAAAAAGTATATGAATGGGTTGTTCAAACTGGAGAAATCGGAGCAAGAAACATTCCTTTCGCTGTGGAGTAAGGTAGTCACAGCCTCAGATGAAGTCGAAGGTGAAGACCGTACGACAGCGTGTTCCTCTGTTGACAAGAAAAAAGAGAAGAGCGTGCAGTTTTTAGCCGATATTAAAGCGAATTTACATGCTTCGCGAAGGTTTGGAAACTTCAAAGTGGACGTAAGCATCAAGAAGGTGCTGAGCAGCAAAATATGTGGAGTCAGTTTGGAACAAGCAGAACGTTTAATTATTGATTTAAATAAAGTGGAGGTGTATTTGGATTATTTATCAGTGTTACTAAAAGCGAAAAAAGGTGAAGTGTATGCGTACATGCAAAAACTGTTCAATGACAACCCTGAGAATCTGCACAAGTGTTTTCTTGAAGAACGATTTAAGAAATATGGAGAAAGCAAATCAACAATAAGAAGATATCTTCAGTTGTATGGATTAGTCCGCGAATATCCTGGAATAGCTTTCTGTGGGAAAGGGTACTATTGCATCGTCGAAAATGAAAAAGCTATTCGCAAAGCGATCCAAGAGGATGAGATATTGTCTTCATTACTCAAGGAGCATCCTGCGCAAGTTTTCTTATCCGATGAAGTGTTGATTGATTTTGATAATCTGAGTCTATAAATGTTGAATTAAGTTTTCTCAATAAATTGGTGTTTCATTGATTGAGTTATAAGCTAGATTTTGTTGCTAGGTGGTGGTTATGTGTGAAGAGTCACACTGGTGGAACATTCTTCTGAACTATTGATGTATTCTTGCAATATTTATAGCCATTCAGACGGACTTGTTTCATGTATTTTTCGCGAGGAAAAAATCGAAAGGTTTTACGCATCTCTGTTTCTCTCTGAATTACCTCCTCAATTGTTAACTGTCCGCATTTTAACATTGACAACAACTCAGTATAAAAATCATAAATAGTCCTAAATTCTGCTTTTCTATCAGCAATGCTTAATTGCTTTTCAATTATTTCGATGATAACAGCACCCAAACTTAAAGAAGCTAGCGGTAGCACTAGAAACGCAGACATTCCTGCTGCTGAAAAGAGGAATTTGGATACAAGTAAGCTATTACTTATACGATTGTAGTACTTGTAACTGCGACGGTAAACATACATTTTCTTTTCTAATTCTTCCATTTATAATATAATAAAATTGTTTCGAAAAATATTTCTAACAAAATAAAGAGTAGTAACCAAATGCCGATTTCGTCAAGAGTAGTAACCAAAAGCGGATTTTCGTTAAGAGTAGTAACCAAATGCCGATTTCGTCAAGAGTAGTAAAGAATAAAGGAAACCCGTGACTAGTAGTAAAGCATGTGCGAAACCCATAAGGGCGTCGGAAAATACATAGTAAAGGATTTGGAAAACCAGTGCTTTTCTTTACGGCTGAGAAAACGCAGACTGGGAAATTTATTAATAAAAATGTTCCCCTATTAAATGATGAATACTGCAGAGGTTATTCAGCTTTGTAAAAAGGTTATATCAAACAACAAAGCGGTTATACAAAGATTATCGCTATACACATATAATGAACTGCGGACTTATGCGAAAATTAATAAAATCAAAACAAATGGAGCTAAGAAACATGAAATAACAAATAATATAATAAACCATCTTAATAAGTATATTTTGATAGCTGAAGATAAAATTAAAATTGAACGCAGAAACGAAAGAACTCATAATAAGAACAGACCATCCGACTACAAACCAGAACCGAGATTACGAACCATTCTGGAAGATGAGATAAAAGAAAATAATATCACCATTACAAAACTAAAACAAGAATACAATGATAACAAAGAAAAGGAGACAATCGAATTAAAGAAATTTCTGAAAAACAAGAACCTATCAACTCGCGGAAACCGAGGAGAAGTACTAAAAAGAGTTGAAGAATACTATAATAATATTATTACCAAACATAAAGATTCCGTACAGAAAAATAGAGATATCATAAGAGATCAAACAGAAAGACGTGATAACAGTAGACAGAAAGTAATCGATTTATCAACTCTCTTCATAAATAAGAAAAAAATTAAAGAAGAAAAATTAATTCCTGATCATGTATTTAGAACGGAAGAAGAACAGCAGCCTACTATTTTTAGCGAAAGTGAGAATATATTCACTGTAAACGTTTCAGTTCAAGGTAATGGAGTTGACGAGCATACTCTTATTGCTTTTACTTTCGCAGATATACAGCGGCGAATGAACGAAATAAATCAATATAGAGTTCAGTTTGTAACTCGCGTTATTTTCCATCGACAGGAGAATGATGAAGAAGTAGTAGTATATTACAACAGTACTTCTTGGATTTTAAATAAAAATAGCATTCTTACTCATAGTCATTTGGATGATAATAACAAGAGACTGAGTTCTTTAAGTAATACCGCTCGATCTGGGCTACAATTTAGTCGGTATGAAGGAATTGATTATAGGATGACACGAATAGAATCTTACATGGGAGGAACGTTTAAAATACTGCCAGATTTCGTAAAAAATAAAAGAGCTTGCTTGAATATTGAAAATAACGACCAGAAATGTTTCCTTTGGTCTATCTTAGCAAATCTACATCCAGCTAAGGATCATCCGGAAAGAATTTCGAAATATAAACAATATGAGAACGAATTTGATTTCGAAGGGGTTACCAACTTCCCAATGGATACTAAAGATATACACAAATTTGAAAATAGATACAACATTAAAATTTGTTTATTTCAAATTGAAAAAGAGAAAATTATCAGAAGTCATATACTAAAAAGTACAATCAATGGCAAAACAGCTAAACATGTTATTAATTTATTATATTTCGATAATCATTATGTACTGGTAAAGGATCTGAGCAGATTAGTTGGTCCTCAAATATCTACAAGACAAAAAAAGACATACCTCTGCACTTTTTGCGGAAGGCATTTTACAAAAGAAGAACAATATGAAAAACATGAGAGTAAAAATAATTGCGAAGATCCTGATATTATAATGCCTCCTGAAGGTTCAAGTATACAATATAAAAATATTGCAAAACAAATGAAAGTACCTTATTGCATAATAGCAGACTTTGAGTCTTATAACGAAGAATACAATCAGGTAAACGGGAAGAAAACAATAAAAGTGGCCAAACAGAAACCATTTGCTTACGGGTTTCAGGTATGCTGTTCCTTTGATACAAACCAGAACAAATACTATGACTATTTCGGTGAAGACGCTGCAGAACATTTTGTTAAAACCGTTACAAAAGTATCCACAGAAATTGCAAACAAATATGAAAGCAGACAAAGAAACCATACTTATACCAATGCAGAAATTACCGAAAAATGGAAAAATCTAATGAATAAGACTTGTCACATCTGTACAACTGAAATTACTGAAAATCCTCACTTTGATCACGACCACATGACAGGAGAAGATAGGGGATTTGCTCATGCTGAATGTAATATGAAATACAGGATTCCTAGGCATATCCCGGTAGTAATGCATAATTTATCTAAATATGATTCCCATCTGTTTGTTAGAGAATTGATACCTGATAACGGAATTTTTGAAAGTGCAGAAAATTTCATATCATTCTCGAAATCAATAAGTATAAGAAAGACGGATACGGAAATAAAATATGAGATCCGGTTTATAGATTCGATTAGATTTATGGCTTCATCTTTAGACAAACTATCAGCAAATTTAGCGAAATGTGATTGCAAAGTACCTTGTAATCATCTAAGAGAGAATTTCAAGTACACATCGAATAGTTTCAATAACGATGAAGAATTCAAAGAAATAATTAAAAAAGGGGTATATCCGTATGAATTCGTAGACAGTTTCGATAAAATGAATTGTACAAACTTACCATCCATAGAAAGCTTTTATTCTAGGTTGACAGGGAAAGGTATTGACAAAAGTGATTATAAAAGAGCGGTATCTATATGGAAACAATTTAACTGTAAAACTTTACTTGATTATACCAAATTATACCTAAAAAGTGATGTGTTAATTCTATCAGACGTTGTGGAGAATTTCAGGAACGTTTGTATACGGAATTATGATTTGGATCCACTTCATTACTTCTCAGCTCCAGGATTAACATGGGATGCTTTCTTAAAGCATTCAAAAGTAGACTTGCCGTTATTCTCAAAGGAAGACATGTATACCTTTATAGAAAAAGGAATAAGAGGTGGTGTATCCCAATGTATAAAAAGATACGCAAAAGCAAATAATAAATATACAAGTGATTATAATAAGCATAAACCATCTAATTATTTAATGTATTTAGACGCTAATAATTTATATGGGTGGGCGATGTCGCAGAATTTACCAGCGAATGATTTCCAATTCATTTCCATACCGGATGATTTGAAAGAAAGGAATGAATACGAATCATTCGAGTATTACAACCATCTAAAAACTCATATCAAGTCGGTGATTACGATTAAGTCGGTGAGACAAGATGTGGGTGCTATATATGAGGTAGACTTAGAATATCCAAAAGAACTACATGAATTACACAAGGATTTACCATTAGCACCCGAACACTTTAACGGTAAGCTATGTACCACAGTATTAGATAAAACCAACTATGTAGTTCACCACAGGAATCTAGAATTTTATTTACAAAAAGGTTTGATATTGAAAAGAGTACACAGAATACTAGGATTCACTGAAAGTGCTTACTTAAAAGGATACATAGACCACAACACAGCACTTAGAACTAAAGGTACAAATGACTTTGAAAAGGATTTCTTTAAACTGATGAATAATGCTTGCTTTGGAAAAACTATGGAAAACGTAAGGAAACGAGCGGATATGGAAATAATAACGGATAATGAAACAAGAGAAAAAATAATAAAGAAGCCCAACTTTAAATCTGAAATAATATTCAGTGAAAACTTTTCAGTAGCAAGAATGTCAAAGGAAAAGATAAAATTAGACAAACCAATGTATATCGGCTTTGCTGTATTGGAACTATCCAAGTTATTGATGTATGAATTCCATTATGATTATATGAAGCCTAAATATGGAGATAAAATTGATTTGTGTTATATGGACACTGATTCTTTCATATATGATATTAGAACTGAAGATTTTTATCAAGATATCAAACAGGATTTGAATGAGAGGTTCGATACATCTGATTATGCGAAAGATAATCCATATGGGTTTCCTAGTGTAAATAAGAAAGTGATAGGAATGATGAAAGATGAATTAGGTGGACAGGTTATGACAGAGTTTGTTGGATTACGATCAAAAGTATATGCTTATTTAAAGGACAACCAAGACCCTTCAAAAGCTAGCAAAAAACTGAAAGGAATAAAAACCAATATAGTTAAAGATAAAATTACGATTCAAAACTATAAGGATGTACTGTTTGGTAAAACGGAAAACCTTTCTATAACCCAGTATAACTTAAGATCATACAAGCACAATATGTTTCTAGAAGAACAGAATAAAAAAGCGTTAGATCCTAAGGATGATAAAAGGATAGTAACAAGCGATAAAATACACACTTTACCTTTAGGTTATAAACATTAAATTCAAGTACCTACTTAAAAAATTCAAGTACCTACTTAAAAACTTCAAGTACCTACTTAAAAACTTCAAGTACCTACTTCAAAACTTCAAGTACCTACTTAAAAACTTCAAGTACCTACTTAAAAACTTCAAGTACCTACTTCAAAAATTCAAGTACCTACTTCAAAACTTCAAGTATATACTTAAAATACTCAAGTAAATCTTATAATGAAAAATTCTTCCTAAATAAATGAATGAAAAGGCTCCAATCAAAGTCTATGATTTTAGTGAAAAGAACACTTATCAGAATAAGCACGACCTTGCACCTCAGTGGCCATTTAGACTCTTAATTTGTGGTAGTTCTGGAACAGGGAAAACTAACCTTCTTTTGAATTTAATTTATGAATATCTTTGTTTCAACCGAATATACTTGTATGCTAAAGATCTTGAAGAAGATAAATATCAAGACCTTATAACCAATTTAACCACTTTGGAGTCACAATGCAAATCGAAAGTCTTAACAGTAAGTAACAATCTTGATGATTTTGTCACTGAAAAAGACCAGAAGAAAATAGAAGATTTATTCATAAGAGGAAGAAAGAAAAATGCCTCGATTGTTTATTTATCACAGAGCTATCATAAAACGCCAAAGGTGGTAAGGCTCCAGTGCAATTATTTTGCATTCTTTCAGTGTTCTAATCCAAAAGAAGTAAAATTAATAAGACAAAGCCAAGTATCCAGTATAGACGATGAAAAATTTCTCAAACAATTCGAGACTGCAACCAAGGGCTACGGTTTTTTCTTCATAGATTTAAAAATAAAAGATAAAACCCTTAAGTACAGGAAAAACTTTGAAAAATTTACCGGATAATTTATTTCTATAATAAATGAATAAATTTGGTAGTGTCGGAAAAAAGGTTAGTAACGAATCGAATGCAAAGGTAGTTACTGACGAAAACGGTAACATTAACCTACAGGATAGGCGAATTGTTAATTTAGGTGATGCCAAAGCAGATCAGGATGCGATTAGCTTAAGGTTGATGACTATTATTTTGAATCAGTTTAAAGAACAAATAACTGCAGAACAAGTGCAAGCCAATCAATATTTTAGCGAAGATATTAACAGATTAACCTTGGTAGATGATTCTCCTGACAATGCAATGGTAAGGATCAAAGATAAAGGATTATTTGTAAAACAAACAATTCAGGTTACTGATAAAGAACTTGATGCTGGGAATAAAGTTATCACAAATGTTCTAGATCCTAGAAACAAACATGATGCTGTTAATTTAGGAACGTTAACTACGTATCTTTTAGATTTTGACAAAAAGCTCGAAAACCAACAAGCCCTTAGCCAAAGTATTGAAACGAAGATTGGCGACCTTAGCAAAAGTATTGACAAAAAGCTTCTTGACCTTAGGAAAAGTATTGACAAAAAGCTCGAAAACCAACAAAAATTGAGCAGTTTTATTGGTTCAAATGATTTGGATCAAAATCTGCATATCAATGGTATTGAAAGAGCAGTCGTAAACATTTTAAAAAGGCTTTTAGAGCAAAAACCTGTTGATCAAGATTTTGTTAAGAAAACAGAAGACTTCAATTTATATGATAAATTAATTCCCTAATAAATGGTTGAAACATTTGAGTATACAGTTTATTTATCAAAGCTTCAGAAAGGAAAGCTAAAGAAATGTTTTGGTGCTAAACAAAAATGTCAGATACGTGTTAGTCACAGTAGACAAAATGAACGAGAACCAGTCAAGTTACTTTTAAGTAAACGACAAATTGATAAAATTGAAACATGTAAAATGAATAATAAGGGTTGTGACATAGATGTATCATACAAGCAGATGAGAGAAGCGATTCAAAAAGGTGGATTACTTCCATTCTTAATACCGCTAGCAATTACCCTTGGTAAGGCAGCTTTAACAAGTGGTGCTGCTGCTTTGGGTACATTCGCTGGTAAGAAAATTATGGATAAAATGACCAACACAGGTGGAGCGCTAAAACTTCCTGGAACACAAAAAGTTACCGGTAATGGTGTACGTGGTAGACCTAAGAAGGAAAAAACCGATGATGTCAACACAGGTGGAGCGCTTACACTCCCTGGAACACAAAGAGTTGTCGGTCATGGGGTACGTGGAAGACCTAGGAAGTCAAAAAACGGGGACATCAAAAAAGAAGCAAAAGTAAAGTAGGACCTCTAACCAATTTTGATATTATGGATGCATTAGGGGATATACCACATTTTAGAGGTGTTTTCTCTATAGATACGCTACCCAAACATATAAATAGTATAGAATGCGGTGTCATTAATTATGATAAACTCGGAATGCCTGGAACTCACTGGGTTGCGTATTGTAATCTACCTGAATACCCCCATGTAGAATTTTTTGATTCTTTCGGTATTCCCCCAGGAAAAGAAATAATTAAATATCTAAGAACTTCAAAGAAAAAAATAGCTTATGAAAATCTTGCTGTTCAAAATATAGATGAATTAAACTGTGGACTTCACTGTATTTCCTACATTAAGCGCAAAATGAAGTTGGTAGCTTTTCGTTTATAAAAATTATTTTCTAATAAATGGAGATTTATTGTATGAAATGTAAAAAGAGCACTGACACTGAATCAATGTTTAAGGCAGTGTCACAAAAAAATAATGTTCCAATGCTGAAAGGGAATTGTGTTATTTGCGGGTCGAGGAAAAATCGCTTTTTAAAAAAAACCTCAACGCAGAAACAGATATTTTAAAGACGTATTATTCTAATTATTCAGGTGTGGATGATATTTACAGAAAATTAAAAGAAAATGGTGTTAAGGTTTCCAAGGATAAAATAAAAAATGTGTTGCAAAATGAGAATGTGTATACGTTACACAAACCTTCCTATCATAACTTTGAAAGGAGGCGAGTGTATGTTCACTATGTTGATGAGCAATGGCAAGCTGATTTAGTTGACATGCAGAAATATAAAAAAGAAAATAATAAAACAAATTACATTTTAACTGTTATTGATTGCTTTAGTAAATATGCTTGGTGTGTCCCTTTGAAAGATAAAACGGGTGCTGGAATAATAAACGCATTCAGTCATATATTTAAAGAAAGAATTCCTAGAAAGTTGCAAACTGATAAAGGCAAGGAATTTGTTATGAGGAATGTTCAATCTTTTTTGAAAAATAACGATATACACTGGTTTGCATCTGAAAGCGAATTGAAAGCGCAAATTGTAGAACGATTCAACAGAACGCTAAAAGAAAAGTTATGGAAATATTTCACTCACAACAACACTAGTAAATGGATTGATATTTTACCTGTATTCGTAAATAATTATAATAACTCGTACCACCGTTCAATACAAATGAAACCAGTTGATGCTAGTAAAAAGGTTAATCAGAAAAAGGTTTTTAGTGCTCTGTTTCCTCCAGTAGATGACTACAAAATCACAGGAAACGTCAAAGTAGGGGATTTAGTCAGAATTAAAAAAGAAAAAAGTATTTTCGATAAAGGATATTTACCTAATTATACGGATGAAGTATTTCAGATAGCAACCATTAGACCTACCATTCCCATTACTTATGAAATATCTGACAAAAGTGGGGAATTAATTCAAGGAGGGTTTTATGAAAAAGAACTTTCAAAATTTATTATGAAATAAAATTACTTGTATATAAATGGATTCAAGACGCTTGAGTGATATGTTATCGGATATAGTGAAGAACAGAGAAGTTCAGAGAAGAAAGGTTCAACAAAATGAGATGGAGAAGGCAGGATTTCGGGAATATGCTTCAGAGTTAAACGCTCCAGTTATTATAGCACAAAAAGAAAACACTAAAGACACCATCAAAAAATTACAAGAGAACGCTGAAACGATAATTAATAAACTACAGGAAGGTGATAATAATTCAAGAAGACGGTTTGTCAGATTAGGTGATACATTTAAAACAGCTTTACAGACCACTACTTCAGAGGAAGTGAGTCGAGCACCCGCTTTAGAACCTTCTCCCGATTTAGGACCACTATCCGTTGATATGAATAAAGATATTACCCAAGAGTTGTTAAATCAGATTAATTTAAAACATGTAGAATCGCGGGGTGGCACTGATACTTATTTTAAAATGCCTACGTATTACATTAAGCATCATACGGATATAGATGAGGCTCTAGAACGTTTGACATCTCTAAGTCAAAGTTATGGTGGGAAAAAAGGTAAAGGTTACTCTAGCTATGATGAAATCCTTGAATTTATAAGAGAATACAAGGAGAGGTTAACCAGCATTCGAACTAATTCCCCATTTTTAGTTCAACAAAAAGGAACTGGAATATTTATGAACTGTGATGAAATGATTTCAAAATTATACACTTTGATAGGTAGCAGAGTAAACGGAAATACATCTGATGAGGTGAGAAATGAAGCTATTGATATTTTGGATTCATTAATGCGAAATAAATTTCTTACGAAGAGAGATTACAATTCAATATATAAAAAATATTTCTAATAAATGGTGTTGTTAAACATTGAAGGTAATGAAAGTATCATTGATATAACATTTAGTCAACCAATCGAATTGAATCGTAATTGGGATTATGAAATAGGTTTGAATCAGTGTACTTTGTGGTATTCATGGCATAATATAAGTGATAAATTTGGAAATAATACATTTAAATACAGGAAAGATGAAGATAATAATGCAACAGAATGGATGAATGTTACTATTCCTAATGGGATGTATAACGATGATTGTTTGAATTATTTTTTGTGTCAGTATTTTGATACCCCAAAAGATAAATGTCCTATTGTAATTTCATCCAATCCAGCATCTATGAGATTTGTCATACTATTACAAGAAAAATATGTGTTTAGATTTAATAGTGACTTGTGTCAGATTTTAGGATTTGAGAAGGATAGTGAGATATCTAAGAAAATCAATGAAGGTACAAAGCTTCCGAATATAACAAGAAGCGTTGATAAAATTCAAATTCACTGCTCTCTCGTAAACAGTTCTATCGTAAACAAAAGTAAATCAGATGTCATTTGGACATTTGTTCCTAATACAGAACCGGGTTGTCAAATTGTTGAGAATCCTAGACAATTAATCTACCTTCCTATTAATACAAAAGACTTTATTTACTCCTTGAGAATGACAATTACCGATCAGTTGGGAAGACCTATCGATTTGAATGGTGATAACGTTGGATACGTGCTGCATTTAAGAAAAGCTTAAAGGATTAGTGAAATAAAATTATTTACCTATAAATGTTGATTAATAATAAGCGATTACTTTATAAAAAGCAGTATGGAAGTGGAATCGGTAGTGTATTCAAAAACATTGTTAATTCCCAGTTATTTCAAACGTCAGCAAAACAAATAAAAGATGGGGCTATGTCAATGTATAATAATATTATTAAACCGAGATTTGAGTTGTTGAAAAACAGAGCAATAGAATATGGGAAAGATCTGATCGATGTAAACAAGAAGGAACTCATTGATGTAATTGGAAACAAAAAATCGATGAAGGATCTTATCGGTACAAATAAAAGGATTTTAAATCAAAGAAGTCAGGACTTGATCAAAACGTTAATGACTGGAAATGGATTAAAGATTCTGAAATAAGTTTTATTTAATAATTTCTTTCTTATATAAATGGCAGTAAATAAAGTTATCAGTCCGCAATGGAACATATTTGACGAACCGCTTGTGGATGATACAGTGGTTAAATATGAATTTAAAGAAATTCGAGAAACAGATGTGAATGTATCTAATAAATCAGAGTTTGAGTTCGTAACAAAGAAATTAGATTCCTGGTTTTATCCAAGTGAAAGTTATCTTGATGTCAGTGTAAGAATAGTAAACGAAGATGGGACTCCTATAGCTGCAACCGATGTTGCTACTTTAACGAATAATGGATTTAATTTATTCAGTACCGCTGAGTATGTAATAAACGATGGATCGGTTGAAAAAATTAATCATGTTGGTATTACAACTACCGTTACAAAGTTGATTGAATACTCTGATGATTATTCTAGAAGTGCAGCAAGAAATCATTTCTGGTATAAAGATTATAATCAAGGGAAAGAAATTAATCCTGTAGTTGCTTCGTTTACTGCAGGGGTTGCAGGGGCTGCAGGGGCTGCAGCAGGGGGTGGAACAGTCAGTTTGAGAAATAATAATAATTATAATAAAGGATTTGAAAAAAGATATAACAGAACAAAGAGCAGTAAATTAGTAAATATGTATTTACCATTATCAGAATTGTTTGGATTTCTGAAAGGAAACAAACGATTCTTCAGAGGTGCATCGCATAAATTATTTCTAAGAAGAAATGATGATAACAACATGATTATAAGAAATGGAAATACTAATTTCAAAGTAGTAATCGAGTATTTATCCTGGAAGATCCCTATTGTAGCTCCTAGTATCGAAATGATGAGTGAATTAGAAAAGGATCTTGCTAAGGATAAAAAGCATAATCTGATGTGGGAAGCATGTAATAGTTATAAAAGTGATGTTAGTCAGAATAAGGAGCACACCTGGAAAGTTGTGTCTGAGAGAAATAGTCCTACAAAAATCGTTGTGATGTTACAGAAAAATGAAAAGCATAACAATCAATTAATGAATAATATGGTGTTTGATCATATGAATTTAACAGATATAGAACTTAGAATTAATGGGGATAAATATCCTGAAGAACCACTCAAATGCGACTTTAGCGATGAGAAATGTAAATACTCAAATCTTTACAATAGGTTCATACATTTGGGCTATAAGCAATTAGCATTTGATACTGGTAGTGTTGTTAGTATAGAAGAATTTAAAGAAGTATATCCACTATTCTGTTTCGATGTTTCCAAACACGAATCAAGTATATATAATGGAACAACTGCTGATATTGAAATAAGTTTAACATTAAAACACGCTCAGCCTGTACCATATAATATTTACTGTGTTATATATTATGAAAGAAAAGCTACATTAGGTATTATTAACAAAAATATGTATGTGAGTTTGTGAGTCTGGATTTTTATTTAATAAAATCATCCCCTAATAAATGGAGTCCACAAAGGAAGTCTTGAATACAATCAGAATGAATAAATACAATGAGACAATCAGGAAAGAAGAACTAGTTCTAGGATTGAAATATACTATTGTTAAAATGAGAATTGCTAAGACAAAATATGGTGATAAGTTGGTTGTAGTTATTAATCATAATGACAAACCCTGTGATTTGTTTATAACTCAGAAATATAATGCCATTGCTAACGAATTACTTTTAAAGAAAAATCTAGTTTTGCAACCGATTGTACGCGAAAACAAGAACAAAGAAACATATGTGGATTTAGAACTGTTTACTCAGTAATATTTGAATAAAAAATGAAAAATGTAAAAAAAAAGAAGTAGTAGTATATTGTAGTATTTTATATGTAGTAAAGGGTAATATTCTCATTTCTTGTATCCTTTATTTTGGAAGTAAGAAAATAAAAATGTTCTTAAAAAGGGGGATAATTTGGTAAAAAGGATGTTAAAATTTAAGAAATTGATGTTAAAATGGGGTTTTGAAATTGGGGGGAGGGTGGAGTGGGAGCGGCGATTATATACTACTCATACCGCACATGAGTTGCCCGTATTTGTAGGATCTTAGGAACTGGTGTTGCTGCCATTCTCTGTGGCCTTATACGGTCAGGAATGTGGGGAGGGGAATGACGATGGGTGGGGTCTTCCAGTAGCTGGTCACCAAACTTGGTAGAAAGTTGGTGTCTGCAGTTTGACAAAGATGTGAGGCCAAACTCGTTAAGTTGGGAAATGCATGGGATTTTGGGGGATTTGATATTACTAGTAAAGAACGGTACTGGATCCTCTCGAGTCGTTCCGACTGCTCCCGTGTTAAACCGAAATGCCATACCGGACAGCAGTATTCGAGGGAAGGGCGAATGAACACAAGGTAAATGCGAAGGAGGTGGTGTTTAGGGGTGCCATGGCGAGAGAGCATTTTTAGGGAACTTTATGCCCATATATGCCCAAATTCTCCTCCATGCTACCACACATCGGACATGAATAGTGACCGGGCCGACCCTTTGCCCTATATCACCGTGACTTTTTGCTTGCTACCAGTCTGTGCGCGAACAGTCTTTAGTGTGTCTGCGCCTCGGATAGTTCCAGCAATAATAAAAGAAAATGGGATTTGGTCATCCCTGATTGGGCCATATGCCATCTCAAGAACAGCGTGCAGGCAACGTCCAACAGTCACAGTTCTTCTTAAACTAATCAACTACTCCTATTTCAGTTACTGTTTACTAACCCTACCAACAGCTTTGTAGTATTGTAATTCGTGGACCTTGAAAACATCGCCGTTTTGTTACTTGTTACTTTTTAGCATGGCTGTCAAGGCTTTAGCGTGAATAAGCTTACTACTTACATACCTCACTCCGGTTAGTCCACGGAGGAATTATGTTGATGTGAATCGAGGAAACATCGACATTGTCTTTGTTGGGAATCGTCCGATTCCGTTTCTCACCTTATTTGAATATTCCACGCTTTTCCCGTTTATAACGCCATCTAGCAGTGTTGGGTAAAATTAGTAGTAACGCATCTTAGCGGCAGCAGTTCAGTTGGTAGACAGCCTTCAACCAGGTTAATGGCTTGAAACATTTAAAGTGGGTTCGCAGTACTTTTAAGGTAAAAAAAAAAAAAAAAACGAGATTTTCGGGGTTTTTTCTTGATCAGCTAGTTACCCCTCCAAGATGATGTGCGAGGGATAAATAAAATTTCGGTTGCACTTCCGGCAAACCGTCCTCAGCGAAAAAAAAACAACTAAATCATAAAATCCACCACAACCACAACAGGAAAACGATGCGGAACCAACAGACAATAAGACGACATGTAACTAAAAACCAGAAGAACGGTGCGAACTGAACGACATGCAGATAAAAATAAATTAACGAAAGATAAAGTGTTAAAAGTGTATATGTACAAACCTGTGATTATTTACAGTTCTGAATTCTGTGTATATTACAATTTACCATCCGTCTGGAAAAGCTTCTGCGCCCAAATATCAGGAATTTTATTTACCCCTCGCACTTCATCTTGGAGGGGTAACTAGCTGATCAAGAAGAAAACCCGAAAATCTTGTTTTTTTTTCTAGTTTATTTGAAATGAATGGTCAGCTTGGCTTCAAACCTTATATTTGTACTTTTAAGGTAAACCTTTTTCGGATTATTCAATTAGTTATATAATTAAGATATGTATTTGACGGTGCAAAACGGATTAGTCAGCTACGTTTTATTAGAGCTATATTTCGGCCCTTAATGGCAAGGGTCCTCTTCAGGCTCAAGCCGGAAACTGAACTTGTGAAAACCCATTAAAGATTCTTCTTTAAATATCCGATTTTGTGAACTTCTTCTTTGAAAATTGGTTGGAATTAAAGCTGGTCCTGTGATTTCATTTTGGACATGGCTGCTGTTTTTGCTGTTTGATTGGGTCGTCGAAAGGGTAGAAATTCTTCTGCATTTTGGTTTAGGAGTCTTCTTTCCAGCTAAGATGAGTACTTGTCGTCGGCAAGTATGGGCGATTTGTAGTTCCGTACTTTGGTGATAGATGTTCCTTCAGCCCAAGCTGACTGCGAATCATATTTGACGAAGCAAAACGGATAAGTCAGCTGCATTTTATTAGAGCTATACTTCGGCCCTTCTTGGCAAGGGTCCTCTTCAGGCTCAAGCCGCTCAAGCTGTAAACTGAACTTGGGAAAAACAATTAAAGATTCTTCCTTAAATATCCGATTTTGTGAACTTCTTCTTTGAAAATTGGTTGGAGTTATGTATTGATAATTTATAAATTATGAATTGAAGTATTCATTCGTAGAGTAAAATTTTAAAGTAAAAAATTCATTATTTATAGGGTTTCTGACTATCCTGATTTCGCGTATACCTGGCGTATACAATTGTAAATAGTCATTGCCTTTACACTTACACACTTAACGTTGGACTGGAGGAAGTGGTGGGCCAGGCGTTTTCGCAGGTACCGTGGTTATGAACTCCGCCTGGTGGGGGGCGCACATTGTGCGCTGCTCAGCAGCCAGTCCCAAGCCTGGGCAAAGGAGGAGGGTCGGGCAACGGACTTGCAATCCGTTCCCGGGAACCAGAGGAACTCTCTTCTGGGGAAAAATTTTCTTGCAACAGAAACGTCAAAGAAGAGCCTCGGATCTGATCCCCTACCGACGACGACAAATGCATGCCCCCGGACACGATTTTTAAAAGCAAACAGTAACCTAAAATTTGGTTTTTGGAATGTGCGCACAATGTCCCAACTATCGAAGACAGAACAAGTACTTCAGGAGATGCGCAGATACCATCTAGACATCCTGGCGCTGTCCGAAGTGAGATGGACCGGCTCCGGAGAGAAACAGCTCGATGACCATTCTACGATCCTCTACAGCGGCGCCGAAAATAGGCATGAGCAAGGAGTCGCACTGATCATGACGAGGGAAACCTCTAGATCTCTCTTGAAATGGACTCCCATATCGCCAAGAATACTCGTGGCACGCTTCACTGGTCGTCAAGCAAAACTCTCTGTAGTAGCCTGCTACGCCCCCACTAACGTCACAGAAGCTGAGACAAAAGAAGATTTCTACCACACTCTACAGGCAGTGGTCAATAACATCCCGAAACATGACATCACGTGCGTTCTTGGCGACCTAAACGCCATCGTTGGAAACGATGAGTCCTACTGCCCACAGTCACTCGGTAGGCACGGTATGGGCGTACGCAACGAGAACGGAACGATGCTGATCGACTTTGCAATGGCCAATGATCTGGTGATAGGAGGCAGTCTTTTTCCTCATAGAGACGTCCACAAATATTCCTGGACCTCCCCCGGTGGAGCAGTCAGAAACCAGATCGACCACTGTCTTGTCAGCCGCAAGTTTCGCTCAAGTATACAAGATGTGAGAGCATATAGAGGCGCCGACGTTGGATCAGACCACAACCTGCTAGTAGCCAAATTCTCCCTGAAGCTGAAAAGAAATGAGAATAAGGCACTCAAGTCAGATCCCCAATTTGATTCTGACAAGCTCCTAGATCGAACGACGAGGCAACAGTTTGTTACCGAACTGAGCAACAAGTTCGAAGCACTTTACATCAGCGATCAAGATGACCAAGAGATAGTATGGGACCAGATAAAGAACTTCTACACCGAGACAGCAAGCAAGATTCTTGGGCACCGCAAGAAACCAAAGGACCAGTGGCTATCAGACCGCACTTGGCAGCTCATTGAGGAGAGGAAAGCCGCGAAACTTCAGCTCCTTGCTTGTCACGACGCGAACCAGTTCTACAAAAACGAGAACTACCAACGGATTGACAAACTTGTCAAAAAAAGCGCGCGCCGAGACAAACGCCACTTTTACGATTCAAAGGCCGCGAAAGCTGAAGAAGCAGCCAAGAATGGAGACAGCAGGTCGCTGTACAAGATAACGAACGAGATCATCGGGAAGAAGAGAACCAGCGATGGCCCGGTGAAGGATGAAAATGGCATACTGGTCACCGGCTCCGAAGAAAAGAAGGAGGTCTGGGTCAACTACTTTGACAAAATCCTGAACAGACCACCCCCGGACGATCCAATTTCCATCCCCGATGACCCATTAATCTCGCTCGATATCAACACTGAGCCCCCGACCGAAGATGAAATTCTGAAGGCGGTTAAGAAGCTGAAGAACGGAAGATCACCAGGGGACGACCGCATCACAGCAGAAATGCTGAAATGCTCCATAGGCACCTGTATCACCCACTGGAAAGACTTCTTCGGAAACATCTGGACTAGAGCAAAAGTACCCTCAGACTGGCGCCACAGTACGCTCGTAAAACTTTTCAAAAAGGGCGATGCCTCGCTCTGTAACAACTGGCGAGGCATCAGCCTGCTCTCGATCCCTGGCAAACTGTTGTCCCACATTATCCTGTCCCGAATACAACGCCACCTAGACGAATACCTGCGTGATGAGCAGCATGGCTTCCGCCCGAACCGCTCTTGCACAGACCTGATTTTCACCCTGCGAATGCTCACGGAGGAGAGCTGCGAATGGCGCAACAAACTCTACATGATCTTCATAGATTTTGAAAAGGCTTTCGACTCATTAGACCGCCAGTCACTATGGAAGCTCCTTCGCCACTATGGTATCCCAGACACCATAGTAAATCTCATAATGGCGATGTATGAAGATACAACCAGTTGTGTGAAGACAGCAGAGGGAAGCTCCCGCAAATTCCCCATCCTCTCCGGGGTAAAACAGGGGTGTGTCTTATCCCCACTACTGTTCGCGGTCGTCATTGACTTCGTGTTGAGAAGTGTCAATTCAACTGGGCTACGTCTGAACGATCGCCTGCTCAGCGACCTAGATTTTGCTGACGATATTGCCATCCTCGAAACCTGCAAGACACGACTCCAAGCGCTGCTTACGAGCGTCCAACAAAAAGCAGAAGGTTTTGGACTCAATATCAACGCCAGTAAAACTAAAGGCATGGCAACCAGCGATTCACCTATGAACATCAAATGTGGCGACAATGATGTGGAACAAGTGGTTCATTTCAAATATCTTGGCAGCACTATCGAGAACACGGGATCTACAGCCAAAGAAGTCACCGCACGAACTGGACAGGCTAACAGCACCTTCAACAGGCTCAAAAAAGTTTGGAGGTCGAGTATTCTCTCCCTCCGGCTTAAGCTCCGCCTGTTCAATAGCAACGTCCTACCCGTCCTCCTCTATGCGTCCGAAACATGGCATCTCAACCAAGAACAAGAGAGGAGAATCCAGTCCTTTGAAAACATGTGCCTCCGGAGACTTCTTGGTATCCACTGGACCCAGAAGGTAACGAACGAGCACATAAGAAACATCACAGGTCAACCGTCCCTCATCGAGACCATACGAAGGCGTAGATGGAGCTACCTCGGACATGTGCTGCGCATGGACGATTCCAGAATCCCCAAATCCGCTTTTTTCTGGTTACCCGAAGGCACCCGCCGCAGAGGAAGACCCAAAAATACTCTCCGTCGTACCTACAACAACGACCTGCGGCACTTTCATGCCTCTTTACAGCCGGAGTGGGAAGACATCGTCGCAGCCGCAAGCTTCAGAGACGACTGGAGACTCTTCTTGGACGCCCTGGGCGCCTCTGGAGGCACAGGAGGATCTAAGGTAAGGTCTAAGGTAAGGTGGTTATGATACCACGGTAACTGGATCAGGATTTTGCCCTGGTATCTGATACTGTGGTTGCTTTGCAAAATCGACATTTGCCGAATATTTGTTTTTAGAAGTCACACAAAAGACATCCCATATTCAATAGCCTATAGCTCTAACACGTTTATATGTTGCTGAGATTCAACCAGCCCCCTTTGCCCCCCAGCTTTAAAGTCTTAACAACCCAGATAGAAAAGAAATTCGGAAAATTTAAAGTTATATCTGCGAGCATCACTGATGACACACACCAGTGTGACCGAATCCTAGGCTTTGGTGTTGGTGATGATGAAAGTGAGAGACTGTTCCAGATTGGTAACTGCAAAAACTACTTTAGACCAGTCAACCACAAACCCCTGATTTTTGGATACCCTATGCCAAACGTTGGATATGTCTAGCGTTTGGCATACCCTATGCCTAACGCTGGATACACTATGCCAGGTGCTGGATACTGTAACCCAGTAAAATATTGATGATTCAAGTGCAGCTAAAAAATCAACCAATCAGAACTCCTTTATACTGAGGTAGGTCAGGGTTAGGTTAGCAACAGGTATCCAGCGTTTGGCATAGGGTGTCCAGCGTTAGGCATAGGCTATGCCAAATGCTAGATATACCCAGCGTTTGGCATAGGGTATCCAAAAATCAGGGATTTGTGGTAGACTGCTTTAGACCCCACAAAAACGCAACCAATGACCGTCGTCAGTTCCTAACTACGAGGCTGATGTTCCCTCATTGTTTATTTCTTTTAGGCCGAATTCCAGCCGGAAAGCAGTAAGCAGCTTCAGTCTGCTGCTGGGTCAGTCGCTTGGCTTCCTGTTACGAAAGTAAGGCGCCTTACCACCCCCGACGCTGAGAAATGTGCGCTGGAGATAACACTGGATAAGGAGGTAAGTCTCTGGTCATTTGTCGAGGACCCTAGCTGGAAGGTCAACTGTCCAGTCCAGTGTTAAAGTTCAATGGGCACATCAAACTACCCCAATCCCATTCTGTAACAACCTAGGAACAATGCTTACCCCCTAGATCAGCAGCTTTTTCAACAGTTTCCTCTCTGTGATATTTCAAAGCGTAATCTTTTGGGCAAGTACAGTCTCAATTTACAAGCTTGGACAAAGATAAAAGTGATGTTTCTTATAATACTTAGTAGATCTTTATTTTATGCATAAATCAGCTTGTATAATTCAGATTTGAATAGGTTATTTGTTTTTGAATGATTTTTGTAGTTATGTTATTTTTTACAAGCTTATTGCATATTCTGGTACATTTTATAAAGCAAGCTACTCAAGCTTTACAACACTATTCCACAAAGAAGAACTTTTTATAGGCACTTTAAGCCATGGAACGTCTGATGAAACACGAGAACAATCAGGTAAACTGCATCTGCGGCTTGACTTTGGTGACATCTCAAATGTATCCTTTTCTATCAAGCATTGCTGGGAGTTTTTGAATTTCCTGCCATGATATCCCAGCTCCTAAGATTTGGATCGCCGAAATGCCAGGGAGGTGGGTCGATCGAGTGAAGACAAAGGATAACAAGAAAACGGCCGATTTTCGTAGCGCCTTCTAAAGGAAGTCGGAAATGTTTATTTGTGAAGCATTTAATACAAAAGAAATCATTAGAAGTGTCCATTGTGCTTTAAACTTCATTTACTATAACGACCACTGTTAATATTTTTAAAAGCTGATGGGATTATTGATTTAGGGGTAAGCAGACGTGCTGAACCCGTATATGATAATATTTTTTATCACCGGACAAATAGTTCGCCGAGAATCCGGCCAAAACCGGAAAATTTGGTAAAAATAAAAGTTTTACTTGAAGTTGATGAGAGGTTCGATGCAGGGGTAAGGAGACCTGCTGAATCCGTACATGCAAATTATTTTCTCCCCGAACAGTTCGCCGGGATCCGGCCAAAACCGGAAATTTATTAAAAGTAAACGTTTTACTTGAAGTTTATTGGAGGTTTCAAACAGGGGTAAGGAGACATGCTGAATATGAATATTATTTTCTCCCCGAACATACAGTTTGCCTCGAATCCGTCCAAAACCAGAAATTTATTAAAAGTAATGGTTTTACTTGAAGTTGATTAGAGGTTCGATACAGGGGTAAGGAGACATGGTGAATCTGTATATGCAAATTGTTTTCCCTCCGGACATACAGTTCGCCCTAAACCGGCCAAAACCGGAAAATAAAAATGAAAATTCTATCTAAAGTTGATCAGAGGCTCGATGTATAGGTGAAGAGACACCCTGAATCCATGTATGAAAATTATTTTCTCGCCTAGTTCACCCGGAATCCGGCCAAAACCAGAAAATCTGTTGAAATTTAAAGTTTTATCGAAAGTTGATTAAAAGGTTCGATGTAAGGGTAAAAAGACATCCTGAATCTATGTCTGAAAATTATTTTCTGGCCTAGTTCACCCGGAATCCGGCCAAAAGCGGAAAATCTGTTGAAAGTTCAGTTAAACCAGTTATAACACCAATTTTATCTAAATTGATTAATAAATCCATGGAAAAAGGGATTTTCCCAGAAGGTTTGAAGGTCGCTAAAATAATACCATTGCATAAAGGAGGTAAGAGAGATGACCCTTTAAACAAAAGACCCATTTCTATCCTCCCTTTTTTTTCAAAAATATATGAAAAGGTTATAGGATCAAGGCTAACTGATTACGTTGAAAATAATAAAATTCTTATAAATACTCAGTTTGGTTTCAGGAAAAAAATGTCAACTGAGATGGCGACTATTAAACTTGTTGACTGGGTAAATACGGCGTTTGAAATGGGTCTGATTCCAGCTGCTTTATTCCTGGATTTGAAGAAGGCGTTTGACACGATTGACCATAAACAGTTATTACTTGAGCTGGAAAAAATCGGTGTGACTGGAAAGAGTTTGTCATGGTTTGAATCTTATGTGAGTGACCGGAAGCAAATTGTGATGAATGGGTGTTTTACTTCTGTTGCTAGTGAGATAACTTGCGGAGTTCCCCAGGGGTCTATACTAGGTCCCCTTTTATTTTTAATTTTTATAGATCGGATTAAGTATTATTTGTCAGAGGCTGGTATAATCCTTTTTGCAGACGATACTCTTTTACTTGTAGCTGCTCCATCAGCTGATCTACTTTTTGATAAAATGAGAAAAGCATTGACCGAGTTCGTTGAGTGGGCAGATTTCAATCTTTTGACATTAAATTATACCAAAACTAATTACATTTTATTTTCTCGGATATCTAGTATTGACTATAATTTAGAATTAATAGTAAACGGAAATCAAATAAAAAGAGTAAAGGTAACAAAGTACCTGGGTTTTATGATTGATGAAAATCTATCATGGAAAACACATTCAAATATTATAGCTTCAAAATTGTCAAGGACCCTGGGAGTGCTTCGCCGAGTTAAAAACCTAGTCTCACAGAAAATTCTTCGATTGCTTTATTTCGCTATTTTTTACCCGTACATTTGCTATGGTTGCTCTATATGGGCAAGTAATTTTGTGTCATGTTATAAAAAAATCCAAAAAATCCAAAATAAAGCCGTTAAATTTTTGTCACCTAAAACTTTAGTTACTCCTAATATTAATGAACTTTACATTAAGAATCAACTACTTGATATTTCAAAAACTAGAGATTATCAAGTTAGTATTTTCACATATAAATTTCTCAATAATATACTTCCCTCCTCTTCATTAATAGTGATCTCCATAGTCATGATACACGAGGGGCATCAAATGTGGTACACCCATTTAGAAACACGACTAGAGCTTCTTTCGTGATTAGAAATTTTGCCCCCTCTGTATGGGATATAATTCCAGTTAAAATTAGAAACTCGAGTCATCTGGCATCCTTCAAGGCTACAGCAAAGAGATTTTTCCTTGCAAAAGAATAGTAATTGATGCGTGAGTGTTTTTGTAAGCAGAATGTTTGTTGTATATGTGTGAACCGTGTATGAATGGCATTTAGAATAATGTAAAAATAGTGTTACCACATTATGTAGAATAGAGAAGACTGCCACCTGCGGCCAACAAACCCTCTGGGGCTTTCTTAGCAGGTGCTGTAAAATGTTTTGTATACATGTGTAAAATAAAATTTAACCTAATCTAATCTAATCTAATCTTTTATCGAAAGTTGATTAAAAGGTTCGATGTGAGGGTAAAAAGACATCCTGAATCCATGTATGAAAATTATTTTCTGGCCTAGTTCCCCCGGAATCGGGCCAAAACCGGACGATCTGTTGAAAGTAAAAGTGCTATTGAAAGTTGATTAGAGGTTCGATGTAAGGGTCAAGAGACATCCTGAATCCATGTATGAAAATTATTTTCTGGCCTAGTTCACCCGGAATCCGGCCGAAACCGGAAAATCTGTTGAAAGTAAAAGCTCTATTGAAAGTTGATTAGAGGTTCGATGTAAGGGTAAAGAGACATCCTGAATCCGAGTATGAAAATTATTTTCTCGCCTAGTTCACCCGAAATTCGGGAAAAAACAGAAAATTTGCAGAAAATTAGGCCTACCAAAGTACTATTTTTCCTGAATCCATGTATGGAAATTATTTTCTCGCCTAGTTCACCCGAAATTCGGCAAAACCAGAAAATTTGCAGAAAATTAGGCCTACCAAAGTACTATTTTTCCTGAATCCATGTATGAAAATTATTTTCTCGCCTAGTTCACCCGAAATTCGGCAAAAAACAGAAAATTTGCAGACAATTAAGCCTACCAAAGTACTATTTTTCCTGAATCCATCTATGAAAATTATTTTCTCGCCTAGTTCACCCGAAATTCGGCAAAAAACAGAAAATTTGCAGATAATTAGGCCTACCAGAGTACTATTTTTCAATAGAACACCACCACGGTGCCATTTATGTTTATTTTCAAACGGCTGATTATAGAGATAAATAGTAAAACGTTTAAAGGACACCTGAACAATGAAACCATACTTGAACACATCTTGGAGAATGCATTTACAGACATAGCCACGGAGAGCATTCTTCTCCTGAGCGTGACGTTTTCAAAATAGGGATGATTGTTTCCGGAGGTTTGCACATGCCAACTCCAAGACAAAAAGCGCAATTCATTCAAATCTTGCACAGCGCTGGCCGGATCGTATTGGAATTTATTCTAGATATACGTTTGGGCTGAACTGGTTAAAAAATATTCCAGAAGAAGGGTTGATTGGAGACATTTGTTCATTTCTAAAATTGTTCGGTACTGAAATAAGGACAGATGCAAAATGGAGCAAAAATCATAGCTTGGAACGCTATTTCGTATTTGGATTGGGTTTTCTGAACGTTAACGGAAGTCATACAGATAGGGGTGAGACTTGATACTCTTCATTCAGGTGTCCTTTAAGGACTCTGATGAAGACCAAATCTCTAAAAGACCCGATTGTCTGGATCAGGAAGTCCAGTAAATATTTAATATTTGGGACACCATCGAAAGCTTTGGTCTATGCAACTTTAGCCCAAACCGCTATAATAATTATATAATTGCAATAATAAGGCTTTCGCCTCTATAAATTTCTCGGGACACTTTACACACTAAATTAAGCTATACTTTCAGAAGTTTCATAACAGACAACATGTCATGCATATGAATGAATGAATAGTTTATCTGCACATTAAAGCCATCCGGCCATCATGCAACAAAACGAAACAAAAAGTGAACAATCTTACATGCGCATATACACACTAACACACTCTTAATATTTTTAATTTACACTGAATACTTTATTAGCACTAAAAACACAATTTCCCCATCAGAAGAAATCTTTCCGGTGTTTAAAAGCTAACCTGAGGAACTTTCCAATAATTCTTATTTCTTTAAAATCTTTACTTCCCATCATTTTAATAATCCATTTCTTATCAGTTCCCCCCACCCCGAAAATCTCCTCCCTTAGCCCCCGTAACTCTCTACAATGACACAAAAGGTGGCATATATCCTCGTTCATTTCTCTACACATAGGACAGAAGTAGTAAGGACATAATAAGCATTACCGAAGAGCCAAAAAATGCCGAAAAAGCATCTGCTGACTTTTTTGTTTGTCGCCATGATATCGGAAAATTCAGCAGATGCTTTTTGGGCGATGTTTCGCCTCTTCCTGGCAATGCTTGCTATGCATAACATTTCGTGCATAACGTTATCAACGAAACTTCTGAAACAGTGTGGATGGCATGCTATAGAGAAAAAGCAGAAAATTTGAAATTAAGGTATACGACGGAATCCCAGCAGTAATAACATCTTATAAAAGAAAATAATCAAAGAGAAAAAAGAAAAAACTGAAAATATCAAAAGCTGAAATTCGGCAAAACTTTATGGTGCTAACGAACTACAGTAGAACACTAAGAAAGCAACATTTCTGAGAAACTTAGTAGGGGTCAGTGTAGGCGAAAGCCAAAGGAAACATGATAAATCAGTAAAGGCGTACCTATAAATGATCAGAATCTCATCGTTTGTCCTCCTGGCAGTAGAAGCTATATGAAAGTTATTTTATCCCCGAGTTCGCCCGAAATCTGGCAAAAAACAGAAATTTTGCTAAAAATAGGCCTAACAATTTTGTCTGAAGCTGAGCTGTTTGGTCGTAATTTTTCAGTAGAACACCACTACGGTATCGTTTATTTTTTAACGGCTGATTAGTGGTAAAAAGTAAAATGTTTAAAGGACCCCTCGTACTATTTACTCTTGAACTTACAGTATTTTAAAAGATTTAAGTACTTTAAAACCAGGCTGTGCTTTTAAAAATAACCCACGGTTTTGGCTGTTTTAAGCCTTTTCCGAGACCCGTTGACTTGTAGCGAAAACAGGGAAACAATATACATAACCGTTTTTCTGATGGAAAAACTTCTCGCAGACAACCGTCGACAGCGTGATACACCTCGAAGGTAGCAAAACACAGTAATAAAACAGCGTGGTTTTGTTAGAGGGGTTAGAATGTATCGTACGAAATTGGGTTTTCCGGGTTTAGAAATATATGGAGTGATTATGGAAGCAGGTTGCGTTAGTATTATAGGTAAGACAGGTCCGTTAAGGAGTCGATGAAGACCAGATATCTAAAAGCAACCTATTACCGACATTATCTCCTCCATATCCGCACCCGCCGTTTTTAGGGTTGTCGTTCCTCCAGCGCGTAGGCTGTTGTGGGACTCTTTGTGAGGGCCTCTTTAAGGTCCCTATAAATACAAAATAATAAACCGGCGATTGAAAAGATTATCTCCTTTTATATCATGGTACAAGAAACTGTAACCTAAATGAAGACCCAAACGAGCAACCTGGGGGATTATCTGCATCAGAAAGTCTAATAAATGTTAATTATTTGGGATCCCATCGAAACCTTTAGTCTTGTCATCCATGGTATGAATATTTGACTGTCTGTATACGATAAGAATCTTCTCGTTTGTCCTTCTGGCAATGGTGGTGGAAGCTGACGCCTGATGGACGAATTTGTAGCGCGGATCCCGTTCTTAAAGTTTGACTGAAAAGGGCTGGGATAGGACAATCTAGTTACCCATCACCTATTCACTTAAAGTGGCCTGAAGACCCGCTGAAAATGCGTTACTTCGTTGTTCCGCTATTCACGAATGATCGATTTTCAAATAGTGGAATTTCCTTGTGATTTGTGGTACCTCTATTCGCTTGTGTCTGTGTTGTATGCCTTACGAGAAAGATTTATGATTTTTTTTTGTTCAGGCACTAAGCAGTCTTCACCAAGCTCACCACTGCCCATGGAAAAGCCGCGTTTGTGTTGAGATTAAAATTTCCCGCGTCATAGTAGAATTTACGCTGTGAGGACGGGCCGCAGATATTCTTAACGTCATAACTAGAGCAGATCGTGGAAAATAAAAGAATCCCTTAGCAGAATCCAATTAATTCAGTGTATTCAGTTAAATGACACAAAAATAAGTTGGCTTTTCAGTTAAACTTTAAGTAAACGGCATCGAGAGCTGGCCAAGAGGAATCCCACATTCCCCCGAGGTGACCCATGGTTTCGGAGTTTAGTATCATTGCATGACATAATTTCTTTCAGGGAAATGGTTTTGATTGTGACCCTGGAGATGCCATAGGAATCATATGTCCAAACGACCCAGAGGAGGTCCAAGCTCTGATCGAACGCCTGGGTAGCAAAGAAGTGGCCGACAACAGCCTGGAAATAGTAGCTGATGTAAGTGTTCTCTGCTTCTAATCTGTAGAAGTAGGCTATGCATGTTCATTCTTCGGCCTGTCGGAACACAATAGAAAGGGAACCCTACCTGTTGGAGCTTTTGAACACTCTTTAGAGCGTGTTCCACCCTTTTAACAATAGTTACTATTAGTTACTATTTCCGTTCCATCCTCACGAAAAGCTACTACGCTGACCGTTCCAACCTTGTCGGAATAGTAACTAATAGTTACTATTTGCTTACTATGCTCGGGAGCGTAGTAAGCGTAGTAACTACTTATCTCTGTAACGTGATTGGTCGGATTCGCCCCTGGCGTGAGATCCTGCTGGAAAATAGAAAAATCGTTCCATCCTTGACGGCAAAAAGCCAGAATTTGTGACGTCATGCGTTGTAACTACGGTAAGTAGGGTGGAACACGCTCTTAGTCAGACACTAGCCTAGTAACAAAAGCATATAACATGACTCTCTGGACACTGGCACGGTGCTCAGGGTTTCCACATCAAAAATATTTAGAGAGCGACTTTTGGCCCAAAACAGAGAGTGAATTAGGAGTGCAATTTATTTTCATGAAATGTTCACTTTTGGTCGGAATTGTCGCTGTAGAAAATGACACATCTTAGTTCTACTTTCATGAAAAAAACTTGCAATAGTCACTTATGGTCGGAATCCCTGCTGCAAAAATGACACATTTGGTCATTTTCTGAAATAGAGTGATTTTTGGGCGTGTTCCACCCTTCTACAGATAGTAACATTAGTTACTATTTCCGTTCCAACCTCACCAAAAGTTACCACGGTGACCGTTCCAGCCTTCTCGAATTAGTAACTATCAGTAACTGTTCGCTTACCACGCTCGGGAGCGTAGTAACTACGGATCTCTGTAACGTTATTGGTCGGATTCGCCCGTGACATCAAATTCTGCTGGAAAATAGAAAATCGTTCCAGCCTTGACGGCTTCGTGAATTCGTGACGTCATGCGCAGTAACTACGGTAAGTAGGCTGGAACACGTAGACACGTCCTACATAGGACAAGAGTAACAAAAACAAAATAGAGTGACAATTCACACTTTCGTGCGACATGCGGCAACCCTGACGGTACTGCCAGTTCATTCCGTGATTAGCCGAATGATCCCGTCTCTCGGCTGCTAGGTTCGCTGGCTCGCCTCGAGTGGTAGGATGAATCGGTAACCACAACACTACCCGATTGGAAAGTCTGCTTTCCGACGTCTTTCTTGAAGTGGTGTGAGCTTAACTTTAAGCCTCTTGTGCCGGATACCACCTTTTCCGAGACTTTGAAAGCGAGCTGGGGACTGGCACTTCTGTGTAGATGGCGGTAAAAGCCAGGCTTCAACCTTTCTATTCCGGATTCCAGACATCCATTTTCGTCGAGATGGATCCGGAAACTGAAGCCGGGCAAAAAATGTCTGGAAGTCTGGGGTCTGGGATAGTTGGTAGTCTCTTTGTTTCTTTTCCTTGTTATAATATTTTCTGCTATTCTGACTGTGGACACTTAATTCAGCGGGTGGAGTGGATACGTCCCAAAGTCAGTAAGAGAACAGTTTCAGGGTAATCCAGCTTGTTTGTTTCTCTTCTGTCAGTATTCAGTTGCTTATTTTTTAACTTTTTCTGCAGCCAAAGGACATCCCTGCCCATTTCCCATCAAATTCGTCTCTTCGGTCGCTGCTGCTCTACCACGTCGACATACGTACAAGCCCGAAAAAGGTAATTCTCTAGGGACCTCTTCACTTATTTATTTACTTCAGCCGTAGCCATATACATGGAGGAAAGACACATTATCACTAGCCTAAATATCACACATAACCACATATGTATAAAAATAAGCGAACCACAAGCTCATCACTCCATTTTTTCCAGAAAGGACTAACGCTACTTCCGAATGACTGTCTATATAACTAGTTGTCTTTACGAAAGTTTTAGTCTTCATGAAATCATATTTTTTGTCTTGACGAAGATCATAGCTAAACAAAAACAATTAATAATAAATCATATCTGACACTACTCCAGCCTATCTAACCATTTACAGTAGAGGTATGCTTATTTGAACGTCTGCTAACAGTGAACGATTGCCGATGAAAAAACTAAAACCCAAACTAGGCATTTTCTACTGCAAATACTTTTAATAAACATTCACGCTTTTGTCACTTTTTGAATATTTTGCTAATTCATTTCATGGCTGATAGTGACTTTACCGACACCTGGTTTTCTTTTCATTATTTGAAAAGTTTGCCACGAGTAAGGCATCTTCAATGAAGAAGATTGCGGTCCGAACCTGCTGTTGCCTCCAAAAGAGGAAGGAGCTTTTGGTAAATTAAAATAAAAAAAAAAGGTAATTGAATTTCTAATTCACGTTTGTGCCAGGATAACCATGAAATAGTATGGCTGTTAGCTAATATCAAGTTTGCTATTTTTCATTTCTATTTTTACTTTTTTTATATGCAAATAACAAAGCTGAGGTAGTGAAACAGTTAAAAAGTGTTCAGATAAGCATGCCTCTACTGTATATAACCAATTGTGCTTTTCTTTTCTGACGTAGGTTTTTTTTTTTTTCTCTAAGTTTTATTTTGTCTGGCTAAAAACCGTTCTTCACTCAGTGGAAGTCTTTATCAGTATATAACATAACATAATTTAAACTTAACAAGAGCTGGAAGCTCATATGGCACTTGCAAGACTTGGTAAATAAGAATGACGATGGACCTTTGGAAATCAGGAGAATGTATCGTTTGGTAATTTTTTGTTTTGTTTTGCACTTGGCTGTGATGATGCGCACTTTAAGGGTGTTAGAAATTCATTTATAGTCAAAACTCTTGAGCAAAAATGATCATGGGTTCATAGGGATCATGAAAATGTAGGTTTTGCTTAAAAGTATTGTTTGTATACTTTGCGGTTAAGATGAGTACATTAATGGATGGTTGGATCTGTGAAGTGACAATTTCTAGGCCAATCTTGTCAAGTCTTTAATGTTCAAGCCAAGTTTCATCGTCCTAGCACATCTGGAAGTAGCCTACTTAAACTGCGATCGCCGTAATTCTGGACCCCCCTCCAACTCCCCCAGAGTGACCGAATCCGGTTCCAAATATCAAGTTTCATTAAGATCTGATTCCCTGCTCAAAAGTTAAAAATACGTCAGTATTCCGGATTCCCCCTCCCTCTACTCCCCCCATTGTGGTCGAATCGGAGAAGTGACTTTTGCTGAATCATTTGGATTCTGCAATGGAATTTTTTATTTTCCACTATCTGCCGTAGTTATGGCGTTCAGAATATCTGGGGCCGTCCCCACAGTGTAAATTCTACCATGACGCGAGAAATTTTAATCTCAACACAAACGCGGCTCCTGGTATCCGCCGTCATACTGCCGCTTTCGTCTTTTCATCATTATCTTTCTTCAGCTTCTTCTGCGAGTCTTGGCGGACTACACAACGGAGGACTCGGAAAAACGGCGTCTTCTAGAACTGTCAAGTATAAACGGAGCTGGAGAATATACGCAGTTAATCAAGGAAGAAAGCATAACACTTCTGGATATTCTGGAATTGTTTTCATCATGCCATCCCCCAGTTGAGAAGGTTCTAGAACAGCTTCCCAAACTCCTGCCAAGAGCGTATTCTATCATCACGTCGAAGTTAAAGGTTAGTGAAATCATGAATCGGCAATTTATAATAATATTAATAATAATTTGTTTATGACCCGTCGTACACTCACAAAGAGAAAGACGGAGATAATAATTGTTAATACAAAAAGAGGAAAAGTAATATACAAAAAGAGATAAAACCGTACAAATAACAACAGGAATCTAACTTCTAACAAACTGACCTAATAATGAACCAAAAAATAAAAAGAAAGAACAACAACAACTACAACAGAGGGAGAACTAGAACAGAAAACCCTTCCAAGGGTGGTTCGAAGGATTTTCTGACATCTTCGAAAAAAATTTATCCGCAGCATCAAGAGGACGAGAGGGGGAACTTACGACGAGAGGGGGAACTTACGGGGGAGGAACTGACGGTTGGATGTACTGACCGTGGGTAAACTTACTGGTGAGTGTACGGTTAGCGGAGTTGGGGATTTTGGTGGGTCAACTGACTAGTGAACGAAGTGTCGAAAAAGTTTGCGAAATGACGGATTTTTGTGGGCGAATTGACGGGTGGAACTGTCACCATTCGATTTTTTTATTTTTTTGTCTTTGGCGTATTTCTAAGCAGGTCTGTTTTACTCTAGTAGGTCTGTTTATTTCCAGTTAACCTTTCCAATCGTAGGAAAAGCTGTTTTTTGGGGTCCCAAAACGTAAGTGGAGGGATTAGGGGCGTCAGGGGGGGGGGGGGGGGTGACCCGATGCTGCCGGGCAGTCGGTACAAAATAACCGAGATTTTTTCATGAAAACAGTCGGTTTTTCTGAAAATTGGTCAATTTTTCGTTAAAATAGTCGTTTTTTCTGAAAATCAGTCGATTTTTCTGAAAATCAGTCGATTTTTCTGAAAATCAGTCGATTTTTTTCAAAAATGTCAAAGTTGTTGCTGAAGTCGATTAGAGATTCTGTATTCGGGTATTTTGAGCTTTATCTCCTTGGCGGATAAGCTTGCAAAATTTGCCAAAACCCGGAAATTTGGATCGAAAGGTTCGTCTCAATGTCACTAGCTCTTTTGCTCTCGCCGGGAATGCTGCTAAAATACGAAGAATTGGCATAAAATAAAACTTTCTAAAAAACCTTTCTGAAGTCGAGAAGAGATGAGATATTGGAGTAAACATGCTTGCTAAATCCAAATCTAAACTTGGTTTTTCTCAATTGATTAGTTGTTTGCCGTAAGGTGTCAAAAAACCTCCAAAACGGTACGTTTTTTTGTACATGTTCAAGTTGATTGTGGATAAATAGCAAAAGGCTGAAGGGGTCTGGCGAAGACTCGCTAATCTACAAGATTCGATCGTCTGGACCAAGAAGTCCAAAAATATTAAATTTGTGGGATCCCCTCGAAACCTTTGGTCTTATTTGACGGTGCAAAACGGATAAGTCAGCTACATTTTATTCGAGCAATAGTTCGGCCCTTCTTGACAAGGGTCCTCTTCAGGCTCAAGCTGGCTTGCCTTGCCAAGAAGTGCCGGAACATAGCTCGAGTAAAATGTAGCTGACTTATCTGTTTTGCACCGTCAAATATGATTCGCAGTCAGCTTGGGCTGAAGGAACGTCTACCTTTGGTCTTGCTGGGTAACTGAACGGTTGCACGCGTTTCAATTTCTATTCAGTTTATTTTCAAAACCAATACAACAGTCAAGCCGATTTGGTGGTTCTCGTCCATATTAACACTAATTATATACAAAAGATAATTCTACACAAGTTTGGATATAGCAAAGACTTGTCAAACATAATGACCATCTATTCCCCCCCTCCCCTCCCGTCTTCCGTGCGTCGGTCCGAGAGGAATACTGGCAATAAGTTTTCCCCATATCCCGCTAATTCTTCTACCCAATTTTTACGTAGTTTCATTCCATCATTTATTTCTGGTAATTTCTTGTAAGTGTATTAGTTAAGTTGTTTCTTGTGTGTCTGTGTATTTTGTAAATTTGTATTCCTTTTCTAGCTTTTAGCTATTCGGATTAAACTTGATTGATTGATTGATTGATTGAATAACACAAGATATTAAAATCTATTTACAGATTTTACAATTTATGATGCGAGTTAAAAACCAGTCCAAGTCTTGGTTCTCCGCCTTTGAAGATTTTTTAGAAATATGGACTGGTAACTCAAAAATCTTATTTCAGGATCCTAATCACGTAGCCTTTGTATACAAAATAGTAGAATTTTCGAAGGAAAAAGGACGAAGAAAGGAAAGGCAAGGCGTAGCAACAGGCTGGATAAGCAACTTGACAAGGCACCTGTGGCAGACTGTGGAGCTGGAGGAGAAGCTGGGGAAGTTGGCAGTGGAACCAGTCAAGGTAAACCATATTCCACACTTTCTACATTCTAATTTTTTTTTTTTTTAGAGAGAGAGAGAGAAATTTATTTTATCACCCGTCATTTCAAAAAGAAACATGTACAGAAACGAAAAGAAAAGCAAACCCAAAGAAAAACATAACACTTTGCTAGGAAAAAAATCAACAATTATAACTCGCGATTTTCCCTACCAAGTGTGATTAGCCAAGTTGTTCCTTCCCTCCATTGCCTACAGATTTTTTAGACGAGACCTCATTGAAACATTCAAATTAATCAATGGAAGTTATGACAATTTTGAAGTGATTGATTTAGTAAGATTCAGCGTTAACCGTCATCAGAAGCTTGCAAAATCACGATTCCACAAGGACGTTTTTAAGTGGGCTTTTGGAAACCGAATTGTTGATCCTTGGAACAGCCTTACCGAAGATGCGGTTAATGCTGAATCGATCAATAGTTTCAAGTGCATTGTTGATGGGATTTTAACTCTGATCAGTTCGACTATACTCAAAATTTCTTAGAGCTATTTAGAGGCGAAAGCCTTTTCTCTTGCTTTGTATTATTATTGTTATTATTAACTGAAAAACTCTCTGATTGACAATTGAAAACAATTACATACATGCACACTTAGACACTGAGAATTTTGCTCAAGGGGTGGGATTGGGTTTTTTAGTTGTACTTGTTAATCAGGTTAGCAATAGCAAGCTCAGGGTCTCTTTTGTTATATAATTTCGTAATTTTGGTATTTCTTGTCCAAGGGGGGAGACGAAGTAACTTTTTAGAGAATCTAAAGAAGGTGGAACGGAGTTTACTTTTTTCACTAGCTGAGAAAATTGCCGGAAGGGAGCTAGGTAAAGAAACTGGAGTATAGCAACGGAGGTATATAGGGACGCTAGGATTTTCGGTTGAAACGGGTTACATTCTTTACAAGTAGAGCATAAGAAGTGCATATTTTTGTAATTAAATTGTAGATAAGTTTTAAATATTTTCGGCAGTGTAGTTAGGCTATCTTTTGGCAGTTTTTGAGTTATAGTGTTTAGCCGAAATTTGTCAGTGTCTATTAATTTCTTTTTTACTCGCTATCTTTGGCGGAAATAAAATATTGATTGATTGATTGATTGATTTTCTTTCAGAATGTCCAGATATTGAATAAACAGATAACACACTTCTGTCAGACAACCATGACCCCAAGAAGTAACCTCCTAAGAAGTAAAACATGAACTGCACTAATGCAGAACAACTACTGGACAAAAAATCAACTTCATTGTCCTAATCCAGACCACAAAACCAAACCACAAAAAAAATGAAACGGGTAGAGGTAATAATCATGCTCAGAATTATACCCTTGAATATACCCTTTAATTGAATGGTCATTATCCCTAGGTGTCAGCAGCGACTGCATTCAGTTATTGCAGTTCTGTCATTTCGTCCACATATTTATTTGCACATGGAAATAACATTCGTAATACAAAAATGAAAAAGATCATTTTACAGAATTTACGGTAACAGAGGCCCAGATCAGAATAAAACTAATGAGTAGCGCCAAGACCTATGCTTTTCATGCATCGAAAACGGCCTTCAGTCTTCTGCAGTTTTAAATAATTCAGTTATAATTAATTAAATAATTCCTGGTGTATAATTGAGAAGCATCGACGCACGGCCGCTGGGAGATAGTTCGGAATTAGGAATAAAAGTGTTCGATTCCACCTCACACGTCAAGTGTTCATAATAGGCCAGTTGAGATTGTCGCGGAGCGAGGACTGGCAGTGAAAAATTATGATCATGTTCTTAGCCTCGTTTTTGTTGCAATAGCTCTGCCGCATCGCTGCTGCAGCACTTCTTTGCTTTTGCATAATATGCGTTTTTGGATTCACTTTCTTCTTGGTTGAAGCGGCAGCGCTGCAGCATCTTGCAGAGAAGCACGGACTTGGTCGGGGAGCAAGTCCGTGATTCTCGAGAAGCGCTGCAGTGCAAAAACGGATGTAGAAAGAATCAGTCCGGAATCGGCCGAGAAGTGGACCTGCAATATGCAACAAAAACGAGGCTCTGGTGTAGAAAATTCAGTGGATCCGCCCCTCGATGCATTCTTTACGCCAGTTGCCACATGCCGTATGATATTGAATTTCTCGATCTGAACAAGTTTGTCGAACTTCGGCATTTCAGATGAGTTCGATTGAGCAGTAACCCTAGAATGTTGATACGAAACTGGTGGATGGTCAAAACTGTTCTGAAGCAAGCATATTATATTGTTGGCTTAGATAGATAGATAGATAAATCTTTTTATTCGCCAAAAACTGATCGTGGCTCACGCCAAATTTGTTCGGTATAGTCATGGACATAAATGAGCACACACATATTAGGCCTACGCATATACAACGGCCATAAATAAGATGATAAATTTAAACTACCAGCTCAGCTTATGCTTCGTTATACATCTTTAAAAATGAAGGGACAAAACTTTTTGCAAACCTCTGGTGGGCACATATAAGTCCCGTCATCACCTCCCGGAACTTTCGGAATCTCGGATTCCACATTATTCTTTGACGTCTTCTGTGAATTACATCTGGAATAATTATAATTTCTAATAATAATTTATTAAAGCCAACGAAGGGCCATACAACAGTATTCATTATCGCACTTAACTAACAAAATTGACCTTCAAAATTACAGACAATAAGATCACTTCTTTTTACCCTTCTAGTATTCACCAAATTACCTCCGATCTAAACTTCCAGTATACACTTAAAATATTTACATACCGACCGAAATACCTGACGATTCGTCGACTTCATAATACCAGGAAACAGTATGGGCACCCCACCAAAAAAACTATCTCTAATTTCCTTCACCCCCGGACAATCTGTCAGCAGATGGCATAAACTCTCTTCTACCTCACCACAAAATCGGCAAGCACACTCGGCCACTGGCAAAGACCTATTCTTTTCAAAAACCTTTTTCCTACTTCGTAATGGGAGACAGTTCGCCAGGAGTTGGAACCACATCTTTAATATTTCTGCGGGTAGACCTAGCTTAAAATAAAATTCTAATCCAAACAAATTCTTAAACTTCGGATAATTACTGAGCGTCTCCGACTTCCGAATAGCCTCATTCCATAACTGAGTTTCTGAACCGGTCCGAACATATATCAGAATAATCCGGAAAAAGGGGCTTTTGAACTTCCAGATTTCCGGAATATTTAAGTATCGCAGAAGAAATTAAAAAAAATCTCGAAAAATCTGGGAACCCAGATTCCGGAAGGTGAAGACTCACCTTTACCCATCTACAATAGCTACTTTGCTCAATTAGTCCTGTTGTGATAGCTTCCGCTAAATAACCACCTTGTCAGGTCAAGGTTTGGGTTTATTTTGGATAAGAAATACAAATACACTCGGCTCGTTACTTATTGTATTAATGGCTCTGGCTTACGTCACGCGCGAGGGGTGAGTGACTCCGTTACACTTGTTGACAAGTTGAGAGCTTTCGCCGGCCGTCACCTGGATTCCTGCGATTCCTGCATATCTTCATTTGACCCGAGGCGCAGTTGTCTCTAGTTGCTTATTGAGTTGACCTCCCCAGTGCACCTTCTTCTTGACAAGGGGGCGGTCTTCTATGTCTGTGGCGACGCCAACGGGATGGGCGTCTATGAAGCAGTGGCGAATTCAATTGCAGAAGTAAAAGGTAAGTTTGGGTTTCTTGATAGTGAGAAGTTTGAGATTCATCAGACCCAGAAACTGCTCTTGGCATGTGACAGTGAGAGCTGAGAGTTCTAGTTTGGTAATGAATGGCGTATTGAGAACATGTGCCACTTGTGATCCCATCCTTATCGCTACAGCCGTTTGAATGCCTAATCTGGCCTTCCTGGGCCTTTAACAGGACAGTGGAGCCGTCCGTCATTGCTGTGGGATTGACGATACATTTATTTATTTATTTCCCTCAGAACTGAGGAGTACAGAATATAATGTATAAAACAGAACTATGCCTAAACCATCCGGTCCATCCAATCGCATATAAATACCAAGAACAAATAATCTGAAGGAACTTCCGTCTCCCTATCTCTGTAATATAATAATAATACAAAGCAAGAGAAAAGGCTTTCGCCTTTAAATAACTCTAAGAAATTTTGAGTAGTAGAACTGATCAGAGTTAAAAATCCCATTAGCAGTGCACTTGAAACTATTGGTCGATTCAGCATTAACAGCATCTTCGGTAAGGCTGTTCCAAGATCAACAATGCTGTTGCCCAAACCCCACTTAAAAACGTCCTTGTGGAATCTTGATTTTGCAAGCTTGTATGCGTTCCCCCGATGATGACGGTTAGTGCTGAATCTTACTAAATCACTCACTTCAAAATTGTTATAACTTCCATTGATTAATTTGAATGTTTCAATTAGGTCTCTTCTAAAAAAAAATATGACCATACGGATCGAATATTTCCCCATACCCTCTCCGCCACGAACGAGCGGAGGTACCCGTTACTACCTTCGTGCCACGTCACGTTTCCTTACCAGGGTTGCCACACCGACGAAATTTGTCGTGCTATTGAAGACTGGAGAAAGTGTTCTTTTCTGGAAAAAAGTGCTATTTCAAATTTTTTTTTTTAGCGTTTTAACACGCATCACCCAACCTTTGTCTGACTCGACTGCACTAAAACTAACATTTTTTGTATCTTATTTTTTCCCTTCATTCCACAATGCAGTAGGCTATATATACATTAGCCTAGTTTCTTCGCTTAAATTTTAATCTTCTACCTAAAAAGCAGTAGCTTTGCTTTTGCTTCACCTCCAGAAACTACTGCACTGACTTACCAGGATGCAGGATCCTGATAATCAGTCTTTTTCTACGAGAACGTATTATTTTGCACTTAAAATTATAAACAACTGAACGCTGGCAAATGGTAATTGTCACAAACCCAAGCTCGTCAAAGGGAATCTTTTTCTCCTTACAAGCTCAGCTGAAAGTGTAACAAATGGTAGAGAGCAGTAGAGGATATTTGTCGTTGAATGCGACCACAGTTCACTTTAATTCTACTTCAATTACTTCATGGGAGCACTATTTTTCGAACCAATTGTGTGCCTGTGAAACGGAATAATAGTTGAACAGAAGAAAAGTGTTCTTTTTAAAGAAAAAGGTGTTATTTTGCTAAAAAGTGCTACAATAGTGCTACGTTTTCTTGATAGTGCCACTTTCAGAAAAAGGTGCTAAAAGTAGCACTTTCTTGCTACCCGTGGCAACACTGTTCCTTACCTCTACAAATAGCTAAATCGCTGTTAAGTCGCTGGTGAAGAAAGTAGGAGTCAAAGCCGATTGGTTGTTTGGACGCGCCCCAGAGCGGGTCAGCGCGGAGTACGCCTCCTGCCAGCCTCCTTCACTTTTTCTTGTGCGATCAGCAACGGTGAAGACGAAAGATGAGTAAACGGGTATCAACATTAGCTCAAAGTAAATACCTCTAGGTCCGCTCAGTTTCGTCAGGGTTTTCATAGTCGCTGCCTGCGACTAAAGACAGAAGTTCTATCTGATTATTTGTTCTTGTAAATACTATAAAAAATACACATGATTTCGACAACTAAGTTAGAATTGTTTACGTACTGTATTGTTGTACATAGTGTATTAAGTTGAATTTTTATTTTCAGCTACCGGTGTACCCTCGAACCAACACCTCCTTCCGTCTACCAGAAACCTTGGAGACCCCTATAATTATGGTTGGTCCGGGTAGTGGCGTAGCGCCGTTTCTTGGCTTTCTTCATCAGCGGGAAGAATTGACCAAGCGGAACCCAACAGCAACCATCGGGTCAAGCTGGCTGTTCTTTGGATGTCGTCACGAAAACAGGGATTACCTATACAGGTTAGTTTTGGTACAGTAGAGGTATGCTCATGTGAATAGTTACTTTAATGTGAACAGTGCTGTTTTGGACTAAATGGTAGAATGAGATCTATAAAACCTATACAGGTGTTTTCAGATGCCCTTAATTGCCTATTTTTCGCTAACTAACTTTAAACACAGCAAATGCATGAAAAAGGCAAAGTCCATTGTCAACAAACGTTCATAGAAGCATACCTCTGCTGTACGAGTTCTCAACTGTGGCGGTTCAAGGTTCAGGTTGTTTGTTGCACTTGCCTTCCGGCCAAGTGCCATACCGATCCCTTTTCCGTCTGTTGCTCGGTCGGTCGGTCAGTCCGATGATCGTGAGTTAGGGTACTTCCAGGTGTGCTAGGACGATGAAACTTGGCAGGCATATTAGGGACCCGACCAAACTAACTTGGAAATAGTCACACTTCCCCGATCCGACCACCGTGGGTCCCGTCAGTACGGCTACACGTCAGTTCACATAAACGTCAGTTCGCCATAGAATTCCGTCCTACACGTCAGTTGACCCGGAAAAATCCGTCAGAGGAACCAAACGTCACTTCATCCACACGTCAGGTGAGTAACACGTCAGTTCACCCACACGTCAGTTGACCAGGACGTCAGTTCGCCTGCCGTCAGTTCCAATAAACGTCAGTTCACCTACCGTCAGTTCCAGTAAACGTCAGTTCACCTACACGTCGGTTCAGCTAATCCTAAAATACGACAGTTCGCCTACACGCCAGTTTTATGACCGTCAGTTGCCCTACTGTCATTTCACACAAGCGTCAGTTGGCACAAACGTCAGTTTTGACGTTTAAGTTCCAAGTATAAACTTAGAACGATCGTTGTCATTGCGGTCTGGATGTGTAGTGTGTTTTTTTAAGGAGGAAGTGGGTCCTGCCTCGAACACCCGGGCGTTTGAGACGCCACTAGGCGCGGATTCCTAGTGACTAATTTGCGTATCTACCCGGGAAAGTTTTATGTCGTTGGATCCAACTAAGGGCAAACTGCCTTCCAATTCAGAGTAGGCAGAAGGTTTTTGAGAGAGGTATTGTGGTTCCTAATGGGAGGTATGCTTGCCCACTTTGTGAGAAGGAGGAAGAAAATTTGGACCATTTTCTCCGTAGATGCCCGAAACTTTCTGATTTAAGGAAAATTTATTTAGAGGGTGTGATTTTATCAATTCCTGAAATTTTGAGCAATAGTGTTCCTACCGTTATTACTCGAGTGGGCGTGTACATAGATACATCTTTAGAGTTGAGAAGGAGTCTGATTGTTTAAGTTATATTTGTGTTTTTGTTTGTTTGTGTATATGGCCCGTGGGCTTTTGAAATACACTAACCTATCTATCTATCTATCTATCATAGACCACAGCTAGAGTTATGACAATAAAATTATTTTCTTTACGGTATTTGGGCTCTTGAATAGACTTTTGGAGTATCGCCTCCCCCACCCTTCCCGTTCGTTTGCAACGGGACCCATGTGAACGCTCATCAAATTAAAATCTCGTATACTTGTACATAGAATTTTCGTAAGATGCGCATTGCGTTTTTTGGTTTCATGTTTCGCAAAGGGTTTGAGCTGTCAATTAGTCACAACATTTGTTTTCGCGTAAGGATGATGAAAATGAAATAGTATCTGAAACTTTATGGCTTTGACATTAGTGTGTTTGAACTAGGTATGATAAATGAATACATTTCAAGATTCATGAATGTAAAGCCAGTAGTGTATTGGAACAAGCCTACGGGATTTATATGAAGCAAAATTGGAAAGACAAAGATGGACAATACTGTGGTTGGAGATCGAATTACGATTTACGCGAAGGGATTACGTTCCGAAGTGAACTAACATGTGTTGTCGCGTGGAAGGTGTTAGATCGGACACTTTGAAAATTTATGACTTTCGGGTGTTCGAGCAAGGTAGTAAACGAAGTGTACAGGAACAAACATACAGTGCTCATACCGAACATAACTGATTGTATGAGAGATGGCCTGAACCGTGTTTGAAGATTCTTTGAGAGCCCAGTTGTTTCACGGATAACTATGCAAGACGAATATTAAACGTTACTTGAAGGGAGAAATCAAAGTCAATTCAATCCATTGATCCTTTTACACTCCACGTCTGACCGCTTGCGCACTTGTTATTGTTTCATCTTGGGCTCTTTATTGATGTTCAGAATGTGCACTGGTGGCCCCACAATACAAAGCTCACCCTGACGCGGAGAATTCAAATTTTAACAAACACATGCATTTCAGTGGCTAATGAAGCGAAGCTCAGGAAATGTTCGATTCCAGATTGTTGGATTACATCTGAAGGAGGTTCACCATTGTGTGTAATCCAAGAAAAAATATAAAATGGAAAAAAAAATCTTGCAGTATTTTTTACTGGGATTCATCTTGTCTCTACTAAGATAAGATTATCTCTAATTCGGATTAATCTTATCCCGGTAGAGATCCCAGTAGTAAATACTGCAGTTAACTTTGATCTTTATTCGGAGAAACTTTTTACAGTGTAGTCTTCGGCAATCGTTTGCCCTCTTATGCGAAGCAGCCGCTGCCAAGTCCGAGAGACGGAGCCGGGTTCGTTGAGGGACTTGGGACTCCCCCGTCAGTCAACGAACCGGGCTCCGACCCAGAGATAGGCGGATCCGACCATGAAAGGATTCGGATCCGAATCCAGGGCTAGGTACGAATCCGCTTCCGAATCCACCATTTCCTGCTGAGGATTCGAATCCGACCTTAACAAAAATCAAATGATGTACATGGGTTATGGTTTGAAATCAGAGGTGATACAAAGGTAATCAGATAACTTGATAGATTACTGAGGATAGTTGGTGGTGTAGACCAAAAAGTTGGATTGCCTATAGACACACTGTGTAAAAATTGGGAAAACGGAAACTGGAAGGATGAAGTCTAGGAATTTGAGCGGATTCGTAAGATTGAGGGTTTGGGATACGAGTCCGGATCCGAATCCAGCCTGACAAGCAGAAGATTCGAATCCGGCCAAAAGTAGACTCCTGGATTGCAATCCGAATACGGATTCGGATTCGCCCATCTCTGCTCCTGCCCCGACTTTGAACTTAGTCAAATTTCAGTTAACGAACCCCCACTTTGGACTATTTCAAGCATAGAGGCACAAGTACATAGAAATGCGTGTCGATTATGTGGATGGTGGAGCAACGAAATAACGGCTTTTCATCGGGACAAGCCTATTTAAGTTGAATAATTAATGGGTAAATAGACTGTCAAATCTCATCCCCCTCAACTTTAAAATCTTATCTTTTAGGACCGAGCTGGAACGGTTACAAAACAGCGGAGTTTTGAATCGATTCTACGTTGCGTTTTCGCGAGAACCAGTCGGGGGTCCAAAATACGTTCAAGATGCCATTTTCCTTCACAAGCGACCAATAGTGCACCTTCTTCTTGACAAGGGGGCGGTCTTCTATGTCTGTGGCGACGCCAAGGGGATGGCGAAGGGTGTCTATGAAGCTGTGGCAAATTCAATCGCTGAAGTAAAGGGTAAGTTTTGAGTTACTTGATAGTGAGAAATTTGAGATTCATCAAACCCAGAAACGGCTCTTGGCATGGGACAATAAGAGCTGAGAGTTCTAGTTTGTGAATGGCTTATTGAAAGCATGTGCAACATGTCATCCCATCCTTATCGCTACAGCCGTTTGAATGCCTAATTTGGCCTTCCTGGGCCTTTAAAAGGCAGCCGACAATCAAAATTAAAGACGAATCACACGTTTTTTAGTCACGCATGCCATAAGGTTCCGGTTCTCCTCTTCCCTTATTTCCCCACGAGAGCTCCGGTCCCGGATCAGTGTTTATGAAGCTACGCTTACACGGAGGGCATTTACCTGTACTCCGCGGGTATTTTCCCCCGCAACAGCAACAAATCCCCGGGTATTTTGGACTTCAATTTCGTGAACTTTTTACCCGGGAAATGGACACATGCTGGCGTCCGTTGTAGAGAGACATCCTAAGCTTTAAAACCTTGGAATCTATTGCCGCATGACAGTACTCTCCCTTGAAAAATACCGGGGTACCGTGTGAACACTTTCCCGTCTAGTCGTCGGGGAAAAATACCCGCCGTGTAAATGATCTTTAAGCGAATCCTGTCCTGTCCTCAATTTACATGTCAGATTCCGTTAGCAAATCAAAATAGTGTTCCGGAAGAAGTGCTTCATAAACATACAAACAAATTGTTTTAGGCCTTGAAATAAGCGAAGCGAGGAAAATTCTTATCAAGATTCAAACTGAGAAGCGATATCTTCAGGATGTTTGGGCCTAGGAAGGTTTGTAACGTGTTATTGTACACTAACAACAGATGTCTGTAATGTCTTCTGGAAGGGTGAAACCTAAGAGTTTGTATATTGAATATCACTTGAATAAAAAAAAAGACGAATTCGTAAATTCTGCAAGATGCCAAAACGACAAAGCCACCTTTGACAAGTTGACTAAGAACGACCCTCACGGGCAACTGTTGCACCCCACAGCCGACCGCTCACCGCCTGTACGCAAAATAATCAACCCCTCTGGTAGAAATAACCTTGTTCCCACTTATTGTTTGTTGTTGTTGTTTTGTTTTTCTTTGCTTTCTTCCTTCATTTCTTTTTGTTCTTCCTCTTTCAGTTTTCTTCTCTTTTTTGAAAAAGGATGTGAAAATTAATGTAAAATTAAGTTTTCTTTTGTATTTTTTTTACCGCCCCCACAGGCCCATTCGGGCTTTCCTGCAGTCAGAAGTATCAGCTATGATATGATGATATATTTGCTTAAAGCCTGAGGGCCATCGCGTACAGCATAAAATACAAAACAAATCAAAAACAAACATCAACTCTTCTAACAAATCTTATCTACAAAAACTCTTCTCTATGCTTTCAGCCTATTCGCAAAAACCTTCCAAGCTGCCTAACCCCAAACAAACTTTTCTCCTTAAACTTTTCCATCAACCAACCTTCCCCGAAAATCTGCTCCCCAAATATTTCAACTCTCAAATCCTTCAGTTCCACACATTCGCACATAAAATGAAACACATTCTCGTCCACACAACCACACATAGGGCAGAAGTAAAGACCACTAGACCGCCCCTTTACACTTTCCATATATTTTCTCCGAATCCCCAGGGGGAGGCTATCACTACGAGCGCTAACAGTCAATTTTAATTCCTCCGAAGATAACCCTCTTTTAAAAAACATTTCTAGACCCCAACACTCTTTGACCTTAGCGTAAAGATACATCGACGTTTTAGAATCCTTCTCGTGGTGCCATTTTTGGATTCCTTGGTCTTGTAGGACCCGTTGAACCACCTTACTTACCTCGCTTTGTGTGGCCCCTGGACCCTGGCCTTCACACCACTTGTCAGATATCCCGCATTGGTCAAGGATACTTTTTATCTGGAGTGGCCATGACTCACCTGAAGGGTCTTTCAGAGCGAAAAATCTCTTTCAGAGATTTTTTCCTAAAATCTTACCATCCGGACAAGCCTACTACTACGTAACGAAACTAATCCTAGATCACCTTTTAAAACTCGATGTGGTTTCAAGGGTGGTTGATAAGGCTAGGTCTTGAATAGGGTCACTGGGACCTGGTGGATAACGTGGAAATCGTTTTGAGACCGGCGGGCCTGACCTTAAGTTCCACTCTCAAAACCAATCAATAAACGAGGGGGCGGGGACGGATGTCCTAAGTAGCCTATGACTCAAATGCACCGTGCTCTTCTCTCTCAAAACAACCAAATGTATACTTGTTAGTAATAAAACAAAATAGGTCTTCTCTCTCCAAGAACTTAAGCAAAGATGTCTGCCGGAGATGATCAAGTGATCATCATGATGAATCGACCGTTTTCTGGGTCACAGACAATTAGAGACATACGTTATCTATAAGCAATAACCTGAACTTATTGTCTGCCTAGATGGCGTTATGTGTTTACACCTTGGTTGGGAATAATAAAATATTATGTGACTGTTGGCACAACACTACCCCCCCCCCCCCACCCCTCAATTCCCAACCATGGGGTAACACATAAACACAAAACGGTTTACAAAAAATGTATACATAGATGAACCATCTCCTTTAAGGGCACTTCCATTCGAGCTCAAAGGCACTGAGCCAACACTGGAATAATAAAGGAGAGTTCTTCACTGCCGGATGGTTAAATTTTTTGTTGTTTTTCCTTTGGTTGAATAAAGTCCGAAAATGTTCACTGACTTAAATTTTTCTGAATTTGCCAAATTTCAGCTGATCAATGGAGATCATAAATTTAATCACACAGGCTCATAGCCTTTAAATGACATCCAAAACGACGAAAGACCGTATTTACACTTTGAATGGTAGAGGTTCAGTGTCTCAGGACATGTGGCCACTGAGGCCTGAAATATACATGTTCACAACTGAATCGGTCCCGGTTGCGGAGGCAGAGTCCTCAACGGCTGCGGGGACGTTGACGGCGACGACAGGTCCCTTTCTGGCGGTGACGACATCGGCGGAGTCTTCGCAGACGACGACAACTTCGCAAAAGACGACTTCGTCGAAGGCTTCGTAAACGCTGACATTCAGGTCGTTGGCCTGGATTTATGGGACGTCATACGACCGTCTGAAGAGATGCTTCTTTGGACGGCGGCCATTTGGGCTCCACTAGGGCTTGGGCTGTGCCTCATCGTTTGCTCGATAGGCCGTCTAGCTGGATGAATGACAAAGACCTGAACGAATAAGTTTTCATTAAATGATTCGGTCAAAAATTATTGGGTTAGTGAGGTATTTGAGTCGAATGCGAAAACCGCACAACTGCTCGTAAACTCCCCCAATTTCTCATGGCGATTTTCAAGAACTGAACGCTGGATCCAATAGTGTAGAGCAACAGCCATCCAAAGTAAGCAAAGTTTATTAAGCTCAATCAACACTGAAATCAACCAAGCTCTAAAAAGCATTAGTCACACGGACATAATATGCATTCTTCCTCCTTTAACCAGACTCAAAGGATCACTCCGGGAAGCAAACGCAGAAACAAAAAATCGAACTCAGCCATTCACAACGCAGTACGGGCTCAGGGGCTTATACTTCTTTCTGGTTACCACGTCAAATTTCCAGGTGGAGTCTGGTCCACAGACTAAAGTCCTGGTGACGTCTGGTTCCGAAGAGTCCTCGTCCCCCTGTCGCGATCTGATGAGCGGCTCCGTTACAGCTGCTGTTGGATGGGATGAATAAATAGGATGAGGGCTCCCCCCCCCCTCCTAAAGATGTAGCTCGCTGAAGCTGAGCGCATAGGGGCTTTTCCACACGGCCAATTCATAAGGAATAGTTAACAGGCTTTGCAGGATTTACAGAGTTCTGCCATTATTTGACCTAACTAAACACGCCTTTCAAAACAAAAATCCAATGTGGCTATCAGTAGCACTGCACAGAGACGGATCCAGGATTTTCTGGCTGCAGGGGGTCGGAATGAGCAGATGCTGAAATTCAAGCAAATCTCCCCCCTTGCTATTCCGCGAGCAGTTTCCCTAGCCTGCCTTTCCGAGCTTCCTTACCCTCGTCGTAGAAAGTCCAGTGAGATGCCAGGGTATTCTGAGTGAGTAGCGTCCATCGCTTGAAGCTGAGCTGTTGTCTGTTACACATTATCTCTTGAAACCGCGCATCCTTGTGTTATCTGTTATGAAACTTCTGACAGTGTACGATCTCTGTGATTTGGTTGATGGGATTAGCCCGTGGCATTATATTTTGGTGAAAATAGAAAATTCGTTCCAGCATTGACCCCAAAATGCTAGAATTCGTGACCTCATGCGTAGTAACTACGGTGAGTAGGGTGGAACACGCCCATAGTATTAACACTGGTTTCAATAAACATACTAACAGATACAGAAAAGGCACAACAAAACAAAATAACAATGACTATTGAGTAAAAAGTGCGCGGTGGCGCAAACCAGTCCGGACAAAATTATCAAACATTCTTAGATCACGAAATTGTCTACTTTTTAACATCATAAACATCCGCTCTTTCCCAAACAACCATTCACCAAATACCTCAGATCTTAAATCATTCAGCTCCGTACACTCACACACCAAATGGGTCAAATCATCAATATCCTCTCTTGATGAGGAGGAGATGCGTGGAATGAGCCCAAAATTATGGGCTTTGGCGTAGCCTAAGGCGAAAATGCCCTACCTGCCATTTTTTACCTTCAAGTGACGCTCCGCACCAGCCCGACTGTGGCGTCCGAATCAGTCCAATCCGACCATTTTTAAAACATGGCTTCTAGATAAGAAATTGTCTAAGGCGTGTTCTCGCCGTTCCCTGAGGACTCCACTTGAGGAGTCCCCGCGTTTTGTTTGTCTCAGGGACTCACTCCCGTATTCTCGCGAGTAACCACGGACGGAGATGCTGCGATTATCATCATCGTCATCAAAAAGGACTACCTTTCAGATTTGGAGGGGAATCAATTTTTGCTGGTGTTGGTGCAGTGTAAAATTAAATTAAAAACTGTCAGAATAAACAAAACCAAAAATTGACTAATTTCGTCAGCTGCATATTTTTGTTTCGAACAAAATCCATTTTGGAAGCATTTCCCGTGTTCTCGCTGTTGCCTGCCTCTAAGCTGAGAACTATTTTTCAGTATCATTAGAAAGTGACATGGCAAGGCTATATGATAATAATAATAATATAATGCAAAAATTAGGCCATTGGCCCGTATAGTGGACGTCTAAAATACTTTCCGTCATAATTTTTTTCTGCGTATGGTTTGCCCAGGGAAATTAAGGCACTGATAGAGTCAATCATAACTACTTCAGACGGGGAGGGGGTCCAGCAGTCCATATGTCTGCCAACTTTCAAACATATGATCCCATAAAAAAAAACAGAGCTACAAAGCTCGGCGCAGGTTAGTAGGAAAAAAACTCCCCTATTAAGAGAAGTCTATGTGGAATAGCTTAAAATGCGTAAGGGCAAGCTGCAGAAAGTCGGCCACTCTTCACTACTTTTTGTTTTGTTCACTACTTTACGTTTTGTGGAACTGTTTGTTTGAGTTGCGATTTTATAGTATACACCTATATAGGCTATAGGACGGATTCTTTAATATCATGGATTCTAGCCTAATGGAGGAAAAGGTTTGTCAGCAGGTTTAGGGTCAGTGTCAAAAGAGGTAGAAAGAGTACTGCGTGAACAAGAGGTGCAAATGTGGCAATGTATGAAGGACCAGTCTGAATCATTGAAAGTTTATGCAAAAGCTAAAGAGGGATGGGGGGAGGAATTATATTTTAGGGCGGGTTTGGATGCGAAAAGTTTAGAGGCACTAGTTTGTTTAAGGGGGAACGCACTACCACTTGGGGAAAAACAGGGTACGTGATGGTCCATACTTTTGCCCTATGTGTGGTGAAATTGATGAGAGTCTGTTACATTTTATGTGTGAATGTGGTGAGTTGGGGCGATTAAGGGAAGAAATGTTTGGGAGGAGTGCTTTAGGGGAGGAAGGGTTAGTAGATCTGATTGGAGACAAGTGTTTCGCAGTAATGAGAAATTTGGCAGTGTTCGTCCGGTTGGCAGCGAAGCATCGGGAGGATCTAATGTAAGTGTTATTAAGCTATATCTAGGATTGTCATTTTTTGTTTTTGTTGTTTTGTTTGTTTTATTGTAAGTTATTTTTTGTGGTAGTTGCTATGGCCAGTTGGCTTTTTGCAATAAATATCATATCATATACTATACTACAGAGAGAAGTCTGAGGTCCATCACAAGGAATATCTTCTGCGTGTCACGCGAGCTATATGTGATCTATTTCTTGCATTATGATATATTGACAACATCTGGCGTCCATTGTATCTTCAAAAATAAACTTGTTTCTAAAAGCGACATTTTGCAAAAAAGACTTAATGGACGGCTTTGTCTAGAAAAGTTCCAGACGTTGCTCCCAGAATAAAAAGATCCACGAATTCCCAAGTCCATCTCTGGAATATAAGCTTCGAATTTAAACTGAAGGATCGTACAGTCAGACATCGTGTTGATAAGATGACTGCCGGAAACTTCGCATTGTTGGTAAGTCATACTTCTACTTTTGTATACATAACAAGACCAATTGTTTCAGTGGGATCGCAAAGCGCAATATTTTGTTGGAATTTTGAAGTCTGTAAATACATTTTTTCATCCCTGATAAGTCTACCCCTGATCTAGGTCCATTAGATAATTCGTTTCTGTACCCGAAAACCCAATTTGCCGACGAGAATACCGAGGCACAACAAAAGCATGCATAATTCGATTTCTTCAGTGTTTTGCCCGACAAACGTTTGCAGGATTTCATTTCTTGCGTATAAAAAGAAGCCGACGAGTCGACCGACGCCTGACAAAAGCATACCAAAGTTTATTTCTCTAAAGCAGCCAATCTAACTCAGATTACGGCCGGATCAAAAGAACTCATGGAATATTCTTATTGAGTTTTGCTTTCGAAATCTCAGATCTACGTCAAGACTCTTTGGCGTCATTTCATGAAAATGTAGAGGGGGTAGGGGGAGGGCATCGACATCGGTCTGAGTCATTCGGCTAAAAAGTTCAAAGTAAGATCTTCTTAAAGGACACCTCGCACTATTTACTCTTCAACTTCCAGTGTTTTAAAACAGCTGAATACTTTAAAACTAGGCTCTCTTGTCAACAAATTCCCTGCGGCTTTGGTTGTTTTAAGCCTTTCTCGAGATCCGATGACTTAAAGCGAAAACAGGGAAAATTAACATAACCGTTTTCTGATAGAAACAATTCTCGCAGACAACCGTCGACAGCGTGATACACATCGAAGGTAGTAAACACGGCAAAAATCAGCGACGGTGTGTTAGAATGTAGCCTACCAGACGAAATTCGAGTCTCTGGATTTAGAAATGAATACTGTAATTACAGAAATAGGTTTTGTCAGTATTATAGGTAAGACATGTCCTTTAAAGTTCAACCGAATAGGTCTGGCGTACGGCGGTCTAGTTACAAACCATTTATTTACTTAAATAGGCCTGAATACCCAATAAATGCGCTACTTCTTTTGTCCGCTATCTTTCATCGAAGTTTCATCGAATGAATTTATTCTTTCGGATTTGTGATACCTCTGTGAGCGTGTCCTCTCTCCTCGAAATGTTAAGAAACGATAAAGGCAAGCCATTGCCGAAAATAAACCAAAAATGACAGTTTCTCATACCGTATCATTGCTTCCCTACTTCCTTCAGCCGGAACTTTTCCGGGCTTCTACATCATTTACAAGTAGAGGAAAGTTGATCAGAATCCGGTGTTGGTGAGAAGATTATGTTTACACACAGAGTGAAAAAGCTGTTTCTTCTAGCCAGAAAATCTGACCAAAAACAAATTCAGCAAAATGCTTTGATAGCATTTCAATCAATCAATCAAGTTTACTCCGAATAGCTAAAAGCTAGAAAAGGAATAAAATTCATGAGGTCAGTTCTGGTGACTGATGCTCTCACATGCTATCAAGACTTTTTTTTTTGTTTCCATTTATGAGATCAGTTCTTGTGACTGATGCTCTCACATGCTATCAAGACTTTTTTTTTTCCGCCGATGAAATTCCTTTAAGCAGACCGGAATTCCTTTCATCTTGAAAGGAAATCTCGTCTCGCCAGACTTTTTTTCTGGTCGTCTTCACGAGTGGAATCCTTTTAAGTCGACCGTAATTACTTTCTAGTCGACGGGATTTACAGGATTTACTTTCTAGTCGACAGTAGCGTCTTTAGAAAGATTAACTAATGTTCCCCTTTGAGATCCCATCGAAAGCGTTGGTCTTGTTGTTACATTTGTGCAGCACCTAGCGATGCTGAGAAATCGTACAAGAGGGGAAGGAGATGTTAGTAACTATGCGTCGTGGTCCCGCCCCGAATAGTAGCAACCATTATGGGGTGTCGTTCAGGGAACGTACTCTTTTAAGAAAACGTCTCATTTTTTAGTCATAACCGTTTTGTTGCGATTCTTTGGCTGGACGGTTATAAATTAATCATTCACTCACGGATTTGGATTTTGATCCTGGATTTTGAAACTCAGTGCCACAAACTCGACTTGACAAGTAAACGTTTAAAGTACACCTCGCACTATTTACTTTTCAATATCCTAAACTAGTTAAATAATATAAAACTAGTCTCTGCTTTTAGTACATTGCTTTGGATGTTATAAGCCTTTTTCCATGCCTATTGACTTCTAGCAAGAACACGGCACAATTCAGATAACCGGCTTTGCACATCAACAGTACCCGATGAAAAATGTGTAGCCTGCGTAGTTGTATGATAGTTGTACGAAAAAGTTGCATGTATTGATATGTAATAGTAAAGAATACTAGCATCCTGTCTTGCAATAGTAGCATCCAGTCTTGCTAATAGTAGCATGCAGTAGAATGCAATAACGCGGCAGCCTTGACATAGAAGCTGCATATAGTAGCATCAGTTGGTACTGCATGCTACTTTTTCATACAACTCCATACTACTATTCTGAGATAAATTTTCATCGGGTATGATACCCGAACACTCGTCGAGAGATACATGATACGCATGGAAAATGGTGAGACGCGGAAAGTGTGAAAGTCAGTACGGTTAAGAATTAATGTATGTAATCACGGAAGTAGGTTGCACTGTCATATTAGGTACGACGAGTCCTTTAAAAATACGCTTACGCTAGATTCATTACGATGGTCAACATACAAATAAGAAAAACATCACGCTCCGTCTTCTAGTTCGTAGTTTGCCTTGTTGCCTGCTCGGCCGCCCACAGGATCTATGTAGCAGAAGACGTAGCCAAGATCGATGACTCCAACGTCAGAATGGACGGAGCTCGTCAATATGGTTGGGGGTAAGATTATTATTTTTGCACAAAGAACTTCTTGTACTATATACTTCATTTTCTGAGTGACGTATAAGCTGCAGGTAATCAGTATTGCCACTCCACTAATGTAAAATGCACTACCGATGCCCAAGCAGTAAAAAGTACTACCAAGTACCAGAGAGAACAAGACCAAAGGTTTCGATGGGATCCCACATATCTAATATTTGATATAGACAATAGGGTCTTGTCTTCGTCAGATCCAGTCTTCGCCAGACTCCTTGAACATTTTTACTATTAATATTTAGAAACAGATTAAGGCCAAATGGCTAATCATCTGAGAAAACCAAGTTGGCCGAGTTCCGGCTTAACTACTTGTGCGGCAAAAAAAGAAAATTCAGAAACGAATTACCCCTATATCGAACATCTAATCAAGTTCAAATAAAACTTTTAACTTAAGACAAATTTTCCGGTTTCAGCCGGATTCCGGGCGAACTGTATGGCCGGGTAAAAAATGATTGTCATGTACGGAATCAGCATCTCTTTTTACCTCTAAATTGGACATCTAATCATCTAATCTAAAACCTTTGCTTTTAACAAAATTTTCCGGTTTTGTCCGGGTTCCGAGCCAACTACTCGTCCGTGTAGAAAATGATTTTCACATAAGTGTTCATCATGTCTTCTTACCCCTAAATCGACTCATCTATATAATCAACTTTAAATAAAACTTTTCCTTTTAATAAACTTTCCGGTTTTGGCCGGATTCCGGACGAACTACTTGTCCGACGATAAAACGGTTTTTATCATTGTGTTCAGCAAACTTTCCTGTTTTGGTCGGATTCCGGGCGAACTACTTGTTTGGCGAGAAATTGGATTTCACCATTGTGTTCAGCATGTCTTCTTACCCCTTACTCGACTATCTCATTAGCTGTTTAAAAATATTTTGGTTGCCCCTTAACTTGAACCCCCTCCCCACCCCTAAATGTAAAGCTGTAGAGCCCAACTACGAAATCGACCTTTGTCTTAACCCAAAGAATCGTCGTACCAAGTTTCATCAAAATATCTCATTCTTTCCGAGAGTCCTGGTCAGGCCCGTATCCAGGAATTTTTTTCGGGGGGGGGGGGGGGGGGGTTTGCCTTTCGGGGGGAGGTCTCGCCTGCGGGTCGGACACACAAAAGTACAAAAGAGACATAAATTAGAGGGAAAAGCCTGTAAAAATTACTATTTTTGTGTGTTTTTTTGGGGGGGGGGTCAACCCCCTAACCCCCCCTCCTGGATCTTGGTCCTCGTGCTGACAGACGGATGGAATTTTGCGATGTCATAGGTATCCCTCTGTTTACGTTTTGGGATCCCCAAAAGAAGATCAGTCGAATTATCTGCTCTGTTTCCCTACCAGGTAACTGACACAACCTGAATCTGATTTAAATCGGTAACATTTGAAAGAAAAACACCCTCTTATAAAATTTATAAATCGTAATTGAAAAATTATAATAATGATGAGTTTTAAGTAGTCCTGGATATTCCGGCCATAATCCAAGATGGACGGAAGATTAAAGACGAAACCTAACAGGTCTGGTTAAAGGGAAGAATCAGGGAAACATGTTTACCTAATCAGGACGGGAAGTCTTAAGTCAAAATTGTCTGGATGAAAAAGTCCAATAAATAAACCCTTTTTGGGATGCAATCTAAACTTTTTGTCTTGTTCTGTTAAGCTATGAGACCGGCGATGGAGAAGAAAGGAATAACCGACAGGAAGCAGACTCCAACGTCAGAAAGGTCGGAGACGGGTATGGCTCGAGGTAAGAATATCCTTTTTGCATAAAGAACAGAGGGCCAAAAACTCCTGCCACCGGGCCCGTATCCAAGAATTCGGGTTTTCCTAGTTCGGGCACCTCCATATAAGCTTGGACGATGAAACTTGGCACACATATGAACGGTTCAACCAAATGCTCTTGGAAATAGTCACTGCTCCGATCCGACCATCGTGGGGGAAGTGGAGGGAGGGGAATCCGGAATATTAAGGTATGTGTAATTTTCGAACCGCTAAATACCTCATGTCTCAGATCTCCCACCTCAGGTCCTGACCGGATCGATGACCGTGGGGGAGTTGGGGGGACCGGAAATCTTGTGACACACTTAGAGTGGAGGGATCGGGATGAATATGGTTGGGAGAAAAGCAAAACGCACATACTAATCTATTTGACCCCGCTGCATTTCCGTCTACAGTGATAAAATGTGATGACACTGACTTTGATGAATTAAGGCCCTCCAGCCCAACTTGCACTCCTCTAGACAATGTACTACAATATCTAACTTCAGGGACAGACTGAGAAAATGTATCAGTATCCTGTGTAACACGCTAGTTTGATATTTGATTACTTAGCAATATACCTCCCGCATTTTTTTTATTTTTTTTTTCGTCTGCGTAGATGATCACAGAGATCTAAAGACTATTTCTCGTACTCGTCCGTGAACCGTTCCTACTCGTAAGGTATTACCTAACCGTCACCATCCGACAATAGTTGCGTTTTTGATCCAAATTCTCCGGTCCGAAATCTCGCTTCTGAATTCTCGATTCTCGTACTAATTACCGTTTTTGCTCTTCTGACTTCTCCATTCTCACTTTTGACAAAAAACAGTAATTTTGCAGCTCGTCGCAACTCGGTATACGTGTATATGCATATTGAACACCCAAACTCTGTTGACCAATCAGGGAGGAGAACCGAGAGAGGAGAATCTACAATGCAGCATCGGAGCAAATTCTCGATTCTGCAGAATCGCGAGGCTTTCCCCGTTCTCGAGTCTGACAAAAACGCAAGAAAACGAGAATTTGCTTCATCTGAGTAGTCCAAGAACGCGAAATGCGAGCATTCGGAGGAGAATCGCGAGGAGAATTCGGATAAAAAACGCAACTATTAGTTTCGGAACATGTTCCAGATGTGGCGTTTAGGAAAGCAACAGGGTGTTCTTCTTGCTCCCGCCTTGCTTGCAGTATCGAAATGTCTATTACGGTCCCTAGAACTACTAGAAACCATTTCTGCGTTTTCTAGAGTGGAAGGATAATTACTGCATCGGCCTTGTCCGTTACAATCTTCCGTAGGATTATGTGAATGAATGACGGACTAAAGTGAGGAATCGTATAAGAAATGTCGAGATAAGTTTAAGCCAGCTAGAAGTACTTAGCATTTAAGATTCTGGATCCGGTTAAAAAAGAAACATACGACTTAAACTGAAAATTTTAGTGCAAAAAATTCATCTCTAAGAACTTCAAACTATTCTACCGGACTTGATTTCCGTTCTATTTTCGACTTGCACATTTTTCTTGTCCTCGATGAAGAATTTATTGCGCACTGCCTATGGCAGGAGTGCAGAAGAACAGTAACAAGACCAAAGGTTTCGATTGGGTCCCAAAAATTCAATATTTGATCCAGACAATCGGGTGTTGCAGAGATCCATATCTTCGCCAGACTCCTTGAGCACTTTACTAATAAAATATAGAAACAGATTAAGGCAAATGGTAATCATCTGAGAAGACAAGTTCAAATATGGATTCAGTATGTGTGTTCGCCCCTATAGCCTGCGTCATATCTACTTTGACGAAAGTTCCCGCCATACTTCTTGTCTTGCAAAAATTGAAGTTCAAAAATGGATTCAGTTTATCTCCTTACCCTTATGTCGAACCTCTAATCAACTTCAGATAAAACTTACAACTTTAAAAATAAAAATCGATTTCAGCCGGATTCGTGGCAAACTATGTGTCCAGGAAGAAAACGATTGTCACACTCGGAATTCAGTATGTATTCTTACCCGTAAACTGAATACCTAACGAAATTCAGATAAAACTTTTACTTCTAACAAATTTTCCGGTTTAGGCCGGATTCCGGGCGACCTAATTGTCCGGCGAGAAAATAATTTTCATATTAGGATTCAGCATGTTTCCCTATCCTTAAATCGAACCTCTAATCAACTTCAGATTAAGCTTTTATCTTTGACAAATTTTCCGGTTTGGGCAGGATTCCCGGCGATCGACCATTGAGAAAATAATTTTCATATTGGGATTCAGCATGTCTCCTTACCCCTAAATCGGGCATCTAATCAACTTCAGATACAGCTTTTACTTTTAACAAACTTTCCGGTTTTGGCCGGATTCCGTGCGAACTACTTGTCCGGCGAGAAAATTATTTTCATATTCGGATTCAGCATGTTTCTCTATCCTTAAATCGAACCTCTAATCAACTTCAGATTAAACTTTCATTTTTGACAAATTTTCCGGATTTGACCGAATTCCGGAGGATCTACCTGTCCGACGAGAAAATGGTTTTCATATTCGTGTTCAGCATGTCATCTTACCCCTTAACTGACTATCTCATTAGCTTTAAAAAAAAAATCGCCCCTTAATTTGAAACCCCTCCCCCTCCCCTAAAATATGCAGCCATCGGGCCCATCTGCGAACTCGACCTTTCCCTTGACTCAGAATCCTCCCACCAAGTTTCATCAAAATATCTCATTCCCTTCGAGAGTTATCGTGCTGACAGACAGACGGACGGACAGACAACTTTTGCGGTTTTATGGGTATCCCTCCACTTGCATTTTGGGATCCCAAAAAGGAACAAGCAATGTAATCCACACTTGGTAAAATGTTTCTCTAGAAACAAAATCGTAAATCTTCCTAGGGTTATTGCCATATATATATTTGTTTTATTAATAGTGATTTCAGTGTGTTGTTTCTACACGTAGTCATAAGTATTTGACCCGATGATTGAATATTATTGTAACAGAAACAAATTGTTATAATATTAGCCAAAATTGTACCCAAATTGTATATTGCATGAAGTTTTTAGTATAGTATGTACTTGTACGTTAGTGAAATTTTGTTGACGTTTTCCTATGCTATTTTTCGCAATGACGAATTTTTTGATTAATAAAGTGAATTTGAATTTGAATTCAATATAAACAACTTCCTCCCATCTTGTTGATGTGTTTAGCAACATTCTCATTAAACCGCCTGCAAACCCAGTAAAACACCCATTAACTCCAAAACGCTAGTGTTTTCCAGCCTTTTTCGGCAACCACAGACCTTCAATGGTTTCGTTACTTTGTGATTTCACAGCAATTCTTTCAATCCGTGCTTCGACCGCATCCTTTTAAAGTCTTTGGTTCATGTGGGCCGAGAAGGTGGGACTCACCATCATTTTTCGATGGGTCGGATCTTTACGAACGCACTTTTACCTTTCTTTTTACCAAATCCTCACGGTAGCCAACGTTATCCACAAATTACTTGAACACAATTCACTCCTGAATGCCAATCCGCCGTTGTTAATTAACTATTCATTGATCTCCTGGCGCTGGTCAAAAGATTACTAGAACCTTCGAGAAGATCGAGTGGCGTGTATAAGAGGATCAAAACAAATAAATAAATCACCATGTGGACGTTTAGATTGTCGGAAGAAGAAATCATCGGCCAGTTTGACATGTTTTGGTCTCGGAAGCTGAATATTAGCTCAATTTCAGAATCTTCAACAAAACACCATAACGAATTTAGTATAATTTACGGCGTTTGTTTTTGTGATCTAGTTTACATCCTTAATTCTTTGGACGATTTTGGGGAATTAACAAGAAAAAAAAACAGAAAACAAAATACTTAAAGAAATCAATAATGCAAATAATTAGTTTAATTTTTCTACACATTTTCCGTATACCTGCTACAATAAAAATATTTTGTTAGATTCAAAGTCAAACTATGATTCATCCTCCCCATGTCGGGCGCTTCCGTCCCGCACCACTAGATGACCCAGTGGTCGGATCGAGTCGTGGCTTCATCTTGGGTCTTGGGTGGGTAGGTGGGGGAGGGGGGTGTTCTAGACGGTGAAAGTGCTAGAATGCTTATGATATAACTCCTTTCAAGAACTATCACTGAAAAAGTTCTGTGTCAAATACGCTGGGGACAAACTTTTTGCCGCCTTTATCAAACGAATTCTCGTTTCACATGTTTCTGTTAAAAGGGTTTACTCGAAATTCACCTTTCTCCCGGGTTGATGCCCTTGTCCTTGCCATTGACTGTGCTACTTAGTGGCCGAAGGGGGCACCCGTGAAGATCACGACCAGGTGTCCAATGAATCGGGAAATTTTCCTAGTCTTATACGTTTGTCGACCAAATAATTCACTTAATTCTAATTCAGTCCAACCGGTAACAATATATTCACTCGTTAGAATTAATTACGAAGTTTATGGACTTTCATAATCTGGACCAGAAACCAAACCGTCTTTTCCTCCCCGGCGTGTTACGGCGCACAACGGTTTTTATGGCACTTGCCTTCCGGTCAAGTGCCATATCACTTCTCCGTCGGTCGGTCGGTCAGTCCGGTGTTTCCGAGTTAGGGTACTTCCAGATGTGCTAAGACGATGAAGGCATATAAGGGACCCGACCAAACTGACTTGGAAATAGTCACTTGCCCGATCCGACCATCGTGGGGGAGGGGGGAGGGAGGGGAGCCGGAATCCAGAATTTAGTCACATGCATAACTTTCTAACGGGTGATCGGATCTTAATGAAACATGACATTTGGAAAGACATCCTGTCTCAGGTCTCCCATTTCAAGTCTGGACCGAATCTGATGAATGGGGGGGGGAGTCGGAGGGGGGGAACCGGGAATAATGTGACATGCTTAGAGTCGAGAGATTGCGATGAAACTTGGTGGGATGAACAAGTACATCATTGGCAGAACCTGTCTGGATTCGTACACTGCGGGTGGAGTTGGAGGGGGGTTCTGGAATTCCGGTGACACGGAGTTAAGTTACTTCCAGGTGGGCTAGGACAATGAAACTTGGCAGGCAAGTCAGGGATCCGACCAGATCAACCTGGAAATAGTCAACTTCCCGATCTAACCACCGTGGGGAGAGTGGAGAGAGAGCAAATCCGGAATCTTGAGGAATGTATAACTTTGGAACGGGTGATAGGATCCTAACGAAACTTGATATTTGGAAAGACCTCGTGTCTCCGATGACCCTTTGTAAGTCCGGACAGGATCCGATGAATGTGGGGGAGGGAGTCGGAGGGGGGAACCGGAAATCTTTTGACACGCTTAGAGTGGAGCGATTGGGATGAAACTTGGCGGGAAGGACAAGCACAAGAACTAGATACGTCTGCAGTGATAGAACCGGCTCGGACTTGGGCACTGTGAGGTGAGTTAGGGGGGGTCCGGATTTATTTTTTTTTGCGAGTTAAGGTATTTCCAGATGTGCTAGGGCGATGAAACTGGGCTCGAACTGTAGAGACTTGACATGATTGGCTTAGAAATAGTTAGTTCCCCGACCCAGCCATAATGGGGGAATAGAGGGAGGGGGAATCTGGAATCTTGAGGTATGTATAACTTTTGAACGAGTGGTCGGATCTTAACGAAAATTGATATTTGGAAAGACCTCGTGTCTCGGATTTCCCATTTTACTGGATCCGATGAATGTCGGGGGGAGGGGGACCGGAATATTATGACACGCTTAGAGTTGAGTGATTGGGATGAAACTTGATGGGAGAAGAACAAGGACAGAACTAGATACATCAGTGACAAAACCGGACCGGATTCGGACACTTTAAGGGGAGTTCGAAGGCGGGGGGTGGTGCGGAATTCCAGTGATCGCGAATTAAGGTACTTCGAGATGTGCTAGGGCGATGAAACTTGGCTTGAACATTAGAAACTTGACAAGATTGGCTTAGAAATTGTCACTGATCCTACCACCCCTTAAAGTACTAATCCTAACCACAAAGTAGAAACAATACTTTTGAGCAAAGTATAAGTTTTAACTCAAGGGTTGTGCTCAAAAGTTAATTTTTAGCATCTTTAAAGTGCGTTACTTAACCGAAAAGTTAAAACAAAAATACTTTAACCAAACGATATATACTCATTTTATTTAGGTTCAGCTTTCTTACCGGTGACGGCCGGCACGCAGCAGACTCCAACTTCATAGTGGACGGAGACGGGTACGGTTCGAGGTAAGAATATCATTTTTGCACAAACAACAGAGGACCAAAACACTCCTGCCACTACGAACTAATTCATTTGTATGGCATTTGCCCTATCTATCTGTCCGTCGGTCTGTTCGGATTTTCCTAGTTCGGGCACTTCCATATAAGCTGGGACGATGAAACTTGGCACACATATCAACGATCTGACCAAATGCTCTTGGAAACAGTCACTGCTCCGATCCGACCATCGTGGGGGAAGTGGAGGGAGGGGAATCCGAAATCTTGAGGTTCGTAATTCTTGAACCGGCATAGTCCTCGTGTCTCAGATGTCCCACCTCGAGTCCGACCGGATCAGTGACCGCGGGGGAGTTGGGGGGAGACCGGAAATCTTGTGACACACTTAGAGTGGATGGATCGGGACGAAATTTGGTTGGGAGAAAAGCACAAGCATTAGATACATCACTGACAGGAAGGGACCGAATCCGGGAACTGTGGGGGAGTTCGAGGGGTTGGGGGCCGAAATCCTAAGTTAAGGTACATCCAGATATGCTAGGACAATTTGAATCGGAAATAGTCTACTTACCCCATCCGGCCATCTTTGGGGGAAGTGGAGTGACATGGAATCTGGAAACTTCTGCCATGCGTAACATTCGAACGGGTGTTATGCTCCGAGTGAAACTTGATAACTAACAAGAACGGCAAACGTAAAGTTGCCGACGGATGATCCAATAGTGAAACTCGCTGAGCCGTAAGAGATGATTCCCTAGATATTTTATGTATGCAGCCGAACCTGGGGGGGGGGGGGGGGGGGCTGGGACGCTACCTTATTATTAGTTACGATCGTTACTATTCTTGTTATTATTGCCGTTCCAGAGCCCGCCGTAATAAGTAAATTGGCTCCTCCCACTTATTATTTTCGTTCCACGACTGCGACGATCGTCACTATTTACTTATTATGGTCGCGAGCATCATAAGTGATAAGAACTATCGGTTCTGCAGGAACTCCCGTAAGAGTGATGACGTATGTTCGCGTTGTTATTATTTTCGTTCCAGAGAGCGTGATAACTACCACAATGCGGCGCTCGCCCCTCCTCTTATCATCGTAACTTGTAATAACTTTCACTGGCATGCTACTTACACTCGGTTTGTAGCACAAGCAACCTAGGTTTCTACGCCATCAGCGCGTGAATGGTTCTTTTTTTAGAGACCCAAGACATTAGTGACGGATCTGTGTGACTTCGTAAAAGTTGTCTGTCTTTCCGCTTTGATGACTTTCGAAGGTGTTCAAGATATTTTGTTCAAACTTGGTATGAGGGCTGTTTGGGCTAAAAGTACAGGTTCTGCTAATAAGCATAATAAAGTAATGTGTGGTTCCAAAGTTACCACGATCTTTTTGCCCACGCTCAGAATTCCCGCGATCAAAAATGCCCACGATCAGACTGCACACGGCTCAGCGACTCAAAATGCCACAAGTGAGGTGGAAGAAAGTGAAGTCGAAGACCGTTAAGTCGAGATCATCCAAAATGCCAATGGCTCAAAAAGCAGACAATTCAAATGCCCACATCGAGACTAAAATCGTCCTGGTTCAAATTGCCGACAGTTCAAACTGTCTTCAAGGAATGCCAAAATGGTCCTGGAACAACGGACAACGAAATTGTAAGGGACAGGATAATCACGAAAAAGTTATTAAAAAATATATGATTTTTTTTTTATCAGTTCAGAATTGTTTGCGTGAAAGTACAGAAAAAGTTGGTTCATAGAGAAAGCCAACTAGGCGAAACTTTGCTTGGAATTGTTCCTTGATTGCAAATAACAGTTTTAAAATCACTGTTCAGTTTGTTTGTTTTTTAGAATTATAATATTATTTATAATTGAGACTATACCACTGTTCTTGTTTCTTTTAGCTTCCAGACCGGCAATTGAAACAAGTTGGAGTTTGCTGATCCTAATCTTGACCTGCTAACATGGATGGAAGTTTTGTACGGATAATACCTGTTTTTAACGTTGCGTAATGTGCCCGTCATTGTGGTATTTGGTTGTTATTTTGAATTCTATACCCTGTATGTAATCGAAGACTCTTCCTAAGACAGCCGATCCCTGGCCGATCCCGATTTACTGGCTAGACTTTCCGCAGGTTCATTATTTCGGTCCAGTTAAATTCAGCAATCTCAAGTTTTCCAGATGGAACTGATATGGTGCACTCGATCGAGCAATCAAGTCCGTGAATCGAACTCGTTAACGCCTGTGTTCCTGGTGCGTGGAAACATGTCGCTGTGCGTATTTCCCCTGACCGCGCAAACCTTAAAATAGCAAGACCAAAGGTTTCGATAGGATCCCGAAAATTTAATATTTGATACAGACAATTGGATCTTGTCTTCGCCAGATCCAGCCTTCGCCAGACTCCTTGGACATTTTTACTATTAAAATTTAGAAACAGATTAAGGCTAGATCTGGATCACAGATTAATCATCTGAGAAAACCAACATACAACATATTTTTGTTTCTGAGACATTTTTTCCCATAACAAACACGTCTCCTTTTGATTATAATTCCGGTATATTCTGCCAGATTCAGTTTAAACTTAGGGTGCAAGTAGAGAAGCAAATATCTATTAACGCTGTTACATTTCGACATGATAATTTGAACTTTCTTCTTGCGACTTTATGTGACTCCTTTATGAGTGTCTCAATTTTATTTTATTTTTTTCTTAGCTTTTTTCAAGCTCTTGAATGATTGAATGCTTTGAAACCTATAGACAGGGAGATTCTCGTTTTTTTTTTTAGGAAGGATGATCCAATAGTGAAACTCGCTGAGCCGTAAGAGATGATTCCCTAGACGTTTTATGTATGCAGCCTAATATGGGGGGGGGGGGGGCTGGGACGCTACCTTATTATTAGTTACGATCGTTACTATTCTTGTTATTATTTCTGTTCCAGAGCCCGCCGTAATAAGTAAATTGGCTCCTCCCACTTATTATTTTCGTTCCACGACTGCGACGATCGTCACTATTTACTTATTATGGTCGCGAGCATCATAGGTGGTAATAACTATCGGTTCTGCAGGAACTCCCGTAAGAGTGATGACGTATGTTCGCGTTGTTATTATTTTCGTTCCAGAGAGCGTGATAACTATAGTTAACTCCAGTCAAGATGTTGGTCTTCTGGCTACAACACTTTTTTAAAACGTTAATATAACATATTAACGTTTTTCTGAGACGTTTTCCATTCAAAAACAACACTTTTCGTAGCTGTAAGATTTTTTTCAAAGAAAGACGTGTGACATTTTTTAAACAAGCGACTATGCAAGAAAAAATGTTTTTCACAGGTAACTCCATAAATTTTTTTTTGACATAAAGGTTGTAAAGCAGGACACGTGAGCTGACAGAAAATTTTCAAACGTTTCAGTAATGCTCTGACGACGGATTAAATGGAAAAACCGAAAACCAATGTTAAATTATTCTTTTACTACTCCTGTCCGATTCCGTTTGGTAGGCTGCAATCTGTTCGTGGCAGTTAAGATATATACCCGGGCCCACTATGGACACACCTGTTCGCAAATCGGTTTTTACCCGTTTCTAATTTATTATGAACAACCAATGAGAGAGGAGCATCCTAAATTTCTTAAAAACCGGTCTCATAAACGTCTAAAAACCGAATTACGAACAGGTTTCTCCGTCGTGGGACCTGGGCATTAAACCCTGGAAAAGAAACGACGGGGAAACCGACACACAGCAGAAGAGAACCTGAGGAGATTAAGAACCGGGACAACCGATAGGCGAAGCGACGAACTTGTAGCGTAATTTCGTCGTTCCCAAGAAACTCTTTGAAGAGTATCGGGCAACCACAAATGAAACCTTTAGAAATCCTGGATCCATTATCTGGGAACGTCCCGGACGAGAAAAGACGATAACGACAGAAATGGCCCTAACTGCATTTGAACGCCTCTCAACTTTCGACCGCCTTGGTTTTGTTAAAAGGCGATGGGCTTCTAAATTGAACTTTTGTTTTAAGAACCGGCTAAGAAACATAGTAATATGTCGTTTTTAACGTAAAAATTACTAGCGAAGAAATGTTGTGCGTATTCCCCTATGCTTTCAAGAGTTTCATCATCATTTTTGACACTTTTTTGCTCAGGGAGTCACCAAAATTGATTTTAAGTCTCTAGCTTCTTGTGGCGATCTTGTACTTAGATTCATATGTTGTTCAGTTCAGTTCAGTTTATTTTACGACCCAAATACATTTAACTATGTTGCCAGTACCCGCCCCAAGAAAGGTACAAAAAAGCACTTGCAGTTGGGCGGGTACATAAAACTAATTTCCTAACTAATAATTAACTAGAAACAAAACATATCAAAAAATAGCACTAAAACAAGAAATAATAACCAATCTCTCATCAACTCATTTAATAATAATAATGAGAAAAAAGAAAAATAATAAGAAAAACAAGAAGAAAAAACTATGAACCTTGGCCTTACAAATACTTTTTCAATTTATTTTTTAATAGCCCCAGGTGCTCAGCCGCCCGAATGCTCTCCGGAACAAAGTTCCACACATTAGGCCCTGCAAATCTAGTAGGGAAACCGGCCCTGGTTCCACTTCTATGCGGGACAACGAAGTCACTAGCATGACGCGTTTCATAATGATGCAGAGATCTATTGTCACAGTTGATATTACCTATTTTAAGAAATATACGAATATTTGATAGTTTTCTTTAATAAGTTTACTTGTCACATAGATGAGTCGGCTGCTTTTTGAGTTGCCAACAAACAAGATCAAAGGTTTCGATGGGATCCCAAAAATCTTTCATTTGATCCAGAAATTGGGTCTTGTCTTAGCCAGATCCAGTCTTCGCCAGGCGAATCAGTAGTATAAGATCGCCGCTCCCACTCCACCCTCCCCCCAATTTCAAAACCCCATTTTAACATCAATTTCTTAAATTTTAACATCCTTTTTACCAAATTATCCCCCTTTTTAAGAACATTTTTATTTTCTTACTTCCAAAATAAAGGATACAAGAAATGAGAAATATTACCCTTTACTACATATAAAATACTACAATATACACTACTTCTTTTATTCAAATATTACTGAGTAAACAGTTCTAAATCCACATATGTTTCTTTGCTTTTGTTTTCGCGTACAATCGGTTGCAAAACCAGATTTTTCTTTAAAAGTAATTCGTTAGCAATGGCATTATATTTCTGTGTTATAAACAAATCACATGGTTTGTCATTATGATTAATGACCACAACCAACTTATCACCATATTTTGTCTTAGCAATTCTCATTTTAACAATAGTATATTTCAAATCTAGAACTAGTTCTTCTTTCCTGATTGTCTCATTGTATTTATTCATTCTGATTGTATTCAAGACTTCCTTTGTGGACTCCATTTATTAGGGGATGATTTTATTAAATAAAAATCCAGGCTCACAAACTCACATACATATTTTTATTGATAATATCTAATGTAGCTTTTCTTTCATAATATATAACACAGTAAACATTATATGGTACGGGTTGATTATCTTTCAACGTTAAACTTATTTCAATATCAGCAGTTATATATACTTGATTCTCTCTGATCGATATTTATCATATCATCAGATTAAAATCTCCTCAACGTATCCAACAATTCTACCTCTAGTACTGATAAAGCTCTTAAGGCAACAAAAAAACAGGAAATCTCATTGCGCATTAGATGATTCACATCACAAAACATTTCGTTGCGGAGATTTTTCGGGCCCCGTTGGCAATGCTCTAAGTCGTGCAAACTTAAAAACCATTGTATCAACGATGTCGTGAGATCGAATCCCACTACCAGCAATCCGTTGATAGTGAGTGATGGCGAAAAAAACTCAGAGATGAGTTTCCTCCCCATACGGGGCTACCCCAGACATATGTATATGTGTGTAGATATGATATTTTAACAACATCTTCAATTTTCAAAGTCTGGGGTGGGAGGTTTTGCAAAAATTTTATACTTTTGGTAAATTTTCTTGACTTTTTATAGATTTATTACAATATTTATAGCCATTCAGACGGACTTGTTTCATATATTTTCGCGAGGAAAAAATCGAAAGGTTTTACGCATCTCTGTTTCTCTCTGAATTACCTCCTCAATTGTTAACTGTCCGCATTTTAGCATTGACAACAACTCAGTATAAAAATTGTAATTTGTCCTAAATTCTGCTTTTCTATCAGCAATGCTTAACTGCTTTTCAATTATTTCGATGATAACAGCACCCAAACTTAAAGAAGCTAAAGGTAGCACAAGAAACGCAGACATTCCTGCTGCCGAAAAGAGGAATTTGGATACAAGTAAGCTATTACTTATACGATTGTAGTACTTGTTTCTAATTCTTCCATTTATTATATAATAAAATTGTTTCAGAAATTATTTGATTGAATGAAAGGTTCGCGATTCGGAACACATCTGCCACCTGCGAAACTGTACGGAATCTTTCTTTACTGATCGGAGAGAATCTAGACGGCGCTTGCTCCGTGAATCGCAAAACACATCTGCGATCTACGGAACTGTACGGAATCTTTCTTGACTGATCGGAGAGAATCTAGACGGCGCTTGCTCTGTGAAACGCAAAACACATCTGCTATCTACGGAACTCTACTGAAACTGTCTTGACTGATTGGAGAGAATCTAGACAGCGCTTGCTCTGTGAAACGCATACTGAAACCAGTGCATTTCTTTACGACTAAGAAAACGCAGACGGGAGAAATTCATTAATAAAAATGTTCCCCTATTAAATGATGAATACTGCAGAGGTTATTCAGCTTTGTAAAAAGGTTATATCGAACAACAAATCGGTTATACAAAGTAAATATTCTTTGAGCCCAAGCTGACTTTGAAACATTTATTCAAACAATGTTTACACGGATACGTCAGCTCTGATTTTTCATCAGCGATATTTCGGCCCTTCTTGGCAAGGGTCCTCGTCAGGCTGTCAATCTTCTTGTTCTACTTCGGGGAAGGAAACAAACCTGTAACAAATAACTGAAGCTTCTACCGACTATAAATATCTTATTAAGGTAAATTATCTTCAAGTACCAGTATAATGAAAAAACTAGTCCTGAGGTTTAATTTTTGACAACGACGCTGTTTTTGCTGCATGATTGGGGCGATGACAGGAAAGGTTTTTTTCTGCATTTTGATCAACTTCGGTTTTTTCATTAATAAGGGGCTGAAAACTTAAATATTATTGTATTAATGACCTCGTTCTACGTTTCTATTATGAGTACTTGCCTGAATCTATTACTTTGAATAATCACTGCACGGAAAAACTAGTGCTGAGATTTAATTTTTGACACGGCTGCTGTTTTTGCTGCACGATTGGGGCGACGGCAGGAAATATTTTTTTCTGCATTTTGATCGACTTCGGTTTTGTTGTTAATAAGGGACTGAGGCTTAAATTTAAAATTAAACAAAAAACAGACATTGTGAGTTTCGTTGACACTTTAAACTCAATTCAACCGACTATCCAGTTCACGATTGAATTTGAAAATGATGCACAGAAGCTGCCGTACCTAGATGTTTTGATTGCTAACAGTGAAGGAAGTTTTGTCTGCTCAGTCTACAGAAAACCCACCCACAACGATCGATACCTTCCATATGATTCTTACCAGCCAGAATATGTGAAACGCGGAGTAGTTATCTCACTAGTCGACCGAGCCATCAAAATTTGCGACAAAAATCTCCTAGATGACGAACTTTGCCACATTCGGGACGTCCTGTTTGGAAACAAATACCCCATTCAACTGGTTGAACAGATCATCAGAAGACGACTGAAGCTGCATTCATCCCCCAAAGATCCTGTAAGTTTTACTAGTAATGGTGAGGTAGAAGAAAAAAATGCCCGCGTTTACCTTCCGTACGTCCGCGGAGTAACCGAAAAATTGTCCAAAAGTTTGAAAAAATACAACATCCAAGTCTTTCACAGAACCCAAAATACTTTGCTGTCTTACCTAAACTCCGGAAAAGATAAAGTCCCAAATCAGTACCAAAGAGGCATTTATTCAATACCTTGTGATTGCGGAAAGCGTTACGTAGGAAGGACAGAGAGAACTTTCGGAAAACGACTTGCAGAGCATGAGCAAGAAATTGACCACGCCCTCTCCAACGGACACCGTCATAACTATACTTTCAAATCTGCACTTGCAGAACATATTTTCGAAAACCCATCCCATTCAGTACATTTTGAAAAAGCCCAAATTCTTGCAACGTGTACCGGACTCCATCAAACCATTCGAGAAGCCGTTGAGATAAAGAAAAACCGAACAGGCATTAACCGAGATACAGGCGAGTACTCTTTACCGGAAACGTGGAACGGGGTTATTAAGGGAAGAAAATTTAAGCCTCAGTCCCTTATTAACAACAAAACCGAAGTCGATCAAAATGCAGAAAAAAATATTTCCTGCCGTCGCCCCAATCGTGCAGCAAAAACAGCAGCCGTGTCAAAAATTAAATCTCAGCACTAGTTTTTCCGTGCAGTGATTATTCAAAGTAATAGATTCAGGCAAGTACTCATAATAGAAACGTAGAACGAGGTCATTAATACAATAATATTTAAGTTTTCAGCCCCTTATTAATGAAAAAACCGAAGTTGATCAAAATGCAGAAAAAACCCTTTCCTGTCATCGCCCCAATCATGCAGCAAAAACAGCGTCGTTGTCAAAAATTAAACCTCAGGACTAGTTTTTTCATTATACTGGTACTTGAAGATAATTTACCTTAATAAGATATTTATAGTCGGTAGAAGCTTCAGTTATTTGTTACAGGTTTGTTTCCTTCCCCGAAGTTGAACAAGAAGATTGACAGCCTGACGAGGACCCTTGCCAAGAAGGGCCGAAATATCGCTGATGAAAAATCAGAGCTGACGTATCCGTGTAAACATTGTTTGAATAAAGGTTATACAAAGATTACCGCTATACACATATAATGAACTGCAGACTTATGCGAAAATTAATAAAATCAAAACAAATGGAGCTAAGAAATATGAAATAACAAATAATATAATAAACCATCTTAATAAGTATATTTTGATAGCTGAAGATAAAATTAAAATTGAACGCAGAAACGAAAGAACTCATAATAAGAACAGACCATCCGACTACAAACCAGAACCGAGATTACAAACCATTCTGGAAGATGAGATAAAAGAAAATAATACTACCATTACAAAAATAACACAAGAGAAGGAAAAGATAAAAGAAAAAGAGACAAGTGAATTAAAGAAATTTCTGAAAAACAAGAACCTATCAACTCGCGGAAACCGAGAAGAAGTACTAAAAAGAGTTGGAGAATACTATAATAATATTATTACCAAACATAAAGATTCCGTACAGAAAAATAGAGATATCATAAGAGATCAAACAGAAAGACGTGATAACAGTAGACAGAAACCAATTGGTTTATCAACTCTCTTCATAAATAAGAAAAAAATCAAAGAAGAAAAATTAATTCCTGATCATTTATTTAGAACTGAAGAAGAACAACAAACTACTATCTCTAGGGAAAATGAGAATTTGTACACTGTAAACGTATCAGTTGAAAGCAATGGAAGAGATGAACATACTCTTATTGCTTTTGTTTTCGCAGATTTGAGACGAAGAATGAATGAACTTTATCAGTATAGAGTTCAGTTTGTAACTCGTGTTATTTTCCATCGACAGGAGAATGATGAAGAAGTAGTAGTATATTACAACAGTACTTCTTGGATTTTAAATAAAAATAGCATTCTTACTCATAATCATTTGGATGATAATAACAAGAGACTTAGTTCTTTAAGTAATACCCCTCGATCTGGGCTACAATTTATTCGGTATGAAGGAATTGATTATAGGATGACACGAATAGAATCTTACATGGGAGGAACGTTTAAAATACTGCCAGATTTCGTAAAAAATAAAAGAGCTTGCTTGAATATTGAAAATAACGACCAGAAATGTTTCCTTTGGTCTATCTTAGCAAATCTACATCCAGCTAAGGATCATCCGGAAAGAATTTCGAAATATAAACAATATTAGAACGAATTTGATTTCGAAGGGGTTACCAACTTCCCAATGGATACTAAAGATATACACAAATTTGAAAATAGATACAACATTAAGATTTGTTTATTTCAAATTGAAAAAGAGAAAATTATCAGAAGTCATATACTAAAAAGTACAATCAATGGGAAAACTGCTAAACATGTTATTAATTTATTATATTTCGATAATCATTATGTACTGGTAAAGAATCTGAGCAGATTAGTTGGTCCTCAAATATCTACAAGACAAAAAAAGACATACCTCTGCACTTTTTGTGGAAGGCATTTTACAAAAGAAGAACAATATGAAAAACATGAGAGTAAAAATAATTGCGAAGATCCTGATATTATAATGCCTCCTGAAGGTTCAAGTATACAATATAAAATATTGCAAAACAAATGAAAGTACCTTATTGCATAATAGCAGACTTTGAGTCTTATAACGAAGAGTACAATCAAGTACACGGGAAGAAAACAATAAAAGTGGCCAAACAGAAACCATTTGCTTACGGATTTCAGGTATGCTGTTCCTTTGATACAAACCAGAACAAATACTATGACTATTTCGGTGAAGACGCTGCAGAACATTTTGTTAAAACCGTTACAAAAGTATCCACAGAAATTGCAAACCAATATGAAAGCAGACAAAGAAACCATACTTATACCAATGCAGAAAATACCGAAAAATGGAAAAATCTAATGAATAAGACTTGTCACATCTGTACAACTGAAATTACTGAAAATCCTCACTTTGATCACGACCAAATGACAGGAGAAGATAGGGGATTTGCTCATGCTGAATGTAATATGAAATACAGGATTCCTAGGCATATCCCGGTAGTAATGCATAATTTATCAAAATATGATTCTCATTTATTTGTTAGAGAATTAATACCTGATAACAGAATTTTTGAAAGTGCAGAAAGTTTCATCTCATTCTCGAAATCAATAAGTATTACAAAAGCGGATAGGGAAATAAAATATAAGATCCGGTTTATAGATTCAATTAGATTTATGGCTTCATCTTTAGACAAACTATCAGCAAATTTAGCAACATGTGATTGCAAAGTACCTTGTAATCATCTAAGACAGAATTTCAAATTCACATCTAACAGTTTCAGAAATGACGATGAATTCAAAGAAATAATTAAAAAAGGGGTGTATCCCTATGAATTCGTAGACAGTTTCGATAAAATGAATTGTACAAAGTTACCACCAATAGAAAGCTTTTATTCTAGGTTGACGGGGAAAGGTATTGACAAAAGTGATTATAAAAGAGCGGTATCTATATGGAAGCAATTTAACTGTGAAACATTACTTGATTATACCAAGTTGTACCTAAAAAGTGATGTGTTAATTCTATCAGACGTTGTGGAGAATTTCAGGAACGTTTGTATACGGAATTATGATTTGGATCCACTTCATTACTTCTCAGCTCCTGGGTTGACATGGGATTCTTTCTTAAAGCATTCAAAAGTAGAACTACCGCTATTCTCGAAGGAAGACATGTATACATTCATTGAAAAGGGAATAAGAGGTGGTGTATCCCAATGTATAAAAAGATACGCAAAAGCAAATAATAAATATACAAGTGATTATAATAAGCATAAAACACCTAATTATTTAATGTATTTAGACGCTAATAATTTATATGGGTGGGCGATGTCGCAGAATTTACCAGCGAATGATTTCCAATTCATTTCAATACCGGATGATTTGAAAGAAAGGAATGAATACGAATCATTCGAGTATTACAACCATCTAAAAACTCATATCAATTGGATAATGAAATTACAGAATGTAGGTGCTATATATGAAGTAGATTTAGAATATCCAAAAGAACTACATGAATTACACAAGGATTTACCATTAGCACCCGAACACTTTAACGGTAAGCTATGTACCACAGTATTAGATAAAACCAACTATGTAGTTCACCATAGGAATCTAGAATTCTATTTACAAAAAGGTTTGATATTGAAAAGAGTACACAGAATACTAGGATTCACTGAAAGTGCTTACTTAAAAGGATATATAGACCACAACACAGCACTTAGAACTAAAGGTACAAATGATTTTGAAAAGGATTTCTTTAAGCTTATGAATAATGCGTGCTTTGGAAAAACTATGGAAAACGTAAGGAAGCGAGCGGATATGGAAATAATAACGGATGATACAACAAGAGAAAAAATAATAAAGAAACCCAACTTTAAATCTGAAATAATATTCAGTGAAAACTTTTCAGTAGCAAGAATGTCAAAGGAAAAGATAAAATTAGACAAACCAATGTATATCGGCTTTGCTGTATTGGAACTATCCTAGTTATTGATGTATGAATTCCATTATGATTATATTAAGCCTAAATATTGAGATAAAATTGATTTGTGTTATATGGACACTGATTCTTTCATATATGATATTAGAACTGAAGATTTTTATCAAGATATCAAACAGGATTTGAATGAGAGGTTCGATACATCTGATTATGCGAAAGATAATCCATATGGGTTTCCTAGTGTAAATAAGAAAGTGATAGGAATGATGAAAGATGAATTAGGTGGACAGGTTATGACAGAGTTTGTTGGATTACGATCAAAAGTATATGCTTATTTAAAGGACAACCAAGACCCTTCAAAGGCTAGCAAAAAACTAAAAGGAATAAAAACCAATATCGTTAAAGATAAAATTACGATTCAAAACTATAAGGATGTACTGTTTGGTAAAACGGAAAACCTTTCTGTAACCCAGTATAACTTAAGATCATACAAGCACAATATGTTTCTAGAAGAACAGAATAAAAAAGCGTTAGATCCTAAGGATGATAAAAGGATAGTAACAAGCGATAAAATACACACTTTACCTTTAGGTTATAAACATTAAATTCAAGTACCTTCTTAAAAAAAATCAAGCACCTACTTCAAAAAATCAAGTACCTACTTAAAAACTTCAAGTACCTACTTCAAAAAATCAAGTACCTACTTCAAAACTTCAAGTACCTACTTCAAAACTTCAAGTATATACTTAACATACTCAAGTAAATCTTATAATGAAAAATTCTTCCTAAATAAATGAATGAAAAGGCTCCAATCAAAGTCTATGATTTTAGTGATAAGAACACTTATCAGAATAAGCGCGACCTTGCACCTCAGTGGCCATTTAGACTCTTAATTTGTGGTAGTTCTGGAACAGGGAAAACTAACCTTCTTTTGAATTTAATTTATGAATATCTTTATTTCAACCGAATATACTTGTATGTAAAAGATCTTGAAGAAGATAAATACCAAGACCTTATAACCAATTTGACCACTTTGGAGTCACAATGCAAATCGAAAGTCTTAACAATAAGTAACAATCTTGATGATATTGTCGATGTTGACGACTTAGACCCTGAGTACCAAAACTTGATTATCTTTGACGATTTTGTCACTGAAAAAGACCAGAATAAAATAGAAGATTTATTCACAAGAGGAAGAAAGAAAATGCCTCGATTGTTTATTTATCACAGAGCTATCATAAAACGCCAAAGGTGGTAAGGCTCCAGTGCAATTATTTTGCATTCTTTCAGTGTTCTAATCCAAAAGAAATAAAATTAATCAGACAAAATCATGTAGACAATGAAAAATTTCTCAAACAATTCGAGACTGCAACCAAGGGCTACGGTTTTTTCTTCATAGATTTAAAAACAAAAGATAAAACCCTTAAGTACAGGAAAAACTTTGAAAAATTTACCGGATAATTTATTTCTATAATAAATGAATAAATTTGGTAGTGTTGGAAAAAAGGTTAGTAACGTAGTACTGACGAAAACGGTATCATTAACCTACAGGATAGGCGAATTGTTAATTTAGGTGATGCCAAAGCAGATCAGGATGCGATTAGCTTAAGGTTGATGACTATTATTTTGAATCAGTTTAAAGAACAAATAACTGCAGAACAAGTGCAAACCAATCAATATTTGTTTAACCTTGGTAGATGATTCTCCTGACAATGCATTGGTAAGGATCAAATATAAAGGATTATTTGTAAAACAAACAATTCAGGTTACTGATAAAGAACTTGATGCTGGGAATAAAGTTATCACAAATGTTCAAGATCATAGAAACAAACATGATGCTGTTAATTTAGAAATGTTAACTACGTATCTTTTAGATTTTGACAAAAAGCTCGAAAACCAACAACAAATTAGCAGTAATATTAGTTCAAATGATTTGGACCAAGATCTGCATATCAATGGTATTGAAAGAGCAGTCGTAAACATTTTAAAAAGGCTTTTAGAGCAAAAACCTGTTGATCAAGATTTTGTTAAGAAAACAGAAGACTTCATGAAAACTAAACTAAAGAAATAAAATTTATATGATAAATTAATTTTCTAATAAATGGTTGAAACATTTGAGTATACAGCTTATTTATCAAAGCTTCAGAAAGGAAAGCTGAAGAAATGTTTTGGTGCTAAACAAAAATGTCAGATACGTGTTAGTCACAGTAGACAAAATGAACGAGAACCAGTCAAGTTACTTTTAAGTAAACGACAAATTGATAAAATTGAAACATGTAAAATGAATAATAAGGGTTGTGACATAGATGTATCATACAAGCAGATGAGAGAAGCGATTCAAAAAGGTGGATTACTTCCATTCTTAATACCGTTAGCTGTAGCCCTTGGTAAGGCAGCTTTAACAAGCGGAGCTGCTGCTTTGGGTACATTCGCTGGTAAGAAATTGGTGGATAACATAACCAACACAGGTGGAGCGCTTACACTTCCTGGAACGGAAAAAGTTGTGGTTAATGGTGTACGGGGAAGACCTAGGAAGGAGGATACCACAGGTAGCGCTTACACTTCCTGGAACGCAAAATGTTGTCGGTCATGGGGTACGTGGTAGACCTAAGAAGCCAAAAAACGGGGACATCAAAAAAGAAGCAAAAGTAAAGTAGGACCTCTAAACTAATTTTTAGATTATGGATGCATTAGGGAGTATACCCCATTTTAGAGGTGTTTTCTCTATAGATACGCTTCCCAAACAGATAAATAGTATAGAATGTGGTGTAATCAACTATGACAAACGTGGAATGCCTGGAACACATTGGGTTGCCTATTGTAATCTACCTGAATCCCCCTATGTCGAATTTTTCGATTCTTTCGGTATTCCTCCAGGAAAAGAAATAGTTAAATATCTAAAAACTTCAAAGAAAAAAACAGTTTATGAAAATCTTGCTGTTCAAAATATAGATGAATTAAACTGTGGTTTTCACTGCATTTCCTACATCCAGCGGAAAATGAAGGGTTGGTAGCTTTTCGTTTAAGAAAATTGTTTTCTAATAAATGGAGATTTATTGTATGAAATGTAAAAAGAGCACTGACACTGAATCAATGTTTAAGGCAGTGTCACAAAAAATAATGTTCCAATGCTGAAAGGTAATTGCGTTATCTGTGGTTCAATGAAAAATCGCTTTTTAAAAAAAACCTCAACGCAGAAACAGATATTTTAAAGACGTATTATTCTAATTATTCAGGTGTGGATGATATTTACGGAAAATTAAAAGAAAATGATGTTAAGGTTTCCAAGGATAAAATAAAAAATGTGTTGCAAAATGAGAATGTGTATACGTTACACAAACCTTCCTATCATAACTTTGAAAGGAGGCGAGTGTATGTTCACTATGTTGATGAGCAATGGCAAGCTGATTTAGTTGACATGCAGAAATATAAAAAAGAAAATAATAAAACAAATTATATTTCAACTGTTATTGATTGCTTCAGTAAATATGCTTGGTGTATCCCTCTGAAAGACAAAACGGGTGCTGAAATAATAAAAGCATTCAGTGTTATATTTAAAGAAAGAATTCCTAAGAAACTACAAACTGATAAAGGTAAAGAATTTGTGATGAGAAATGTTCAAACTTTTTTGAAAAATAACGGTATACACTGGTTTCCATCTGAAAGCGAATTGAAAGCGCAAATTGTAGAACGATTCAACAGAACGCTAAAAGAAAAGTTATGGAAATATTTCACTCACAATAGCACTACTAATTGGATTGATATTTTACCTTTATTTGTGAGTAATTATAATAACTCGTACCATCGTTCAATACAAATGAAACCAGTTGATGCTAGTAAAAAGGTAAATCAGAAAAAGATTTACAATGCTTTGTTTCCTCCAGTAGATGACTACAAAATCACAGGAAACTCACAGAGTCACAAAGTCAAAGTAGGGGATTTAGTCAGAATTAAAAAAGAAAAAAGTATTTTCGATAAAGGATATTTACCTAATTATACGGATGAAGTATTTCAGATAGCAACCATCAGACCTACCATTCCCATTACTTATGAAATATCTGACAAAAGTGGGGAATTAATTCAAGGAGGGTTTTATGAAAAAGAACTTTCAAAATTTATTATGAAATAAAATTACTTGTATATAAATGGATTCAAGACGCTTGAGTGATATTTTATCGGATATAGTGAAGAACAGAGAAATTCAGAGAAGAAAGGTTCAACAACATGAGATGGAGAAGGCAGGATTTCGGGAATATGCTTCAGAATTAAACGCTCCAGTTATTATAGCACAAAAAGAAAACACTAAAGATACCATCAAAAAATTACAAGAAAACACTGAAATGATCATAAATAAACTACAGGAAGGTGATGATAGTTCAAGAACAAGGCTTCTCCAGATAGGTGAAACGAATCAACTATATCAGCTTCCAGTTTCAGAGGTAGAAATGCAGTCAACAGAATCTACCGCTTTAGAAGCATCTCCAGATTTACCAACAAATATAATTGTTGATATGAATAAAGGTGTTGATAAAGATTTATTAAAAGCACTTAATGTGAAATATAGAGATAATCATATAAGATATAAAGGAGAATATTTTGAGATGCCTCATTTTTACTTTGATAACCCAGGGAATATAGAAGATGCTTTGGCTGAATTAACACCTGTAAGTCAAAGTTATGGTGGTTTGAAAAGTAAAAGTAGTTCGAATAAGTATGATAAAATTATTTTATTTATACAAGACTATAAGGATAGATTAAAAAAAATTCAATCTAGTAGACCCTTTATCAAACAACAAGGAACTGGACTATTTATGAATTGTGATGAAATGATTTCAAAACTATACACTTTGATAGGTAGCAGAGTAAACGGAAATACATCTGATGAGGTGAGAAATGAAGCTATTGGTATTTTGGATTCGTTAATGCGAAATAAATTTCTTACGAAGAGATATTACAATTCAATATATAAAAAATATTTCTAATAAATGGTGTTGTTAAACATTGAAGGTAATGAAAGTATCATTGATATAACATTTAGTCAACCAATCGAATTGAACCGTAATTGTGATTATGAAATAGGTTTGAATCAGTGTACTTTGTGGTACTCATGGCATAATATAAGTGATAAATTTGGAAATAATACATTTCAATATAGGAAAGATAATAATGCAACAGAATGGATGAATGTTACTATTCCTAATGGGATGTATAACGATGATTGTTTGAATTATTTTTTGTGTCAGTATTTTGATACCCCAAAAGATAAATGTCCTATTGTAATTTCATCCAATCCAGCATCTATGAGATTTGTCATACTATTAGAAGAAAAATATGTGTTTAGATTTAATAGTGACTTGTGTCAGATTTTAGGATTTGATAAGGATAGTGAGATATCTAAGAAAATCAATGAAGGTACAAAGCTTCCGAATATAACAAGAAGCGTTGATAAAATTCAAATTCACTGCTCTCTCGTAAACAGTTCTATCGTAAACAAAAGTAAATCAGATGTCATTTGGACATTTATTCCGAATACAGAACCGGGTTGTCAAATTGTTGAGAATCCTAGACAACTCATTTATCTTCCTATCAATACGAAAGACTTTATTTACTCCTTGAGAATGACAATTACTGATCAGTTGGGAAGACCTATCGATTTGAATGGTGATAACGTTGGATACGTGCTGCATTTAAGAAAAGCTTAAAGGATTAGTGAAATAAAATTATTTACCTATAAATGTTGATTAATAATAAGCGATTACTTTATAAAAGGCAGTATGGAAGTGGAATCGGTAGTGTATTCAAAAACATTGTTAATTCCCAGTTATTTCAAACGTCAGCAAAACAAATAAAAGATGGGGCTATGTCAATGTATACTAATATTATTAAACCGAGATTTGAGTTGTTGAAAAACAGAGCAATAGAATATGGGAAAGAGGGAAAGGGAACAAAAAATCGATGAAGGATCTTATCGGTACAAATAAAAGGATTTTAAATCAAAGAAGTCAGGACTTGATCAAAACGTTAATGACTGGAAATGGATTAAAGATTCTGAAATAAGTTTTATTTAATAATTTCTTTCTTATATAAATGGCAGTAAATAAAGTTATCAGTGCGCAATGGAACATTTTTGATGAACCGCTTGTGGATGAAACAGTGGTTAAATATGAATTTAAAGAAATTCGAGAAACAGATGTGAATGTATCTAATAAATCAGAGTTTGAATTCGTAACAAAGAAATTAGATTCTTGGTTTTATCCAAGTGAAAGTTATCTTGATGTCAGTGTCAGAATAGTAAACAAAGATGGGACTCCTATAGCTGCAACCGATGTTGCTACTTTAACGAATAATGGATTTAATTTATTCAGTACCGCTGAGTATGTAATAAACGATGAATCGGTTGAAAAAATTAATCATGTTGGTATTACAACCACCGTTACAAAGTTGATTGAATACTCTGATGATTATTCTAGAAGTGCAGCAAGAAATCATTTCTGGTATAAAGATTATAATCAAGGAAAAGAAATCAATCCTGTAGTTGCTTCTTTTACTGCAGGGGCTGGTACAGTCAGGTTGACCAATAATGATAATTATAATAAAGGATTTGAAAAAAGATACAACAGAACAAAGAGCAGTAAATTAGTAAATATGTATTTACCATTATCAGAACTGTTTGGATTCTTAAAAGGAAACAAACGATTCTTCAGAGGTGCATCGCATAAAATATTTCTAAGAAGAAATGATGATAACAACATGATTATAAGAAACGAAAATACTAATTTGAAAGTGGTAATCGAGTATTTATCCTGGAAAATCCCTATTGTAGCTCCTAGTATCGAAATGATGAGTCAATTAGAAAAGGGATTGGCAAAGGACAGAAAGCATAATCTGATGTGGGAAGCATGTAATACTTATAAAATTGATGTTAGTCAGAATAAGGAACACACTTGGAAAGTTATTTCTGAGAGAAACAATCCACCAAAAGTAGTTGTGATGCTACAGAAAAATGATAAGCATAACAATCAATTAATGAATAATATGGTGTTTGATCATATGAATTTAACAGACATAGAACTTAGAATTAATGGGGATAAATATCCTGAAGAACCACTTAAATGTGATTTTAGCGATGATAAATGTAAATACTCAAATCTTTACACTAGGTTCATACATTTGGGCTATAAACAATTAGCATTTGATACTGGTAGTGTTGTTAGTATAGAAGAATTTAAAGAAGTATACCCACTATTCTGTTTCGATGTTTTTAAACACGAGTCAAATATTTATAATGGAACAACTGCTGATATTGAAATAAGTTTAACGTTGAAAGATAATCAACCCGTACCATATAATGTTTACTGTGTTATATATTATGAAAGAAAAGCTACATTAGATATTATCAATAAAAATATGTATGTGAGTTTGTGAGCCTGGATTTTTATTTAATAAAATCATCCCCTAATAAATGGAGTCCACAAAGGAAGTCTTGAATACAATCAGAATGAATAAATACAATGAGACAATCAGGAAAGAAGAACTAGTTCTAGGTTTGAAATATACTATTGTTAAAATGAGAATTGCTAAGACAAAATATGGTGATAAGTTGGTTGTGGTCATTAATCATAATGACAAACCATGTGATTTGTTTATAACACAGAAATATAATGCCATTGCTAACGAATTACTTTTAAAGAAAAATCTGGTTTTGCAACCGATTGTACGCGAAAACAAAAGCAAAGAAACATATGTGGATTTAGAGCTGTTTACTCAGTAATATTTGAATAAAAAGAAGTAGTGTATATTGTAGTATTTTATATGTAGTAAAGGGTAATATTTCTCATTTCTTGTATCCTTTATTTTGGAAGTAAGAAAATAAAAATGTTCTTAAAAAGGGGATAATTTGGTAAAAAAGGATGTTAAAATTTAAGAAATTGATGTTAAAATGGGGTTTTGAAATTGGGGGGAGGGTGGAGTGGGAGCGGCGATCTTATACTACTCGAATCATCTGAGAAAACCAAGTTCAGATGTACCTCTATAAGCCATATCTATTTTGACGATACTGACCAAAACTTTAATCTGCTTTACTCCTGCCAAATTTCTGGTTTCGGCCGAATTCTGAGCGAACTACTTGTCCTAGCAAAACAAGAAAATTCAGAAACGAATTCAGCGTATCTCCTTTTCCCTATAAAGAACATCAATCAACTTCAAATAAAACTTTAATTTATACAAATTTTTCCGGTTTCACCGGATTCTGCACGAATTATATATCCGGGTAAAAAATTATTGTCACAGTCTCAACGTCTCTTCTTACCCCTAAGTCTGTCATCTAATCAACTTCAAATAAAACTTTTGCTTTAAACAAATTTTCCGGTTTCCGGACGAAATAATTCTCCGGGTAGAAAATACTTTTCACATAATTCTTCAGTATGTCTTCTTGCCCCTAAATCGAACCTCCAATCAACTTCAAATAAAACTTTTACTTTCAACATACTTTCCGGTTTTGCCGGATTCCGGACGAACTACTTGTCCGGCGAAAAAATGGTTTTCATCATCGTGTTCAGCATGTCTTCTTATCCCACAATCGACCATCACATTAGCTGTTTAAAAATATTTTTTTTTTAATTTGAACCCCCACCCCTAAATATAGGACTACAGAGCCAACCTAAGAGCTTGACCTTACCCTTGACTCAAAGAATCCTCACACCAAGTTTCATCAAAATATCTCACTCCCTACGAGAGTTATCGTGCCGACAGACGGACAACTGTTTTGCGATGTCATAGGTAGCTCTTCACTTAAGTTTTCGGATCCCAAAAATGGGTAAAACGGCTGGAAAAGTGGAGGTACAGTTCAAAACGCAATGCAGCGATCGGACAAAATACTTTGCCTGCTTTTAATCACCTTCTGTTCAGACGCGGCAGTCGGATGCGAGTTAACAACAAATATGTCTGTCTCGAAAAACCTCACTTCTAAAGAAAACGTTGTGCATACTAAGGCTCGTGACGTTCGAGCTATTACTACTTTTCGAAAAAGATTTATGTGCAACATGTTACTGTAAGTTTCGCACCTTTGCAAGTATTGAGGGGCGGGGCAGTTCAATATCCCATTGCTATGCGGAAGTTGTACAGCATGAACAAGAGTAGTTCAATACGCTGTTTCTTTGCCGCGGATGTTGTCGGAAAGCAAGCTATTTGATCTGTCGTCAAAGCATTTTTGAGGCGTATTGAAAATTTTCCGAAAGCTCAGTCTGATCATGGATTTACATGGTACATGGCCCGCCTGTACCAATTATGACGTATACAACTATCTGTTATCTGTTTTGGAAGTTAAAGGAACCTTAGCGGCGTGTTAGAAGCGTGATAATTGGTAGATATCTGTTTTAGACACTGATCTTTCTGGGATCCGAAAACGTAAGTGGAGGTATACCTGTGCCTTCGTAAAAGTTGTCCGTCCGTCCGCCTGTGAGCATGATCTCACGTTTTGGCACCGAATGAAAGAGGCTAGTCGAAAACCCTAGAGTACTAATTTTCGTATATATCTTCCGACGATTAAACCCTCTTTGCCCCAAAATCATATTTCCGCGAGTGAAAACTTTTGCCCTGACTCGGCATTTTTTGCGGTAAAGTTTTCAAAAGTTTTTTCTCAGCGGCTGTCTGTTTCGGAAATTAAAGGAGCCTTAGCTGCGTGTTAGAAGCATGATAATTGGCAGATATATGTTTGAGACCCTATTCTTTCTGGGATCCCAAAACGTAAGTGGAGGGATACCTATGACTTCGTAAAAGTTGTCCGTCTGTCCGTTTGTGAGCACTCTCATGTCCGTCAGTGAGCACTCTCAATGCATGTCATAACCATGCATTGACGGAGAAATTCAAAATTCAAGATGCAAGTGTTACCCTTTTGGATGTTTCGTCATCACTTTCAAAAATCATGGACAACAAGGCCCAACCAGCACACGACGTCCTCCACTGCTTTTTCTGTGTGTATACATGTGTTTTGTTTATTTTCTTTATTTTCGTAAAATGGCGGGTCATAAATAAATACTTACTTACTTACTTACTTGCTCTCGAAGGGAATGAGATATTTTGATGAAAAGTGGTGTGAGGATTTTTTGTGTCAGGACAGGTCGAATTCGTAGATGGGCTCTGCACCTCGATATTTACGGGTGGGGGAGGGGGTTCAAATTAAGGGGCGAACAGAATATTTGTTAATAGGTAATTAGATAGTCGATCTAAGGGTAAAAAGACAGGCTTAACACGAATATAGAAATCATTTTCTCGCCGGACAATTAGTTCGCCTCCGGGCAAAACCGGAAAGTTTGTTAAAAGTAAAAGTTTTATTTGGAGTTGATTAGTGTTCGATTCAGGGTTAACAAGACCTGTTTAACACGAATATGAAAATCATTTCCTCGCCGGACAAGTAGATTGCCCGAGATCCGGCCCAAACCGGAAAATTTGTTAAAACTAAAAGTTTTGCCGCTAGAGGTACTTGCGCTCAAAATTTCTGCCAGATTTGTGTACCAAAAAAGAGAAGGTAGTCGAAAACCCTCGAGTACTAACTTTCATATTTATCTTCCGGCGATTGAACCCTCTTTGCCCCAAAACCATATTTCCGTGGGTGAAAACTTTTGCCCTGACTCGGCACCTTTTTGCGTTAAAGTTTTAAAAAGTTTTCCCTCAGCGGCTATATGTTTTGGAAGTTAAAGGACCCTGTGCAGCCTATTAAAAAAAAAACTGGTGGATATCTTTTCAAGAAAACTTTTGCCCCTGAAAATCATTTTCTCGCCATACAATTAGTTCGCCAGGAATCCGGCAGAAACCGGAAAACTTGTTAGAACTAAAAGTTTTGCCGCTAGAGGTACTTGCGCTCAAAATTTCTGCCAGATTTGTGTACCAAAAAAGAGAGGGTAGTCGAAACCCTCGATTACTAATTCTTATATTAATCTTCCACCGATTGGACCCTCTTTGCCCCAAAACCATATTTCCGTGAGTGAAAGCTTTTGCCCTGAAGTTTTCAAAAGTTTTCTCAGTATCTATCTGTTTTGGAAGTTAAACGACCCTGTGCAGCCTGTTAAAATCATGAAAATTTGTGGAAATCTTTTCTAGGCCCTATTCTTGGTCCTGAAGTCATGGGGAAAGTAAATTTCGCCGCTAGAGGCGCTTGCGCTTAAAATTCTATCTCAGGTTTTGGTACCGAATGAAAGAGGCTAGTTGACAACCCTCGAGTACTAATTTTCATATTTATCTTCCGACGATTGGACCCTTTTGCCCCAAAACCATATTCCCGTGAATAATTTCCCTTTTCCCCGGACTCGGCACTTTTTGGGATCCCAAAACGTAAGTGGAGAGATACCTATGACATCGCAAAAGTTCTCCGTCTGTCTGTAAGCACGATAACTCTCGAAGGGAACGAGATATTTTGATGAAACTTGGTGTGAGGACTCACTGGGTCAAGGGAAAGGTCGAGTTTACAGATGGGCTATGTAGCTCAACATTTAGGAGTAGGGGAGGGGTTACAAATTAAGGGGCGAACAAATTTCTTTCTAAACAGCTAATGAGATAGTCGATTAAACTTACCCCTAGTAAGAAGACATGCCGAGCATGAATATTAAAACCATTTTATCGCTGGACAAGTAGTTCGCCCGGAATCTGTCCGAAACCGGAAAATTTGTTAAAAGTAAGAGATTTATCTGAAGTTGATGAGATGTTCGATCTAGGGGTCCGCTTCTGACAATTATTTTCTACCTGGAGTTCGCCCTGAATCCGGCTGAAACCGTAAAATGTGTTAGAAGTTAAGGTTTCATCTGAATTTGGTTAGATGTTCGATATGGGGGTAAGGTGATACGGTGAATTAGTTTTTGAGCTTTAGTTTTTGCTGGACAATTAGTTCGCCCGGAATCCGGTCGAACCGGAGATTTGGCAGAAGTAAGGCAGGAAGATTTTATCAGTTTCGTAGATATGACGTATGGCCTAGGGGCCATGGTGACTCCATATTTGAACTTGGTTTTCTCAGATGATTAACCATGGACCGTCTCTGTTTCTAAATTTTAATAGTAAAAATGTTCAAGGAGTCTCGCGAAGACCAGATATCTACAAGCCAAAATTGTCTGGATCAAATATTACACACATATATATTACAGACACATGGTGAATCCATATTTGAACTTGGTTTTCTCAGATGATTAACCATTGACCTTCTTCTGTTTCTAAATCTTAATAGTAAAAATGTTCAAGGAGTCTGGCGAAGACCAGATATCTACAAGCCAAAATTGTCTGGATCAAATATTACATTTTTTGGATCTTATCGAAACCTTTGGACTTGTTTTGGGATCTTATCGAAATCGTTGGACTTGTTTTCGTTAGAGTTTTCGAAAGTTTTTTCTCAGCATCTATCTGTTTTGGAAGTTAAAGGACCCTGTGCAGCCTGTTAAAATCATGAAAATTGGTGGATATCTTTTCTAGACCCTGTTCATGGTCTTGAAGTCATGGGAAAAATAAATTTTGCCGCTAGAGGTGCTTGCGCTAAAAATTTATCTCAGGTTTAGACACGGAATGAAAGAGGCTAGTTGACAACCCTTGAGTACTAATTTTCATATCTACTTTGACGAAAGTTGCTGCCTTACTTCCGCCAAATTTCCGGTTTTAGCCGGATTCCGGGCGAACTACTTGTCTTGCAAAAAATTTAGGTTCGAAAACGGATTCAGCGGATCTCCTTACCCTTAAATCGAACCTCTAATTAACTTCAGATAAAACTTCAGCTTTTAACAAATCTTCCGATTTCAGCCGGATTCGTGGTGAACTATGTGTCCAGGTAGAAAATGATTGTCATAGACGAATTCAGCATGTCTTCTTACCCGTAAATCTAAGACGTAATGAAATTCATAAAAATTTTACTTTTAACAAATTTTCCGGTTTTGGCCGGAGTCCGGGCGATCTACTTGTCCGCCGAGAAAATAATTTTCATATTCGGATTCAGCATGTTTCCCTATCCTGAAATCGAACCTCTAATCAACTTCAGATTAAACTTTTATTTTCGACAAATTCTTCGGTTCAGCATGTCTTCTTACACCTAAACCGGACATCTAATCAACTTCAGATAAAACTTCTACTTTTAGCAAACTTTCCGGTTTTGGCCGGATTCCGGGTGAACTACTTGTCCGGCGAGAAAATGGTTTTCGTATTCGGGTTCAGCATGTTGTCTTACCCCTCAATCGACTATCTCATTCGCTTTTAAAAATATTTTTGTCGCCCCTGAATTTGAAACCTCTCCCCCTCCCCTAGACTTGCAGCTATCGGGCCCATCTACGAACTTGACCTTTCCCTTGACTTGAAGAATCCTCTTACCAAGTTTCATCAACATTCTCATTCCCTTCGAGGGTTATCTTGCTGACAGACGGACGGACGGACAACTTTTGCTATGTCATAGGCATCCCTCCACTTACGTTTTGGGATCCCAAAAAGTGCCATATTATGCGCTCATAGTTGTTGTGGTCGGGCGCTCTGCGAGCGTCCACTTTAGCTTTTTTCTTTCTTCAAGGGGGGGGGGGGGGTACCACCACGCCCCATAGGAACGCCCCTGGTTGTAAGACCGTCAGTCCATGTTCAACACACATAGAAAAATAAAACTAGGGACAGAGCAAAATAACACTAGTGAGTAGCGCCAAGACCTATGCTTTCCATGCTTTGCAAACAGGACACACTCCTAGCGCCGCCGCTACACTTGCGGCATTTAAGCGAGACAGACTTAGAGCGCCCACTTTAGCTTTTTTCTTTCTTCAAGGGGGGGGGGGGGGTACCACCACGCCCCATAGGAACGCCCCTGGTTGTAAGACCGTCAGTCCATGTTCAACACACAGAGAAAAGTAAAACTAGGGACAGAGCAAAATAACACTAGTGAGTAGCGCCAAGACCTATGCTTTCCATGCTTTGCAAACAGGACACACTCCTAGCGCCGCCACTACACTTGCGGCATTTAAGCGAGACAGACTTGCGGATTTCAAAATTTATAGTAACCCAAATGTGCGATCTGCACACACCAAGGAAACAGGAGCGGCCGTATCACTTTTTTGCTGTGCTCAGAATATGAAGTTATGGGAGCCAGTGCTATTGCACGAATGAATGGGTTTCAATAGGGGCGTTCTCTATCGCTAGTGATGTCAGTATCGCTGCCATTCGAGTGTGTGACAATTTTGTCCAAGTCTAGGCGCTATTCCCTAGTGTTGTTCTGACTAGGAAGTACCGCCAAGACTTGACAAAATTGACACACACTCGGAATAGCAGCGATACTAGCACCACTAGCGATAGATTACTTCCCTACTGAAACTCATTCAGTCGGTCATCAGCGCTGGCTCCGAAAACGTCATGTTCTGAAAACAGCGAAAACATTCTTCATTGTTTCCTTGCTGTCTGGAGACCGCACCTTTGCTTTACTCGAAATTTATAAAACGGCAAGTTTTTCTTGCTTTAAATGCCGCAAGCGTAGCGGGCGGAACTGTAAGTATGGACCGTTTGCAAGCATAGGTCTTGGCGCTACTCCCCAGAGCAAAATAACTCTCGAGAGTAATGCGAAGACCTATCCTTCCCATGCATCAAAAATGGGCATCCGTCGCAGCGCCGCCCAGCTCGCTTCGCGAGAGAAGCTTCAGCAAACTGTTCGTGTGTGCAGTGGCGGATTAGAGTTATTTTGCTCTGGGTCAGAGCCAGCGCTCGTTAACGACTGGTCGAGTTTCATTCGTGTCCGCTAGTGGAGCTGCGATTTGACTGTGTCACTTTTCAAAGTTCGCGCATTACTCCCTGGAGTTATTTTGCTCTGCTACTCCCTAATGTTATTTGCTCTGGTTCAATACCACCTCTGCAAGCAACAAGCAGCAAGCTGCCCATTAGCAGCCGTATCCCAACTTGCCACCGGAGCGGAAAGAGTAGGGACGGTGGGGCCCGTTCCCAGACTTAGCAGCGACGAGGCAAACAGGAAAGTGGTCAGAACCAGAAATATCGTACGAACTTGAACATTTTGTAGCGAGTTCCAAGAGACCGTGACATAAGATCTGAAACACTGAAGACAGTGAACATCTTCTGCCATCATTCAACCGCCTTCCTGGCCAATGCCCAATTCGCCAGCTAATGCAGTAAATTTATTGTTCTTTTCGTGTTTCGTTGTGTATCTCTTATTTCGCGTTTATTTATCTTTTTCTGTCGTTGTAGATTTTGTGTACCCTCTGTACTTCTTGTTAAGCGTTCATTTACATTCTTTTTTCTGTATGTATTGTGCAAATGCCTTATTACTAGGCTGTATGTAATCAATTCATTCATAAATCGAAGTCATAGGTATCCCGTCATTTTCGTTTTGGGATACCAAAAAGCAAGCACCGCCTTGCAGTTACATCTCAATTTCTCCACCACGACGTCTCACCGCGGCATCAATGGTGTCTTCGCTATGTCCTGTCACCTGCCAGTTTAATAAATGAAAACGATTTTTTTTATTAAGCTTAAATGTACACATAAAGAAAACACGGAAATACCGAATAATTTCAAGGTCCTTTAGACTTGTAATTGCCTAGTAAAGGCCCACCCCATACACTTTGTATAAAAAATAACATCACAGTTTCCGTAAGATTGCAAATAACCGTCGTGGTAGTTTTACATTCGCAAACTGCAAATTCACTGCTTCCGTTACCGTGGATTTCAACAGAGAAATATCAGCGACTTCAAAAACTCCGAAAAACTTTCCAAAACCAAAGGGTTGGCTCATAGAGTCCAAGTTTTCCGCTCGGAACCACAAATTCGCCGCTGAGTCTTAGAGCGCGATCCACGCTTCTAACAGTAGTAACTATTTTCATTCCAACCTCGTGAAAAGTTACTACGCCAGCCGTTCCAACCTTCCCGAAATAGTAACTCTTTGCTTACCATGCTCGGGAGCGTAGTGCGCGTGGTAACTACGCATCTCTGTAACGTGATTGGTCAGATTCGCCCGTGGCATGATATGTTGCTGGAAACTAGAAAAATCGTTTCAGCCTCGACGGCAAAAAGCCAGAATTCGTGACGTCATGGTAGGGTAAGTAGGGTGGAACACGCTCTTAAAAACAGGTCATGGTCTGAACTTTAATCACTGACCCCTTCCGAATCAGATCGGCTTCTTTCTGAAGCCATTAGTGTTTCGCCATTTTAAATTCATAATTGAGCCCTCCCTGCTGATTTATGTACGATCGGAGACGCTACTCCGAATTGACGCCTTAAACTTTTCACCAAAGCTAGGAATTCTTCTTCAGCTGTTAAAGTTGTTGTTTCTATTATTGACAATTACTATTTAATTCCCGTTGTTTCCTTTTATTTAGCATTTTGCCCATCATCAGGCGAAGTCTTAATTTCTGAATACTCTTATGAGTAACTCTCCTTGCCGATGCAAAATCGCCTGGTACTTAGCGGAGGAGCCGGAAGCGATATCACAGCTGTTCCCAAAGATCGCCGTGATTGGTTGTCGAGTTTGAGTCGTTAGGGAGACGTTTACTCCTTCTTCCCGAGGATCAATGGCGTGTTTTGGACTTAGTCATATAAGGTGTTTTGAATCTTGTTTTGATGAAGAATTATGCGTGTTAACTCGAAGTGGCGTTGCAGTCGTACTATAATCCGCCAGTAGCGCTGAATTGCAAAATGGTGAAGAGCTCGTCTGACTGTAAAAAGCTTATCCAAGTAAGGATTAAAGTTAACTGCAGAGTTTGCTGCTGGGATGAATCTTATCTCTACTGAGAAAAGATGAATCCAAATTAGAGATAAGGTTATCTTTTTAGAGACGAGATTAATCCCAGTAGTAAATACTGCAAGATTTGTTTTTACAGTGCTGTTCAAATATTTGTCTATGTCTTATTTTCTACTGACCAGTATGTGTCAATTTTTTTTCAATTCGTGCTAAATAATTCATGTTTCAGTCGCTTTTCTAAATGGGCAAGCACAGCAGGGATTCATGTGCCAGCTTTAAACCACCCCACATCAACCGATCTATCTTCCTCACCTAACTTCTTCTTCATCGAGAATCTCGGATGCTCAGAATATCAGACTAGCCTTATTTTTAGGTAACGATGAGCCCAAAGTTCCCTATTCTGCTCTCTTAAAAAAGTTTAGATGGAAACCCTTGAGAGTCGGAGACTGCGGCTGAGCTTAGCGGTTGGTCATAAGCTCCTCCACCATCCTGTTCTATTCGATATCCTTCCCCTCCTTATGAAAACACAAGAAACCGACAGGAGAGGGTCGCAAGTTCTAAGGTTCCAAAGTTGTCCCCCGTACCTGCAACACTGCGGTACCAAAAAAGCTTCGTTCCGAGTTTCAACAAAATTTATAATGATGGCGGTAGCTGTCTGTGATATTATCCCAACGTCCGTGTTCTGTTTTTGGTTTTTATTTATATACTATAATAGGTCTGTGATGACGAATTGATGATTAACTGTATAGACTATAAAATGTGCATTATACTTGACTTAATACCCAAATTTGGCATTGCCATGATAGTGGTTTTTTGAAATAAATTCGTTACTTACTTACTTACTACTTAATCTGTCGCCGATAAGGCACTCTTTCTGGGTTTTGCTGTCCGAAGCTTGTCTGCATAACACAAACAAATACAAGCTTAGGGGAGGGATAGATAAAATAATTCCCAACAGAATGTTCAACTCCGGTACGGTTCGCGTACGCGCAGACCTCTTTTTTTCTCCCTAGCCAGGCAGCTACCCAGGATTCACTGCTAAAACCTGTCATAAAACAAATACAAGCTTTAGGCAAGACGGCAGGAACAGACAATAGCCACAGGAGATGTTCAACTCCCATAATTAAAACGGTTCACGTACAGACTGACGAATTCTTTTTCAAATAAAAAAATTAATGAATTAATGGATAATTAAAAAAGTTGGCTAAGGTTTTCGCATCTTTCGCATCTCCATCTTCCAGCAGTACCGTATCGTCGTAGTTGCATGCCAGCATTGGGCTTTCTGGAAATTTTGGGCAAATTTACTTCCCCACTAATAAAAGCATGAAAAGCCGAAGAACTCTTACATGCCCAAGTTTGAATCACATTGCTTGCGACAGTAGATATTTGATTGATTTAATGTATTTGAATATTGACCATATTTATCATAAGATGCCGGTATAAATGTCGCAAAATTGTATATACTTCTAGATTGTTCTGTTATGACGTTATGTATTGACGTAAAAACGACCCATCGGCTTGTCCGTTATCTGTTTTTTAGATTATATTGAATTGAATTGAATTGAATTGAATAGATAACATTTACAGTAGATACTCCCCATGCGAGGGCTGGGGGGGGGAGTATTTTATTTCGCAAGATACTGAGATTCCGAACTACACCCCACCAAATACCAGACAAAAAAAAACTGCCCTTGACAACACGACTTGCTCGACCCCCCCCCCCCCCCCCCCAGATTCAATTGAAAGTATCTACCTTAGTTTCTGCTTTGCTGTGCTACTAAGGAATTGAAAAAGTTACTGTTTAATATTATAGAAAAAGATAGTCTTAATAATATATTAATCAGGATGAGAAAGAGAAATCAGGATGTGGATGGCAGTCATACATACATCAGCATTCAGATGGCACAGTGCGCCAACGTTAATAATTATTCTTTCATTGGGAAGTTCACTTTCCACTTCGAGGGGAATGAGCCCTAAGAGGGCCCTTGCCAAGAAGGGCCGAACTATCGCTCTAATAAAGTTTAGCAGACGTATCCGTTTGCCACTATCAACTATGCGCCAATGTTACGTATACCCTAACAAATGTTTAAAGGACCTGTCGCACCTATAATGCTAATGCAACCTACTTCCGTAACATCAATTAGTTCTTAAACCCGGAGATCCAAATTTCCTATGTTACATCCTGAAACCGCTAACACCACCTCACTAATCTTTTGACTTGCCGCGAGTCATAGTTTCCATGCGCATTATGCTCCGAACGAGTGTTTGCGTATCAAGGCCGTATCCAGTGGGGGGGGTGAAACCCCCCGAAACACACAAAAAGAACGACTTTTATAGGCTTTTCCCTCTGATCTATGTGTTTTTTGTCCGACCAGCACGCACCCCCCTCCCCCGAAATAAATTCCTGGATACGGGCCTGTTGCGTATCATGCTACTGGTACGTAACACCGGTTTTCCGAATTTTGCCGAGATCTTGTTAGAAGTCGGTGGGCATTTGAAAAGGCTTAAAACAGACAAGGCCGTGGGTAATTTTTTAAAAGCAGGAACTGGCTTTTAAGCACTCCGATAGCTTTCAATACTGAAAATAACAGTAAATAGTGCGAGGTCTGCTTTAAGGAAATTTTTTAAAATATTTCAGTACATTTTCATGGGGGTACTGTCTCCGTGTTTCCAGGACAATGTGCTCCAAGGTTCCAGCACTTCGCTTATGCGTTAGGGCAGTGGTTCCCAACCTTTTCCGTACTGCGTACCATTAATCAAGGTTGAACAAGGTGCCGTACCCCTATATAGACGAATTGCTGTTTTATTATATTTTACCAAGATCAGGACGTCAAAATAAAATTCTTACAAGTGACAAGTAGTAAAAATTTCTGGAGGGAAACCTAGGGATAACAGCATAATGTTTTTCGAAAGTTCAAATTAACGAAAACGTCCACCAGGATCCTAAAAAATGCTGAGGGAAAAATGTCAAATTTGAAATGACGGTATGTAGGCTACCGTCATCAATGACAAGGCATGTAAAACTGAAATTGCGTACGATGGGATATCTGATTTTGAGTACAATACTGAAACTGACCTAGGGGACTCAAAAACGGCTGAAGCGAGGAATTAAAGCTGTAGAATATCATAATTTTGGGACCTTCGCGCACATCTTGCGAGGGCCTTTCGTACCCCTTTGGGTACGCGTACCACCGGTTGGGAACCACTGCATTAGGGTATACCCTAACATTGGTGCACTGTTCCCAAATACTGAGGACTTGATTATGACTGGTGGTTACTGTCTTTTGAAGCGAGAACTTCCCCTCCCATGTCACTGCGTGAAAAACAAGATAGGGAATAGCTAGGACTATTTTCAGATCAAGAACTCCAAAGCGTGGGAGGAACACAAGTCAGTTACGCTTTGAGCGAAAAGTCCAAATCTGCACAGAGGGTTCACTTATTTCTGAGAAAAACCTGCCAATGGGACGATCTCCATAGATGGGGCTGGAATCGTATTTTCACAGCTGTCCTCGTAGGCACCACAGCGAACGCGCTTTTAAATAATACAAAGGCATCATCACAGCATTCTAGGCGAGATAGCAATAAGTGTCCTTAGAGTCGTCCTTTCTCTCCAGGTATTCTTTCTCGATCAGGGTGTCAATACACTTCTATAAAAGAAAAGAAAGCGTTATATTCAAATGGCAGTGTTGTGTCGGTCTCTATTATTATTATTATTATTATTATTTATTTGAATCCTTCAAAACTGAAGAGTAATGTATAAAAAGGAACAACAACATGTCAGTCAAACTCACACACATTTACATACTAATAAACAGCTGACCGTTAAAGACAAATTAGCCGAAGTACATAGAAAAAAAAACGAAGCTCAAAATAAACAAACTAATCAGGCCGCTTTTTTGTGAAAAAAGGGAAAATGATGAAGAAGAATGTTGTCAGCCTTTTTATGAAAGTTCTGGATTTTACCATTTGAAGTTTCCAAAGGATTCTTCACTTTAAAATTCGAAGTTAGGAAAGACTTACTCGCAGAAAACGGGAAACCAAGAAGGAATTTAAACCAAGAAAGAATTCATATGAAGCGCTTAACTAACTCTATGTACATACAGCGTGTTCCACCCTTCTAACAATAGTTACTATTAGTTAGTATTTCCGTTCCATCCTCACGAAAAGTTACTACGCTGACCATTCCAACCTTCTCGAAATAGTAACTAATAGTTACTATTTGCTTACCATACTCGGGAGCGTAGTAACTACGCGTCTCTGTAACGTGATTGGTCGGATTTGCCCGTGGCATGATATCCTGCTGGAAAATAGAAAAATCGTTCCAGCCTTGACTGCAAAAAGTCAGAATTCGTGACGTCATGTGTAGTAACTACGGTAAGCAGGGTGGAACACGCTCATAGTAAAGTGAACACGAACCTTCGGTACTTCCTAGAATTTAATCGCACAAGTGAAATTCACAACTAAATCACATCCTGCTAAACGTTAGATGACGTCAGACTGCTTCCGGCTAAACGACGTCAGTTGGACCTTCCCTTGTGCAGTTAGGAGTATCTAAGCTCGTCGTTCATTGTTTTATTCGTCTTTCATCTTCGTCAGTCGCTGTACTGTGTTCATATTTACACGGATTAGGATAACATTATACAGAGTAAGTTTGGGAATAAAACTATTTATATCTTAACGTAAAACCTAGTCTACTACTACCCTCGTTTACCCCAAGCCTACGGCGCATGGCCCATTTTCTTTTACAACATCAGTGCGCAGGATCAGTGGCGTCATCTAGGACGGGTCCCGTCCGAAACAATGGCCATATGTTAGACCTTAGTTTCTCCTGCACCTTCAGCCAAGAAGAGCTATAAGCCGTCTCTCATTAGGGCCGCTGGCCATACATCTTCCCTTTCGGGCTGGATGAACTCTGCCGGATGTAACGACACGAAGTATTTAATTCTAGATGATTATAATAACTTTCGTAAAGCGACTGTTGGCGCAAATCCCCTGTTGCTCGAACAGTCGCATTGCCTCGTAGTCTCCAAGTCCCTTTTTCTCATATTCGCATCGCCTCACGCAGTGCCTTTTTGCCCGATTTTGGCAACCCATAAAAAGAAGAGAAAAAGCTAGTATAAAAGGAGCAATGAAATTGTATTAAAGAGTTGGATTAACAGATGTATTCGATGTATGCAGAACTTCAATATTAAAAGTAAGTGTGTTTTATAACCACTGTGTATTGAATGTAGGACCTAGGACCCACCGTCCGAACTCCCCCCTCCACAGTTACGAACCAACCCTTCGAGGATTAAGATCAGAGTACCGGTATAGTCTAATATGTACCAACCGCTCGGGTACACGCTGGTTTCGTACAACAGTTAAAGCATAAAAGAAAATAGAGATATTCCTAATTTAACACGGAGGGGGCCAGCCCCAAGCCCACCGTCCTGCCGCCTGTTAATCAACTGTCACGGTCCACTCGTGCCTCTTCGCGACGGCGTAGTATATTACGCAGTCTAATTCGGGTCACGAGCGTCACCTGGTTAAGGAATAGGTCGCCGTTACCATCTCCTTTGACTCAACTCGCTTTGCTCTCCACTGGGGCAAACTCCCTGGGGAAAAAAGACTGCAACTGAAAAATCCAGAAAGAAGAAGTCATATGTACAGATTCTTTATACATGACACTTTTTGGATAATATTCTTGAGCTTTTCACAAGCTATTAATTACTTCTTTTTTTTTTTTTTTTGGCCTTACCTATTTCGTACATATAATTGAAGGTTTGATCACAAACAAATTGCAACAGAAATGATTTAAAAAAATCTGTACAACATATCAAAAGTAGAGAAACCTAGCCGGGTCGAAAAAACGTATAGTCGGTGTAGTGACGTACCGGACGCTGGAATTGTCCTCTTAAGGAGCGCTGAGTGGCGCGAGAATACTGGAGAGGAAGGGGTTTCTAGACCGTCCAGGCTTCACGGCCCGTCGGCGCAGCTACTGAGCATCATGCCAATGCCAAATTTCCACATCTCAAAAGGTGGCGGATTTTGAAAATGATGGAAGAAGTGAAAGATTAGTTTATGGATATGTCGCTAATCTATTGACATATTACTATAGTGCCGCGACTGCCGCGTCCAAGAAAATTATCGATGCCCAAGTATTCCTTCAGTCGAAGGTAACTGCGAACATGTTCGTTGGGGTCTTGTATTAAAATAATTATTTGTAAATATTCAGTTTGTAAATAAGGTTTTTAGTATATTCAAGTTTAATGAGGGTTGTAAGTTCAAGTTCAGTAAGGGTCAATGTAAATATTAAGTAGTTTTGGGAATATGTTAAATATGTAAAATGTAAATAAGTGCCCGTGCTTTAGTGTAACTTGTGATTTTGATTTTAGTTAGTATCCAGACTTTGTATTGTATAGTGAAAATAAAGTAGTGTTAGTTCTTCAAAATTATATAACATGGGGCTATGCGGATTAGTGAGCTAAAACATCCAACGAAAGATTAGATTCTTAGCTACGTATTTGATTGTGCTGAACGGATATGTCAGCTGAGATTTATTCTAGCAATAGTTGCGCGTTTGCAGATACCATGGTATGTGATACCACGGTCTAAAGTCGTTTTCGCAGTTACCGTGGCATCTGATAACACCGTCAAAAGGCGTTTTTGCACTTATCGTGGTATCTGGCCGGTCATCGTGGTATGTGAAAACCACATCTCACTTTCATCATCACCAACAATAGAAACCAGAATTTTTTCAAATTAGTGGGAAAGAAGTTTGGCACTTAGTGGCGTGACTGGATATCAGTTTTTACTTTGGGATGACTTCGAAAAGCGCAATACTGGCAATTGTCCTTTTTGCAGAGCAATCGTGGTATCGGATAACACGGTAACTGCACAAAAATTTCAGATCGAGTTACCGTGGTAACAGATACCATGATATCTGCGAAAATACAAGTAATATTTCAGACATCCCTGCGACAATTCGGCAAATTATGGCAAGTATCCTCTCGAGAGATCACATGTTCGGTTTTCTAGCTAGAGCCCCTTGCCAAGAAGGGCCAAAATACCGCTAGCAAAATCTAGCTTAGGCGTCTAGAATAAATCTCAGCTGACGTATGCAGTTTAGCGCCGTCAGATAGGATTCGCAGTCAGCTAGGGCTGAAGGAACGTCTTGGTTACGGCCTGAAGAACACCTTTCCAATAAGGACCGAGGTGCAAGGCCATAATTGTTTATCGAACAGAATCGTGTCCTATCCAACGAAATTTTTATTTTTAAGTTGTTATATTTTTATTTTATTTTATGTATTTTCTTTAAGTTATATTTTTAACTTGGACCTATAGTTGAAACGTCTTCTTATGTAAGTGTCAGGTTTTATTTGGGTGAACGACGATCCAGTGCTAGTGTGTATAATACAAGTTATTAAGGAAATAAATTACATTATAATTATTATACCGAAATAGTTTCGACTAAACATCAGCCGATTATCCGAGGACCGTGACGTCATGTCTATAATTCCACGAAAAGTTCATATTTTCCATTTCCGCACCTAAATGATTGCCCCTAGAACGGTTCACAAATGTAAACGCGTCCGGCGCCTCGCTAGCCGCTTGACTCTATATATATGTATTCAATAATATATATTTAATCGAATTTCCCAACTTTCTTGATGAAGTCATATGGTATTGGATAATCGGCTAAGGTTTAATCTAGAACGAAAGAACCCGTCCCCCGCTTGGGGCGGAACTAACCTTGACTAGTTTCACATTGGGCTTGAACCTGGACGCCAACTGACTAAACACTTCCGAGAGTAGCTGCTGGTGTTTCAGTTGCTTCCTCATTTTCATAATGCGTACAATGGCCGCTTGGACCATATTTTTCCGATCTTCTTCAATATTCTTGTGCGTCGCTTCTTGATCCACTTTTGCCTCAGCTTTTACTGGAATGTTTATGTTGACTCGCAGCTTTTTACTAAAAAAAAAAAGTGATACCACGGTCTGAAGTCGTTTTCACAGTTATACCGTGGTGTCTGATACCACGGTCAAAAGGCGTTTTCGCAGTTATGTGGTATCTGTCCAGTCATCGTTGTAAGTGATATTCAGATACCACGGTCGGACCGTGGTATCTGAAAAATTCATCTCACTTTCATCATCACTAGCACGAGAGTCTAGTTTTTTGCCAAATTGGTCGGAAATAAGTCATTTCACTGGATGTCACTAGATATCAGTTTATTTCATATGGATGATCTCTGAAAGCGAAATCCAGCAATTGTCGTTTTTGCAGAGCAACCGTGGTATGTGATGGTAACTGCAAAAATGACTAGCTGTTATTTTTAATGGTAACTGGTTATTTTTACCGATTGCCGACTTCCCTGGTGAGGGGGGCGTCCCCCCCCCCCCCCTCCTCCAATGTTGCCAAACCAGAGATGGGGGAACCCGATCCTGAAAGGATTCGAATCCGAATCCAGGACTAGGTACGAATCCGATTCCAAACCCGAATCCGTCGTTTTGTGCTGAGGATTCGAATCCGGAATCAAATCCGTATTCAAATCGGACTTTAACAAAAATCAAATCATGTAGGCTACATATGTTACAGTTTAAAAATCAGAGGTGACAATAAGCACTGATATCAAAGGTAATCAGATAACGTGATGGATTACTGAGAATGGTTTGTGGGGGGGGGGGGAGAATACAAAATTGAATCGCCGAATCACACTGTAAAAATCGGAAATTGAAGGATGTAGACTAGACATCTGAACGGATTCGTAAGACTGAGGGTTTGAAATCCGAGTCCGAATCTCCAGCCTAGCAAACAGAAGATTCGAATCGGCCAAAAGGACGAATCACGGATTCTAATCCGAATCCGGATTTGGATTCGCCCATCTTTGCCTGAGTCCGAACGGGTGCGAATCTTTTTGCAGATATCATGGCATCTGATATTACGGTCTAAAGTCGTTTCTGCAGTTATAACTAGTTATAACTGCAAAGCAAACCGTAGTATCAAGTAATACGGTAACTGCAAAAATGAAAATGGCAGATCCTGTTAACATGGTATTACAAAAACTTAATGTTGTCGGCCGGTCGGTAAAAAAATAACAGAGTCGGCGCGAAGAGCCGCGAATTTTCGTAAACAGTCAATTTTCTTGAAAATAAAAAAACAGCCAGAATGACCAGCCAGTCTGTAAATACCCTGCCCCCTAACGCCTCTGGGTGTACTAACATGTTGTACAGGTTGTAGAGGCGTATTATAAGATAATTTTTAGGCGTCTGATCCATCTGCCGGCTAGATAGCGCTTAAATCAGCCATTTGTCCAGAACTATCGCTGCAATTTTGCTGAACTTGCATGTAAAGCTCGGTCATCCTTGGTTTTAAGGTTATGACGGTCCGGGAACTGTCTTATCCTCCTGGCAGCAGTTTTGGCCGGATTCCGGGCGAATTACTTGTCCGGGTGGAAAATGATTTTCCCATGAGTATTCAGCATGTCTTCATACCCCTAAATCGAACATGTAATCAACTTCAAATAAAACTTTTACTTTTAACAAAGTTTCCGGTTTTGGCCGGATTCCTGGCGAACTACTTGTCCGGCGAGAAAATGGTTTTCTTAGTGTTCAACATGTCTTCTTACCCCTTAATCGACTATCTAATTAGCAGCTGTTTAAAAATATTTTGTTTTTCAAAGCCCATCTAAGAACTCGACCTTTCCCTTGACCCAAAGGATCCTCACACCAAGTTTCATCAAAACATATCATTCCCTTCGAGAGTTATCGTGCTTACAGAAGGACAACTTTTGCGATGTCATAAGTATCCATCCACTTACGCTTTCGGATCCCAAAAACAACTGGAAAAAAAAATTGAGAGTAGACAGTTGATAGCGCTGGTTACGGAGAAGAACACTATTGGAATAGTGTCGAGTTTCGTTTCTGCTTTCACTTACTTCTTGTATCCCAGGAACAAGGTCACGACTGAACTCGAACACAGGTCATCTTCACTAGGGCTTGTAAGGAACTTCGACTTGACCAAAATTTGCACAATTGGGAGAAGGGCGTCCATGGCGATGCCAGTTCGGTCGCAGAGCTCTTGGCAGGTATAAGTCTCGCAGTCGTTGTACTGAAGGAGTATCGCCATTTGAGGAGTTGATGCCTGGAGGGTATACCTGTAATGAAACTTGATTGAGAAAAGCTTTCGTGGGCAGAGATGAGCGAATCCAAATCATGAAATGATTCGAATCTGAATCCAGGGCTAGGTACGAATCCGATTCCGAATCGGAATCCACCATTTCATGCTGAGGATTGAATCCGGACAGGAATCCGACCTTAAATTATGTACATAGATTAGAGTTTAAAAATCAGAGGTTAGAAAAAAGCACTGATCCCTAAGGCAAATGAGACGGTTGATTTGACGATCTAAACCATATTTCTACGTTTTCGCGTGTGCTTGTTATAGTATGACCAGGAATGATGCGGCTCGTCAAGCACAATACCTTAAGCACAGAAAGGATTCACAAGATTTGGGGTGTGGAATCCGAGTCCGAATCCAGCCTGACAAGCAGAAGATTCGAATCCGGATTCGAATCTGACTAAAAGGACGAATCCTGGATTCAAATCCGATGTTGTGTCGGCCTCTATGTCAAGTGTCGAACTATCTCTATGTATATAGCGACGGGTAATATGATCCTCCAGCTGTCCTCCAGTATTTCTAGTTTTTAATTGCAAAAGCGAAGATTCAGAGTCGGATTCAAGAGACGTCAATTGCAGCTTGATTCAAACCTCAGATGATGTCAGACGTAGCTTGCATCAGACGCTGAAATCAGAAGACGTAGCTTGAATCAGACATTGATTTAGAGTAATCTTCACTTGCGCGAAACAGAGTATATGAGCTCTCCTTTTTCCTACTCAGTTCTCATTCATCGATTATCGTCAGTCATTCGTTATTTGTAAGTCATTCATGACTTAGTCTTTCGCTGTTATCAACTGTGTTAGTCTTATACCTGGATTGGGATTTACATCATACAAAGTAAGTTTGTAAATAAAACTATTTATAAATTAACGTAAAGCCTAGTCTACAAGCGCCCTTACAAGCTTTAGTCTACAAGCGCCCTTACTTACCCACCGCCTATACACGCTACCCTAAGCCTACAGTGTATGGTGGACTTTTCATTTACAACACCGAATCCCCGGATTCGCCGATATCTGTTCGCGGGACTCAAATACGCTGCAGAAGAAACGACTTTAGTAATGACACATAAGGCGTATTCTCACCGTTCCCCGAGGACTCCTCGGGAATCGAAGGAAACAACGAGAATATAAGGAGACACTCCACGCGGACTCCACGTTCTGAAAACAACGAGAACACTTGGAATGCTTCCAAAATGGATTTTGTTCTCAAAATAAATATGCAGTTGACGAAATTGTGTATTTTCTGTATTCTAATTTTTTTTAATTAATTTTACATTGCACCAACACCAGCAAATATTGATTCCCCTCTGAATCTGAAAAGGAGTCTTTTTGGTGATGATAACTGAAGCATTCCCCGTCCGTGGGACTCGCGAGAATACGCCTATCGATGTGCAAACATGCTTCGAGCCTTCGACTGACATAACTCGGAGAAGAAAGCCTTGGGTTCGACTCCACAAAGTCGTTATTCAGTAACTCAGACCAACGTATATAACTGTTTTCATATCAACATGCAATATATCAGATGTAGACACGTACTTCACGGCATTCCTATTAGAAGCAGTTTCTTACTCTACGTCAAAAACTATTCAGGTGTCCCGGACTCCCGTCGTCAAGTTCTCTAGTCAAACATTCAATACTCTATGTGACTATAAGGACTAAGTACAAAATACGCCAGTGATTCTCATGAAGAACGAGTAAACGTCTCACTAACGACTCAAACTCAACAACTCCAACCCTGAGACAACCAATCACGGCGATCTTTGGGAGCAGATGTGATACCGCTTCCGGCTCTACCGCTAGGTACCTGGCTATTTTGCATCGGCGAGGAGAGTTAGTAATCAAGAGTATTACGATAGACAGTGGGTCATTCCAGCGAAATAAAGCCAGGCAAAAAAAAAACTGATTTCTCAGATTTTCACAAAAATTTCTCGGAATGATCTGCCAGGGTACAGGACCTTCCGCAAATTTTTTTCAGCGAAAAAAAAAAAATTCGGACTAATGATGATCGAAAAAGTCAATATTTTCAAAAATTCGGCAAAAATCAGGGAAATTCAATACGACCTTGAATTTTTTTTTAACTTCTTATAACCTACCTTTAGGACTTCAATTCTCGAGATTTTCAAGTATGAAGGTACTCTTCTTTCCTTTTTACGGTAATTTTGGCAAGGTAAGGTAAAAAAAAAGTGGGTCTCGGTAGATCCACTCCAGAAGAACCGGCCAGATCGCGATAATTCTGAGACTCCCCATGGTAGTAGAGTGAAGAACGAGTGGGCCCAGATTACCCAGTGAATAAGGTTCATAACTTGACCAGAACTGGACATACACTGTAGAAAAAAATCTTGCAGTATTCGCTACTGAGATTAATCTTACCTTTATTGAGATAAGATTATGCCTAATCGGGATTAATCTTATCCAAGTAGAGATAAGATTAATCCCAGTAGCAAATACTGCATCCTTATTCGGAGAAACTTTTTACAGTGTAGGAGGATGATATTACTTGTACGTACATGTAGATCCTAGGGCTGGGAAATTGCTTTTGAAGTTGCACCTCCGCCACGTTTATGGTCAACTGGGCCTAAATTGCCCAGGAGTATAGTTCGTTACCGGTGACAGGATTCAATAGGTATCAAGTTGAAACTTGGTAGGTTTGTGAGTATTGGGGTCTCTTTTTACTTTTTGCTGGTCCCAACCCCCACCCCCACTTGGTTCAGGGGCAATTGGGCCCAGATTGCCCATTTTTTTAATGTTTTAACTTGGTAATAACTTGAAATAAGGCGATGAAATTCCTTGTGCTTTTGGATCATAGGAGTTGGGGATAAACATATATTTCGTAATCGTAAACTGGTTTCGAATTTAAATGTTCAGGATAGTATTAATACACTTTTTCGTTCGCATTCAAATCTATTTTCCCTCCACAAACATCCTGCTCTCTCAGCCCATGAAATTAATAGCCAGTTTTTCATTCCTGAACCCGATTAATGTGCTTGTCACTGTGTACAAATTTTAAGTCTATTTAGTTTTTTTTTTATCTATATGAAAAGAATGTTGTCATGTTTATTTACATTGTTTTGTTTGAATGTTTTAATATGTATATTTTACTTGTGTAATTCATACTCCGCTGTTACGCAAAAAGCGGGTCATAAATAAATAAAAAAATATGTGCAGTTGAACCATCCCACCCTCCCCGTTCATGGGCAAGCAGGCCCAAATTGCCCATGAACAAAGTTTTTGACCCGTGACTGGAATCAAACTCTTAGCTGGTATACTTCAGGAATAAGAGGTGTAAATACGCATTTTGATGGGTCCCGACCCCCCCCCCCCCCTCCCGTTCATGGGCAGCTGTACCCAGATTTACCATGAGTTAAGTTCGTCTATGACAGGTATCAAGTCCTACCCTGTATATTTGGGGAGATATATCTATATATAAAAGGTGATCAGCATTTTACTTTCACACTTTACTTCTGAGCGCTAGCGCACTTGTTATTTTTAGGTTGTGAGACTAATTCATTTTGTCATAAAAACAATGCATTTTCCCAAGAATTTTAGTTTTCTAACATCGCTATTACGATATACACACGATAGCCACAAAAGTGCTAATGCAGAAATGTAGCTCGTTCTTGACTCTACTAACATGGGGAATCTCAGAATTTTCGCGATCTGGCCGGTTCTTCTGGAGTGGATCTACCAAGGCCCACTATTATCGTAAAAAGTAAAGAAGAGTACCTACGTACTTGAACATCTCGAGATTTGAAGTCCTAAAGGTAGGTAAGAAGCTCAAAAAGTTTCAAGGTCGTGTTGAATTTCCCTGATTTTTGAGTCCGAACAAATTTTTTTTCGCCGAAAAAAATTTGGGGAAGGTCCTGGGCCCTGGTAGATCATTCTGAGAAATTTTCGTCAAAATCGGAGAAATCGATTTTTTGCCTGGCTTTATTTCGCTGTAATGACCCCAGTGCAAATCTATAAGAGCATCCTGGAGGGGTTGTATCAACTTCTTTTCGAACGAAAATATATCGCATCAACTTACCTATTCTTAAAACAATTAGCAACTAGTTCTCCTTTACACATGTGGTACAGCCAACTCAATTTCCTGCCGCTATGCTGAGTAGTGTAGAAACTTGTGAATTTCTGGACGCACCTCTCAAGCTTGAAATCAGAAAGAAACTCTTCAGTCAAGTAGCCATGCTAGGGGTTGGGTGCGTGGTGCACACAATAATAATTATTCGTAACCCATTGCACAAAAATAATGTGAAGATAGTGGGGTAAAAAGAGAAAGAAAACAAATAAACAGAAGAAACACTAGTACAACAAAATAGACACAAAAATAAACAGAACAAACGGATGAGCCCGTGATATGGGGGAAGCCGTTGGTATGCTTATAATTAACAACGCCCCTACCCATGCCGCAAACAGCAGAATCATCTGATAACGCCGAGTTTGCAGGCTTCAGCCTTTGTGGCATGGAGAGCGATTTAAGTTATGTTTCACATATACTGGCTGTATTATCATTAAAGTTCAACGGGTACACCCCAATCCCACTCTGTAACAACCTAGGAACAATGCTTACCCCCTAGATCATTAGCTTTTTCAACAGTTTCCTCTCTGTGATATTTCAAAGCGTAATTTTTGGGGCCAATACATGCTCAATTTACTAGCTTGGACAAAGATAAAAGTGATGTTTCTTATAATACTTAGTAGATCTTTATTTTATGCATAAATCAGCTTGTATAATTCAGATCTGAATAGGTTATTTGTTTTTGAATGATTTGTGTAGCTCTTTATTTTTTATAAGCTTATTGCATATTCTGGTACATTTTATAAAGCAAGCTAATCAAGCTTCACAGCACTATTCCACAAAGAAAAACTTTTAACAGGCACAGGTAAACTGCATCTGCGGCGTGACTTTGGTGACATCTCAACTATATCCTTTACTATCAAGCATTGCTGGGAGTTTTTGAATTTCTTGTCACGATATCCCAGCTCCTAAGATTTGGATCGCCGAAATGACAGAGACGTAAAGACAAGGGATAACAAGAAAACGGCCGATTTTCGTAGCGCCTTTTAAAGGAAGTCGGAAATGATTATTTGTGAAGCATTTAATACAAAGTAAAGCATTAGAAGTGTCCATTCTGCTTTAACCTTGTTAGGCTCGGAGGAATTTTATCAAAGACTGCCATAAACTGGTAATGAACCAAATAAATTTTGTAGTTTATGGTTTATGTATAGCTTACTGTCTTCGGGACACTCTCAACCAATCAGACTGTCGGGCCTCGGTGATTGAAACATTATTTTCTATTCGCTGCTTTTGCAATGCCAAGAACGACGAAACTTCGACGAAATCGGAGGTATCTGCCGGAAGACTAACAGAAAATTAGCGCCGAATCCGCGGTTAATGACGCCCGTCTCAAAATTTTCCATTTTTACGGGATTCCATGCGGAATTCGACCGTCTGTGCGACCTGTAAGCCTTTAGCTAAAATTCATCACTCAGTATTAAGCATAGGGACTGTTCTGTTTTTTGGTGAAAATCTACTTTTATGTTTTGGTTTTTGGTTTTACTTACGTCGTTTTTGTGAGAAATAAAGAACAGAAAACATGGCACTTTAAGAACAGAACAGAAACAGGTGTCTAGCGGCCTCAAGCGGCAGAACTTATACTTTTAACGAATTTTCCAGCTTTATCTGGATTCCGGGCCAACTACTTGTCCGGCGAGAAAATGATCTTCATATAAATGTTCAGCAAATTCTTATCCCTAAATCAAATATCTAATAAACTTCAAATAAAAATTTTACTCTTAACAAACTTTCCGATTTTTGCCAGATTCCGGGCGTCGAACTATTTGTCCGAAAAGAAAATGATATCCATATTCGTGCTCAGCATGTCTTCTTATCCCTAAATCGACTATCAAATTAGCTTTAAAAAAAATATCTGTTCACCCCTTAAATTGACCCCCCCCACCACCACCACCACCTCTAAATGTAGGGCTACATAGCCCATCTACGAACTCGAACTGTCCCTTGATCCAAAGAATCTTCACACAAAGTTTCATCAAAATATCTCCTTCACTTCGATAGTTATCGTGCTGACAAACAGACGGACGGACCGACGGAAAACTTTTACGAAGTCATAGGTATCCCTCTACCTACGTTTTGCGATCCCAAGAAGAGGTGACATGTTTTGTTTCTGTTATTTTACAAAAATAGAACAGACAAAGTGCCCAGGCTTACTCAACATAGTTTCCCTGCTTAAGCATGGCAGACTGCAAACAAAAAATCTTGCAGTATTTGCTCCTGGGGTTAATCTTGTCTCTGAAAAGATAAACTTATCTCTAATTCGGACTATTCTATCTTAATATATCGAGATAAGATTAATCCCAGTAGCAAATACTGCAGTTAACTTTAACCCTTACTCGGAGAAACTTTTTACGGTGTATAACACTCTTTCGACGGTGCATCCTCACTCACTTAAAAAAGCGCTAGCTCATTGTGCGTTTTATATTTAAAGACATTTGGAAGATTCCTTCGGATCGCTCTGTCATATCGGGAAGGTTTTTGTAGGTTTGTTATTCTTGTTGTTTTGTTGTTATTATTTTGTATTTGCCATGGCCCTTGTGGCTTTTTAGCGCAAATAAATCTATCTATCTATCTATCATCCCTAGCCCCCTTGCAGAATTGCAAGTTTCTGAAATCTCCGCCTTTCGTCATTTGTTTCGTTTCTACGACTTTTTAGCCTTTTCCAGCCTAGCCTCGTTTTGGCAGTCAAGCAACGCAAACGGCACAAAAACTTCGCTGAAAGCTTCCAGGTCTGCCAACAGCTCTTTCGCACAGACGGACTTGAGAAGCTTCAAAGTAGTCTGTCCACAGTGTTTTTTTTGGGATCCTAAAACGTAAGTGGAGGGATACCTATGACATCGCAAAAGTTGTCCGTCCGTCTGTCAGCACGGTCAGGGGCGTCACGACTGGGGGGGAGGGGGACGCCCCCCCCCCCCAATGCTGTCGGCCAGTCGGTACAAAATAACCGAGTCCGCGCGAAGCGCCGAGATTTTTCGTCAAAACAGTTGATTTTTTTCATGAAAACAGTCGGTTTTTCTGAAAATTGGTAAATTTTTCGTCAAAATAGTCGGTTTTTGAAAATCAGTCGATTTTTATCAAGAATGTAATTTTTGTTGTTGAAAAGAGTCGTTTTTTCTGCAGAAAAAGTCGGTAAAAATCCCTCATCCCCCCCCCCAAACATTTTCGCTAGTAACGGCTCTAAGCACGGTAACCGTCGAAGGGAATGAGATATTTTGATGAAACTTGGTGTGAGGATTCTTTGGGTCAAGAGAAAGGAAAGATCGAGTTCGTAGATGGGCTCTGTGGCCCTACATTTAGGGGTGGGGGTTCAAATTAAGGAGCAAACAAAACACCCGATGGGACAGTCGTTTAAGGGGATTACTGATTATTACTGATTATGAAAACCATTCTCTCGCCCGACAAGTAGTTTCCCCGGAATCAAGGTTAAACCGTAAAGTTTGTTAAAAGTTAAATTTTTATCTGTAAGTTGATTAGATGTCCGATATATGGGCAAGGAGATATGCTGAATTCCTTTTTGAGCTTTATTTTTTTCGCACAAGCAGTTCGCCCGGAATGGCCGAAACCGGAAATTTGGCAGAAGTAAGGCAGGAAGTTTCGATCAGTTTCGTCAATAGATACGATTTATAGCCCTTATAGGGGTTAGACACTCATGCTGAATCCATACCTGAACTTGGTTTTCTCAGATGATCAGCTATTTGGCCTTAATCTTTTTCTAAATTTTAATAGTAAAAATATTCAAGGAGTAAATATTCTTTGAGCCGAAGCTGACTTTGACACATTTATTCAAACAATGTTTACAACGGATACGTCAGCTACGATTCTTCATCAGCGATATTTCGGCCCTTCTTGGCAAGGGTCCTCGTCAGGCTGTCAATCCTCTAGTTCAACTTCGGGGAAGGAAAAAAACCTGTAATCAAACCTGAAACGAACCTGTAGATTACAGGTTTGTTTGACGGACGGACGGACAAGTTTTGCGATGTCATAGTTTGTCATCATAGTTTGTCGATGTCATCACGTTTTCGGATCCCAAAAACACGGAGACTCCTCAAAAGGAGTCCTCAGGGAACAGCGAAAATACGCCTCTATGTTCTCACGTCTGAGCCTCGTTTTTGTTGCAATAGTGCAGCATCGCTGCTGCAGCACTTATTTGCTTCTGTACAAGATGCGTTTTCGGATTCACTGCCTGCACAATTTCTTCTTGGTTGAAGCAGCACCTTCCAAGGAAGCACGGACTTGGTCGGTAAGCAAGTCCATATTCCTCGAGAAGCGCTGCCGTCTTCCTCGGAAGCACTGCAGTACAAAAACGAATGTAGAAAGAATCCGCCCGGAAGCGGCCGAGAAGTGGACCTGCAGCGTGCAAGAAAAACCGAGGCTCTGGAGAGTGACCAAAGAAGAAATTCGACAAAGAAAGGGGACAACTAACACGTTAAATCACCCAATTTGGAAATGCGGGGATGAATGGTTTTATAAGGGGCATGAAAGAAACAGCCCGAGAACACCGCCCGACGAAACAGCAAACTGAGCCGGTTCGAGAAAGAAATTGATGAAATGTTTCTTTGCCAGTTTGACCCTAAATGTCTTAAAAGAACTTTGTAGAGGCGCCTTATTTGTTTTGCAATATACTATTATAATAATAATAATAATAATACAATGCAAGAGAAAAGGCTTTCGCCTCTAAATAACTCTAAGAAATTTTGAGTAATCGAAATGATCAGAGTTAAAAATCTCATCAACAATGCACTTAAAACTATTGATCGATTCAGCCTTAACTGCATCTTCGGTAAGGCTGTTCCAAGGATCAACAATTCTGTTGCCAAACCCCACTTAAAAACGTCCTTGTGGAATCTTGAGTTTGTAAGCTTACGCGTGCCCCCGATGATGACGGTTAATGCTGAATCTTAATGAGCCGATTCGAGAAAGAAAATGATGAAATGTTTCTTTGAGCCGATTCGTTATTATTAAGAGCAAATAAATCTTACCTGAGGTGGAAGCTGGAACACGGTTCCCTGAGTGAAAGGCCAGGAACCGGAAGAAAGTACTTGAATACTGAAGTCGATGTCCAGAGGTGTAGATAGCTGAGATCTCCTGAAGCTTTCATTTAAGTCCTTTGAAAGCCCAACGTCCTAAGAAACAAGCAGAGTATAATTATGCCCCAATTTTAGCTTATGCTCAGTAGCATATAATATAGAAAGGGCAAAAACTCTCAGCTAGTCATCTCACTTTCATCAGATTTTTAAAATTGGTGAGAAAGAAGCTTAGCACTTAGTTATGTAACTGGATATCAGTTTTTCTTTTGCTAGTACAATTTCGGCAATAATCGTTTTCGCAGAGCAACCGTGTATCAGATTCCACGGTAACTGCAAATGCGACTAATTGCAGATTCAGTTACCCTGGTAACAGATACCATGGTATCTACAAAACCACAACTAGTGTACCTTACTTTAACCATAGCGCGAAATAAGCAAAATAGGAAATACCTGGAACATCCTTTGGAGTTTAGAAGTGTACTCGAACCCGCAGGCCTGTTTCAACTTTGAGATCATAGATGCCTCTGCATCATCACTTGCGCTGGCTTGCCAGACAAGCCGCTTGGCAAGCTTGTTACTGTAGTACTTCTGGAACACGTCTTTGTCTTCAATATATTTGAACACAACCATCTGGAGAAAGTGGAAAAAATTAAGGCTGTGCTCCAGGCTTCTGCCGGTAGTGACCATGATTGACCGCGAAAACGGACACATTTCGGGAAAACTGTGATTTTTAGAGGAGGCCTGACTGAAACATTCAAATTAATCAATGGAAGTTATGACAACTTTGAAGTGACTGATTTAGTAAGATCCAGCATTAAACCGTCGTCATCGGGGGCACGCAAAAAGCTTGCAAAATCAAGATTCCACGACATTTTAAGTGGGTTTTTTGCAAAAGAATTGTTCATCCCTGGGACAGCCTTACCGAAGATGCGGTTAATGCATCGATCAATAGTTTCAAGTGCATTGTTGATGGGATTTTTAACTCTGATCAGTCCGACTACTCAAAATTTCTTAGAGTTATTTCGAGGCGAAAGCCTTTTCTCTTGCTTTGTATTAAAACATGGTAACTTTTCAGGCAAAAAATTCAAATTTTCAACCCTGACCAGTCATTACTATGCATCAGCATGGGACTATTTATTTTTTAGTAACTGGTGTATACTTTGGAGTGTGGTGGCTACGCCAGGTCTTTAGTAGGGTCTCTGGGGCCTTGTAGATAGTGTCAAGTACCTGGTGACCGGCGGGTCTGTCCTTATTTTCCACTCTTTCAAGTAATCAAACAAACGGGGAGCGGAGGTTCCCCTACGTAGCCTACGGCTAAGACTCGCTTCTCAACAAAACAAAATGTCAAATGTTCCAATTTTTCTCAGCTTTTAAGACTGTGAATAAGGTTTTAACATCAATTGCCCGGCACTACCTACACTGGGATTCACAGAAAGAGAACACTGTAAAAGTTTTTCCGAGTAAGGATTAAAGACAACTGCAGTATTTGCTACTGGGCTTAATCTTACCTCTACTGGGATAAGATTAAACCGAAATAGAGATAATCTTATCTCAGTTGAGACAAGATTAATCCAAGTAGCAAATACTGCAACATTTTTTTTTTTTACAGTGAACAGCTCAAGGACCACTCTCAGAACCTTCCATAATTCATGTCTTTTCGAGAACGTCTACGGACGAATATTCACGGCTGTTTGTATATTGAGGTCCGATTGGAAGCTAGCCCAGATACCTTTTTTGGCTAAATAGAAAAGCCAGTTTTTGGGAGAAACGAAGGATTATTTTAGTTTGTTTGGGGACCGAATGTATGATAACAGTCACCCGAACCCATTAAAGCCCGTCTCAAAACCTGGACATAATGATCCCAGTTCAACCACCCGTTTCTACACAATAAGAACCTACCCTCTCTCGTATGGGTAAACATCATACCAGCAAAGATTTCAGGCATGAAATCCCTCTTTTACAAGGAAAATGTTTCAAGCAAGAACAGAAATAAAAATGAAACGACAGATTCAAAATGCTCTTGCAGATGAACTGATATGCTGATTTTCAAATATCTAAGATACGACTTTGCTAATTACTCACTGACGATTCACTGTACTCATAGAAGGAGGTTAAGAATCCCGGCGTCACGAGCTGCATTCAGATGCTGAGCAAAGGGGAGGAATGGTACCCAGAAGGACGTGATCAACTATGCAGTTTTGTCAAGGTTTATAGCACGAACGTGGAAGGAAAGGTTGCAAGCATCACAAATACAAATAGGTCTTAAAGCAGGGACAGTATATTTAAGGCCCTCTTTACGCATACTAGTTTTCCTTCTTTTGTCCGGCAACAATCCGACGAAAGCGATTTTTTGTTTTTGAATCGGGAGACAAAAACCAAGCAGATCGAATATTTAGGTGGGGGGGGGGGCAAAAAAAACATCTCACCCTGCATAATTCGCTTCAAATCAGAATCGAGCTTTGGGCACAAGTGCCCGCCCAAAACACGCCTTTAGCTTACCACTTGCAAACAAAATAGAAAAAGCGAGATTTTCGGGGAAAGAAAAACCCCGAAAATCTCGCTTTCCTATTTTGTTTATATTTGCTTACCACTTGGTTCAGGGTGTCCTCCAATTCTGCCTCATCCGGATTCCGGCTGCTCTTCTTCAATAGCAAATCGCAATACTTGGCAAGAAGTTCCGGACTTTTACTCGAGCTGCTAAGAGCTTTCGTTACAGCGTTGCTGTTGATGAATTTCCCGCAGGCCTTGTCGAGCGCTGCCACAAATCCGGGATCGTTGCTGAAAGCAGTGAGGACGAGGGAGTTGTATTTCTTATGGACGTCCAGGATTGTTGTGACGTAAATCTTGGGGTCCTGAAAGGAAAAATGAGTAAAATGTCGTCATTTTCTAAGGATCACCCTTTGAGTTGTTAAAATCTTCTCCGTTAGAACAATTTCTGGGCTCGGTAAGATATTTCACCTCTATTAGCAGTTGCGTTTTTGCGGTAACCTAGAGTAACTGTTACCCGGTAACTGAGTGCACTCTTGTCGTTTCTTCAGATACCGGGTTACTGATACCCGGTAACTGAACCAAAAACGACAGTTGGCGTAAATTCCTTGATTCTCGGAGTCATGCAGAAATTTTGAGCCAAAAAATCTTACCTAGGTCAAATCCATTAGGAACAGCTTCTTCAGGTAAAAAGTTGATAACCGTGCCAGAGTCTTCCATCAGAATAAACTTGCCCCTTGCAAAGGCAGTTAATAAGACATAATTTGTTTGTTTGTGTGATGAAAAGGAGGCAGTTACCAGGTTACTGAATTTCGGTAACCCCGAGCTCAGCAGGGTTACTCCGTTCCAGATACCAGAGTTACTGGGTGACTGAGAAAACGACAATTCACCAGGGTAACATATAGTAAGTAAGTAACGAATTTATTTCAAAAAACCACTATCATGGCAATGCCAAATTTGGGTATTACGTCAAGTATAATGCACATTTTATAATCTATACAATTAATCATCAATTCCTCATCACAGACCTATTATAGAAACCAAAAACAGAACACGGACGTTGGAATAATATCACAGACAGCTACCACCATCATTACAAATTTTGGTGAAACTCGGAACGAAGCTTTTTTGGTACCGCGTATGTGTTGCAGGTACGGGGGACAACTTTGGAACCTTTGAACTTGCGACCCTCTCCTGTCGGTTTCTTGTGTTTTCCCGGTAACTGCGAAAACAACAATTGTTCAGAGTTACAGATACCTGGTTACCGCAAAAACGCAACTAGTGACTTCCATTCTAAATATGAAGGTATTAATTTGAACTGTAGGAGGCTTCAAGCCTCTTTAAGTCAACAAGTGATGGCTAACTAGACTGTCCTATCCCAGCCCTTTTCGGTTAAACTTTAAGGCATTTCCGCGACCTTGCAGGAATAGGAAAGCAACATGTTCATTTATCTTGTTTTATTTGGAGTTTTCATCTGTTATTTTCTTTTCTTTCACTCCGCTATGACTAAAAAGCGGGTTAGAAAGAAATACATGGGGAGCGGACTCACATTTTGTGCAACATCTCCTATCTGAAGCAGGGCCGATTGTCCTTGACTGGCAATATGTGTCTCAAGCGACGCCCTTAACTGGGACAATCCGTCCGATATTCGTAGGACCAGCTGATACATTCGTCCCAGGTCATCATTTTTGTCATCGTTCAAGAGGTTCTGGAACTCGGATTGGAAGATTTCTAAATGTTTTTCTACGAGAACACGCTCGCACGTTTTCATCAGATTGTCGAGCGTTGTTGGATGCAAGTACAGCTGAACGCGACGTTGTTCCTCGTCGAGGCGTTTCTCGGCCTGGAAAAAAAAAAGGCTTACTGCGAGTGAAAAGGCAAATAAAGTTTTTTTATGCTGTTTATTACGTTTCCGAAAAAAAACGTAAAATTGAAACCTCGAGCAGAGCTTTAAATGCTTGCGCAAACCATATACTAAATCGATTCGTGGTATAGATTTTAGTACTAAGTTTAGTGCGTGTAGCCTATATATTTTCTTTAGTTTCTTTTCTTCCTTTCTTTTTCTTTTTCTGTACGTACTCCGCTTTTTGGGATCCCAAAACGTAAGTGGAGGGATACCTATGACATCGCAAAAGTTGTCCGTCCGTCTGTTAGCACGATAACTCTCGAAGGGGTTAAGATATTTTGATCAAACTTGGCATGAGGACTCTTTAGGTCAAAGTACAGATCAAGTTCGAAGATGGGCTATGTAGCTCTACATTTAGGGGTATAGAGCTACATAGCGATATACCATAGGGGTTTGAAATTTAAAGGAGGGGTTTGAAATTAAGCGGAACAAAAAATATTTTTTAAAAGCTAATGGAATAGTCGAATTAGGGGTAAGGAGACATGCTGAATCTGAGTATGAAATTTATTTTCTTTCCAAACAAATAGTTCACCCGGAATCCGGCGAAAACCGGAAAATTTGTGAAAAGTAAAAGTTTAGTATGAAGTTGATTGGAGGTTCGATTTAGGGGCAAGGAAACGTGCTGAGTCCGAAATGAAAATTATTTTCTCGCCGGACAATTAGTTCGGCCGCAATCTGGCCAAAACTGCAGAATTTGTTTAAAGTAAAGGTTTTATAAGAATTTGATAAGATTTTCGATTTGCGGAGTAGGTAGACACGCTGAATTCGCATATGACAATCATTTTCTCCCCGGACGTATAGATCGCTCGGAATCCGGCTGAAACCGGAAGATTTGTTAAAAGTTTAATCTGAAGTTGATTAGAGGTTGGATGTAGGGGTAAGGAGACATGCTGATTCGTTTTTGAGCTTTATTATTTCGCCGGACAAGTAGTTCCGGAATTCCGCCGAAACCGAAAAATTGGCAGAAAGTACGGAAGAGAGTTTCGATCTACTTCGTCAAAATAGATATTACTTAAAGGGGTAAACGCACATGCTGAATCCATATCTGAACTTGGTTTTCTCATATGATTAGCTATTTGGCCTTGATCTGTTTCTAAATTTTAATAGTAAAAGTGTTCAAAAAGTGTGGCGAAGACTGGATCTGGCCCAAAAGACCCAATTGTCTGGATCAAATTTGAGATCCCATCGAAACCTTTGGTCTTGTTCCCTATTGCAAGCGGGCAAACGTAAATATATATATATATAGTTATCATATATATCAAATATATATATATATATATATATATTTCATAACAAACTATACAATATATATATAGTTGTTATGTAGCAGCCCCAGTTGGCTATATTTTGAAATATATAAAATAAATATATAAATATATTCACATTCATATACCACTACCACCCCTCTTTATATCTATACATATATATATGATGTTATGCATGTTGTTGGATGCAAGTACAGCTGAACGCGACGATGTTCCTCGTCAAGACGTTTCTCGCCCTGACTACGAGTGAAAAGATATTTAGGCATATAAAGTTTATTTGTGCTGTTTATTATGTTTGCTCATCTTATTTTTTTTTTATCATGGCCTTCGGGCTTTCGTGTAAATATATTCCTACATTGTAAAAAAAAATCTTGCAGTATTTGCTACTGAGATTAATCTTGTCCCTAACTCTCGAAGGGAATGAGATATTTTGATGAAACTTGGTGTGGGGATTTGTTGGGTCAAGAGTAAGGTCGAGTTCGTAGATGGGCTTTGTAGCCGTATATTTAGGGGTGGGGGAGGGGATTTAATTAAGGGACAAGCAAAATATTTTTAAACAGTTAATGAGACAGTCGATAAGAAGACATGCTGAACAAGATGGTGAAAACCATTTTCTCGCCGGACGAGTAGTTCACCCGGAATCCGGCCAAAACCGGAAAGTTTGTTAAAAGTAAAAGTTTGATTTGTTGATTGGATGTTCGATTCAGGGGTAAGAAGACATGCTGAACACGATGGTGAAAACCATTTTGTCGCCGGACATAGTTCGCCCGGAATCCGGTTGGAACCAGAAAATTTGTTATAAGTTAGATTTTAATTTGAAGTTGATTAGATGTTCGATATAGGGGAAAGAAGATACGCTGAGTTCGTTTTTTAGTTTTCTTTTTTTTTTTGCCGGACAGGTAGTTCCGGAATTCGGCAGAAACCGGGAAATTGGCAGAAGTAAGGCAGGAAGTTTTTGTCAAAGTAGATATGACTTATAGGAATAAACACAAACATGCTGAATCCATATCTGAAATTGGTTTTCTCAGATGATTAGCTTTTTGGCCTTAAACTGTTTCTGAATTTTAATAGTAAAAATGTTCAAGGAGTCTCGTGAAGACAAGACCCAATTGTCTGGATCAAATATTGAATTTTTGGGATCCCATCGAAACCTTTGGTCTTGTTCGATATCGTGACGACCGGCTCTTTTTCGGCTCTTCTGGAAATCTGTGTTATGCATAACCTGTAATGGTTAACGTTTCAAAGATCCCAAAGCTCCTAGAGTCAATGGCCATGGCAACTAAAAATTTAACAAAATTTGCTGTGGGTTCGACCCATCCTGATTGGGTTTTGTGTACTTGGTTTGTTGGAGGCTTCGTGCTTCAGGATTTTTTTTTTTTTTTTTTTTAGTGTATATTTTTAGTATACATTTTGAAACAAATAAATAAAATAAACAAATGTACAGAGAATGGTTACAAATAGTCCAAAATGAAAACAATTATGCCACTAGGCACCTTTCCCTAAAATAAACAGAGGGAGAATAAAAGCTATTACATAAGTCAGGCCAACCCAGATAATTACATAATTCCGGAGATAATACCTGAAAGCTTATACCCGCCTGTTATGAAATGTTTACATAAAATGAAACGCCTGTTACAGAGCCCATTGTAACTTCAATATTATCAGGTTCTAGGCACTAGATTCTCGGTGCCTCGTTTTTTCGATTTCGTCCTTCAATGGTCGTGATCAAAAGACAAGTTAAATGATAGAAATTTTTTAACACAAAACCGACTTTAGTGGTTACACAACCAATTGCGTTTATCTTAAAAAAAAAAATAATTAAAATACTGTATCTATGTAAACGCACTTAAAAATCAACCATACTTCGTTAAAAGAGTTCTGGAATAAAAGTTTCTGTACATCTGATGTGTTCTGTAGGTATAGGACAGAGTTTGGGGATTGCGTAGCTACTCTAGAACTGAACACCTCAGACAGCTGACTATTTTTTTAAACCCGTAGCCATAATTTAAGGTATTTTTATATTGCCCAAAAAAAAAGAAAAAAAAATCACATTTCGTACTTTTTGTGGCTACTCCTCCTTCTCTCAGTGACGTTAATTTTAATATATTTTTACCCACTTTTAACTATTTTCGTCCCTTAACTTTTGAAAATAAGCCCGTATTGTATTTACTATTCTTCCGCCGTAAGGCTTTTTATTTTTATTTGTTTCTCTCCCACAAACCTCATACCCTGACTATAAGATGATAAGACAGTTAATTTTTTTTTTTTCAAACAATGTTTACAACGGATACGTCAGCTATAATTCTTCATCAGCGATATTTCGGCCCTTCTTGGCAAGGGTCCTCGTCAGGCTGTCAATCCTCTGGTTCAACTTCGGGGGAGGAAACAAACCTGTAATAAATAACTGAAGCTTCTACCGACTATAAATATCTTATTAAAGTAAACTATCTTCAAATACCACTATAATGAAGAAACTAGTCCTGAAATTTAATTTTTGACAACGACGCTGTTTTTGCTGCACGATTGGGGCGATGACAGGAAAGGTTTTTTTCTGCATTTTGATCAACTTCGGTTTTTTTATTGATAAGGGGCTGAAAACTTAAATATTATTGTATTAATGACCTCGTTCTACGTTCTATTATGAATACTTGCCTGTATCTATTACTTTGAATAATCACTGCACGGAAAAACTAGTGCTGAGATTTAATTTTTGACACGGCTGCTGTTTTTGCTGCACGATTGGGGCGACGGCAGGAAACATTTTTTTTCTGCATTTTGATCGACTTCGGTTTTGTTGTTAATAAGGGACTGAGGCTTCAATTTTCTTCCCTTAATAACCCCGTTCCACGTTTCCGGTAGTGAATATCCGATAGGGTTTCAGTTATTTATTACAGGTTTGTTTCCTTCCCCGGAGTTGAACCAGAGGATTGACAGCCTGACGAGGACCCTTGCCAAGAAGGGCCGAAATATCGCTGATGAAGAATCATAGCTGACGTATCCGTTATAAACATTGTTTGAAAAAATGTTTCAAAGTCAGCTTGGGCTCAAAGAATATTTAAGACAGTTAATGAGGAAATATTACAGACCCATCAATCTTACTGCCTTTTTCACGTACTCCGTGACAGGGTAAGATCGATAGATTTTTGGCTCGATTTAATTTTGTCTTGGGTATAATAAAGAGTGGCTGCTACACATGCCCGGCAATATACTGTCCAAGTGAGCTTGCCAATAAACGACACCTAGTGGCTGGCTAATCATCTTTCATGCTGCCCTTAATGTTACTCTTTTGTACGTAATCCTTTCTATTCAACAATTAAAAGCTCGAAATATCAGTTTCTAGGATTCTGTAAAATTTTTGAAAGATTCGGTAAAAAATTTGACTCTGCCCCCCCCCCCCCCCCAACGGAAACGCACTTGCGACGCCCCTGCCCACTGATCTTACCTTTTTCATGTACTCCGTGACAGGGTTCTGCTGTAAAAAGTCTGAACTTTCGCGGCTGTAGAACTTCTCCGTGTCCTCGAAAAAGGCCGTCTCGAAGTGGTCCCGGTAGACGGACAAGTTCGTCCCTCGGGACAGGGCTTCGTCCTCGTTCAAGCCTGTCAAACAAAAACTTGGCTAGAAGGCTATCCTTTCCCATCGCATGCCGTATCACGCTCGTGAATTGCATCAAACATAACCAGCTGAAAGACTCCCATCTGCACTGTCAGAAGTTTCATAACAGATAACACAAGGATGCGCAGTTTCAACAGACAATGTGAAACCGATAACACTTGGGATGTTTCCTGTTGTGTTTGAAAACGTTATGCATGAAATGATTTGCATAACATGCTTTCCCGACGAAAAGTTTGTAGCCTGCGTAGTAGTATAGTAGTAGTACGAAAAAGTTGCATGTAATACTGTGTAATAGCAAGCAATACTATCATTTAATGTGCCTCAGACTGGTCCAATCTTATGTAGTAGTATCCAATAGCATCCTGTCTTGCCATAGTAGCATCCAGTCGTGATAATAGTAGCATATAGTAGTATGCAGTAACACGGTAGCCTTGAAGTAGAAGCATGTAGTAGCACTGTTAGTACTGCATGCAACTTTTTCGTACTACTTCATAGTGCTACTTTGAGATGAATTTTTCATCGGGTTGCAAGGAAGAGCCAAAAACAGCCAAAAAAACATCTACTGACTTTATTCTTTATCGTCATGATGTCTCTTCCTGATGGTAACGCTTATTATGCATAACATTTTGAAACACAACAGACAACATCCGAAGTGTTGTGTGTTACGGATTATCTTGTTAAAACCGCACATCCTTGTGTTATCTGTTATGAAACTTCTGACAGTGTGGTCTTTCACAGATCCCAGAATTCTGGATTTTTTAATCCCAGAAGAGTTGTTTCCCTAAGTATTCATTAGCGTATACATGCTCGGCTCCGAAGGTACGCTGTGGCTGGCACCACCACGCTGGCAAACGCCACCACGGCCAACCCGAGTTGCGTTTTATCTGAAGTTCATAGTACAGCGGACTGGTTGTTGTCGTTTTATTCGCCAGCGGGCCGTACGCTGGGAAGACGCGGGATGCCCGAGGTCGTTTTATTTGTAAGCGGGCCGCCCGCCGAATGACAGCGGAGCCCGCTAGTTTGTTACGCTAGGTGACGCGGGGAACAGTTCAGCGTACTTCTCACATAGTCCGCCAGGAACAAAACGGTTACTTACAGCACTGTCAGAAGTTTCATCATAACAGGTAACACGTAATGCGCGGTTTCAACAGATAACACTTCGGATGTTATCTGTTGTGTTTTAAAATGTTATGCATAATAAGCGTTACCATCAGGAAGAGCATCATAGCGATAAGGAATAAAGTCAGTAGATGGTTTTTGGCTCTTCCTAACAAAGCTTGTTATGCATAACATTTCATGCATAACGTTTTCAAACACAACAGATAACATCCGAAGTGGTATCTGTTGAAACCGCGCATCCACGTGTTATCTGTTATGAAACTTCTGACAGTGAGTTCGCCATCTGCTCCCGCTGTACTATGAACTTCAAATAAAACGCAACTCCGCTTGGCGAAATGGTGCCCGGGAACGTGTGAGTAAAAAATAAAGCACTAAGATTAACCAGAAAAGGAACAGCAGGCACCCTTTTTCCTCCTGAAGCTGTCGTAAACATGTTTACTCGAAGTCTAGTTAGAAGGAACCGGATAGCCGTCGCAAAAGCCTAGGATATAGACAAGCTCTGGACAGATGAAGAACTGAAGCTGTCTAATCTATTTCCAAATTTGTATTCCTTTTCTAGCTTTTAGCTATTCGGATTAAACTTGATTGATTGATTGATTGGTTGATTAAACTTGATTGATTGATTAAACTATGATTGATTGATTAAGCTTGATTGATTAAGCTTGATTGATTGATTGATTGATTTCTATCAACGTTTCTGAGTAGAGGCGTATTCTCGCCGTTCCCCGAGGGCTCCTTGTGGAATCGAAGAAAACGGCGAGAATAGAGGGAGTCACTCCATGCAGACTCCGCATATAGAAACAGCGAGAACACGGGGAATGCTTCCAAAATGATTTTGTTCGAAAACAAAAATATGTAGTTGACGAAATTAGTCTGGAATACTGGATCCACTTTTAGTTTTGGTTTTGTTTATTCTGATTGTTTTTAATTAATTTACATTGCACCAGCAAAAATTGATTCCCCTCCGAATCCGAAAGGGAGTCATTTTTGATGATGGTGATGATGATCAGAGCATTCCCCGTGCGTGGGGGCTCGCGAGAATGCGGGGAGTGAGGCCCCGGGACAAACAAAAACGCGGGGAACGGCGAGAATACGCCTTAAAACAGTCGGTTGTTGAAATATCTTTAAGCACACTCTGGAAACTATAGCCGCGTTCGATTCAACTAGAGCCCTCTAACAACTTTATCCTAAAACTGTCTTTAGTCGTTTTCTTCACCGAATAATGACGCCGTTCTAAACAGAATTTTCTTTATCGTCGAGTAACTCGAACGACAACAGACGAATGATTTCCATCACCATATAATTTGACAGAATCCTAAAACGACGAAGAAACTTCCGTCAGGAATTTCGGATATTATTCAACGGTTATATATAACTACGACCACAAAAAAACAACAACAGCACTACACCATAGTTGAATAAAACACCATGGGCTGGTCGTCAACAATAATAGATAGCTGTTGTTATACCGAACGAGGCTTATACATTACCTGTCTTGGGACATGGGCCTTACGGACAAAACGCAAAATGGATACAAACTGTCAAAAACAGGATCCGATTCCCAAAACCTGTAATAGACAATTGAGTGTCCTACCAATGTAGATTGCCTGTAAATATAATACCACCAGTGTGTTGTTTCTATACGTAGTCATAAGTATTTGACCCGATGATCGAATATTATTGTAACACAAACAAATTGTATATAATACTAGTACTACTTTATTAAGGACCAAATTAAGAAACCAAAATTGTATCTTACATGAAGATTATGTAAAGTAATAGTATATTACGTGGTTGTATGTTAGCGAATTTTTATTGACATTTTCCTAGGCTATTTTTCGCAATGAGGAATTTTTGGATGAATACAGTGAATTTGAATCCCTACCTAACTCAACGTAGCAGTCCATCACTCCTTTGATAAGTCTTGAGTTGATGCTTTCCCCATTCCTGTCTCTTTCGATAAGCTTCAGAACAGCTTTGGTGACTTGCTTGTTTAATTGCTTGAACAGAATATCTCTCCATGTCACTAACGCAAGCTGGTAGATTTCATACACTCCTCTCTGACACTCCTCGATCTCTCTTCGGACCCAGTGCCTGCAGAACAGCGTAACAGTAAAAGAGCGGAAAAGTAATAACATAAGGTAGATAGTCATTCAGCCCAAGCTGACTGCGAATCATGTGTGACGGTGCAAAACGGATAAGTCAGCTACATTTATTAGAGCTATATTTCGGCCTTCTATCTGTCACCACAGTACGGAACTTCAAATCGCCCATATATGCCGCCGACAAGTATCCATCTTAGCTGGAAAGAAGAAGAAGAGACAGCTGACTCCAAAACCAAAATGCAGAACAATCTCTACCCTTTCGACGACCCAATCGAACAGCAAAAACAGCAGCCGTGTCCATAATGAAATCACAGGACGAGCTTTAACTCCAACCAATTTTCAGAGAAGAAGTCCAAAAAATCATATATTTAAGGAAGAATCTTTAATTGTTTTTCCAGAAGTTTATTTTCCAGCCTGAGCGGCTTGAGCCTGAAGAGGAGCCTTGCCAAGAAGGGCCGAAATATAGCTCTAATAAAATGTAGCTGACTTATTCGTTTTGCACCGTCAAATACAATAACACAAGGAGCGTGTTCCATCCTACTTACCAAAGTTAAACACGTCACGAATTTTGGCTTCTTGGCGTCAAGGCTGGAACGTATTTTTCTGTTTTCCTGAAACTATCACTCCACGGGGTAATCCAGCCAATCACGTTACAGAGTTGCCACGCTCACTACGCTCCCAAGCATGGTAAGCAAATAGTTACTATTAGTTGGAACGGTCAGCGTATTAACTTTTCGTGAGTGAGGTTGGAACAGATATAGTAACTAATAGTTACTATAGTTAGAAGGGTGGAACACGCTCAAGGTCATAGACACCTATTCTTGGCATTTACATACTTATGTTTCAATCAACCAACTTTCTTAACCAAATAGCTTAAAGCTTACAGCTTATATAGCTTGAAGCTTATAGCTTAAAGAAGAGGTCGTCGAAGACAGTTGGAAGCAACAGCAATTAATAATAGCAGACACAAAATTAACTAGTGCACTTTACCGGAATCTGAAACAAAATGCTGGAATAAAACTGTCTAAAACTGAGTTGACGAATGGGCAAGCCACGGCAAAACCGACTGCCAGTGTTCCTCTCCTTTCTGTTGGAATTGCGCATCCTGGTTAAAGCGTTATAGGACTTATGACACCGCAAGCCTTCTGCCGAGAGTAACTACGGGTTACTCTTCTACTAACTTTGTTCGGTATTTTTTCGATAGAAGAACTGTTCGATATATTTACGGGGATTCGGTAGTTACACAGAATCCTAAATAGGATATCTGTACAAATCTCTTCGGTATAATGATCGGGATTCGGTATAATTGCCAGTATTCGGTAGTTATCACGAATTTGGTGAGAAAATTTGCTGAAATCATAAGGTGATTTTTCGATGCCGGAACTATTCGGTATATTTATGGAGATTCCGTAGTTACAAAGAATCCCGAATCCATAGGTCCATGGAAACGATCAAGAAACGGAATCTTAAATATTTATGGTAAACCTTATGTCGCCTAGTTTTCGTCTCTTGATATTCTTGTTTCCTAGATAGATAGATAGATATCGCTTTTATTCTTTTCGAACTGTCATGGTGAAATCCAAATTTGTCGAAATCGTCATATATACACGTAGACACTCATATATAAATATGTCAACGTCATATATAGAAGTAAACACTAAATAAGATTAAAAATTTTAACGAAAGACGGTCATAAAGGACCCCCGCACTATTTACTCTTCGACTTATAGTATTTTAAAGTACTTGCTGTGCTTTCAACAAATAACCCACGGTTTTGCCTGTTTTAAGCCTTTCCGAGACCCGTTCACTTAAAGCAAAAACAGGGAAACAATTTAAATAACCGTTTTTTCGGATGGAAAAACTTCTCGCTGACAACCTTCGACAGCGTGATACACATCGAAGGTAGCAAAACACGGCAAGTGAGAAAATCAGCGTGGTTTTGTTGGAGGGGTTAAAATGTACCGTACAAAATTGGGGTCTCCAGGTTTAGAAGTATATGGAGTGATTATGAAGTTTACAAGCAAACAAACACCTCTTATACATCCCGCAGTTCATAGCATTCGTTACTTTTCAAGGGTTTCAATATAATTTAATTATTTCAAGTCACCTCGGCTTTCTAAGTAAGTAAGTAAGTAATTTAATTGTGACCCGCCATTTCGAAAACGAATTGTTCTTCAAAACAGAAATTTCCCTCCGATCTCCCAAGGTAACACTACCTACCATGAACGGTAGCATGGTAAGTAAAAAGTTATTAGCGGCCACTATTTTTTTAAATACGTCCCTTCATACAAGTTGGAAAGACGATGATAATTTGACAACTATTGACAGAACATTGGAACGCACCCGAACTCCGAAGTACCTTCAACACCATCTTTGCCTAACAACCAATCCGGGCAAGATCGGCAAACAAACGTGATGAGCCAATAGCCTACTTGAATCAAAACTTACCTGTTCAGATAAGAACAAACTCCATTTAGGACTTTGGAGCTGAATTGATATTCTTCCCATTTCTTCGTATAAAATTTCAATACCTCTTCATCTACCAGGTCCACACCGTTCTATAAAGAGTTTAAGTTATTTTTACTGGTGCATAAGACACACAACTAACAAAAGGCGTTTTTCCATGACGCAATCGTGGGCCACACACTTCCGAGTGTGTGCCGCGGAAACACGATTGTGTGCCACACAGTCGAACCACAAGTTGAAACTCGCGGAAACGCCATTTTGTCTATTTTCTTGGCGATAATTTCAAATGTCTGAATATATAAATAAAAATCATGTAAAAAATCTCAATAAACAGAACTCCAGGTCTTCGTCCTTACCATTCTGTGCAAAAAGGATCTTCAGTTTTATGTCTAATTACTTGAGAAACTTTTAAATTTTATTGTTTTGACATTATTAAGCTGCTAAATTTGAATATCCAGCAAGAACCGAGCTACAACATCGACAATCATCATCAGTTGTCTGTCCAATCCGAGCCAAGAAAATCTTGTTGGTCGCGGAAACACACTTGTGGGTCGTACTAAAGGCCGCGGAAACGCTCTTTTCGCGCCACAATCCACCCACAGCCTGTTTGTGGGAGCACCAAAAACGCCTATAGTACTAACATAAAACAAAATCTATTGATTTAAACAAAAGCCCAACGGATCTTTGGCCCGTTGGTTTGGAAACAGTTATCTTTGTAATAACAAAAAAAAACTCATCAGGTATTCTCGCGAATACAGCCGACCTCCACATCAACACACAACCAACCAAAATAAATAAATCGAACAACTCGACACTAACATCTCATTTCTACTAAAAGATGTAAACTGGTATCAATCAAAGAACATGGAATCTATTAGCCTTACCTAATCATTACAAAATGCTCAATACAACCACACAAATTTACTTAAACATGAGCATGTGAGTAAGAGGGAGGCCTATAGGAACGCACGAATAAGCTGGCCCAGACAGTCACCTATGCAAATTCAGTACCTTCTCAGAAATATCGGACTTCCGAACAATATTTCTGTTCCTGTGCCACGGTTAGAGATAAAGAAGAACTGGCAAAAACAACAAGAACATTTTCGTATAGTATCAAGGTCTTTCTTTTCAAGAAAAGACAAAGCTCATAATGACCCCAGAAGCTCGAGTTGAGCTGACCTAGAGATCGTCTACTGTACAAATAGCTAGCAAAAATTTGGAGTATTAGTATTAGTACCAACATAAAACAAAATCTATTGATTTAACAAAATATACCACCTGTATTAACTTTTCTTAGTGCTTTTTTATTGTTCATGCTGTTGTTGCATCATTGTTCATCATATTTTCGGTAAATGCAAAATGCTAGTTCCCCTTTACTAGCCCTTCATAGAACAAGAAAAGACTTGAATGGTGAAGATAATTTCGTAAACCACATTGGCCTGATATATCACAAAAAATCAACGAATAAATCAACTTCCAATTTTGGTTTTAATTTTCGGTTTATTGTTGGTTTTCTGCTTTGTTTCGTTTTTCTTGGTTGTTGATCTTCATCCTCGTTGTGGCATTTTTCCTCGAAATTTTCGGTCTGTGCTGAAGAAGGGAGGCGGTTGTCCTCCCGAAATATTCGCCTTTTATTTCAGTATATTCGTTTGCCTTTATAAACTCCATTTTCGTTGGTTTCTTCGTCGATTTTTTCTGACTTGAATGGTGACATAAGGTAGATTATGGAGTGTACAGGAAAAGACTCGAATGGTGTCACTAGGTAAACCACGTACCTGGGAAAGATTAGTCAAATATTTTTGCAGGAAGTCTTTCAGTCTTCTATACAGCTCAAACCCAACAAACTGAGCTCCATGTGTTTCTTTCCCACCTCTTCTGCCTTTGGAAGTGCCAGGAACGTTCTGCTGTGCCCTTCCGACATGATTTGTGACAGATGTACAATAGTTGTAAACGTGTCTGTAAATAGAGCAATTAGTTATGGCACACAGCCCTGGACGTATCCGATGGGCAAACAATCCTTCCAGATGACACACAGACATGAAAATATAGATGGGCACCCCAATAATACACAGATGGCACTTTACACTTTACACAAGGGACGTGACCAATAATAACAAAATATAATCTAATTTATATTCGAAAAAACTGTTTCTGGTTTATTGGTCACGGTACAAGTCCCTTGTGCAAAGTGCCATCTATGTATTATTATTCATTTCCGTGACATGGGGATTTGAACTGGTTAGATGAATTTGCCTTCGGGCGGGATCACTGTTCCTATGGCCGGCTTCTACCAGACTAATGTAGTGGTTTGCGAATTCTGTTCACAAGCCCCTCGGTAGCTCAAATGGTAAGTGCGACTGCCTTGTAAGCAGAGGGTCCTGGGTTCAAATCCCGGCTGAGGAGCATTTCTGTCTTTCAGTTCACTACTTATAAAAAAAGGGCACACCAAACCTTCCGAGAGCAGACACCCTTGGAAATATAAAATTGGCATTAAACAACCCTTCCAGAAGACACTCACCCTTGGAAATTTCAAATGGGTACACAACCTTCCAGAGGGCAAACATGTATGAAAATATGAGGCAATGTGAACAAGATGTGCTATTTGATACCAGTACTGAATTGGTTGCCAAAAGATGAAAGAACAATTGTGAGGCTTCGGATGTTCCAAAACTGCTAATTAAGTAAGTAAGTAAGTAATTTATTTATAACCCGCCATTTCGAAAAAGCGGAGTAAATGAAAGAAAATAAATAAAACACATAAACACACAGAAAAAGACAGAAAAAGACACTAATTTTCAATCTTCGGCCAGGAAGCAGTGGAGAAGGTCGTGCACTGGTTGGGCACTGTTGTCAATGATTCTGTATCGCGACGAAGAAACATTCAAAAGGATAACACTTGCATCTTGAATTTTGAACTTCTCCGTCAATGTATGGTTATGACAAAATTTCGACAAGTGGAACAGGTGCTTTGCATATTTAAAATAGCATGATCTCATCTTTTGAATCTCCTTCTTTCGCAGACTATGAGTGACACCAAAATTAAATGTTGATAATACCGAAATCTAGCCAAACGAAAGGTTTAGCATAGCTATGAGAACAGCAGCTCTAGTTCACCCTTCACAAAAACTTTCATTTATTTTCATTCATACATTTTTTTTTTTAATAACAGGGCACCTTGCATATGATCTAATGAACAACCTTCCAAGACTTTGGGTAGTTTAGTCAACATAACTAGTAAACATAATATGCAACAGGAAATCAAGTGATTTTTTCCTTACGTGTAAAGCTCCATATATCTTGGTTTTGACATGGCCTGTCTGTTGTAGACTTGCTGAATCCCAGAATGTAAGTCCTCCCATATTACATCCAGATCCATTGCTTTTGACATGTTTCCGTAACCAGGGCGAGTAGTCCCCACTCCGGCCATGTACTGGACTAAAATATGAAAAAACTATCACCTTACTTTATGTCATAAAGTAAGTTGCTCTAGAATACAAAGACAGATACATAGATACGATCAGCATTACTCTCGCTTCCGATTTCCTAGTAATCTAATTCTCATGTACAGGAGGGGTACCTGGCCTCGTTTTTACACTACCTCAACTTTTGCCGCGAAAGTATTAAAATGAAATGTACATGCTGTACTGACAGTCAAGAGGCAAATATGACTTTTCTCTCTTTGTTTCAGAGCTGCTTTGAAAAGGGATTTTCTGGCTATTGACTTTGCTAACCCTACCTTCTTCATCGTTTTTTAGTCAATAGAGATAAGGTTAGAATGAAGGGATCTTGTTTGAAAAGAAAATCCGTTTAACTGGAAATACTGAAGCAATTTTTATTCATCCAATATACAAACCATTCAATTAGTTTCAATCTAGTATGTTTGTCATATTTGTTGGTTCCTTTTTAAGCCAGATAGATTTTTCTGAAGAAAGACTTCTCTGGAAATTTGAAATCTTGTCTGAGATTGGACACCCCTCCTGTATCCTTAGTGGACATAGCAAAATAGTTGAAGTAACTAATAAGTAAATTAAGTAACAAGCTCACAACAATCAACTCAGTTATAGAAAAAACCTCAGTTTTTGGGCATCGTGTCCCATTATATGAGCACTGGTGCTCATACGTTGGGGCACCATACCCTGCAGCAAGGGCATGCTACCCCATACAATCTGTTGACATGAAATCTGAAATATTTTTTTCTTTTAAACAGATTTTATAGGGGTACTGTGCCCTTGCTGCAGGACATGGTGCCCAGCCTATGAGCACCATGCTCAAACGTTGGAGCATGCCCAGACTTTGGGGCACCATGCCCAAAAACTGAGGGTTTTGGTCTGACTGAATCCCCAATCTAAAAATCTGACATTGCAGAATAGTGACATACTTCCTAGGGGTTATCTAAAATACTGGCAAACTCCTGACATGAGCCAAAAAAAAGAAATCAGTTGTAAATCTGCTCTCACAAGGTTCCTGAATGATTCTAGTAAGGCCAATATTAATTACCTTTTTTACACCTAGCCTAGTCTCATAATACACAAACCCTCAATTTTCTGGCAGGGTGCTCCAACCACAGGGCATGCCAGAATATATCAGCAACGATGGTCATGCCATACGTTAGAGCACCATGCCCTGAAGCAAGGGCATGGTAACCCCAAAAGAAATATGTCTCAACAAAAAAATAAGCATTTCAGATTCTCAGTTCAACAGATTTTTAGGAGGTTACCACACCCTTGCTGTAAGGCATGGTGCCCCAACATGTGATCACCAGTCCTGATACGTTTGGGCATGCCCTGGCACTGGAGCACCATACCACAAATTTGAAGTTCAGTTCAGTTCAGTTTATTTTACGACCAAAATACATTTAACTATGATGCCAGTACCCGCCCCAAGAAAGGTACAAAAAAGCACTTGCAATTGGGTGGGTACATAAAACTCATTTCCTAACTAATAATTAACTAGAAACAGAACATAAGAAAGATTTCTGAATGACTGGGCTAGTCCAGTTCGGATTGGCTAAGCTAAGTGGGCTGCTAAGCCCGACTACAAACATGAATTTAAGTAAAATTTAAGCAAATGAAAGAACAAACTGAAGCTTCAAACTCTTATTCTTAGAGACATTTGCTCTTTGTTGTTGAGTTAATTCTATATTACGGCATTTTGCCATTTGGCTTTGCACTATCCTACCACATGCAGCAGCATTACCAGTCAACCACAAACCCCTCATTTTTGGATACCCTATGCCAAACGCTGGATATGTCTAGCGTTTGGCATAGCCTATGCCTAACGCTGGATACACTATGCCAGGTGCTGGATACTGTAACCCAGTAAAATACTGATGATTTGAGTGAAGCTAAAAATTCAACCAATCAGAACTCCTTTATATTGAGGTAGGTCAGGGTTAGATTACCAACAAGTATCCAGCCTTTGGCATAGTGTATCCAGCGTTAGGCATAGGCTATCCAAAATGCTAGATATACCCAGCATTTGGCATAGGGTATCCAAAAACCAGGGATTTGTGGTAGAGGGCGTTACTAGCCAAAATGTTTTTGGGGGGGACAAGGTATTTACCGACTGGCTGGTCATTTTTACCGACTCCTTTTGCAAAAAAACGACTGTTTTCACGAGAAAGAAACAGCTTTGACAAAATTAACTGATTTTCAGAAAAAATACTATTTTGATGAAAATTGGCTGATTTTTAGAAGAACTGACTGTTTTCATGAAATACTCAACTATTTTTCCAAAACATTGCAGCACTTCGAGGTGACTCAAATATTTGCCCCCCCCCCCCCCTCCATATGTGATGCCAGATGTGACGCCCTGATTCTAACAAGACAAATCACAATGAAAAAGTATATATTCTTCCAACTATATAAGATCTTGACCTAAACAATACCTTGCTATTTGCGCCACTACCGTGTGAATGAAATATATGCATGCAATTCCCACCATTTCTTCCGAGCACATACACTTACCAAATGTGTGAAATTGGTCCTTGATTGAAAGCTCTAATCATTCTCTACAACGTAATATTTTGAATTTTTTCATCGAATTAAGTTGCAGCATTGCCAATGCCTTCCTTCTAAAGACCTGCTAACCGAAGCCAATTTCTTTTTGCACCAGCTTCTGTTTTCGGTTTTCTTTTGTGCCTTTTGCTTTTTTTTTCGCGCCTTTTCAAATTTTCACAGATTTATTTGCGGTACCAGATTAACTTGACAAGCTTGAGCATGACTACTGCCACCAGCGTTTTTCTGTTGCGTGTCTTAGAGCCTTTTCGACTTTTGGCACTTTTCAGAGTAGAAATAGCAGTAAGTGGATGACATTTGGTTTCAATTAATTTGGTCAGGATAGGGTAGCTACTAAACAAATAACATTCAAATTCTAAGCTTATGGTCGTTGAAATATGATTCTCCTGAACTTTAGCTTTGGTTTGAGTTCAATATTACCTTTCTAACTTGCTGCTAAGTATCTAAATTCTTGATTAGAAAAACACTAATTCATTTGGGAGCATACTGAGCACTAGTGTATTGAGCGTTAATTTTGGCCCATAGAAAATTCTGAGAATCATGACATCATACTGTGGAATGTAATATAAATGCATGGTAGCCACCATTTTGTCTTGTAATTTGGTGCAACTTGTTCTAGCTTGTAAAACTTGGGGTTAGTTTTTTGCACTGGCAATGGCTTGGGAGTAAATAATGATATATCTTACTGCTGGCCTTATTAAATAGAAAATTTAGTCCTGAGCTGTAGTATTTCAAATATCTTTGGAAGCTGTTTTAGACGCAAAATCTGAAAAAAAAATAAGACAAACTTGCAGCAATTTATCTTTTCCTTACAGAAACTCAGCAAATTTGTGCTACTGCCTATGGCAGGCCTATGGTGATCTTTGAGGCTACCCTAGTCAGGAGGGATGTATCTGACGTTCCATGTTTACACAAGTTTACTAGAAATGGAGAATGGATGTGAGTGACGAATATAGCAAGGTATTAGCCTGGTACAGTAAAGGTATACTTATGTGAACGTTTGTTGACAGTGGACTTTGCCATTTTCATGCACTTGCTGTGTTCAAAGCTAACTACCAGGTAGCAACAGTAAGTAATTAAGGGCTTCTGAAAACATCTGTATAGGTATTTTGCATCTTCATTCTAGGATTTAGCTCAAAACTGCACTGTTCACATTAAAGTAACAGTTCACATAAGCATACCTCTACTGTACACTAAGCCCTTTTTGATACCCAAGCTCAAATGGGGGGCATGCCTCCAGGGGTGAGAAGGGAACTCATATGTATGTGAACCCCTTATTCCCAGGAGATCTACTAGTATACAGCACTTTCTAATTCCAATTAAATACTACTTAATTACTGATGTGTCTCGTCTATTAATGACTGCAATAACTAGATCTGCTTCAGAGCTACAATTTAATATCTGTTTAATATACAGGAGTGTTGCATGAAGCTGCCCTTACTATGGCACCGCCCACCCCCCAATTGGCCATGGTACATGATCCTGCCACCTTGGATCACGAAGCTGCCACCCCCAGAAAAATCATGCAAATTCCAAGAAAACAGCAAATTTTGTTATTTGCAAAAGGTCAAGGAACCTCTCTGACCAAACAGCTGGCCTCTAACTTCACCATGTAGCAAAATACTATTTTTAGCAAAGTGGGTGACTTCATGATCACCAGTTGGGCACCAGACTTTTTGGAGAATTCCCCTCCACAGGGGAATCCCCTGCACAGGTGAAAAAGAATCCCCTGTGGAGGAGATAGTGTTGGGAGAAAAGTGTGAGCAGTTGGGAAAACTGCACTTTTCCCCCAACACCATCTCCTCCACAGGGGATTGTTTTTCACCTGTGCAGGGGATTCCCCTGTGGAGGGGAATTCTCCAAAAAGTCTGGTGCCCAACTGATCACTTGGGTGCCTATATTCTTTCGTGTTTTCCAGCTTAGCCTTGAACAATTTCTAGTAAACTATGGTACCAGCAGAAAGTGAAGGTTCTAAGCTTCCTTTCAGGATACTCCACTGAATTTTATCTCAACCTTTACTCTTTTTCCCTAAGTCATTTCCCAAAAATAGGAGTTTAGGGTGGCGGCTTCACGCAGCACTCCTGTACCTTGTGATTTTTTTAGAATATGGGAACTAGGTAAAAGGGGAAGACAGAACAAAACCACTTCTCAAAACATGGAGTTTTGGAGCTGTACGAAGAGCTCTGGACAACACTACGCTGAGATCACTCTGATGACCGCAATTGCCCAGTGATTGAGAATCGGCCGCCATTTCTGCCCCATGTAGGCTAAAACAGGTTAATCTTCATAATTAGTTTTTCTTTTCAATTCTCTTTTCAACCCCAAACAGTTGATCCGTTATCTGAACAGATGAGCCATGTTTTGAGAAGTGGTCTTATTCCCAGCAGTTCCCAGGGCCTCTTTTACTTCTTCATCATGCCTGCATCATGCATGGCCATCCAAAATATCCCAAAATAGTATTAAAAAAAAACTAACAGAGCACAACATGGGTTTTGATTTCACTTTTTACTTTACCTCAAAAGAAAGCTGAAACACTTGATTTGGTCTTGATACAAAAGCAAAACCCAGATGGCCTTTTCCAGTCAGAATCTGTGAACTGGTCTACACATAGCCTAGTACAATATTAATTAATCAAAAGCCCAGTACTTACTGTCACCAAAATTAACTGATGCTGTCTATAAGACTAGGCTAATCCACTGAATTTACAACACAAACCTTTGTTTTTTTTCTGTGGAGGAATTTGCCTTTTCCGCTTCTTCTTCTTCAGTCGTCGCAGTGAAACTAAATACCAAAGGCGTATTTCCGCGATCCAAAGAGTTGTGCCCAGGTCAGGCCCAGGTGGACATACTCTAGTTGGAACTTGGAAGTTATTAGAGATTGTCGTATAAATATACAATATCTGAATATCCAGTCATACAAGATGTACACCACTGTAATTTCTTACAGTGGCGGACTAGTTGGAACACAAACAAAAATCCTATACGAATTTTTCTCGTAGTCAACTAGTCGCCAACGTGGAATTTCCCATACGAAATTTCTTACAGTTGCGGACTAGTTGGAACACAAACAAAAATCCTATACGGATTTTTCTCGTATCGAACTAATACGAAATTTCTTACAGTGGCGGACTAGTTGGAACACAAACACAAATCCTATATGAATTTTTCTTGTAGCCAACTAGTCGGCAACGCGGGATTTCCTATACGAAATTTCTTACAGTCGCCGACTAGTTGGAACACAAACAAAAACCCTATACGGATTTTTATCGTAGCCAACTAGTTGGCAACGCGGGATTTCCTATACGAAATTTCTTACAATCGCGGACTAGTTAGAACACAAACAAAAACCCTAAACGAATTTTTCTCGTAGCCAACTAGTTGGCAACGCCGGCTTTTCCTATTTTTCTTACAAATGCCAACTAGTTGGATAATGACCGCGAGGTGTATATGTATGACTGGATATTTAGATTTTGTATATACATACGACCAGGGGCGTCGCAAGGGGGGGGGGGGTGCGGGGGGTGCAGCACCCCCCCACCTTTTTGAGATTCGGTAAAATGTTGGGCCGGAGGCCCAAAAGTTTACTAAAATTGTTCGGTATTTTTTCGATTTACGGGGATTCGGTAGTTATACAGACTCCTAAATAGGCTATCTGTACAAATCTCTTCGGTATAATGATCGGGATTCGGTATAGTTGCCAGTATTCGTTAGTTATCACGAATTTGGTGAGAGAATTTACTGAAATCATTTGGTAATTTTTCGATGCCGAAACTATTCGGTATATTTATAGAGATTCCGCAGTTACACAGACTCCCGAATAAGCTATTGGTTCAGAATAATTCGGTGTCATTATTGGGATTCAGTAATTTATTAAGTGTAATTTCCAGGATTCGGAAGTTAACCACGAATCCTGACTTTGTTCCAGTTTCGACGAAAGTATACCGAATATGAATGTTGTTCGGTAGTCTTTCGATACCGAAACAATTCGGTATAGTAACCGGGATACGGTGGTTATACAGAATCCCGAACACGCTATCGGTCTAAACTTATTCGGTATAATAACTGAGATTCGGTAACTTATTCGTCGTAATTGCCAGGATCCGGAAGTTACCACGAATCTCGAAATTCAGAAGAGGTCGAGTGAAGCACTGGTCGCAGACAAAGGGGATGACCTGTGATATCATCGATAGTCCTTACTTTTATTTTGGATCCCAAAAAGAAAACCTGATCATAAATATTTCGAAAATTCCGCCTGCAGCACTTTTCGTAATGTTCTCTGTTTTGTGGAAGGGCGCGTCATTTGACGGGGGTTTTAAGCCAGTTTTAGGATTTCGAAACATTAAAAGCTAGAATCTGAATGGAAATTAAATTTGGCAGGAAAAAGTAAAAAAAAATTTCGCCTGCGGCGCTCACTTTACGTTATCATAGGTAGTATATTGACTAGACTACAAGTTGCTGCTGCTGTCGGAACGTCACTCCATCCGTTTTCTAGAACTTCTTAAGAGTCTCGGTATTTCATCAGCGGTAAATGATAGAATTTGTAAGAGAAGCAGTTAAATTTTAGCCTACAAAAAAAAAAAAAAATGGATTTCGAAAATTTTCGCCTGCGGCGCTCGATTTAATTTTCTGTTGGCTATAATAGATAGTAGCTGTTACTGCAATCATGCCCGGCAACGTATTCTCTATGTGGGCTTCGCCAAAACGCAGCCTAATAGTTGGCTTATCGTCGTTCATGCTGCCTTTTATTGTTACTCTTCTTACGAAATCCTTTCGGTTCCATAATTTAAAGCTCGAATTCTTAGTTCTAGGATTCGGTAAAAATTTTGAAAGATTCGGTAAAATTTTGGCTCTGCACCCCCCCACCAAAAATGCACTTGCGACGCCCCTGCATACGACAATTTCTTATATTTTCCAACTAGAGGTGTCCCGGCCCAGGTGGCTCGAAAAGTGCTTCCGCGGTGGTTTGCGTGGCCCACAACTCAGAAGTTCATTTTGCGAACAACAATGATTTTGTGGCTCTAATTTGACAAACAACTGTCGAGGCGATTTGCGATTTTGAGGCTCAAATTTGGAGATAAATTCAAATTTAGCTGCAAATTAAAGTGTAAATAATTTTTTTTAGCAACTTTACAAAGCAGATATATATAAACTGAAGATCCTTCCAGTACAGAATGTCAAGGACTTAAGTCTGTTTATTAAAGGACACCTGAACAATGAAACCATACTTGAACACACCATGGAGAATACAGTTACAAACATGGCCACGGAGAGCAGGGGCGGGTTTTTCATGAAAACAGTCGATTTTTCTGAAAACTGATTGATTTTTCGTCAAAATAGTCGGTTTTTCCGAGAATTGGTCGTTTTTTCGTCGACATAGTTGTTTTTTTCGAAAATCAGTCGATTTTCTGCCGGAAAAGTCGGTAAAAATTACCAGCCAGTCGGAAAATGCCATCGCCCCCCCCAAAAAAAAAATATTTTGACTAGTAACGCCTCTGACGGAGAGCATTCTTCTCCTGAGCCCTGATGTTTTCAAAATAGGGATGTTCGTTTCTGGAGGTTTGCACATGCAGACTCCAAGACAAAAAGCGCAATTCACTCAAATCTTGTACAGAGCTGGCCTGATGGTATTGGATTTTCTTCCAGATTTACGTTTGGGCTTAACTGGTTAATTTTGGAAGAAGGGTTGGTTGGAGACATTTGTTCATTTTTAAAATTGTTCGGTACTGAAATAAGGAATTACAAACCTGTAATCACAGGTTTGTTTCCTTCCCCGAAGTTGAACCAGAGGATTGACAGCCTGACGAGGACCCTTGCCAAGAAGGGCCGAAATATCGCTGATGAAGAATCATAGCTGACGTATCCGTTATAAACATTGTTTGAATAAATGTTTCAAAGTCAGCTTGGGCTCAAAGAATATTTGTCAGTATTTATGAAGAAAGAGTATCAACAACTAGTACTTCGTAGATAAACATTATTAAGATTATCATGCTCCAAGAATCCGAGTCTATTCCAAATCCCAGCCAAATCCACCACATTTCTTAAAAAGTTTTGAGGCCCAGTATTTAGTTCTCTGCTGAGCTAGCCTCTCTCAGTTGCGATCTTCTGTCTCGGCAAACTCAGCAGCTGCCTAGCGGCCCTGGCTAGGGGTCAGAATGGTATTATTTGCGAGGGGTTACCTGCTCGCCAACACCTGCTGTACTTCTCAGCATCGGCCGAAACCAGCGGTGCTGGACATGAATTAACGACTCCCGCTTTCAGCATACTAATTTAAATGTTCTACTCTAGCACGTGGCAACCGGTGCCAGCTGCTGTCACCCGGTGCTGGACCAGGGAACTTGTTGTACACTAAAATAGAGAGTGGGCAGTCCCTCCATTATTTGGAAACTTTGAAATCTGAAAAAGTATAGTTGGTACCACAGGTACCAGAGGAGTCACGTATGGGGGGGGGGGGCGCCCTCTTAAGAAGTCTTCCTGAAAACAGTATTTTTTTTTAAGAACTTTACCAACTGTGAAAACAGTTGGTAAAGATGAAGAGCCATTCGGTGAATACCTTGCCCCCCCCCCCCAAACATTTTGGCTAGTAACTCCTCTGGTTGGTACTTGTTTCTTTCAGTTCTAAGTCTGCTTCTGTTTTTTTCAAGTTGAGGTAAATTAAATAACAAAAATCAAATATAAATAAAATGAAAGCAAAATATTTGTAGTGGGATCTCTATGTCGGGGCCTGTTTACTAGCCTTCTGTAAACATTTTCCAGTATATCTGTATTCTTTTTCAGGGCCCGTCTTCCTCTGAAGAGAGCTGGGCAACCCCGTAGCAGCTCGCGAAAACCCTGGTTAATCATAGCACAGTCTCATTTGCTTCCGAGGTGCTAACAAAGATGACGGATCCGGCTTTTAATACTCTATGACTAAGTCCAAAACACGCAATTGATCCTCAGGAAGAACGAGAAACGTCTCACTAACGACTCAAACTGAACAACTCAAATCATCCGTCAACCAATCACGGCGCTCGTTCGGGACAGCTGTGGTGCCGCTTCCGGCTCTTCGGCTAGGTACACGGCGATTTTGTATCGGCAAGGAGAGTTAGTCATCAAGAGTATTGTACCCCAGGGGCGTCGCTATGGGGGTGGTGGTACCACCCCCCCCCCCCCCCCTCAAAGAAAGAAAAAAGCTAATCTGGGCGCTCGCAGAGCGCCCGACCAAATAAATTAAGCTCATTTGGGCGCTCGCAGAGCGCCCGACCAAATAATTTAAGCTAATCTGGGCGCTCGCAGAGCGCCCGAACACAAAAGTGCAGCTAAAGGCTCTCACCCAGGAAAGGCCGTTCTGGGTTCCTGAGCGTTTGAGACTTCAGGAATAGGATTCTCAGCCGCATGTTTCGAGCTTGCCAGATTGAGAATTTTAACACGATCTGTTATGCACCAGTATCTCCTAATTCATGTAAAACTCAGGCCGATTTTGCTTGTGGCGTACAATTTTAAGAATTTGTGAGTTTCTAGTTAGTTAATTACAAAAATAAATCGGCTTCGTGAAAAATGAGTGACGGTGTAATGAGGGGCCCTGATTGTTGCAACATGTCATTTGATTTTTTTTTTTTTTTTTTTTTTTTTTTAACTGGAAACTCAGAACAAGTCAACTCTCTTTCACGTTTTTTTTTCTGGATAATCATCGGAAAGGGTCAAACTGAAGCACATTGTCAACTTCCAGCTAAAATTCTCACATTTTCTGGATTCGCCATTCGCCCTTAATTTGATTCTGGATCAGAAAAGACGTATTCTGATCATACACGATTTCACAAAATAATTTTGTCGGAGGCGCCTTTTGTAGTAGGCTATATTTACTGGAAGCTCGCGTCATTTCATTCATGTTTTAGGCTTGAAATTTCGGGGCTTGGATCACCTTAAAATCTAGACTTTATTAGCGGAAGCAATATTTTGCCCGAAAAAAGTAATAGCCTACTTATAAAATTTCACCTGCGGCGCTCATTTTCATTCTGTCTGATATGCAGTCATTAGGAACTGCTATGGGGCGGGCTATTGCGTTAGCAAATTCCTGTTATTACAAACGACGTTCACCTTAAGATTATGTAATTTTGCAGTTTCCACCATGCGATACTGTGTTTCTTGGCCATTTTTTTCAACTAATATGACTCTTGAGCCTTGCTGAAAATCTGTCGTATATTTTGAGGTAGTCACTCCCACGCCCAAGCCCTTCAAACCACCCCTGAGGTCCTAGATACGACTAGGCTTCTTCAGACTTCAACGCTTGCAAGTTTTCGCACGTTTTATTACTACATGTGCGACGAAAAGCTAAAATGGGCGTCAGGGCGCCGGCAGGCGCCCTGCCACCCCCCCCTCGAGTTTTGGCTAGCGACGCCCCTGTTGTACCCTCAGGTGCGTTCTAGCATAACTGTATCCCTTCTTGTTATACTCCATTAGTGACACTATAATGCGAACTGATAAATATCACAAAACCAACAAAAACATGCGATCGACCCATCAAATCCCGTTCACTGTTGCTGGGTTGAATTACCATTCCAAGTATTACTGTCATCACTGTCTTCATCGGGCTGGTCGACAAGTCGATGAATATTTCCCTCGCGCCTGAAAGTCGATGCTGGTTTCGGGTTCCTTCTTCGTAAATTCCTTCAAAAGAAATGAGATCATGGAACAAATATCAATCTAATTTGACCTGCAACTTTCTCCAAATGTTTTAAAAAATAAAATAAAAGCAAGTTTTCTAATTGAACATTGAGCGTACATAATTTGTAAGAAGATGTCCATTGAGTATTGACGGTTTCTTGGAACGTGTCCGAAAGCTCCAAAACCAATGAAAATGCTGAATTAATTCAGCATTTTATGCAGCATTTCGCTTTCGGACTTAAATTTTCGCTCAATTAATGCAGCATTAATTCAGCATAAAATTCATCGAAAAATTCTGCAAGAACGCTAAATTTTCAAAAAGAATTTGGGGAGTACGGCGATTCTCTCAGTGTTTTCGGCGGCAAACATAACAAATTCAAAAAGACAATTGACAATTCGGCAAACATTCCAAATTCTAAGACAACTGGCGATCATGGCCAACGAAGAAAGGTACTAGAGACAATCCAAGCAGCATCCAAATAGCATTTGGATGCTATTAAAAACAATCAGAATAAACAAAACCAAAAATAAAGTGGATTCAGTCTAATTTCGTCAACTGCATTTTTTTTTTTTTTTTAACAAAATCCGTTTTGGATGCATTCCCCGTGTTCTGCTTGTCTTCTGTACGCGGGTCCGCTTGGAGTGACTCCCTCTATTCTCACCGTTCCCTTCGATTCCCCGAGGAGTCCCCGGGGAACGGCGAGAATACGCCTATATATTCAAATAAAGTATACATCGGATACGTCAGCTACGATGCTTCGTCAGCGATATTTAGGCCCTTCTTGGCAAGGTTCCTCGTCAGGCTGTCAATCTTCAGGGTCAACGTCGGGGAAGGAAACAAACCTGTAATCAAAGAAGGGTCAAAATATCGCTGACGAAGCATCGTAGCTGACGTATCCGTTGTATACACTATTTGAATATACTACTTAAAGTTCAATGGGCAGATCAAACTACCCCAATCCCACTCTGTAACAACCTAGGAACAATGCTTACCCCCTAGACCAGCAGCTTTTTCAACAGTTTCCTCTCTGTGATATTTCTAAGCGTAATTTTTTGGGCAAGTACCTGCTCAATTTACTAGCTTGGATAAAGATAAAAGTGATGTTTCTTATAATACTTAGTACATCTTTATTTTATGCATAAATCAGCTTGTATAATTCAGGTTTGAATAGATTATTTGTTTTTGAATGATTTTTGTAGCTATGTTATTTTTTATAAGCTTATTGCATATTCTGGTACATTTTATAAAGCAAGCTAATCAAGCTTCACAACACTATTCCAGAAAGAAAAACTTTTAATAGGCACTTTAAGCCATGGAACTTCTGATGAAACACTAGAACAATCAGCTAAACTGCATCTGCGGCTTGACTTTGGTGACATCTCAAATATATCCTTTTATATCAAGCATTGTTGGGAGTTTTTGAATTTCCTGCCACGATATCCCAGCTCCTAAGATTTGGATCGCCGAAATGCCAGAGAGGTGAAGACAAGGGATAACAAGAAAACGGACGATTTTCGTAGCGCCTTCTAAAGGAAGTCGGAAATGTTTATTTGTGAAGCATTTAATGGGATGATACTTTTGATGGGATGATACGGATCTAGCAGGACCTGCAATTAACTATTAAATTTGTTCCACTGAATGTTGTATTTTCTGCGGAAACAAGTGCCCTACATAAGGGAAAAACATTTCAAAATGACACTGCAAAAATAAGATTTCAAGTGAACTGAAAGTATAGACTTTATCGGACCATTCTTCTGCATAAAAGCGCTCCAGATAATAAGATTCTCAAACAAGACGTCCGACCAACGTTTTCTGATTGTGTTTCGCATCGAACAGTGTTGCCACTAGTTTCAATGTCAGAAGCTACCAAAAAACACAAAAACGCAAAGCGTAAACATGAGAGCCCCGAAAAAGGAAAAGACAGTTGTGCTGCATGTTCAGTTAGTCTGGACGAGTCGTCGTCTGCGTTGGAGTGTGATGATTGCAGCAGGTGGATGTGTAGCTCCTGTCTGAAACTCACCAGCGAGGAGTATGACCTCGTTAACAAAATGACAAGGAAAATTGGCTGCAACTGGTCATGTACGTTGTGCAAACTTAACCTGACCAGCACTGAAGCTGATGCTGCAGCCACTGCTTCTGAGGTAAAAACGATTATTGAGAGTAGCATGGCCTCCCTAAAACTCGGCTTAAAAAAAGATCTTGATGATATTTCGGCGAATCTGCAAGCGAACCTCCAAAACATTTCTGCCAAAGTAACGGAGGTAGAGAAGCAGCTCGCGACCAAGTGCTCTGTGGAAGATGCAAACAAACTAGTCTCCGACTTGGTCGCCACAGAGATCCGCACGGTCCAGTCTCAAATCCATGAGACACTCAATTCCGAGGTTCGGCGTATTCTGCGCTCTGAAAAAGACAGGGAAAAACGTCGGCTCAACTTAATAGCCTACGGGATCCCACTACAGTCCGACGAAGCCACGTTCATTTCTGAATACCTGCGCAAGGATTACGGCTTGGCAGCAATACCTATTGCAAATGTCAAACGATTGTCACCACCAGGTGCTCCCTCTTCGACCTCCGAAGTTGCAGCTCGTCCTCCCCCTGTCATTTTCACCGTCCGATCTTTTGATGAAAAAAAACAGATCCTACAAAAATCCGTCCTATCCAAAGGGGACATCAGGTTCCATAGCGACGAATCTAAAGATGATCGTGGCAAACGTAAAGTGTTGAAAGAGGAGATCCGTTTGAGAACTGCTGCTGGTGAATCCGATCTTGTGATCCGCAATCTCAAGATTGTCTCAAAAAACTCGACGGCCGGGAGTGGTCAACCAGCACTCCCACGAGACCCGAATGCAGTGTACCTGAATGCAACAGAAGACCCGAATGCAGCTGGGACTTCAGGGCTCCAGACCACCCCGATGATCCACTAGACAATTCCACCTGTGTTGAAAGTTCTGTAAATAGTGTCTATGATAGTATCGTGAGTTCTGATGATTCAATAAACTGTTCTGCAACTACTGAATATGAAACTGCCAAATCCAGTATCTTTAGTGAAACTTCTGAATTACCTAGTCAGCCTTGCGCAAAATGCGGTAGCTTCGGCAACACTGACAGTGTATCGACGAAGACGGCTACGAAGGACCAACCTTGCGCAGACTGCGGTACCCGTCGCAACACTGCCCACGTTGACCCGAAGAAAACGGCTGAGAGGCTGAAGATTCTGTCAACAAATGTTGATAGTCTCCCAAACAAACTATGTGAACTCAAGGCACTGTTAACGGAGACAGGAGCAGATGTAGTATGCCTATGTGAGATTAGGCCAAAGTATTCAGTAAGTAAACTAGAGACTAATCATATTCAAGTACAGGGTTACAGTGTATTTTCCAACTTATCTGAAGAGACATCAAAGAGAGGAGTAGCGATTTATGTTAGAAGTGGACTGAAAGCTCATTCCTTGGATTTAACGTTAACAAACAGTAACAGCTGGGTTGAAAATGTGGCTGTGCAAATCCTAATCGGAGGAAAAAAGTATCGGAGGAAAATTTATCGTAACCCTTCGGCCTCAGACCAACTTGAGTCACATGAGTCAACTGCGGACCTTGTAAATAAGATTTCTAGTTTAAAGTGCGAAAATATCCTAATTACTGGTGACTTTAATCTGCCTAATGTTAAGTGGGTGGATGGCATAGGAATTGCACCAGCTAACAACCCCTCAAATGTGACAACAAGCAGCCTTGCCAATAACCTGCTCTTCCAAATTATCAGTGAACCTACCAGATATCGCGAAAACCAGTCTCCGTCATTGCTTGATCTCGTTCTAACCAGTAACCTGGACTGGGTGCTCTCCACCACACTTCTACCTGCCATTGGTGCTAGTGACCACATCTGCATTGAAAATACAGTACTCCTGAATCAGATACCTAACAATAAAACTAAGAAGACATTTATTGATTACAGAAGTATTCGTAATGACCTTGCTGATTGTGCTTGGGATGAAATTTTAAGTGATGATGTAGAACTTTCTTGGGTGAATTTCAAAAATATTCTTCTAGAGACAGAAGCAAAGTACACCAATGAACGATGGGTTGAACGACCAAAAACCTTGCCATATTTACCTTCTCAAGTAAAAAGTGGTATTAAAAAGAAAAAAAAGGCCTGGTCAAGATACACCAAATGCAAATGCCAGTCTCATTATGATGAATTCAAAAAGTGTCGGAACAAACTAAGAAACCAGACCAGGAAGTTAGTGGCTGATTTTGAGGATTCAATTGCGTGTGATGCTAAACAAAACCCCAAAAAGTTTTGGCACTATGTGTCATCAAGCAATCCTAACAGACGTTCCATTCCTCCCCTAGAAAAATCTGACGGCACTACTGCCCGAGATTCTAAAGAGATAGCGAATTGTTTGAGTGACTGCTTCAGTACTAATTTCAACCACACTTCTGCCCCACTGCCACCCCCCATCATGGAAAACCTCCCAATTGAATTTGAAATGCCACCCATCCTGATCTCAATGGAAGACGTACTGAAGCGTCTGACTACCCTTGACACATCAAAAGCCAAAGGCCCAGATGGTATTCATCCAAGACTCCTTAAGGAAACGGCAGCATGGATAACCTACCCTCTAACCAAGATTTTTCAGACCTCCATGGCAAGCAAGTCTGTTCCATTGGACTGGAAGTCAGCCAACATTATGCCAGTCTTCAAGAAAGGGCAAAAAAATCAGGCCCAGAACTACCGACCTATAAGTCTTACATCTGTGCCTTCAAAAGTCATGGAAGGAATCATCAATGATGCAATCATTAACCACCTTGACAAGAATAAACTATTGTATGGAGGACAGCATGGTTTCAGAAAAGGTCGGTCAGTTGAGACCAATCTTGTTCAGTCTTATGACATAGTAACCAAACTCATTGATGAGGGGCTTCCAGTGGATCTTATTTTGCTTGACCAGGCCAAGGCGTTCGATAAGGTTGTTCATGCTTACCTTCTTTATAAACTGTCCAGATATCAATTACATCCTGATGTTGTAGAATGGATAGAGTCTTTCTTGACTGGACGTACACAGAGGGTGATGATTTACAATAGTCATGGCTCACAATCCTTCTCCGACCCAAGCCCAGTATTGAGTGGCGTTCCTCAAGGCACCAAGCTTGGGCCAACGTTATTCAGCATCTATATAAATGATTGTCCCTCTGTTGTACATAACACCCTTACACTCTTTGCTGATGACTCAAAACTCTTCGGTCCTGTTGCCAACAACAAACAAACATCTGAACTGCAAGCTGACCTTGATGCTCTTTCCAACTGGTCATCTCTGTGGCTTTTGGAGTTCAATGCTGCGAAGTGTAAAGTACTTCACCTTGGACCTAAGAACCCTCAACATACGTACACCATGTTGAATGGATCCAAAAACCACATTGACCTAGAAAGTGTGGAGGAGGAAAGGGACCTGGGTGTCACAATTGACAACCAGTTTAAATTTCATCCCCACACTCGCCACCAAGTTGCTAAAGGAAACAGAGCACTTGGACTTGTCAAAAGGACCATCACCTCTAGGAAGCCTGTGATCATTAAGAAGCTTTATACTGCGCTTGTGAGACCCCACCTTGAGTACGGCATGATTGTTGCATCACCCCACCACAAAATGGATGCCAAAGCCCTAGAGGGAGTGCAAAGAAGAGCCACTAAGATGTCACCACAATTAAAAGCCCTAGAATACCACGAACGGTTGAGGGTACTGAAGCTTCCCAGCCTCTCGTATCGACGTAAACGCGGCGACGTCCTGATGGTAAAAAAGCTGTTAGACTCCGACATTATTCCTGGGGTATTCGAGAGCTCCCAATCAAAGTCGACGAGAGGCCATTCCAAGAAGCTCCAACTGACCAGCTGTAAACGACGCGAGCGGCACAGTTTTTTCTCTGTACGGAGTGTTCCACTCTGGAACAGCCTTTCCGAAAAAACTATCAACGCTGCTACCCTGGATGGCTTCAAGAAAGGCGTGGACGAGGACTGGCGAAATGCTGAATGTCGGCTGCACTGGGATTCCAGTGAGCCGATGTGACAACAAGATTTATCAACCAATCAATGCCGGCTACACTGGAGTGCCAGTGAGCCGATGTTACAACAACGATCTGACAATCAAGCCGCCAACCAGCGAGAGACTCTACAGGAGGCTAACACCACCTTATCTCGCTGGAAGTGCGATTTAAGGTATTTTAAGGTAATTAAGGTAAAGTAAAGCATTAGAAGTGTCCATTGTGCTTTAAGATTAACTCAGTCGGAGGCATGTTAAATCAAAGTATCCCATGCCATTACATATCAATACATGCAACCTTTTCGTACAACTACCACACAACTAAACAGTCAAAGAATTTTTCATCGTGTATGTCTCCCACGGAAGAAGGAGTACTTACTCATCTTGGTCCGCCTCTTCGACGGATTTCGAGGTACCCGCCCCATTCTCAGACTGATTGTTCTTTGGCTTTTTGGGTGCGGGCGGCGATGTTGTCGGAGGTCGTTCAATGGGTGTCCCAAAGAGGAAAAGACGAATGTACCCCAGAACGGCTAAAAATGGCGTCAGAACAACTTGTAAGAGGCTGGTGACGGAGAACCCTCCTCCACTTCGGACTAGACTATCGGCCTGCAAAGATAGTTGTTGATGGCGGTTCAACAAAGCTAGATTTCGAAATTTCGTACAACTGCAGAATTTTTCCCACGACATCTCAGCTCGCGACCCTCTTGCAAGCGACACATTCCGGTGGCGATAAACTTGAAGCAAAAAAAAAATTATGATGTATCTAATAATAATAATAATTTACTTTTAATCCACAAATCGTACAAGACGAAGACAGTGGAGTACAATTAGGGAAGAAACAACACATACAAACAAAATCTACTCAAGATTCATACAGACGAATAAGCCCATGAGGGGGCGACAAACGCGCGTACGCCGTTTCAGACAGTTTTATGTCCATTGACGATAAGTCAACTCGGCTTTGCTCTAGCGATTGTTGGGCCCTCCTGGCATGGGTCCTTTTCAGGCTCAAAAACAAACCTGAAAACGTTTAGCTCTGGCAATACCATTCGCAATCAGCTTAGACTAAGGAATACTTAATTACATTAAGCTACTGCACCAAAAGGCTTTCGACTCCACAGAACTCAAAGAAATTGGAAATGGTCTGGCCATACTGTGCAGAGTTAAAGTTTAACCGAAAAGGGCTGGGATAGGACAATTTAGTTACCCATCACTTATCCACTTAAATTGGCTTAAAGACCCGCTGAAAATGCATCACTTCGTTGTTCCGCTATTCAGGAATAATCGATTTCAAATAGTGATTTGTGGCACCTCTATGCGCTTTTATCTGTGTTGTACGCCTTACGAGAAAGATTTATGATTTTTTTTTTTCAGGCACTAAGCAATCTTCACCAATCTCACCACTGCCCACTGAAAAGCCGCGTTTGTGTTGAGATTAAAATTCCCCGTGTCATAGTGGAATTTACGCTGTGGGGACGGCCGCAGATACTCTGAACGTCTTAACTAGAGCAGATAGTGGAAAAAAAGAAAATCCCTCTGCAGAATCCAAGTAATTCAGTGTGTTCAATTGAATGACACAAACATAAGTTGGCTTTTCAGTTGAACTTTAACAATCTTATTAAATGAAACTATTACTCGAATCAGCATTAACCGCATCTTCCGTAATGATGAACGGTAATGTCTTAATAATAAGCCTTTGTATGGCTGACTCCTACCTACACAGGTATCCGATCCAATGACCAACAAGTGCGGAGGAGCTCAGACGTGGAGCGTGAAAGAATGAATTGACTTATGTTAGATTTCTCCCTTTCCGTAAAGTTTAATATTCGTATCGCGTAGTTATCCGTGAAACCAGGGACCCATAAATTTCCTGTAATGTTTCCTTACAGGGGGCCAGTCACTAAGAGATTTTTGATGCGCTCTTGACCGAGCGTCGGATAGTTCGAGAAATACCCACGGGGATAAAAATACCCTACTATCCAGATAGAAAACATTTGTCACAGCTATTGTGCTGAACTAGGGAACATTATTTCTCTGTAATGGAAGAGTGTCCTGGATCTTTTGTCCTAGCTTAGGTACCTGGTGGCATGCTGAATAGTCCTGAGTGAAGATCGCTCATACAGAAAGGTATTATTTGTATATAATCATTTTTGTGCAGGAATGAAGAGTTGTGTTGTGTGAAAGATGCAGCCATTGACAAAGAAAATGCAGAATTTGATTTCTTCAGTGTTTTGCCCGAAAAATGTTTGCAGGATTTCATTTCTTGCGTATAAAAAGAACCCGATTTGCCAACGGCTTCTGTGTTCTTTGAAACTTGTGGGAACAAATTTTTTCTATCTGAGCAAGAACGCCGATTCGACCCAAGCAGAATTTTTGGAAACTAGCTGAGGCTCGGGCAACATAGCAATACAGAAGCATAGGAAATGACTGGCCCCCTATAAGGAAACATTACAGGAAATTTATGGGTCCCTGGTGAAACCAACAACTGAGCTCTCAAAGAATCTCAAACACGGCTCAGGCCATCTCTCATGCAATCAGTTATGCTCGCTATGAGTACTCTTAAGTTTATTCCAATATACTTCGTTTACTACCTTGCTTGAACACCCTAATCAAAACCATACATTTTCAAAGCCCCATCTCATCTGGCACCTCCCACGTGAGCACATATTAGTTGAAACTAGAAAACATAATCTTCTCATGCGAGTTGGCCACAAAATTCTGAATTCTCGACACCACATGACCATCCTTCCGGACACCTTCGTTACACCCTCTCATGGACCTAACACGGGAAGCAAGAACGACCCGAAACCCAAGCTTGTTCCCCCGCCTACGAAATCTTCAGAAAGAGATACCGAAATTCATTCGTTCCGTATTTCACTAACATTTTAACTGTACTTGATTCATGTTCGTTTCGTATTTATAGTTTGTTAGATTGTGTTTTATTTGTATTGTTAGTGAGTGAGTGCTTGTTTTTCCAATTCCCGCCCGTGTTAGCCCAGTGCTATTAGGGTTGAAATAAAATTGATTGGTTGATTTATCGGTGGTAAACTGTACGACAATCCAATGCTAGCGAGTGAATTATACGAGCTATTAAGGAAATAAAGATATATATATATATATGATAGTTCACTTAGAAACGCAATCCCTTCTCGTAAGTTGTAATTAGGTCTCCGATCACAGTATTGTCCATCTTTGTCTTTCCGGTTTTGCTTGGTTTACACTCGGGTTTACACACCGAAGGCTTGTTCCAATATACTACTGGCTTTACTTTCACCAATCTTAAAATGGATTTCTTTTATTATACATTGTTCAAACACACTAATGTAAACGTCATAAAGTTTCAGATCCCATTTCATCGTCCCACGCGAAAACACATGTTGTGACTAGCTGATAGCTCAAGCACTTTGCGAAATACGACACCAAACAAACGCAATGCGCAGCTTACGAAAATCAGTGTGTATAGATATACCAGACTTTAATTTGATCAGTGTCGTCGTTCACCAACTTAACACATCGGCAATCTGGGCCCCGTTGCAAACGAACGGGAATGGTGGTGGTGGTGGGGGGGGGGAACCTCCAAAAGTATTTTCAAGAGCCTATACAAATCGTAAGCAAAAGGAATCTCATTCAGTGTCCAGCTTTAACACAACACCTTCAGCTGCTATTTCCAATTTGTTTATGCCAGGGTTTGGTTCCTAATAGTTTCCTCTTGGGTACTATCACATCGGTGATTAAGCGAGGGAAAGACGCGGACCTTTGCAAAAGCTATCGGCCAATTACAGTTTCTTGTACCATAAGCAAAATCCTGGAATACGTCCTTCTTCAAGAAATAGTTGAAAAATGTCTCTTTGGTTCAATGCAGTTTGGATTCCGTTCGAGCGCCAGTTGTGCGCACGCTCATCACATATTGACAAAAATGATGAAACAGGCTACCCGCGACAAGTCTGCTATACATATATGTTCTATAGATATAGCTGGTGCTTTTGACAATATAACGCACTCTCAGGCCCTATTTTCTCTCATTTCTTCTGGCGTGAATCTGTCTGTTGTCTATCTGTTAAAATTTTGGTATGGTCATTCTTCAGTAAGGTTCAAATGGCAAGGTAGCTTGTCAGAGATTCTTCCAGTCCGAACTGGTGTTCGTCAAGGGGGAGTCTTATCTCCCTACATCTTCAAATTGGCCATATCTTCTTGTCTTGATTCTTTGCATCCTGCTTACTTTTATAAAGACCACGCCTTCAGCTACATAGCTTACGCGGACGACTTGCTCTTAGTAAGCCGTACCCGATCCACACTCACCAAAAATGTCTGTAAGCTGTCGTCGGAACTTCTCAAAATCGGTCTTGAAGTTAACCTCTAAAAATGTGAGTACCTGCATTTCAACCCTTCGTCAAATCGTTTGAATGCTAAAGCTTCTATCTCTCTTGGATCGTTCGTCGTCAGATCAACAGAATCTCTACGATGGCTTGGCATAACATTCAATTACCTTAAAATTACCTTAAATCACAGCTTGGAGTGAAATAAGGATTTTCGATCCTGTTGAATCACTCCTTGTGATGACTGTTGTTGATGGTTACGTTCTGGTGGAAGATTCCGGTGCTTCCCAGTCGAATTTCCACGGTGCATCTCGCCACTCACCATCCAGATGTCGTTTGAAAGCATCTGTTGACTCAGCAGCAACAGTGTCCTCCTTGAGGTTGTTCCAGAGGTTCACAATCCGATTTGAGAAGAAGTTGCATCTTGCTCCAGTTCTGGCGTGAAGTTTGCGGATTCGTTTAGGGTGTCCTCGTGTTTTGTGGGAGGGGTCAATCTCCAGGATCTCATTTTCTTGATTGGTTGAGAGAAGTTTGTGCACCTGGATCATGTCCCCGCGTTTCCGTCTGTATACTAAGGAGGGGAGGTTGAGTTCCTTCAGCCGTTCACTGTAGGTCTTATTTTTCATACCGGCGATCAGCTTGGTGGCCCTTCGTTGGATTTGTTCAAGAGCTGCCTTGTCCTTTTTGAATCGAGGGGTAGCCAGTATAGTCCCTACCTCCAATCTAGGTCTTACTAATCCTTTGTAGAGTTTGGTGATTACCAGTTTACTTCTGCTGGTGATACTGTGTTTGATGATGCCTAGGGCTCTGCTAGCATTGGCTGAGATATGCTGTGAGTGGGAGCTGAACTTCAACTGGGAGTCAACAATGACCCCAAGGTCTCTCTCCTCCTGGACAGGCTCGAGTGTGTGGTGACTCCCAGAGTTTTGGGTCATAAGGTACCGATGCTTGGGGTTGTTGTGTCCGAAGTGTATGACCTTGCATTTTTCTGTGTTGAATTCCAGCAGCCATCTTTTGACCCAAGAGCACATGTTGTTGAGATCAGTTTGGAGGGATTGGATGGCAGAAGAGGTGTTGGCAGGACCTATGAGTTTCGAATCGTCCGCATACAGGGTGGTTTTGTTGCTGGTGATAAGGGGTAGCTCATTTATGTAAATGTTGAACAGGGTGGGGCCCAGGACGCTGCCCTGGGGGACCCCACTAGTAACTTTGATTTCGTCAGAGAGGGAGTGACTGTTTGGTCCAGTGGTCACTTTCACTTGCTGCGTTCTATCCCTCAGAAAGTCCTCTGTCCAACTGACCACTTGTGGACTAAGAGATAGGGTAAGTAGCCTGTGAATGAGGTAGCGGTGACAAACTTTGTCAAATGCTTTGGCTAGATCCAGCAATATCATGTCCACAGGTAATCCTTTCTCTAGTAGGTCAGTTACAAGACTGTATGACTCAAGAAGATTTGTGTCCACGGATCTCTTTGAACGAAAACCATGCTGGCTGTTGCTGATAAGTGAGTTGGCCTCAAGATGATTGATGATGCGCTTGTTTATGATTCTCTCAATGATCTTGCACGCCACACAGGTAAGGCTGATAGGTCTGTAGTTTGCTGCAGAAGTTTTGCTACCCTTCTTGTGAATTGGGATGACTATTGCCTTCTTCCAGTCCCCTGGAAGCTTTCCCTGTGTTAGCGACAGATTGAATAATTTTACCAGTGGGGCTGATATTGCAGGGCTTAGTTCCTTCATCAGTCGTGGGCTGAGACCATCAGGACCAGTAGATTTGTTTGCATCTAGCTCCTTAAGCTGTTTGGTTACTTCTTCGAGTGTGACTGGTGAGTGTACCATTGGGAAGGGAGTGTGAGCCTGTTCTGCTGGTGGGGGGGCTGATTGGATGTCGTCCTTTGAGAAAACTGAGGCGAACTGCTGGTTGAGCAGGTTTGCTTTTTCAGAGGGGCAAGAGGAGAATGAGCTGTTGTTTTCCAAGTCTGGTACGGAGTGTCTGCCTGGCTTCTTAAGGGAAATATGTTTCCAGAATAGTTTTGGGTTTTCCTTGACATTCTTGGCCAGACGTTCTTCGTAGTTTGAAGTCAGTTTTCGAGTTTCTTTTCTGAGGAGGTTTCTGGCAATTTTATACTTTTCGTACAAAGCTGTATTTTTTTGTTTCGTGTACTTCTCCCAAAGTCTTTTCTTCCTGTTGCGTAATTTCTTGATTTTCGGGGTGAGGAAGGGTAGAGTTTTTGGTTTCTTTTTCCAAGTCACGCTTGTGTGTTTGGCTTGGCTCTCTAGTAGGACCTTTTTTAGAGATAGCCATGAGACTTCGACATCTTCTGAGACAAGTTTTTCCAGGTTAGCATCTAGCAGCTCCTCCACCATCATCTTGTAGTTTGTAAAAGATTGCTTGGTATAATTTTGATGGTTTGGAGTTGAGTTGTATAGATGAGAGAACTGGCATGTGGTCACTTGAGCCAATTGGACTGAGAGTATGTGTGCTGATCACCTTTTCTGGGTCATTGGTTATGACTAGGTCCAGTGTAGAGGGATTTTGTCCTGGACGCATTCTTGTGGGCATAGTTACTGTTTGGTACAGAAAGTTGTCAGATAGAACTTGTACTAATGGGTTTTGTTCAAGGCTTGACTTGGTCATACCTTGGCCATCTATCCAAAACACATTTGGGAGGTTGAAGTCCCCTGTCATGAGCAGAGTTGCTTTTGGGAAATTGCATAGTACGAATTGGGTCATTTCAGCAATTGCTCTTTCAGAGGACAGCTGGCATGGACTACTGGGGCTCCTGTAAACTGAACTTAGGACAAACATTTCGTTAGGTAGGGACAGGGAGACCCATGTGGCTTCAACCCAAGGTAAGTAAGAATTCGGGACAGAAATTTCTTTTACCTGGAATTCCTTGGAAGCTAGAACAGCAACTCCTCTTCTGCAGTTTGGATCAGACAGATTGCTGAAGATGTTGTATCCAGAGGGGCAGATTGAGTCTTCTGTCAGTTGATATCTTGAATTCTTGGGGCAAATTTCTGTAAGAGTTGCAATGTCTATCTGACTTAGTTCGAGCACTGTTGCCAGTTCCGGCATCTTGTTGGTGATGACATCGACATTTGCAGTCATGATGTTCACAAGTTTTCGGGCGTGTCTGGGCGATTTTGGGTTCTGCTCACTGTTGTTCTCACTTACAGTTGAAGTGGGTGAATTACAGCTGAGGTACACAGCGCTGCTATCGAGGGACAGTGCGGAAGGGCACGGGGACGTAAATGTCAATTCACTACTTTCACTTTCACACAAACTTACTGTTACATCATTATAGTCACTCACACAAAGTCTATTTACAAGGGGGCCGAGACGGTTGTAGGTAGTGGTTACTGTTGCATGCTCGAGCAGCCCTCCATCGGAGTTGCTCGAGTTTGCCCGTTTTTTATGATTTTTCCTTTTCTTATCACTAGGTCTGTTTCTCCGTTCGCCTGTCTCTTCTTCATCTCCTCCAACAAGGTTTTTCTGGCGTTGCGATCTTCTTTGGAGCTGTCGCCGTAGAATCGAATCGAATCTTTTCGCTGGTAGGACGCATCCAGGATAAGCTTCTTGTCAGTGAAGCTGGCTACCGTGAATAGGACCGGTGGGTGTCGCAGTGGTTGCCCAGCCGTGGGGGCCGAGGCTGGTAGTCTCTTCACGGTAAATACTTTGGTCTCTATTTTGTAGGTTTCTTGGAAATAGTTGGCAAGGAAGTCTTCGTCACTTGCTTGGACAGGAATCCCGTATCCGACGATGTTAAGTTTGCGTCGCTGCCTGTCTTGCTCGCTTCTGACTGTACGGCGTATGTAATCTTCTAGTGCATCTGGTGCGAGCCCTGTCACTTGTGCGGTGATTGCCGAGTCCACAATCGCTTTTACCTCGCTAACATTGCATTTTGTAGCAAGTTCGTCGTGAATCTCTTTGAGGCCCATGTTGACAGTTGACGTTATCCTCGTTGTCAACGTCCTCGTTGTCAAAATTTTGCTATTCGGTTGTTCAAGAAGTTTCTAGATCAATCCGTACCGCCTATGGGCGCATCGTCCCCAACCGGGGGCGCTATAATCGTAAAGCTTTGGGAAAATAATACAGCACCTTCTGCGCTCCTCCTATACTATTTCGTTCTGGTGTCACTCATGTTCTACGAAAGAAGGAGATAAAAAAGAGGAGATCATGTTATTTTAAATATGCAAAGCACCTGCTCCACTTGTCGAAATTATGCCATAACCATACTTTGACGGAGAAGTTCAAAATTCAAGATGCAAGTGTTACCCTTTTGGATGTTTCTTCGTCGCTATCAAAAATCATTGACAACAGAACCAAACCAGCGCACGACCTTCTACACTACTTCCTGGCCGACGATTGAAATTAACTGTCTTTTTGTGTATGTTTATGCGTTTTATTTACTTTCTTCATTTACTCCGCTTTTATCAATCATTGCACTGTCAGAAGTTTCATAACAGATAACACAAGGATGCGCGGTTTCAACAGACGACGCTCAACAGATAACACTTGGGATGCAATCTGTTGTCGCGACAAACGTTATGCATGAAATGTTATGCATAACAAGCATTGCCAGGAAGAGCAGAACATCACCCTTCTTTTTTGGAGGTTTTTCGGCTCTTCCTGGCAATGCTTGTTATGCATAACATAAGCCTAGTTGAGTTCGAAACGCCCGGATGTCCGACGCAGGACCCCTCCCCCCCTCTCCTCAATAAAACGCACACATCTAGATCTGCTTAAATCACGCTTCTGAAATACAATCTAAAAGCTAAAAGCGGGTAAAGGATTCTTTGCTTTTATTGATTTCCCTCAGAATTGAGGAGTACAAAATAATGTATAAAACAGAACTATGACTAAACCATCTGGTCCATTCATTAACACATAAATACTATAAAAAATACACACGATTTCAACAACTAAGTTACAATTATTTACTCACTATATTATTCACTTGTTAAAAAATGGGTACAGGTTGTGGGTTTGGAGGGCTACCGAAGCTTTTTTTTATAAGTTGGTCATGTTTTTCCTCAAAATTAAAACTGGTTGTTTTACTTTAAAATTGGAAACCAACCGCGAATTACTGAAAGAAATGGGGAACCCAAGGGGAAATTTGGAAAATTTGATATTTTAATAGCAGATCTGTCGCAAATTCGAAAATTTTCTACGACTGTTGCAGCAAGAAGAACATGAGGTAAAGCAACAGCGGTGAACAATGACACGAGGAAAGAGGCCAAATGCCTTGCGAATTCTTTCTTGTATATGATTGACAATTATAGACTGAGAAACCTTAGCTGACGATGCATATGGGATCCCTAAGTACGTCACTATATCACATGCTGAAAAATAATCCCATTACCACAATCAAGACATTCATTCCCTTCCACGGTGCCATTTACGACAAAAAAATGGCATTTACCAGCACTAAGGGAAAGACCCTTTGCCGACAGAGAAGTCGCAAGACGGTTAAAATTCTCAGTCAACGCAACTTTTGATTTACTCAGTAAAATTATGTCGTCGCCATAAGCTAGGTAAGAAACATCTCGAAGAGCCAAAATCAGGGATATTTGGATTGACCGGAGACACTCTGGTAAGCTAACATTAAATATATAAGGAGATAACCCAAAGATACCCTTACCGACAGCCGGCTATACCAAGAACACAAAACACGACAAATAGAGAGTGGAATACCCCTGGAAAGAAGAGCCAGGATTGCTGAAGCGTGAGATAAGTTATCAAACGCTCCTTTTATGTCAATTAAAAGAGCGTATTGTTATTTCTAGATTCAAGTATTATTTTTGAAAATGCAGCGTGGGCATGATCACAACCCATACCTTTCTTAAACCCAACTTGGTTTTCACCAACATCAAGGTCTGCTTCTTTGAACGTTGGTAACTTTGAAAAGTGCAGTTTTGTCATAAATAGGAGTCATTAGCTACTTTCGCTAACAGGTAGTTGACTCTTCTTACAGATAGACGTTACAGGAATTCCCGTATAACTGTAACTTTTCTGCCCTCTGACGCTTGTCCAAAGTTATCTTCAGTTGCCTAGGACCTTCGCGTTTCTGCCCTTGACCATTTCTCCGCATTCCATCTAGGAAGAAGATTTTTTAGACCCGATTAGTCACTTTTTTCCGTAATGTTTATTTTTTTTATCTTGTGCATTTACTACATTATTGCGCTATACTGCGCTTTTTTCCTCTTCTTAAGTGCGTAAATGAAATTTCATCATCATCAAAATAGTGGATGAAAATGGCACTGTTCTAAGTTACCTAACGTTCAAAGAAGCATGCATAACTATTTCAGAAGAACAAGCGGAAAATAAGTGAAGGGAACTGCTCTTTTTACTTATCTGAGTAGCCGATTGTTGGCAAAAGACACTTACGGGAATGATAAGGATTGCAGCTGAGGGCACCAGTTCAAGATCGCGAAGGGACTTCGCCGATTCCTCGGATCCGAATTCGCGTCGTGGGAAGGTTGTCGTCAATCGGAAATTTCTGGAGAGAGGAGAAAATTACGGTCACCTGTCGGCTATCACATATGCTTTCACTACCCGAAAAGAGAAGAGGTGTGATGTTTGACGGTGCAAAACGGATAAGTCAGCTACATTTTATTATAACTATATTTCGGCCCTTCTTGGCAAGGGTCCTCTTCAGGCTCAAGCCGCTCAAGCTGAAAGATTTCATTCTCCTGATTCACTTCCCATCTTGAGCCTAAAGAGGACCCTTGCCAAGAAGGGCCGAAATATAGCTCTAATAAAATCTGGCTGACTTATCCGTTTTGCACCGTCAAACATGATTCGCAGTCAGCTTGGGCTGAAGGACTACCTAGAAGAGGTGTGGAGAAGGTACTCGAATTTGGGCCATTGAACTAGTTCGTGTTACCAAACTGATGAGCGGCTTAAATACCCAATCTTATAACAGATATGTAATGCATCTGTTTCAAAGATGAGGCAGGTGAAATATTTTTGCGATACCAACTTGCGACATCAACTTTTCATAACGTTTTGAACAACTATACACAAATACGGAATAATAATAATAATATATTTCAAAACAATAAGGCCACAAAGCGTATACAAATTTCTTTCAAAACATATAGGGTTATACATCTGGGAAGCTAACATTTCATCAATTTCCTTCTTGGTATAGTTAAATAAAAAATTAAATAAAAGAAAGAACATACACGGCAGTAAAGGCCCATTCACAACGGGTTTTTAGCTAATACTCAGTACCAGCTAGTTCTGTAAATCGCTCCGAGGCCGAGGCTTTGCCGGATATTATGCCGTTCGCAATGGAAATTGGTGCCAGTTTCCGGTACCATCTAGTTTACCATCTAGTCTCGGACCCAAGTTGAAATCAGTTCAACTTTTGAGGGTACTAGCCAATCAGATTACTCAGGAGAATACTGAGGCATACTCTGATTGGCTATAATGTTCAACAACGGACAATGACCTAAATTCACTTTCCGTTTTCAAGACAGCACGGAGTGGACGTGATTTTATCTATTGGGCATGGTTAGAAATAGCCAATCAGAATATTCCTCAAAATAATCTGATTTGCTAGTACATTCAAAAGTTTAACTGATTTCAACTTGGATCCGAGACTAGCTGGTACCGGAAACTGGCACCTGTATCCGTTGCGAACGGCAGAAACCTGGCAAAGCGTCGGTCTCGGGAGCGATTTTCAGAACTGTCTGGTGCCGAGTATTAGCTAAAGCCCGTTGTGAATGATCCTTAAAGTTCAATGGACACATCATACTACCCCAATCCCACTCTGTAACAACCTAGGAACAATGTTTACCCCCTAGATCAGCAGCTTTTTCAACAGTTTCCTCTCAGTGATATTTCAAAGCGTAATTTTTTGGGCCAGTACATGCTCAATTTACTAGCTTGGACAAAGATAAAAGTGATGCTTCTCATAATACTTAGTAGATCTTTATTTTATGCATAAATGAGCTTGTATAATTCAGACTTGAATATGTTATTTGTTTTTGAATGATTTTTGTAGCTATATTATTTTTTATAAGCTTATCGCATATTCTGGTACATTTTATAAAGCAAGCTAATAAGCTTCACAACACTATTGAACAAAGAAAAACTTTTAATAGGCACTTTAAGCCATGGAACTTCTGATGAAACACTAGAACAATCGGGTAAACTGCATCTGCGGCTTAACTTTGGTGACATCTCAAATATATCCTTTTCTATCAAGCATTGCTAGGAGTTTTTGAATTTCCTGCCACGATATCCCAGCTCCTAAGATTTGGATCGCCGAAATGCCAGAGAGGTAAAGACAAGGGATAACAAGAAAACGGCGGATTTTCGTGGAAGTCGGAACTCAAGGAAGTCGGAAATGTTTATTTGTGAAGCATTTAGTGCAAATTAAAGCATTAGAAGTGTCCATTGTGCTTTAACAAATTTCTATATTACATCAATGAAGAATTGAACTACATAGAGCATGTGCTGAGAATACTTCCTCCGCCTATATTGCAATGATGCGATGCAGATTTGGGGAAGATAACACCTTTGAACGCTATGGCCCGAACGATCTGGGTATTCCACCTAAAATTAAGTTGGCTACAAGGATGTTCATCCCAACTGTTAAAGTAGAACTGAAACCTGATGAAACAATTAGTCCTAATTTACTCCTGTTATGTCAGGCCTTGTCTTGAATACTGCTGCCAAATATGGCATCCCGGTTTGACTAAGGAGCAATCCAGTAGACTGGAGCTAATCCAGAAAAGAGCAATTAAGATTATCTTGGGCCCAGTGTACGTTAGTTATGAAGAGAGCCTTTCAAGTCCCGGTCCTTGAACGTAGGCAGGATTTAACAACATTTTTCGGACATAAAGGTCTGAGTCTATGTCTGAGATAAATTTCCACAAATTGCCTGAGTATGTTGAGCAAAATAAAAACAGGCCCAACGCGCGTACCCACTGAAACAAAGCTAAATTAAAAAACTATCCAGCGGATGCAACTGTAAGATATGTTAACTCGTTTGTGCCGTACTTTGTACGTTCGTTTAATAATTCTTAATTGTGCCAATCTGGTATTATTTGTAATTGGCCATTTTATATCCCGCTGAAAGTGTTAGGTTGTGTTACCTTTGCTAGCTATCTTAGCTATTTCGGTCAATAAACAATATTTATATATATCAAATCAGTACTGATTTGGCACTCGATCAGGAAGGGTGAAATTCCAATCGTCCGTGCTGTCTATCTTTATGTGTGCGTGCGGAATCAGTTGAAATATTATTGCCTTGTTTATTTGGAGGGGGGTACTAAGACACCCCCCTTGCCAGTAAGTTTTTGCTTCGTCTTACTTGTATGATGTCGACCGAAACGGATCCCAGGATCATCGTCTCGGAACTGCTATGCTTTATGAGCAACAAAATTGATAAATCTCCAAAAGATGTGCTTCTAAAGATTTGCAACGATTTCTATGCTCTTGATGAGACCCTAGCGGCGAAGCTGAAATTGGTTGGGCTTTTGTCTATTGAAGAGAGGAACCAATTGTCTGATAGACTCGCCACGACCCGCAGAAGTCAATATTTGGCTCTGGACGACATTTACGTTATACTGCAAAGCATAGTTCGAGAAAACCTGCAGTTCCATGCTGCTGATCTGTCTCGGATACCCCCGACGAACCTGCAACACTTCGACCTTGTTACAGTTCTGAACTCGTATCAAGTTTTGCAGTCACAACCGCGTTAAAAGAGCAATTATCCCAGCTCAGCGTGACGTCAGTCTCTCGCTCCGAAGTCACCGAACTAGTAGCTCGTAGTCATAGTAACGCTTCAGTATCGCAGACAGCTGGTGGTTTTTCTTCTCAGGTTCGCCGGACTGGTTCGCGAGCGGCATCTAACGCTACTTTGTTCTACGATGCCAATACTGATCTTGAAGATGTAGATGACGCCGCTGCCGACGATGGATCGACGGCAACGAAGGATAGGCCCGACAGACCAGATCACGGTGATGTCCTGAACAAAACTGTTACTGTTGGGTCGGAGAATGCTGATCAGGCTAGAAATGGAGCCAGTAGCAGACTTCTTTCTGATATTGTACGTCTCCCCCCTAAGCCTGTAACAGGTCAACGAGTTTCTGGTACTGCGCCCCAGAAAAAGAATCGACCTGGTGGAACTGTTGTTGGGACAACTGCATTTGGAGCACTTAGAGGCATAAAGTCTGTCTTGGATGAGAAGAAATCGTCTTTTTTTGTTGCAAGGCTAAATCCTGACACACGGCCCGAGGCGTTGGCGGGTTCATTAGCGCAAAAGTTAAAATGTAACCCGAGGAATGTTCAATGCGAAAAGATTAACGGAAAAGCCCAGTATAGTGCTTCGTTCAAAGTTGTGTTGCCAGCGGTGTACCGGGAAACCGTGATGAAAGATAATTTCTGGCCATCAGGTGTATTAGTGCGGCGTTATTTCGAAGCCCGGGCGGCCCTTCAGAGTGACCCTAATGCCACCGATTAGATGCATTACATATAATTGTCGATCTTTAAGATCAAATCTGCATGTTATTAGAGATTTACTAACTCAGTGCGATGTTCTATTCCTTCAAGAAATTTGGCTGCAGGAACGTGACTTAGTTACAATACAGTCACTACATCCGGATTTCTGTGGTAACGGAGCTTCTCCAGTGAAGGATAACGAAATCCTGATAGGGAGACCATTTGGAGGTGTGGCTGTTTTATGGAGGAAGAGTCTTGGTGTCCATGCTAAATACGTTGACCTTAAGGATGATCGGATGATTGGTTGGCAGTTTTCTAGTATGTCTAGGTTATTTCTTTTTGTTAATGTATACATGCCGACGTTTAGTGCGGAGCACGAACCAGAATTCCTAGAGTGTCTGAATAGACTAGGTGTTTTCGCCGAATGCCTTGACAATAATGACATTATTATTGTTGGTGATTGGAATGCGAATGCGTGTCCTGCTAGTCCAAATCCTGGGTATTTTAAGTATCTAAAAGATTTCGCGGAGTCGTATAATCTTTCGATTCGCGACGTTATTTCTTTAGCTTCTGATTCTTTCACGTATGTGAGAGAGGCTCATTTGGGCTCGACATCTTGGTTGGATCACGTGCTGGCTTCTCAGTCTTGTTCCCAACTATTAGATGGTTTCCGGATTAATTATGGTATGGGACCCGATCATTTACCACTTATGTTATGTTTAGGTTAAACGTTGACGCAGTGATATTTAGTCCTGTTAGCAGCTAGTCCCGAGGACCTTCTGAATTATTTGGTTTCTACAAAGGATGGACTAAGTAAGTTAAATTTGCAAAATGACGCGCTTATTTGCACTGAGTCTTGCTGCAATGATGCTAATCATAAGTCGGTGACTTTTGATATTTATGTGCAATTTATTAGTGCCCTTATTGTTGCTGCGAGGATATCAATACCGCTAACAGGAGCTCGCTCTAAGAGGAGGAGTCATGTCGAGATTCCTGGGTGGAATAGACATCTTGCTGATTTGTACCGATGGTCTAGAAATGCGTTCCATAATTGGATTAGAGCTAGTAGACCAGTATCCGGAGTTATTGCGGATGCTATGAGACGTGCCCGGTCGAATTTTAAGACTAAGCTTAAATGGTGCAGGCATAATGAGCGTACTCTGAGGGCGGAAGCTTTAGCTTTTTCCTTCCTTTCTTCTACTGGTGTAAGGGACTTTGGAATAGAGTAAGGGATGTCTTTTGTCCTAGAAGGTGTGGTGTTTCTCAAACTGTAGATGGTGTGGTCGATGATGGTGATATTGCAGAACTATGGCGGGAAAAGTATTCTTCACTTTTTAATTTGGTGCCCAGTGATTGCTCTTGGACGAGTACCCTTTCTGCTTCGGAATCCCTAAACCCTATTCTTGGATGTGAAGTCGAGAAATTGGTAAGGGAGCTGGATGTTGGGAAAGCCGGAGAAGTAGATGGTATATCTGCTAGACATCTTAAGTATGCATCGACAGAGCAGTTTGGAATCTTGGCTCTGTTATTTAACGCGTTTATTAGGCATGGCTGTGTACCGGATTCACTGATGGCTGTGTCTATTGTACCTATACCTAAGGGTCGAGGGTTGATGTTGCTTTGTCGGATAGTTACAGACCAATTGCTCTTGCCACTATTCTGTCTAAGGTGTTGGAAAAGTGTATCCTTTCTAAACTGAAGGATAGCCTTAGAACAAGTGATTACCAGTTTGGTTTTAAAGCTTCTCATGGTTAGATTTTGCGATTTTTGTATTTAAATTCGTTGTGGAATATTTTTTGTTTTATTCTACGCCAGTGTTTGTTTGCTTTGTAGATTCAACGAAGGCATTCGACCGTGTGAATCACAGTAAAATTCTTGAAATTTTAGCGAGAAGAGGTATTCCTGCACAGTATATTCGTTTACTAGCTTTTTGGTTTAGGAATCAGAAGTTTTTTGTGAAGTGGGGGGACGCTTCTAGTTCTTCATTTTCATTGGTGAATGGTTTACGCCAGGGTGGGGTTTTATCTCCTTTGTTGTATGCCGTTTATGTTGACCGTCTGTCCGAACAGCTGAAAATTGCAGATATTGGGTGTTTCATCGGTGGCAAGTGCTTTAACCATATTTTCTTTGCTGACGACCTGGTAATTCTCTCGCCTTCGGTACATGGACTGAACCGTCTTCTTGCTGTTTGTGATCATTATGCAACTAGTTTTGATATCATTTTCAATGTTAAAAAGACCGTAGCAATGGCTCTGCTTCCTAGCGGATGTGATCTTCCCCGTCTTCCGGTGGTGCGTTCTATGCGTACATTGGATTATGTTTCAGAGTTTAAGTATTTAGGTTTTTGGATTAGTAATAAGACGCGAAATGATTCCCATATTTTAGAACTTACCCATAGCCTATGTAAGCGGGGGAACGTCCTAATTTGGAAATTTAATGACGTGAATCTTGCTGTTAAAGTGCATTTGTTTAGGACGTACTGCTACTCATTTTTCGCGTTACCCCTGGTGTATAACCATACGAAAAGATCACATTTGAACCTAGAAGCTTGTTATAAGCGTGTTTTCCGTCGGTTAGCAAAGCTACAGTTCCGAGCTAGCATCAGCCAAGCGTTTGTGTCGAACCATTGTTGCACATTTATTGAAACTGAGAGGAAGTTGAAAACATCGTTTTTTTGTCGTCTAATGGAGTCGCGGAATGATTTAGTGGAGTTCGCTGCAAACCCACTATTCTTCAATCTTCCGATATGGAGTCATTTGCTCGACCCTGAGCCACCATGATCTAGATAGTTTGTACTCGCTTGTTATATTTTATTTTTTTTGTGTTGTTTATATGGCTTACGCTGAAATAAAAAGTGTTATTATTATTATTATATATATAATATTCCAATATTTTCCTCCTCAATAGCAACTGCCATCACGAGCTATTTTCGATTTTACATTCAGTTGTTTTCATGTTTCTGCTCTTTATCCAAATCTAATCTTCCCAAGGAAAACTTTTGACAATTACCCTCCAGTCAGAGGTACGGACTGGACAGACCAATCAGAGACAACGTTTGTCAGTGGTGTTATTCAAGGTCACGCGTAGTTGGTAGTGTAGATCATAGTCGAGAGACACTGTAGGAGTTAATACACAGGAGCTGATCCCGACAAAAAAATGTGTAGCCTACGTAGTTGTATGGTAGCTATACAAAAAGTTGCATTTATTGATATATAGTAGTAAAGAATACCATCTTTTAGTGCGCCTCAGACTGGGCCAATCTTAAGTAGTAGTACCCAGTAGCATCGTGTCTTGCCATAGTAGCATCCAGTCTTGCTAATAGTAGCATGCAGTAACACGGTAGCCTTGAAGTAGAAGCATGTAGTAGCAACAGTTAGTACTGCATGCTACTTTTTCCTACAACTTCATACTACTATTTTGAGATGAATTTTTTATCAAGGAAATTTGGCCGGTAAGCTCTTCAGTGAACCTTTAAGGACCCCTCGCACTATTTAACTCTTCAACTTGCAGTATTTTAAAATATTTCAATACATTAAGACTATGCTGTGCTATCAACAAATAACCCGCAGTTTTGGCTGTTTTAAGCCTTTTCCCAGACCCGCTGACTTGTAGCGAAAATAGGGAAACAATTTACATGACCGGTTTTTCTGAGCGTGTCGACATCGACGGTAGGAAAACACGGCAAGTGAGAAAATCAGCGTAGGTTAGAGGGATTAGAATGTACCGTACGAAAGTCTCCGGGTTTAGAAATATATGTAGTGATTATGGAAGTAGGTTGCTTTAGTATTATAGGTAAGACAGATCCTTTAAACGATATTGAACTTCTGTCAGTGGTACATTTTATAGCTGGACCGAGTAACAAAATCGTTTTACCCTATGTGGAATCGAGTTGAGCCTACCTACTACCTACCTAAAGGGCAAGTTCCCCTTCTCTTCCACAAATCGTCGTACATCTGCAAAGGCTGTTTCAGCTGGGAATGTTTCTGTCATCGATGAGCCGTCAGGATACCGAAACTGTATCCTGGCGCTTTGACTGTGAAAAGAAAAAAAGTGTCAACATTGCCATCACACTCTTGTGGTCACACACCCATCGTAAGATCAGACGTTGAGACTGCGCTAGTCGTCGATGGCTGGTCAGTCATCGTCGTCGAGTCAGTTTCCGTTACTTTTGCACCACACAGGATATTCCTAAAACCTCAGTACCCAGAGCCTCGTTTTTGTTGCATGCTGCAGGTCCCCTTCTCGGCCGATTCCGGACTGATTCTTTCTACATCCGTTTTTGCACTGCAGCGCTTCTCGAGAATCACGGATTTGCTCCCCGACCAAGTCCGTGCTTCCCTGCAAGATGCTGCAGCGCTGCCGCTTCAACCAATAAGAAAGTGAATCCAAAAACGCATATTATGCAAAAGCAAAGAAGTCCTGCAGCAGCTATGCGGTGTTTTACCCAAATCTATGTTTTTTCAGCATGATATTCAAAACCTCAGCATCAAGGATATTCTGCCAAAATCTAGGTTTCCAAGGGGAAATGGATATTCTTTTACGTCTTTTATATTTTCTGAACTAAGAATAAAATGGCTTCTGATAGTTAATTATTAATGACCAACCCAATGTCACACTATCCGCCTGAGCAAGTCGTCGATGGCATGCGGAGCTTGTGAAGAATACAAGTTTGACATCAATTCAGTGTGACGAGGATCTACATGGGCAAACTTGACATTTGGTTGGTCATTAAAGTTTAACGGAAAAGGGATGTAACAGGACAATCTAGTTACCCGTGACTTATTCACTTAAAGAAGCTTAAAGATCCGATGAAAATGCGTTACTTCGTTGCTCAGCTATTCAAGAATAACCGATGTTCAAATAGTGGAATTTCCCTGTCTGATTTGTGGTGCCTCTATGCGCTTGTATCTGTGTTGTATGCTTGACGAAAACGATTCATGAGAAATGAGGGTTCATACAGTGAGCCACCTTCCTCGTGCTGATGACTGACCACTGAAAAGCCGCGTTTCTACTCAGATTCAAATCGTTCGCGTCATAAGGTGTTTTCTCGCCGTTCCCCGAGGACTCCACTTGAGGAGTCCCCGTGTTTTTGTTTGTCCCGGGGACTCACTCCCCGTATTCTCGCGAGTCCCCACCGACGGGGAGTGCTCCGATTATCATCACCGTCATCGGAAAGGACTCCCTTTCAGATTCGGAGGGGAATCAATTTTTGCTGGTGTTGGTGCAATGAAAAATTAATTAAAAACAATCAGAATAAACAAAACCAAAAATAAAGTGGGTCCAGACTTCGTCAACTGCATATTTTTTTTTAGAGCAAAATCCATTTTCGAAGCATTTCCCGTGTTCTCGCTGTTTCTGTACGCGGAGTCCGCATGGAGTGACTCCCTCTATTCTCGGCGTTCCCTTCGATTCCCCGAGGAGTCCTCGGGGAACGGCGAGAATACGCCTATAGTAGAATTTTTGCGTTGTGAGGACAGCCGTAGATATTCAGAACGTCATAATCGAGCAAATAGTGCAAAAATAAACAAATCCCTTAACGCAATCAAAATAATGCAGTGTAATTGGTTAAATGATACAAAAATAAGTTGGTTTTTCAGTTAAACTTTAATAATTAAGTATCAATAAGATAACAGAAGTTAGTTTATTCATAGTTCAGAAAATACAATATACGTAGAAGAATTCCCATTTCCCTTGGAGATTTGGATTTTGGTTAAAACATCCTGGATGCCGCCTGTAACAGATGTGTGCAACACCAAAGGAAACTGTAGTAGCGGAGATGCAAGGAGCAAAGAAGAGCGGTTTTGAAGTAGAAGAGGTTATTTGCGTTTATATCTGAATTCTCAATCTTCTGTTCTCGCTTCAGAATTCTCGATTCTCGTACAAATTACCGTTTTTGCTCCTCTGTCTTCTCCAGAGCAAAATAACTCTAGAGTACCGCGCAAACTTTGAAAAAGTGACACACAGTCAATCGCAGTAACACTAGCTCCACTAGCGGATACGCACATCCCTAAAGAAACTCAACCAATCGCAGAGCAGAATTATTTTGCTCTGACCAATCATTAACGAGAGATGGCTAGAATCTACGTCCGCCACTGCACGCGAACAAAGCGACGGAGGCCCATTTTTGGTGCATGGAAGGATAGGTCTTCGTGTTACTCTCTAGAGTTATTTTGCTCTGGGCTTCTCCATTCTCACTTTTGACAAAAACACTAATTTGGTATCTCGTCCACATCCGGATATACGTGTTTATCCATATTGAACACCTGCACTCTGTTAACCAATCGGAGGAGAACGGAGAGAGGAGTGTCAAGAGTTCACCATCGGAGCAACTTCTCGATTCTGCAGAATCGCGAAGCTTTCCCCGTTCTCGATTATGACAAAAACACAAGAAAAGGAGAATTCGCTTCATCTGAATAGTCCAAAAACGTGAAATAGAAGAATTGCGAGGAGAATCGCAAGGAGAATTCGGATCAAAAAACGCAACTATTGAGACAATAACTACAGTGAAGCCAAGCCAAACCAGTTGGAATACCTTCGATATTGGAATACCTTCGATACAAACGAAAGACTACGATCCCTGTACGTCTTTTTACAGTTGAGTAATTCCCCAACCCGACGCTACCAAAGCCGCGTTCGATTTATCCTTGTCTCGGTCCTGTCAACCAAATGTCGTTTTATTTAGCTGCCCTTGTCCGTTTAATGCCGTTTTATTTGTCCTGTCAGCTGACAACTGCCAGTGTCATGTCAGACAGGACGCCCTGAATGATCTTTCTCGACTGCGTTTTATTTGTGATGCTTGTCTGCTGTGTCATTCACCTAACAAGCCAAATAAAATGGCTTCAAACCGTGACAAGTCAGTAACAAGAGGACAAGAGCGAGACAAGGGGGACTCAAATCGAACGCAGCGCAAGACTGATCAGCCTTAGGGCTGCGGAGCAGAACATCAAGGGGGCAACTCCCATCGTTTCACGAATTCGCACGAAAGCCCAACTCACTCGTTAAAGTTTAACTGAACAGGCAACTTATTTTTACATCTTAGATTCAAGTACATTGAATTATTACAACACATATTGGGGATTTTCATTCTGTCCACAGTAGTCTTCAGTAGGAACGTTGGGAATGTGGACGCTTTCCCATGGTGAATCCGTCCACAATTCGCCCGCGAGAATCACTAAACTATCACTATCACTAGGTAGCACTAGTTTTTGGCACTGCAGACTGCATTGATGCACAATTTATTTACTCGTTTGCCGCTGGTGTTGTTGCCAAATGTCCCAGGCACCATAGAGATATCACAAAAACGGGAAGAGCGGCAAGCACAATGGGATAATCGATTATTTGGAAATATCAGAAAAACAAACTAACGCTTTTTCATCGGGTTTTCAAGATTATTTAAGCGAACAAGTGATGGGTAACTAGACTGTCGTATCCTAGCCCTTTCCGGTTAAACTTTAAACGATTGAAGAAACGCTTGACCCGAAATAGTGAAATAGTTCACGAAGACGTCCGATTCTACACACTCGGGAAAAAATCGATTTTCTTTCATGGGCTGACAAATCTGAAGAAAAAGGATCCTTTCTGGTCTGACAGTGCAAACGGATACGTCTGCTGAATTTTATTAGAGCTATGTTTCGTCCCTTCCCGCCAAGGGTCCTCTTCATAAGATCAAAACGACCTTTTTCAATGGACCCCGCCCAAACTACATCTTCAAATCGACACTGGCAGAAAAGATTTTCGAAAACCCATCAGACCTAGTACATTTCGAAAAAGCCCAAATTCTTGCAACGTGCACTAGACTTCACGAAACTATCAGAAAAGCCGTTGAATTAAGAGAAACCATTCAGGTATAAACCGAGGCACAGGCGAGTACTCACCCGCTCATTTAAAGCACAACTCTTATTAGAAATGAAAATTTCACTATGAGATGGATCAGAAAACACGTGAGTTTCCACCCGACTTAAGCGATTTTCTTGTTAGGGCTTGACGACTCGACCCATCGTTCCTGCTCTCCGATGCGGCGGCTGTGAGCAAAATATTTGAAAACTAAACGCGCCGTTGTTAAATACTGGGAAAACTAAGTAAATAAAAGAAGTCAGAAACAGAAGATTCTCATCTCCTTAGGTGTGAAAGTGTTGCCAGCGGACGTTGAAGATTCCGGCAAACTTTGCCTTCTGTGACGGTCAAAACTCGGCACGGCCGGAAAAGCGCAAAAATTTGTAGACACGAAACGGAACAATGGAGAAAGGTGGGGATTTTAGAAGCTTATAATTCCATAAGGGAGGGAGGGGGGATAATATTATACATGGAAAAATAAGCAAGGCTAAGGTTTACTTCCTTTAAGGCTAAGGTATAATCTCTAGCTGTTTTTCCCGAAGTTCATTTTCCAGCTTGAGCCTGACGAGGACCCATGCTAAGAGGGGCTAAAACTTAGCTCTAATAAATTCAGCTGAAGACCCGTTTTTCACTGTCAAACATGATTAGCAGTCAACTAGATGAATATTTACATATTTTTGGTATTGTTAATTCTCCCTTACTTGCCGATTTGTTATGAAAACTCTAAAATTAATACTCTTTCAGCCCCGAATGTGACAAGCCGCATAGAAAGCTGTCGGTTTTAGCGTTCCCTCCACACAAATTTAACCTTATCAAAGTTGTTTCTCTGTTTGCCTTTTTTCTCTTTTGTTAATTTATATCTAGTTTAAAAAAAAAAAAATCAGGTTTTAGATTATAGGTTTGTTTCCATCCCCGACGTCGACCCTGAAGATTGACAGCCTGACGAGGACCCTTGCTAAGAAGGGCTGAAATATCGCTGATGAAGCATCGTAGCTGACGTATCCGTTGTTCACATTATTTAAAGCACACCTCGCACTATTTACTGTTTATGTTCCAATTTTCAAAACTATCTTTTTACTGTAAAGCTAGGCTCTGCTTTTAACGCATCACCCACGGCCTTGTCCCTTTTAGGCCTTTTCCCATGCCCATTGATTTCTTGTAACATCTCGGCAAAATCTAGAAAACCGGTTTTATGCATCAATAGCATGAGACGAGAACACTCGTCAGGAGCATAACGCGTATGGAAACTATTGATTCGTGGCAAGTGCAAAGATTAGTGAGGTGTCGTTAGCACGTTAGAATATAATATATGAATTTTGAGTCCCTGGGTTTAGGAACTACTGAATTCTGTTACGGAAGTAGGTTGCATTGGCACTCTAGGTGCGACATGCCCTTTAACTTATACTGATTCAAAATACTTCGTCTCAAACTTTTAGACGATCGAAATTGTACTGTGAAATAAATACTGTGAAAATTCTCACCTTCTAGCCGCGGCGTCCGCTGCAACTTTAGCTTGCTGTTCGGTTGTCCTTTGAGATTCTTCTGCTTTCTGTGCAGCAATTTCACTGGCTTTTACTGTACTGAATCGCGCAGCCTTATCCAACCTGAAAAGACAGTAAACTGAACACTGATCCTCAACAACCTCCCAAAACCAGTCTGGCATTTTAACTAGTTGCGTTTTGTGGTAACCTAGAGTTACTCTTACCCGGTAACTGAGCGGACTCTTCTGTCTTCTGGGTCAACGTCTGGAAGGAAACTAACAGGTTTACAGGTTTGTTTCCTTCCCGACGTTGACCCAGAAGACTGACAGCCTGACGAGGACCCTTGCCAAGAAGGGCCAAAATATCGCTGATGAAGAATCGTAGCTGACGTACCCGTTGTAAACATTGTTTGAATATATGATATTTATCCAAGCTTGTTCCCCGCCTACGAAATCTTCAGAAAGATACCTAAATTCATTCGTTCGTATTTCACTAAATATTTTAACTGTACTTGATTTATGTTCGTTTCGTATTTATTGTTTGTTAGTTTGTATTCTATTTATGTTTAGTTTTTAAATGTGATGTGTAATATCACGAATTAAATAAATTTATTGATTTGTATTGTTAGTGAGTTTTTGTTTTTTCCGATTCCCGCCATTGTTAGCCTACTGCTATTAGGGTTGAAATGAAGTTGATTGATAAACGTGAATCAAGTTAAAGCACAATGGACATTTATAATGCTTTACTTTGTATTAAGTGCTTCACAAATAAACATTTCCGACTTCCTTTAGAAGGCGCTACGAAAATCGGCCGTTTTCTTGTTATCCCTTGTCTTTACCTCTCTGGCATTTCGGTGATCCAAATCTTAGGAGCTGGGATATCGTGGCAGGATATTCAAAAACTCCCAACAATGCTTGATATAAAAGGATATATTTGAGATGTCACCAAAGTCAAGCCGTAGATGCAGTTTAGCTGATTGTTCTAGTGTTTCATCAGAAGTTCCATGGCTTAGAGTGCCTATTAAAAGTTTTTCTTTGTGGAATAGTGTTGTGAAGCTTGATTAGCTTGCTTTATAAAATGTACCAGAATATGCAATAAGCTTATAAAAAATAACATAGCTAAAAAAATCATTAAAAAACAAATAACCTATACAAGCTAATTTATGCATAAAATAAAGATCTACTAAGTATTATAAGAAACATCACTTTTATCTTTGTCCAAGCTAGTAAATTGAGCATGTACTGGCCCAAAAAATTACGCTTTGAAATATCACAGAGAGGAAACTGTTGAAAAAGCTGCTGATCTAGGGGGTAAGCATTGTTCCTAGGTTGTTACCGAGTGGGATTGGGGTAGTTTGATGTGCCCATTGAACTTTAATTGACTTTTTACATAGGTCAGGAAAGTCCAAATCCAAGAGGTCTATTAGTCCAAATCAAGCAATAACTTCTCACTTTCCGAACGAAGACCCCTTTCCGCTCCCGTCGCGGATCTGCTTTCCACAGCACAATCCGCTTCGCTTTTAAAAACTAGCGGACTGCCAAAAGAGTTCTGGAAAGTGAAGCAAGTTTCTGAAGAAGTCACATTAGCGGAGGATTCCACACCGCCGGAATCGATCCTACACTGTAAAAAGTTTCTCCGGGGAAGGATTAAAGTTAACTGCAGTATTTGCTACTGGGATTATTCTTATCTCTACTGAGCTAGATTGATACAAAATAGTGATAAGATTAATCCGAGTAGCAAATACTGCAGTTAACTTTAATCCTTACTCGGAAATACTTTTTTTAGTGTATGTTTGCTTGGGCTCTTGGCAGAGACTTGACAGAGTTACGATTTAATGCTGATTCAGGAGCACCCTACACAGATCGTGGACCAGAGTACAAATAGTGTTTTGACAAAGAAGTTGCACAAGACCTAAGGTTTCGATGGGATCCTAAAAATTTAACATTGGATCCAGACAATTTGGTCTTGTAGATATCCGGTCTTCGCTAGACTGCTTGAACATTTCTACTATTAAAATTTAGAAACAGAATAAGCCCAATGGCTAATCATCTGAGAAAACCAAATTTAGATATGAATCCAACATACGTAATATCTACTTTGACAATATTGATCAAAACTTCCAGACTTACTTCTTCCAAATTTCCCGTTCCGGCCGTATTCCTGGCGAACTACTTGTCCGACAAGAAAGTAAAGCTAAGAAACGAACTCAGCACCACCTTACCCCTATATCGAACCTCTGATCAACTTCAGATAAAACTTTAACTTTTGATACATTTTAAGGTTTTCGCCGGATTCCGGGCGTTATAAATATTAGCATTTGTCCGGCGAGAAAATAATCTGAAGTTTCGGATTCAACGTGCCTCCTTACCACTACATCGGTGTGAGGTGGGCGGCTTGGGCCGTCGAGACGATAAAAAGGACACACTTCACAGGCCGGGGGGGGGGGGATTGAGAAGGGATGCCCTAACTCCGCTTAAATTACTGGTCAGGGAGGGGCTTACCGATCTTGTTCAATCTGCTTCTTCACCTTTTCTCTCGCCAATCTGTCCGCTTCCTTCTCTTTTCTTCTCTGAGCTGCCAATTCTTTCATTTCCCTTTCTTCTTGATCTTGTTTAAACTTCTGCAAGGCTTTCAGAGTTTCGCGACGCTCGATTTCTTCTTTCCTCTCTTTCTAAAAACACACGAAACTAATATGGAGCCCGAATCGATGTGAGGTTGGGGCCTTGGGCCATCGAGACGACAAAAAACACACACTTCATAGGCCAGATTTATATATCTTTTGTCATTTTATTAACGGTATTTTATTAAGCAGCAACTTTGTCAGGTTAACGGCGTAGTAAGTCAACACTCAAGCCTAAAAATTCAAGCCAAGCAAAGTCAGGACCAGCGGCTTATACATCTTTTCTTATTTTATTAACGGTATTTTATTAAGCAGCAAGTTTGTCAGGTTAACGGCGTAATAAGTCAACACTCAAGCCTAGAAATTCAAGGCAAGCAAAGTCAGGACCAGCTGCCAAAAATTTCGGCTAAAAACAATTACCTCTTTGGCTTCCTTTTCCTTATTTAAACGAATAGCCTCTTGCAGCATCTTTGCTTTCTCAATTTTTTCATCCAACGTCAAATGCCGATCGGTCTCAGACAAGTCCTCAACTATACTCTGCTCTTCTACACTCTCCACCAGCGTCGCAGGTAACGTCCCTGCTTTAGGTTTAGGGTCGTCTGTTACTGGAATACTAGCCGCTTCACCGACTTGCTTTTCTGGTGTTCCAGGTAGAGCAGTAGGTGACTCGGCCTGAAGTGATGCCGACGACTGTGGTGTAGATGCGTCAGCAAGTGATTCGGCTTCTGGTGATGCGGACGAGGTTGCTGTAGACGCGACGGCTGCTACCTACCAAAAAGAAATATTCATCAGCTAGACACTCCACAACACACCAAACTGCAGAACATGCCATCAGGTGGAAGAAGATGTGCAACATGTGCTATTCGACTGCACAGAGACAACCACGCAGCCAAAATGAGGGCCTCGTGCCGGAAACTAAAGATACAACCGTCTTTAAAGCACAATGGACACTTCTAATGCTTTACTTTGTATTAAATGCTTCACAAATAAACATTTCCGAATTACTTTAGAAGGCGCTACGAAAATCGGCCGTTTTCTTGTTACCACTTGTCTTTACCTCTCTGGCATTTCGGCGATCCAAATCTTAGGAGCTGCGATATCGTGGCAGGAAATTCAAAAACTCCCAGCAATGCTTGATAGAAAAGAATATATTTGAGATGTTACCGAAGTCAAGCCGCAGATGCAGTTTACCCGATTGTTCTAGTGTTTCATCAGAACTTCCATGGCTTAAAGTGCCTATTAGAAGTTTTTCTTTGTGGAATAGTGTTGAGAAACTTGATTAAGTTGCTTTATAAAATGTATCAGAATACGCAATAAGCTTATAAAAATAACATAGCTACAAAAATCATTCAAAAACAAATAACCTATTCGAATCTGTATTATACAAGCTGATTTATGCATAAAATAAAGATCTACTAAGTATTATAAGAAACATCACTTTTATCTTTGTCCAAGCTAGTAAATTGAGCATGTACTTGCCCAAAAAATTACGCTTTGAAATATCACAGAGAGGAAACTGTTGAAAAAGCTGCTGATCTAGGGGGTAAGCATTGTTCCTAGGTTGTTACAGAGTGGGATTGGGGTAGTTTGATGTGCCCATTGAACTTTAAGCGCTATCAACCTAGCACCACTCCGGAAGTCGGAGGAGAAAGAACTTTTCCACCCGATGATCAAGATCCTACAGGACAGGGAAGCCAGCTAGATCCCGTTTCACCCAGGCAGAGATACGCCCAACGAAGAAAAAAGTGCAGACGACGCAGGCCACCGAGCCAAGAAGAGAGGCCGAAAGGGAACGACGCTGACGTCGTCCGATAAAGGATAAAGCCGCTTTCATACTGACGCGTTGAGGTTTTTACACTGGGCTACGCAACTTCTTCATCGCGCTTGCGCAGACACGGCTGCAAGAATTGCATACTGATTTCCGTCAGAAATCTAGAGCGTGTTCCACCCTTCTAACAATAGTTACTATTAGTTATTATTTCGGTTCCATCCTCACGAAAAGTTACTAGGCTGACCGTTCCAACCTTGTCGGAATAGTAACTAATAGTTACTATCTGCTTACCATGCTCGGGAGCGTAGTAACTACGCATCTCTGTAACATGATTGGTCGGATTCACCCCTGGCGTGAAATCCTGCTGGAAAAAAGAAAAATCGTTCCAGCCTTGACGGCAAAAAGCCAGAATTCGTGACGTCATGCGTAGTAACTACGGTAAGTAGGGTGGAACACGCTCCTAGTCTACGTCTGTTGCCGCAACCACCGACTGATTAGACTTTTTTTTATCGATAGTTGTAGGCCTATTGTATGTTATTCTCCTGTTGTCTTTTGTTCTTTCCTTTTTTCTTTTTATCTTTACTCCAGTCTCTTTTGTTGTAAAACATTTTGTGTGTTATAAATATACTTACTTACTTACGTAGACAAAGAAAAGGCAACGCAAGAATAAAACCAAGTTCTATTCTTGCGTTGCGTCGACGCATATGCATCAGATTTTACAGTGTAAAAGACATACTGGAGAAAACAATCTGCTGCAACTCTGGAGATTTTCATACTGCCTTACCATATCCTACATTTTCAGATCTTTTTTTTTTTTTAATCAGATTTCCGCTACTCCCATGTCAGGATCGCCTATCACGCCGTAATCATAGTGGTATGGAATACTAACCTGTTGTGAAACTGACTTGGATGCAGCCAATTTAGATACTCTGTCCCTTAATTCTTCTGCACCAACGTTTCCAGCAATGACTTCGACTGGAGTTCCTTGCTGGTCGATGACATAAAGACTAGGAACGACTATGATCGGATCTAAGCTTGTGAGTCAAGGAGAGCAGAGAAGTGCATTTGGGGGGTTACAGAAAAAATATGTATACATATATGTAGGTATAGCCTTATCTACTGATCTCAGACAAAATGAACAGCTAAACTGTCACACACTACAAACTTCTCAGATCCACCAGCTAACCCAGATTAAACTGTGCAAAAATATGCTCCTGTTGTTAGCACCTTTCACTGTGGTGGGCTCTGATTCGGTAATTAACTTGAAATTCTGGCAAACTGGTAATTTGGTGGAATGAGCCAATGGACCCTATGTGGCTTCAATTTATGTTGTTTACAACCACAAACCCCTAGACACCTCTTTTCTTAGCAAAAAGTGCCCGGACTCTAACAAAAGCTAAAAAATCATCCTATCCTTTGTGCATTCTACAAATCCAGTTGTGTCAAAATAATTATTTTGCAACTGTAAACCCTGCTGCTGTTACAGAACAATCTTCACATTGGCGGTTGCAATAGTTGCGTTTTTTTTTCAGATACCACGGTCTAAAGTCGTTTTCGCAGTTACCGTGGAATCTGGTAGGCTACCACTGTTAAAAGGCGTTCTTGCAGTTACCATGGTATCTGGCAAGATACCGTGGGATCTGAAAGAACCCTTGCCAAGAAGGGCCAAAATTTAGCTCTAACAAAATTCAACTGACATATCCGTTTTGCACTATCAAATATGATTCGCAGTCAGCTTGGGCTAAAGGAATATTTAACCGTAGTATCAGACACCACGGTAAACGAGCATTAACAGTGATAATCACTATCGGTTCTGCAGGAACTCCCGTAAGAGTGATGACGTATGTTCGCTTTGTTATTATTTTCGTTCCAGAGAGCGTGATAACTACCACAAAACGGTGCTCGCCCCTCCTCTTATCATCGTAACTTGTGATAACTTCACTGGAATGCTACCAGTCTACCAAAGTACCACTGTCACTGGCCAATGCTAGATCGCCAAATGGCACACAAACAAAATCATTTACCCCTTCTTGGATTACCCCATCATAATGTCTATGATGCTGTATTCCCATCTTCAAGGTGTTGAGCTCTTTCGAATGAAATCAAGGATACAAATCTGAGAAAACTGAGTGCACTCCGTGGTTCCAACTGTAAGCTGTATCTTCACAAAGTTTTGTGAATCCAAGTGAGTTGACACTGCTGGACTTGCCAGTATTGATGCAAACTTCTGTGAGTTCTCATCACCATCCTGACCTAAAACAAAACAAGAGAAAAGGTTTCGATGGGATCCCAAGAATCTATTATTTGACCCAGACAATTGGGTCTTGTAGATATCCGGTCGTCGCCAGACTCCTTGAACATTTTTAATATTGAAATTTAGAAACAGATTGAGGCCGATGGCTAACCGAATTGACGTAGGGACGTACCAAATGCGGTGAAATCAATCGGACTGAATAAAAGTTGGATTATTTACCAAATTCGATAAAGAATGGGGACCAATAAACATGTTAAATCGCCTAATTTGGAAATGGGGATACAATAGATTTTATAAAACAGGCCTCACGGCTTCGCCGCGACGCCTGTTTTGACTGAATACCCAAAACGTAGGGGTGGTGCTGCGCCCCCCCCCCCTCGGGACGCCCCTGCCCTTGAGTCAAAAAGGATAATGGGCTCATGGGGATCATGAAAATGTATATTTTGCTTTAAAATGTTTTTCTTAATTTGCGATCATGGTTGGTACTTGGAAAGTGGCGATTTCTCAGCCAATTTTATCGAATTTTTAATATTCAATCCAAGTTTCATCGTCCTAGCACATCTGGAAGTACCTTTACTCGCAATCACCGGAATTCCGGACCCTCTCCCCCTCAAACTCCCCCCATAGTTGCCAGAGCCTATCCGGTTCTGTGAATGATTTATCCGGAGCATCTGTTGCTATTCCCACAAAGTTCCATCCCGATTTCTCCAGTCTAAGCCGGTCACGTACCCCCCCCCCCCCCAGTTGTTGTCGGATCCGGTTCGGACATAACAAGATCGCCAGAGACATGTCCTCTGTTAAATTACAAAATTTCACTCAAATCCGATCATCGGTTCCCAAGTCACGCCGACTCAATATTCCGGATTCCCCTCCCTCTGCTCCCCCCATTACTACCAGATCGAGTAAATTTTTATTTACATGTTAGTTGGATCGATCGGGTCCCTGATACACCTGCCAAGTTTCGTCGTGAAAATCCCCAGAACATCCATCATCGGAATTTCGGGTAACTCCCCTCCACCACCCCAGCCCCCCAAGTGTCCGGATCCAGTCCAAATGTGTAAACGATTTATCTGGAGCAGATGCTTGTTATTCCCAGCAAGTTTCACTCTGATCCCTCCATTTCTAGCCGTTTCTCGGTATCTCCGGTCTCCCCCCCCCCCCCCAACTCCCCCATAGCTGTCCAATCCAGTCCGGACTTCAAATGAAACATCAGAGATATGTCATTTATTCAGGTATTAAGTTTCATTCCAATCTGATCACCCGTTCGAAAGTTACACACGACTCAACATTCAGGATTCCCCCACCATCCACTACCCCCGCCCCCCCCCCCAAATGGTCGGATCGGGAAACTGATTATTTCCAGGTTGGTTTGATCGGGTCCCTGATATGCCTGCCAAGTTTCATAGTCCTAGCACATCTTGAAGTACCTTAACTCGAAAAAGCGTGACAAAAAGCTTGAGCCAGATACCAACCCGTTCGACCATCGATTACACTATCTCTCTCCGCCGACGCTCATAGATTTAAGCAGAGAATGACGTCATCCACGTGTAGAGCTATACCAGTGTGAAGAAAGAGGTAGGGGTTTGACAAAAACTACTCAATTCTCAGGAAAAAAAAACAGAAGTGGAAGAGCGTGAAAACACGCTAAATTTTCCCTTTAGACTTGATTTTGTACATACTATGCAGCTTTTTACATTATAGCTTCTTCAAGGCAACTTGCAGTGTTTTATAAACAAGTTATAAAATCGGTCAATATCTGGTACCGATAAGGCAACAGAATAACATCTCTTCTCTATCTTCTCACTTTCCCTGAATGCAACAATTATCTATTATTGTTGACGACCAGCAGGGGCATCGTTAGCCAAAAGTGATAATAAAACTCGTAATAACTGCTAGCATTGAAGACTGAAGATTCTGAAGATTAGAAGCCTAGCTCGGACGTGGGAGTTGAGTAACTTAAAAGATACAACTGGCAGATGTCCGGAAGGCCCAAGAGTCATACCAGTTAGAAACAATAACCAAGAAACACAGCAGGCGGAATTTTTTTAAGTAGGCCATGACTTTTTTAGTGCAAACTCTACTACAGGAGTGTTGCATGAAGCCGCCCTTACTATGGCACCGCCCACCCCCCAATTGGCCATGGTACATGATCCTGCCACCTTGGATCATGAAGCTGCCACCCCCAGAAAAATCATGCAAATTCCAAGAAAACAGCAAATTTTGTTATTTGCAAAAGGTCAAGGAACCTCTCTGACCAAACAGCTGGCCTCTAACTTCACCATGTAGCAAAATACTATTTTTAGCAAAGTGGGCGACTTCATGATTACTTGGGTGCCTATATTCTTTCGTGTTCTCCAGCTTAGCCTTGAACAATTACAAGTAAACTATGGTACCAGCAGAAAGTGAAGGTTCTAAGCTTCCTTTCAGGATACTCCACTCGATTTTATCTCAACCTTTACTCTTTTTCCCTAAGTCATTTCCCAAAAATAGGAGTTTAGGGTGGCGGCTTCACGCAGCACTCCTGTACCCCACAACAAAATCTATATAGCTTTTAATGCAGCCCAAACCCAAAAATTTCAACCCTAAAGTAATAATGAATGAAGCGAATTTCCAGTAAATAGAGGCTACTATGAAAGGCACCGCAGGGAAATTCTGTGGAATCCTGTATGATCAGACCTCCTTTTCGGATCCCAAATGAAGGTAAGGACCACTTAGCCGGATCTGCCAGTCTGTCTTTGTTCAAAACAATTCCAGAACAATGTGAGACATTTAGTTGGAAGTTGGATAATATGCTACAGTTCGAGCCTTTCCAAAAAAGAAGTACTGATCATCCAGAACAAACAAGAGCTACGAGCTCATATGGCACTTGTTACGAGTAAGCGCGGCTCGGCTATGTCAATGATATATCTAGTGTTTGCTAGGTGTCTTCCCACCAAGTTTCATCTCGTTCCCTCCATTCATAGCGTTTTCCAATATTTCCGGTTCTCCCCTCCAGCTCCCCCAAAAGTCACCGGATCCGGTCCTGATTTTAAGTGGTTCGTCTGAGGCATGAGGCCTTTCCAATATCAAGTTCCATTGAGATCCGATCAACCGTTCAAAAGTTATAAATACCTCAAGATTCCGGATTCCCCCTCCCTCCACTCCCCCCAGAGTGCCCGAATTGGCTCGGTTATGTCAATGATGTATCTAGTGTTTGCTAGGTGTCTGCACACCAAGTTTCATCTCGTTCCCTCCATTCATAGCGTTTTCCAATATTTCCGGTTCTCCCCTCCAGCTCACCCAAAAGTCACCGGATCCGGTCCGGATTTTAAGTGGGTCGTCTGAGGCATGAGGTCTTTCCAAATATCAAGTTTCATCGAGATCCGGTCACCCGTTCAAAAGTTATAAATACCTCAAGATTCCGGATTCCCAATCCCTCCACTCCCCCGACAGTGCCCGAATCGGCTCGGTCATGGCAATGATGTATCTAGTGTTTGCTAGGTGTCTTCCCACCAAGTTTCATCTCGATCCCTCCACTCATAGCGTTTCCCAAGATTTCCGGTTGCCCCCTCCAGCTCCCCCAAAAGTCACCGGATCCGGTCCGGATTTAAAGTGGGTCGTCTGAGGCATGGGGCCTTTCCAAATATCAAGTTCCATCGAGATCCGATCACCCGTTCAAAAGTTATAAATACCTCAAGATTCTGGATTCCCCCTCCCTCCACTCCCCCCACAGTGCCCGAATTGGCTCGGTTATGTCAATGATGTATCTAGTGTTTGCTAGGTGTCTTCCCACCAAGTTTCATCTCGATCCCTCCACTCATAGCGTTTCCCAAGATTTCCGGTTGCCCCCTGCAGCTCTCCCCAAAAGTCACCGGATCCGGTCCAGATTATAAGTGGGTCGTCTGACGTACGAGGTCTTTCCAAATATCAAGTTCCATCGAGATCCGATCACCCGTTCAAAAGTTATAAATACCTCAAGATCCCGGATTCCCCCTCCCTCCACTCCCCCCACAGTACCCGAATCGGCTCGGTTATGTCAATGATGTATCTAGTGTTTGCTAGGTGTCTTCCCACCAAGTTTCATCTCGATCCCTCCACTCATAGCGTTTCCCAAGATTTCCGGTTGCCCCCTCCAGCTCCCCCCAAAAGTCACCGGATCCTGTCCGGATTTTAAGTAGGTCGTCTGAGGCATGAGGTGTTTCCAAATATCAAGTTCCAACGAGATCCGATCACCCGTTCAAAAGTTATAAATACCTCAAGATTCCGGATTCCCCCTCCCTCCACTCCCCCCCCCAAAGTGCCCGAATCGGCTCGGTTGTGTCAATGATGTATCTAGTGTTTGCTAGGTGTCTTCCCACCAAGTTTCATCTCAATCCCTCCACTCATAGCGTTTCCCAAGATTTCCGGTTGCCCCCTCCAGCTCCCCCCAAAAGTCACCGGATCCGGTTCGGATTTTAAGTGGGTCGTCTGAGGCATGAGGTCGTTCCAAATATCAAGTTTCATCGAGATTCGATCACCCGTTCAAAAGTTAAAAATACCTCAAGATTCCGGATTCCCAATCCCTCCACTCCCCCCACATTGCTCGGATCGGGGAAGTGACTATTTCCAACTTAATCATTTGGGGTCCCTGATACGCCTGCCAAGTTTTATCGTCCTAGCTTATGTGGAAGTGCCCGAACTAGCAAAACCTGGACAGACCGACGGACGGACAGAAATTGTGATCGCTATATGGCACTTGGCCGAAGGGCAAGTGCCATAAAAACTGAAATCGAGTTGACTTGTTCTGAATTTAGAGTTCAAACACAAATTAAAGATCAAATGACTTGTTGCAATAATTAGGTCCGCCATTTAATCTTCTCTCATTGCTCACACACAAAGCCGATTTATTTGTTAACGTCGGACTGGAGGAAAATTCCTATCCTTCAATGCTTTTCTACTAAAATACAAAGGATCTTTACATGAAACTAAAAAATTATTGGAAAGGTAGCCACAAGCAAAATCAGCCCGATTTTTACTTGAATCAAGAGATAGTAGTAGACAACAGATCATGGTAAAACTTAGGTTAGAACTGAAGGGTTGAACCGAAATTCAAGATTTGTCTTCTATCGGTCAATGAAGTTTAGATCTAACAATCATACTTCTCATTCTGACAAAATATGATTAAAAAACCTCTTTGTATCTGAATGACTAAAACTATATAGCCTGCCTCTAGAAAATGCGACTGAGAATGCAATTCCTTAAGTTTCAGATGCTCGAGAACCCAGAACAGCCAACGCCTCAATAACTAGCCTTACTGACTTTTCCGGGTTCATTGCCACCACCCCACCCCCCCCCATTTAGCTTTTCGGGGTGAGCGCACAGATGAGCTGAGATTTTGTGGTTGGGCACTCTGCGAGCGCCCATTTTACTTAAATGTGTGTGGTCGGGCACTCGCAATCGGGCACTCTGCGAGTGCCAGTTTACCGACATGTGTGTGGTCGAGCGCTCTGCAAGCGCCGGATGAAGCTTTTTTCTTTCTTCGAGGGGGATGTACCACCCCAACACCCCCCCCTTTGCGACGCCGCCCCTGACGACCAGCCCTTGATTCCATTTATTCAACTAGCCTACTGCATAGTCCTATTGTTGTTTTATTTTAATGCTGCAGTCATAGTTCTACAAACCATCGAATAATATCAGAAATTCCCAACCGAAGTTTTTTTCCATTCTAGGATTCCCATCGAAGTTCTAACGATCATGAAAATGGTTTGTCTGTTGTCATTCGATTCGTTCAATGAAAAGTGAAATTTTAATTGAGAATGACCTCATTATCAGTGAAGAAAACGACTACAGACAATTTTAGTATAATGTAGGTGGATGACTGTTGTTGAATCGGACAGGAATCGGATGTGGCTTTACTCGCAGCTTAGCCTACTCGCTGTGGGTGTGGCTTACAAAATGATGAGCTTGAATATTTTCGGACAGATGACTGTCGAAAAAAGTAAAATTTTCCCTCTTGACTGTCAGGAGAGCATGTACATTTAATTTTAACATTTTTGCGGCAACATTCGAGGTAGCGTAAAAATGAGGTCAGGGACAACCTACCTTTCACATAAACAACAAAGTAAGCTCCTTTTGAGTGGGCAGTCGAGATAGCCTCTGTTATTGTTCCAGAAAACCATTCCATTTTCGCAAGATCTATAGTATGCAGTCGTTATTATGAACTTGTTTATGCTTGTATAGAATTCCAGAACAACTTGGATAGATAGAACAAACAAATTTATTCTTCTTCTGTTCAATTCACCCCTGCCACCTTTCAGTAAAAGAAGAAAAATGTTCTTGCAAAATTTGCTGCAGGAAAGATGGCTCTGCCTGACCAAGCCAGGTAGTTTACAGGCTCTTTCAAGCTGGTTCGCTAAAACGAGTTGTTGCTAACTAGTCAACTAAGGTATACCAAGAAGATGTCGTGAGCTGGTCAGAGGGGAGGTATCAACGAGCAAAAGAAGAAATTCAATACCCGGAAATGTGTCCAGCTGGATGATTCTAGGACAATTCAACACAGGACATTTGGTCATAGGACAATTCGTCACAGGTAATTCGTCACACGGACAGTTAGTCACAGGGACAATTCGTCACAAGACAATTGGTTACACGGACTATTCGTCACAGGACAATTCTTCACTGGGACAATTCGTCACTAGGAAGTTCGTCATATTTTAGAAAATTTGTAATTACAAAATTGCGAAACCAAAACCAAAAATGCGACCCCTTCACAAGAGGTTGTTTGAATCAATTTCTGAATCATTATTTGTAGTCCTTGCTCTAATCTCCGATATTGAATCATCAGTCTTAGTGTTATTTATTCTCGAGGAGAGTCAAGGCGTTATTAAGTTAAATATGGAACTCGCAAAGACTGAGAGAGGTCGTTAAAAATTATTAAGGATTCTCATATACAAAACACAAATTCAAGCAAACAGCGATGTTCTCGAGAAATATTCGTCTTGTAGCGATTTTGCTCTCACCCTGAGAATGCTGACAGCGTTGGCTTTTCCCAATGGTGGACATCCCATCAGCGTTCGACCGCTATGTTCAAATCTGTCCATCTGAAGTATATCCAATCCTCGACTACTTTGAAGACATTTATATAGGAAGAATATCACAGGCCATCAGCGCAAGCAGAAATGCTCTCATTCCTATCCCTGCCTCGAACGTCTTTGAGCGCGTCGCAGAAGACCTTCCTAGGACTAACAACATTTTGAAGAATGGCATTCAGCATTCAACGAACATGTTGGAGCAGCTCATCCAAACATTTGTAATTTCATTTCGTTTCTGCTGCCGGAGCAGGGCAAGACAAAAATGAGTATTGAGGGATTTGTTGCTAGGTGCCCGGACCCACCCGAGAAGTGGAATTACGAAGACTAACCTGCGACTAAAACCATAGTTCGGAGATATTAATCTAGTCAAACTGACACACTCGAATATATGTGGGAAATTGATCTGTGAGTATTTGACAACATCTAGCTTAAAAACGAAATCCAAACTTGAAATCAGGCTCACTGTGACGAAATGTCTGTATGACGAATTGTCCTTGTGACGAATTTTCATTGTGACGAAATTTCCTTGTGACGAATTGTCTGTGACGAATTGTCCTGTGACGAATTGACCGGACACCAGCTGGATTAGGTGGATACTGAGTAAAAGTAATACGGAGTAAATGTTGTTAAAAGTAGAAGTTTTATATGAAGATGATTAAATGTTTGAATTAGGGGTAAGAAGGCATGCTGAATTCATATATGACAGTCATTTTACCCGTACATATAGTCCGCCCGGAATCAGGCGGAAACCAGAAAATCTTAAAAAGTTTTATCTGAAGTTGATTAAAGATCCGACGTAGTGGTAAGGAGGCATGCTGAATCAATATATGAACATTATTTTCTTGCCGGACAATAGTTCACCGGGAATCCGGCCAAAGCCCGAAAATTTGTTAAAAGTTACAATTTATCTGAAGTTGATGAGAAGTTTGATATAGGGGTAAGTATAAATATGTTGAATTCGTTTTGAGCTTTAGTTTTTTGCCGAACAAGTAGTAAATCCGGAATCCGGCCGAAACCAGATATTTGGGAGAAGTAAGGCAGGAAGTTTCGATCAACTTCGGCAAAGTAGATGTGACATTTATCGGGCGATAGTTTTGCTTAAGTTTCAGTTTAGGTTTGGTCCGCAAATCGTCTTCAATTTACAGGTAAGAAATAAAGTTCTTTACTCTTGTGTCGGGTAAAACACATAAGAAATCGAATTCTGAAATATCTGAATGCTTTTGTCGGGTGTCGGCATTCTTGTCGGTACATCATCGGGTTATTTTTTACGTAAGGAATCGAATTCTGCATCATTTGTCGGGCGCACCCGGTCGGTAGATCGGGATCTTATTACACGTAATAATCTAATTCCGTATACTTTTGCGGACCAATCCCGAAAGTTTATGTCTCGTTGGCAAATCGAGATTCTGTCTACACATAAGAAATAAAATAACTGCACAGTTTTTTCGGACGAAGACTGAAAATTAAAGTTTCGTCGGTTCATCGGGCACTTTTGCAACTACTCCTTTTTGCAGTAAAGTCAGAACAAATATACTTTGAGCCTACTTTCGAGGGGTTACCAACTGTCGGGCACACTCTGTACCAGGGAGTCGGGCACACGTCGGGCACAGTCGGGCACAATCGCTTGCTCCATTATTGGCTCGACTTCTGCTGCGACTTTGCCAATTTAGTATCTTCGCATTATGTGTTAGAGAAGAAGATGAAGAAGACAATTTCAACTTCTCCTTGGGTGTAAAACAAACAAGGTAAAAATCTAAAATCTCTCTTTGCTAAATTCCTGTTGGTTTCAGTAAATCTCAAAACTCTGCATTCCTTTATTATGCTTGTTTCCATCATCATTTCTAGACCAACTTGGATGATTCTTGGTTCAAAGCAGCTAGTATATATATAGGATACTGTAGAGGTATGCTTATTTGAAATCTCGGGCACAGTCGGGCACACCTGTACCCCAGTTTTGTGAGTTGGTAACCCCTAGGCCTACTTTATTGTGGATGGCCACTACTTTTGGGGCTGAAAGATCTGTGATTTCACAGGTAGCTTACTTTTGTTACTCTGCTCATCAGCGTTTCCAAAAAGTTTCGCCTGTGGCGCATTTCATAGTATTTTCTATTTGGAAGAACAGTGTTTCATTTCGTTGGCGTTTTAGTCTTGAAATTTTTCGGAGTTTAAACACATGAAAAGCTAGACCTTGTATGGTAGGTCTAGATTACATTTTTCCAGAAGTAAAGGCATTATGAACAAATTTCATCTGCGGCACTTAAACTTGCTCTGGGTATAGTCGCTGGAAGCTCCGCTTTTAGTGAAAAAGCCGAATATGTCAATTTAAGTATACGAATTTTAAAGGAATAATCTCAGCTGATGCAATACAGTTAGTTTTAGACAAAATTTCTCCTGCGGCGCAATTCGTAGTATTCTCTATTTGGAAGAACGGTGTTTCATTTAGTTGACGTTTCTGGATTTAAAGTCTTGGGGACTGAAACACATTAAAGGCTAGAACCTGTATAGTAGATATAGCTAAATTTTCCTGAAAAAAGGCAGATTTAAATTTTTTTTAGCTGCAGCGCTTGGTTTAAATTGTTCTGGGTAGAGTCGTTGGAAGCTGAGCTTTCTAGAGAAAACTCGAAAACTGAAATGAAAGCGAATATGTGAATTTAAATATACGAATTTGCATTACCCTAAAGGAATAATCACATCACAACTGATGTATCACAGTTAGTTTTACACCGGAGCCTCGTTTTTGTTGCAATAGCGCTGCCGCATCGCTGCTGCAGCACTTCTTTGCTTTTGCATAATATGCGTTTTTGGATTCACTTTCTTCTTAGTTGAAGCGGCAGCGCACCAGCATCTTGCAGGGAAGCACGGACTTGGTCGGGGAGCAAGTCCATGATTCTCGAGAAGCGCTGCCGTCTTCCTGGGAAGCGCTACAGTGCAAAAACGGATGTAGAAAGAATCAGTCCGGAATCCGCCGAGAAGTGGACCTGCAGCATGCAACAAAAACGAGGCTCGGTTCTATTCCGTGCTCGCGGGAAATGTACGCCGTTGCGTTTTTCGTTGGCGCCGGTAATAGGCTAGTTACGCCCCTGCAATATGTTAGTAGGTAAAAGTAAAAGAATAAATTTTCCAGAATAGGCCTATCTACAAGACGCAATTGTCTGGAGCAACACTTTAGTCGTTTGTTTTCATGGCACATGCAGCTTCGCTCAAGTCATTTACCGATCACTTTTAGGTCGGTCTATCTGTCAGTCTGTTGGTCCGCTGTTCTCGAGTTAGGGCACTTCCAGAAGTGCTAGGACGATGAAACTTGGCAGGCAATCAGGGGCATCTTGAGGTATGTATAACTCTAGAACGGGTGACCGGATCTTAATGAAACTTGAGATTTGGAAAGACCGCGTGTATCGGATGTAGGATTTCAATTCCAGATCTGATCTGATGAATGTGTGTGTAGAGGGGTGGGAATATTGCTACACGCTTAGAATGGAGTGATTAGGATGAAACTTGGTGGGAAGAACAAGCACAAACCCTAGAACATCAGTGACAGAACTGGATCGGATTCGGGCTTTTAGCGGGGAGTTGGGGGGGGGGGCGAAATTCCGGTGATCGCGTGTAAGGTACTTCCAGATGTGCTTCACCTGATTCGCTTAGAAATAGTCAGTACCCCGAACCGACCATCGTGGGGGGAGTGGAGGAAGAGGGAGTCCTGGGGTATACATAACTTTTGAACGGGTGATCGGATCTTATTGAAACTTGAGATTTGGTCACTACTTCCGATGTTGTATTTGTTTTGTTTTTTTTTAACGCTGAGGGATAGCCATGTGATAAGATTACCGATTGTGCATCAGTTCAGAAAAAAATCTTCTTGGATTGGAACATACCATTTTGAAAACCTCGATGGGTTGACGCACTCAGCATTTAACCGTCAGCGAAGTAACAAAACCAACGAACAAAAGGTTGCTGCAACACTTCACGTTGCCTAGGCAACATATACAGATCTATTTGCATTTTGTTTACTGTGAAAGCAAGTAGAAGAACCTTGATTTCGAACTTGTGTCAGCTTATCTGATTGCGATTCAGTGATTTTTAGTTATTAAACAGACTTTCCCGAAAAGCAGCAGATAAAACGACTTCCTAATCCCACCAAGGTACAAGTGAAAAAATATAATTTATCCAAAAATGTTGATTAAATAAACAGATTTTTCAGGAAAGCACTACCCACTTCAACTTGCTAATCACACCAAAGGCCACACTGAAATACGACCTTTGTGTGCGAGCCCGTAACCGTATCCCCCCGAAACATACAAAAAAGAACGATTTTTATAGGCTACCCTCTGACCTATGTGTTTTTTTTACTTTTTTGTCCGACCACCAGGCACCCCCCCCCCCAAAAAAAATTAGTCTTGGTGCCCCTTGTCACCAAAAATTAGTCTACGCTTGCCCAAGGACTCCAAGGAGCAGGTGTTTCACGAAAAATAATTGTCTCTTCTGCAGAGTATCCTCTGCTTCGCGAAAACCACGGAGAACTCGGAGAAGCAAAGCAGTGCGTCGGCGAAGAGTTGAAAGCAAAGAGTGGCTTAGTCTCGTGCCAAGGATTATCGAGACAGGAGTCTCTTCAATCTGTGTAGGTGAATGAATATGTTGTGAGGGGAGCAAGTCAGCGGATTTGGGATTAATTGTTTTTCGTGGAGGTGCTAAGGTGAGACCCCTTTTTTGTACAGGAAAGAATGCCGTAACATGTGCTGGCTAACTAAAGTACACGTTCAACACCTGGCTACCACGTACACCATTACTCACAACTCTTTGTGTTCCAGGAAGTTTTTAGCGCTCCACCTGTGTTGGTTATTTTATCCGCTATTTTCTTACCAGCGAATGTACCTAAAGCAGCAACTTCGCTTGTTAAAGCTGCCTTGCCAAGTGTAATTGCTAGCGGTATTAAAAATGGAAGTAATCCACCTTTTTGAGTCGCTTCCCTCAACTGTTTGTATGATATATCAGTATCACACCCTTTGTTATCACTCTTAAGTTTTCAATTTTATAAATCTGTCGTTTGCGTTTTACTGGTTCTCTTTCATTATGTTTATTATGACTAACACGAATCTGACATTTTTGTTTCGCGTCAAAACATTTCTTCAGCTTCGCTTTTTGTAGGCTTGATAAATAAACTGTATATTCAAATGTTCCATCCCTTTATTAGAGAATTAATTTATCTTATAAAATTTATTTACCAGCCATCATTTTTTCTAGTCTGGAAACGAATCGTTTGTCAACAGGTTTTAGCTCTAGAAGCCTTTTTAAAATATTTCCTGACTTCGCAGAAATCAGGCTGGATTAGTAGGCCTATACGGGGATTGACTGACGGCATATTAGGCTACATCTGAGTTCTGACGGAGAGATATCGATTCAAGTGAAAAGGGCCAATGACCCCCCTCGGAACCACCCCAAAAGTTAACTTTGTGGTTCAACTTTCTTATAGAATCCTTTCATATTTAAACTGGCAGTTACAATTACAAATTCTACTGTCTGAAATAAAGAATATATTTAGTGATACCGTACAAATATTTTCTGGATGGCAATTATGATTTATATTAGAGTACAAGAACATTAAAGTTAAATATATGTGAATTTTTTAAACATACGCATGTAAGATGGTAGTCCTTGCGAATGTTATCATGTCTCATTGATATTGGAGTACAAGAACATTAAAGTTAAATATATGTGAATTTTTTAAACATACGCATGTAAGATGTTAGTCCTTGCGAATGTTATCATGTCTCCTTTCGTTTTTATTTTTATTCTTGCTCGAAATTGGTTCCAAAAATGTTCATGCCTGAAATATTGACTGATGTTGACGGAGACCCACAAAGAGGGTAGGTAGGCAGAAGCTGGTATGTCCACGTTTTGATGCGTACTTTAAGGGATGTTAGATGTGAAGAATATGTCCGGTCAATTTTCCACTTTCGTACTTAAGAAACTTTGAACTTGAAGTTCATTTTCCAGCTTGAGCGGCCTAAGCCTGAAGAGGACCCTTGCGAAGAAGGGCCAAAATATAGCTCTATTAAAATGTAGCTGACTAAACCCGCCAAAGACTGTCTGGCAAGTGCCGGCTTACACAGAAGAAATTAAATTTTTTATGTTTTTGTCAGGCGTCGGTCGACGCGTCGTCACATCGGGTTCTTACGCGTAAGAAATCAAGTTCTGTACAGACTTGTCGGGCAAAACACATAGAAGAAATCAAACGCTGTATGGTTTTATAGGGCGTCGGTAGTTTTGTTGGCACATTGGGTTCTTTTTGCACTCAAAAATATAGCTCTATTAAAATGTAGCTGACTTATCCGTTTTGCACCGTCAAATGTGATTCGCCGTCAGCTTGGGCTGAAGGAACATCTTCTACTTTCGGTTGGAAAGTGATTCATGACAAAGTACTGAGGATGAATCCAACACTCCTGTAAGCAAGTATGCCTTACCGATGAATCCTCTCGACATCGACCATCATAATAAAAACAAAACAAAAAAAAAGCCTCAAAGAGCCATTTGTGGTAGAACGCGAGCTTAACTCTGAAATCCCAGGGGACATTTTCTAAAAAGGTATATATATATATATATATATATATATATATATATATATATATATATGTATTAAAAAACCCAAAGGCCATATACAGGATAAACCAACAACTCATAAGAAACTAAACAAAATACAAAAACTAAGAAACAGCACTTCTCAACTCGAGGGCTTTTTGCACAAAATTCCCAAAAGAGACAATCACTCTTGGTGACGTAGAGCGTAAAATACCAAGAAGCTGTCCACCATTCCCAAAAAATAATGAACCCCTTAAATGCGAAAGCTCGTGGCGCCTGAAAAGAGTTCTCCGATGTTTTTGACAAGAGAAATAAAGCTAAATATTTAAATTTGCGAGTTTTGTGTTCTTTAGCTAAATAAAGGAACGCATTGAGTGATGTAAAGTGTATTGCTGTGTTCATGTATTTTATAGGCCACGGCCAATTGACTATACTCTTTGATGACTAACTCTTCGTGCCGATGAAGAATCGCCGTGGTCCAGTGAAGAACCAGAAAAGGCGTTTTCTGTGACAATCTGACAATCCGGATTCGTGCTTGGATTGTCGATTCGAGAATCTTCAACGGAGCAAGATCGTCGGATCGTCGTTTGTACAATCTGGGATTGTCGATTCGCTGTTTCTCTGACGAATCAGTTATCTAGGATTATAATCCGGGATTGTCGCGGAAAAACACCTTAAAGGACACATGAATGAAGAGTACCAAGTATTATCCCTATCTGTATGACGTCCGTTAACATTGCCTGCAGAAAACCCAATCCAAATACGAAATACCGTTTCCAAGCTATGATTTTTGCTCAATTTTGCATCTGTCCTTATTTCAGTACCGAGCAATTTTAGAAATGAACAAAGGTCTCCAATCAACCGTTCTTCTGAAATATTTTTTAACCAGATGAGCCCAAACGTATATCTAGAAGAAATTCCAATACGATCCGGCCAGCGCTGTACAAGATTTGAATGAATTGCGCTTTTTGTCTTGGAGTCTGCATGTGCAAACCTCCGGAAACAATCATCCCTATTTTGAAAACGTTACGCTCAGGAGAAGAATGCTCTCCGTGTCCATGTCTGTAAATGCATTCTCCATGGTGTGTTCAAGTATGGTTTCATTGTTCAGGTGTCCTTTAAGTCACCACAGCAAACGTTCTTGAATGGTTTACATAAGTTTTGAGTCAATTTGAGGATTCGTGAACTATTCCCTAGAACCATTGGAGTGTTTCGGACTTAGTCATATAGAATATCAGACTATTCTTTCTTCTATCCGGTTTACAGCGTGCCAAGCGTCCCCGATGGCTAATTTAGTAGGCAGGCGTACCATATACAGAAAAGATTGACATCCATCATCCAAAGCTTATCTCTTTTTGTCGCCTTTCACGGGAGTGAAAAACATTTATCGTCTAAAAAATTAAGATGCATACTGCCACTCCCCTAAATCCTTATGAGTGTTATTCCATTTTTGGCACGTTGGATGACAAGGATTGTGATTAAATTGTAATTGTAAAAAGCGGTATCGCTTCTGCCGACCTGCGACCGCTTCAGTGACGATCGTCAGTGCTTCCGGCCCCTGTATGTGGTGTGTTCGGAAGAGTCAATATAAACACTGTCTACAATTTCGGCCCTTCTTGGCAAGGGTCCTGGTCAGGTTGTCAATCGATGATTGACATTGGCAATGTTAAAATCTCCCATCTATATCAGCTCTGATTTATCATTGGACATTTTCTCAAGAACATCTTCCAATATATCCATGAACTCCTTCATAGATCCACTAGGAGATCTATATACCTCTCCCAGTATTATTTTTTCTTTAAAATTACTTTCAACTTCTATAAATAAAGACTCAAACACTCGTGAATCAAGTATTGACAGCCTGACGAGGACCCTTGCCAAGAAGGGCCGAAATATCGCTGACGAAGAATCGTAGCTGACATATGTCCGTTGTAAATATTGTTTTGATATATCTTTCAAAGTCACCTTGGGCTCAAAGAGTATTTAGTCAATATTTTTTTTTTTTTCCAAACCAGAGCCTAAAAAAAATTCCTGAAGATAATACTCGATTTACTTGGGATTTACTGTAATTTGCCCTCGCACTGTTTACTCTTCAACTTAAACTATTTTATTATATTTGAATACTTTAAACCTAGGCTGTGCTTTCAACAAATAATCCACGGTTTTGGCTGTTTTAAGCCTTTTCCGAGACCCGTTGACTTATAGCGAAAACAGGGAAACAATTTCCATAACCGGTTTTTCTGATGGAAAAACTTTTCGCAGACAACCGTCGACAGCGTGATACACACCGAAGGTAGAAAAATACGGCAAGTGAGAAAATCAGCGTGGTTTTGTTCGAGGGGTTAGAACGTACCGTACGAAATTGGGGTCTCCGGGCTTAGAAATATATGGTGGTTATGGAAGTAGGTTGCGCTAGTATTATAGGTAAGACAGATCATTTAAAGAAAGGATGCATCGCACTACAAAGTGTTTCTGCCAAGATGTTCTGACATAGTTGACTACTTTGAAACAAAAGTAGTTTCACAAAAAGTGGTAAAGGCTTCTCCTGTTTTTAGCCTCTTTTCTTCCTCGCCTTGCATGCTAAACTTGGCAAAGCTTGCATAATCGGTCATCGTACCAATACGCTTCTCTCGGACACAATGATCGAGAGCCTGCCTGATATGTCACGTAATAAGAACAAACGTTGCAAGTGGGATAATCGGTGTAATGCTAATGAAGGGAGAGGATATACTTATAAAATGTAGAATATCGGGAACGAAAATGAATGGAAATGCTACTTAATTAGAATGAATCAGTATCATAAGTACGACGTATCTCTTAACGCTAAAGATTTGTTTTCGGCTTCAGTCGGTAATCAGAAAGTAGAAAAGATGCAACAAAGTGGAAGAAGGCAAGTTTATAATATTAAGAATTTATAGTTCATAATATATAATACTATAGATAAATTTTATAAGATTAAAAAATCAAAGGTTTTTTTTAATGTAAAAAAGTTATGTTTATAATAAAGCTTAAGAATGTATTAAGAGAGGACGTTTGAAAATAGGAAAGCTATTTCATCTTTTCTTTGTAATAAAACGTGAGAAGGTATTTAAAGGGGAGCTCTGAGAGGAGAGAAGCTATCTTTCGGCCGAGCAAATTACAATAGCTTGTGCCTGGCATCCCTTTCTCTAAGTTGTCACTGTTATAGGATTAGCAATCTCTGCCCCCTCCCTCTGACGGAAAAAAAATATTGTAAATCTCGCGGACACGTTAGTCGTCATTATTTAATGCTATACTTTGTTAGTTCACCGAAAGTGTGTAAGCTTTGAAAATTGACACTTCAACAATAAATCTGAAGTCATTAATCCCTTTAATTGTCAGTTCGTTCGTGATTTCGGGGAATACCTGTCGGTGGTTCATAAGGCTAACAACAGAACTGAGAACATCGACAACGAAAACCCGAACACTTTATGAAGAGAAATACAACTCAAATTTGTTGTTATTTTCTCCCTTAATTTCTTGTTCTTCCTGTTTTCTACTGAAGCTTTTTTGGTAACACACACATCACATCTACTCGCCTTCCCTCCACTTTATTTACAAGGGCTTGAGACGAGGCTGTGATGTTTTCTCCCACAGTTCCTGTTTCTCCCAAGTTTCACAGAATTTCTGTTTTCCCCTCCCACCCTCTGGTAACTCGGAACAGATCCATTTCCCCGTGTCTAATCTTCTCAGATTCCTTAAAAGCCTTTCTTCCCGGTCGAATGTCTACTCCAAGCTTAAATGTCGATTTTTATCTTGTCCCCGCCGTCATATATTTCCGGAAATCGGGACGTTTTAGAACTCAAGGACAGCTCCATGCATGTTGCATACGCTAGCTTTCTGCTTGGATAGTGGAGGCGAAGATAAGGGTGGTATTCTTTTTGCGGGCACAGTCTGAGCGTGTTCCACCCTTCTAACAATAGTTACTATTAGTTACTATTTCCGTTCCATCCCCACGAAAAGTTACTACGCTGACCGTTCCAACCTTCTCGAAATAGTAACTAATAGTTACTATTTGTTTACCATGCTCCGGAGAGTGGTAAGCGTAGTAACTACGCATCTCTGCAACGCGATTGGTTGGAATTGCCCGTGGTATGATATTATGCTGGAAAATAGAACAATCGTTCCAGCCTTGACGGAAAAAAGCAAGAATTCGTGACATCATGCGTAGTAACTACGGTAAGTAGGGTGGAACCAGAGATGGGTGAATCCGATCATGAAAGGATTAGAATCCGAATCCAGGGCTAGGTACGAATCCGATTCGAATCCGAATCCACCATTTCATGCTGAGGATTCGAATCCGGATTTGAATCCGATCTTTAAAAAAATCAAATCATGTACATAGGTTATAGTTTAAAAATCAAAGGTGACAGAAGGCGCTGATGTCTAAGGTAATATTTAAGGTATCAGATAACGTGATAGATTACTGAGGATGGTTGGAGGTGGAGACCAAAAAGTTGGATTGCCTAGGCACACTGTAAAATTGGGAAAACGGAAACTGGAAGGATGAAGTCTAGGAATTTGAGCGGATTCGTAAACTTGAGGGTTTGGAATCCGAGTCCGAATCCGAATCCAGCCTGACAAGAAGAAGATTCGAATCCGGATTGGAATCCGGCCAAAAGGACGAATCCTGGATTCGAATCCGGATTCGGATTCGCCCATCTCTGGGTGGAACACGCTCTCTATGTTCTCCCTGCGATTTGCAGAGCAGAACGCTTGCCGTCCTATCATTTACTCAACCGATCTAGGAGTTCAATAGAAAGCTTTGTCTTTGTTCTATTACCCTTTGAGAGTGCTTTGTTTGAAAAATGGGGAGTGTTGGAGTCTTGAATTATATGATCTTTTAAAGGACCAGTCTTACGCATAATACTAACGCAACCTACTTCCATAATCACTCCATCTATTTCTAAACCCGGAGACCCCAATTTCGTACCGTACATTCTAACCCCTCTAACAAAACCACGCTGATTTTCTCACTTGCCGTGTTTTGCTACCTTCGATGTGTATTATGCTGTCGACGGTTGTCTACGAGAAGTTTTTCCATTAGAAAAACCGGTTATGTAAATTGTTTCCCTGTTTTCGCTACAAGTCAACGGGCCTCGGAAAAGGCTTAAAACAGCCAAAACTGTTGGTTATTTGTTGAAAGCACAGCCTAGTTTCAAAGTATTCAAATATTTTGAAGAGTAAATAGTGCGAGGGGTCGTTTAAAGCACAAGTTGCAGCTTCGAATGTTCTACATAATCTAACATGTGCTGCGTGACCTATGTGAAACTCTGCCAGATTTTTAAAAAAAATACGACTGTTTTTATCCTCTCTTGTCCTCGACGAGAAACATGACAATACTTACATAGCCGGTATTTTAGTTATCCCTGTGAATGCGCCAAGGAAAGGCTTCAAAGGTCTCAGGAATTAGGTATAATTGACAAATGGTAATACCATCCCTCTCACTGACGTCTAAATATAGTGCTATGGAGCCAATCTAAGAACTTGACCTGTACTTTATTTACGTACTATTTCTTCTTACTGATAAAACCAAAAAACACTTAATGCTTTCGAAAGTTACGGTATCGTGCTAAAAGACGGACGGACGGACAAGTTTTGTGATACCATAATTGTCTCGTCAATAACATTTTCGGATCCCAAAAACGAAGTTGGTATTCTTATGGTTTATTTGAAGCATCTGTTTTTTCAACCGGGTGACTGCAATTTAATAGTTTTTTGGCCTTGCCCAACTTATTGTTCTGCTCTTCATCGTTTAAGGAAAAATTATAGTACAAATAATAAAAGTACAAACTATATATTACACCCAAGGCCGTATCCAGGGGGGGGGGGGGGGGGGGGTAGGGGGTTGACCCCGCCTCCCCCCCCCCCAAAAAAAAAAACACACAAAAATAATCAATTGTATAGGCTTTTCCCTCTGATCTTTGTTTTTTTTGTACTTTTTTGTCCAACCCGCAGGCACCCTCCCCCCCCCGAAATAAATTCCTGGATACGGGCCTGATTACACCATTAACTCTACCGCCCCGTATTAACTAAACGGAAAAGTTTCCAGCCCCTTCCAAACTGTGCGTCACCCAGATTCATAAATTTGAGCCTGTTAGTGCTGCCTAATGTATCCATGGTAATCGTGAAAGCAAACAACACATTGTTTGTCTATCCTAGTTTGTAAACATATGCAGGTAAATGTTATGTCGAATAATGAATATGAGTCATATCTCAGACAGCGTTTCCAGACCAGTGCAGTGTAAATACTGACATCGTCTGGGCCTGATTTGCAAAGAGGGATACTGTCTCTCAGCCCTTTATCATATTTGGACTCGATGGTATTTCAGCATTTTGTTATTCCGAATAATCAGTCACTTTATGATACAGTTGGGACCAGAATAAATGTTTCATTACGCAATTATTTACAAAGGGCTTCTGCTACACATACTTCGATATCTTCCCCCGGTTTTAGTGTAGTTTCTTTCCACTGTCTGGTCTTACGCATAAGCGTTAATTTTAGTCAGACACGGCTAAAAATTATCCGTCTAGAGATGGCAGTGCCCCATCTACTTTTGAGTTGATAGCGATAAGTGGGGCGGGGGGGGGGGTCACCAAGTGCTAGTGGGAAGGCCTTTGTGGGTAACTGTGCAGTGACTAGCGCACCATGAGCCCTGATAATATACGATGCTATCATATTGGGAAACTAGACGTCCTTGGTGTGACCGAGGAAAGTCCTTGTGGCCCACAAAGGCCTTCCTTAGTTGTGGGTAACTGTGAACATACACGATGCTACTATACTGTGAATCCACACGTCCTTGATACATATCCTGTCTCGCGTCAGACTACCAATCATAAGTAGCGTAACGCAGGCTGTAGCAGCTAGCTCTGCATTTATATAAGTACGCAAGTGCGGCGGATCGTGAGCGTGTTCCACCCTTCTAACAATAGTAACCATTAGTAATTATTTTCGTTCCAACCGGTCCCAACCTCGTAAAAAGTTACTACGCTGACCGTTCCAGCCTTCTCGTGGTAGAACTGCGCATCTCTTAACATGATTGGTCGGATTCACCCGAGGCATGATATTCTGCTGGCAAAAAGAAAAATCGGTCCAGCCTTTACGGCAAAAAGCCAGAATTCGTGACGTCATGCGTGGTAACTATGTTAAGTAGGGTGGAACACGCTCCGTATATGTCTACTTTCCCAGTCGCAGAAAATCTAATATTCCTGTCTTGATTCTCCGCATCGGCTTCGTCCCAGAAGACCTCTAATATTGAATGTCCAGTTTCCGGACTGCAGAATTTTTCCAATTCTTTACGGGATCAAAAAGGACAGGGAGGGGTGCGTATGACACCGTAAACGTGTCCGTCTGGAAGCGGGGTAACTCCCGAACGGATAGGTCGATGTATGAACTCTTCAGGTCAAGAGTAAGGTTGAATTTTACGGATTAGGGAAGGGCCTGGAAATTTAATGACTGAAGTGATCAATCAAATCAATTGGTCGATTGGCGTTGAGCAGAATTCGCATTAATTTGTTGCCTCCGATGAGGTCTTCGGCCGAAATCCGGTACAAATCGGAAATAGGCCAAAGAAGCTAATTGTCTGACGCATCTGATTGCCGGGTCGGTGTAGCACTCAAACGAATCGCTAATCTTGTACATGTTGAAATACAAATATAAAAACACCGGAAACTGTATGCAGAACCAAAGAATCCGGTGGAGAATATGATGCTGATTCCTTTGCTTCATTTCCTCGCCGGACCAGGATTCTTGCCGAAGTGTTGCCTTTGCAGATAAACAGGGAGGGGGAGGCATGCTAAATCTTTTTTACTGATTTGTTACCGATCGTTAACTGAACCGGACTTGAACAAACTGCATCGGGCTTCAGTATCAGGGATTTATACTTGCCAACTTATTCCTTTTGTCGGCTAAACTAATACTAACTAAGTCAGTAAAGTCATAAACTTATCCAAGTTAGGGATGCCTCAGAAAGCTTTAGTCTTCTCAAACGAACTTCTGGATCAATCGATACTGCTTCTTGACTTGCCGAGTTCCTGGCTTGACTTGGAGATAAGTCTTGGCTGCATACACCGCAGTAGAACAAACTTTCAATGGGATTGCCCAAGGAGCCTAAGCTCTTGTTAATCCCCCTCCAGAAAGTAAATCACTTTTGTAGCTGGAGACAGTACTGCCACACTAGAGAAAGTAAGTCACCAGTCCTTAAAAAAAGACACAAAAGAAGAATTCGCGAGAAAGCCCGTTATAGTAGACATATTTTGGCTAGACTTGACAACGCTTACACAATCCCCCATACTCTAGCCCTATCTCCTTTTTGGACATTATTTAGCATAACTGATTTAAGGATAATTAGTAAATTGTTCTATACGTATGCGAAGTACCTACTCGGCCCCATGGGCTCGTAACCGCAAAGTTACGCAACTTTACGGCGTTACTGATCCCTTTGTGGGTGTGGCCCAACGCCGTGCCGAGTTTGGCTCTTCTCAGACAGGTGCCATCCGTACTATAGTGTGTTTGTATAGTCATTTTGTTTAGTTCAGTCCGATCTTTTTCTTTTCTTTATTGTTTTTCATATACTCCGCATGGGCAGGTTCTGTGCCATTTTTATATGGGTTGATACAATTATTGAGTGATTGAAAGCCGTGCGTTTTTTTCTTCCGGAAGTTTGGTGATTTGTTGCACTTTTACGTAAAACTCACCAAAATTAAATAAATTGTTGATATCCTACAGACAAAAATCCAAAAATTTGGCGTAATCGCCACACGTGGCAACAGTGGCTGGGGAGAGCCAACCTTCAATCAGGGTTGCCACATGTCGCACGATAGTGTGAATTGTCCCTCTATTTTGTTCTTGTCCTACGTAGGACATAAAAATCACTCTATTTCAGAAAATGACCAAATGTGTCATTTTTGCAGCAGGGATTCCGACCAGGACTGACTATTTCAAGTTTGTTTCATGAAAGTAATTAAGATTTGTCATTTTTACAGAGACGACTCCGACCAAAATTGAACATTTCATGAACATAAATTCCACTCCCAATTCACTCTCTGTTTTGGGCCAAAAGTCACTCTCTAAATATTTTTGACGTAGCAACCCTGCCTTCAATCCGACAAGGAATGAAGCAGGCTGGTGGGCATAGGAAGGCGTGATCACTTTTCAAGGGGCAAGCTGTCTCACTTCCCAAGCAGCCCTTTAAATATGCATTTGTGAATTGTTGTCTTGTCATAATCATCATTAATCATTGGTCTTGTTTCACACCGTCGTGCAGAACTGTATATACAGACTTAGTATTTAAAGAAGAAAAAAGTATTATTATTATTCAATAACTGTACAGAACGAAGGAACGTTACTGCCCACTTTTTGCCTGCTGGCCCTTCTGCGAGGTAATCGTCCAATGCCCAGAACCTTCATGTTTCCTCACACGTTTCTACCCTTGAACATTTTCCCGCTTGCCCGACTGGTACTTTTTTCTTCTCTTTTTTTTTCTTGCGCATCCGCCTCGTTTGTTTTTAAATAAACAATAGTAAACTAAGAAAAATGTTTCTCTGTCTTTATACTCGACTCATTGCGTAAGAAAAAAGTTATCATGAACAGTCCTTTTCAATTCACGTTCACTCAGTTACTGATGTCGCGTGGGTATATTCGACTTGTACTGGGTTCGCACGCTACGAGCCACAAGCAGGTCTCTATTCTTGTATTTTACTACCTCTTGATCCCCAATCACGGGCTGATAAAACCATCTTTGATCCCCCACGACAGCTGGTCAGCCTCTGCTCCGATCGCTCACAATCAACAATCAGAATTCTCACGGCAGGCTCTAAATCGTTTTATTGTCGGATTTGTTTATTCTCTCAGCTTGGCTCCCTACCTTCACCACCAATTTCCCCTTTCCGCCTCTGCAGATGTTTGCAAACTCTTTACCGAAACTGCGGCTAAATTGCGAATTTATCAAATTTTTTTTCACAGATGTCCGATTGCCCAAGACGCCGACGAGCGATAATCTCACCCTCTGCTGTGGCGGCATCGTCTACATCCACCCCAGTAGGAAAGGCGCCGAACACCCCCGAAGTCCATTTTAAAGAAAATGAACTCGAAAGCCCTAATTGGCTACAAACCCTCAAATCGAAGTTCCAATGGCTGCACATCAAGAAGAAGCGGTCTCTGTCCTGCTCGAACGCGGACCGTCGCATGCACAAGTCTCCTTCAACCCCCTTAAAAGTAGGCGACCTGTCGCCTGGGTTACGACTGCGTAAATCAGGTCGAGATAAGCGATCACGGCACGCCAAGTCCATGTTCTTTGTCGATGCGAAGACCGAACAGGGTAGTGATGAGGAAGACGGTGGCTTCAAACTCTTCCGTCAGAGCAACTCCGAGTACTGCATAAATGCCGACACAGAAGAACTAGGAACATTCTCGCGTGGGGATAGTGGACGGTATGACTCGGACGAAGTATTTAGCGATCGAAAGAAAGAAAAGACAGTCGCCTTCAACGACCGGGACAGTGTGATCTCCTCTTCTAGTGGTGTCTCTGAGATGTCAAGCGAGCAAGAGGGGAGACGCCGTGTCTCAACAACAGATTCCGGATATGGCGCAGACCTTTTGAACACAACTGGGTCCTCGCACAGGGCACCAGCTGGTGACAAGTTTAATTCTTTGCGATTTCCTGTGCGGAACTCCGACTCGAACGTTTGTCGTGTGCCATCTGTTTATGACAAGAGCTCAGCCACCATTGAGCGAACGCTGAAAACTTGCAGTCTGAAAAGGAGCTGCTCAACGCCATCAAAAGACCTGGGCGAATTAAAAGACGACCTAAACGAAGGAAACTATGGCACCCTGCGGGGCGCGCCTAAAGAACCAAGTGGGATTTCAGTGCGCAGGAGCAATTCTCAGTGCCATTCGATTGAAACCCAGAAGCTAAAGTTGTCCAAATCGTCTTTATCTCTGAAACAGTCCCACTACGGCACGCTGGGCACTAGGCCAACGACATTATCTCGAGTCTCCGAGAATACTAAGGGCTGCATCGATCAGAAACCAATTATAGAGAATCTGCTGAACAGCGATAAAAACAATGTGCTAAGTGATGCTAAAACCGGAGAATCGGGGCTTAATGATCCGTCTTATGGTACACTAAAAGCTAACAAATTAGCGAGGGCACCCGTAAGGGATGAAACGGACTGTGGAACGCTTCGGCCGACCAATTTAGTGCCTTGTGGGGCGTTGAGGACATTTAACCGTCGTGAAAATATTTATGGGCGAGCAGGTGCTGGACCAAGCTTCTCAGGGGATCTTCCATGGCTCTCCGAGGGTCTGAGAGCGAATCTGGCACAGAATCTACCTACTCCCGAATACGCACTTGACGCCATGACCCCGTCCACGCCGTGCACCCCTTCAGTCCGTGATGATAGACGAACCCCAATCACCCCCCGAGCCCCCTGTGGTGCATTCCCAGGGACTCCGTCAAGACCTCTCCCCCCTATACCGGGCGAGCTGAGACAAATTATTAAAAGGGAGCCCTCCACCCCTCAACTGCAATTACAGTCGGACGCAGGGCCGGAGGATAGTAGTAACAAACACAACCCAATCCAACCCACTAATGACATCTATGATGTGCTGTCACGGTTCGGCAATCAATATCCCCGTGATTGTGGTAAACAAGGAAATGAAGGATGTGAGGTTATGAAGGGTGAACAAGAAAATTGTCATACTCAGGGAAACATGGCTACTGATAAAGCAAAACAAGACGAGGCCTCTAGGCATTTCTGTACATCGAGGGCGCCAAAGAAGCAATCCGAGGAGTCAAAGGTGAGCTATTTTCATTGCCTTTAAAGTCCTAATCCCAACATTCAGTGTACCTTCTCTTAGTTATCGCATGCCACAGGTTTATTTTGAATTGAACGCGATTGCCGGATTGGTGTTTTGGCTCGACAAGAAGAATCCGGTCTTGGTGACAAGATTATGTTTACACGCAGAGGGAATAAAATAAATTGTTCAAACCCGAAAATCTGACAAAAATAAATTCACTAGCCAACAAAAAAAATGTTTTGAGAGCATTTATGACATTAGTACTGATGACTGCTCTCAAAAGCTAGCTAAATTTTTTTAGTCTTTTTATCAGTGCCGCTGACGAGATTCCTTTCAAGTAGACCGGAATTCGTTTCATCATGAAAGGATTCTCGTCCCGCTATACTTTTTATCTTGTCGTCTTTACGAACGGAATACTTTCGAGTTGACCGGAATTCCTTTCTACTCGACGGGATTTCTTGTCAGTGTAAACGGTACATTATCATTTTAATTTATGTGACAAAGATCCGTTGTCCCCAAGTCCACCAACTAAACTTGGTCCTTCAGTCAATAAATTAGTTTTATTTTCGTCCCAATAGTACTAGGTTAACTTGGGCAGGAATTGGAAAACAACTAGCGAATACTATCAGAACCGAGACGACAGGTTCCCGAAACCACACTCTAAAAAAAAATCTTGCAGGATTTACTACTAGGATTATCTTGTCTTTATTGAGACAAGATTATCTCTAATTCGGATCAATCTTATCCGAGTAGAGATAAGATTAATCCCAGTAGCAAATACTGCAGTTAACTTTAATCCTTACTCAGAGAATCTTTTTATAGTGCATGTAGTCTCTTTTTGGTGTCCCAAAACATTAGTGACGGGATACCTATGACTTTGTAAAGTTTGTCCGTCCGTCTGTCTGTCCGTCTGTTAGCGCGATAGCTCTCGAAGGGGTTGAGATATTTCGTTCAAACCTGGTATGAGGATTCTTTGGGTCAAACTAAAGGTCAAGTTCTTATATGGGCTCTGTGACTCTATATTTAGGGATGGGGGTTTCAAGAAACACGGAAATATGCGTCCTTCTGACCAATGCGGCTTTCGGGCACCGCAATTCGGTTGCTGACTCGTGAGTCAAGCATGGTAACTGACTCGTGAGTCAAGCATGGTAACTTCCTTGTTGACTACGAAAGCTAACTTTATTCTGAATACCTTTTACAACAACTTGTGACATCATCCAAGAAGCGCCCTTAACAAAAGGAGCTTCTTTTTTAATTTCATTTTTTTGCGCCGACTATTTGGAATCTACTACCGTTAGATATCCGGAACTCGAATAACCTTATTTCCTTAAAGCGAGCAGTGAAAGGTCATTAGGCCATAGGACAATTATTTAGTGTTATCCTCCTTTTGACCCCTCCCCTGATTTTTTTTTCTTTCTTTTTCGTACCTTGTTTCCCTTATTCTTCTTTCTTTTTCATTTAAAGTTGAAACCATTGATTAATTTTTTCGTCTCCTTCCTTTTTCTTGCTATAGAGTATTCAGTTAGTTGATTCTATTTATTGTTTAACTAAAATCAGCTATTTTCCTGCACTAACCAAGCACTCCTTTCGTGCTTTCCTGACAGGATTGTTAATTGTGTATTTCTCTTTTTTTTTAAATATAGTCCATTGAAACTGAAACTGATGTAACCAAAATATTCATTCATTGTGACTAGGCTACTTAGGTAGCGGCGTGTCGCTTAAATGGCTAGGGGTTGAACACTTCATAACAATAATGAACAGAGTAATCAGGGACAACTGGGACAAGTGCTACTAGGTACGAAAGGTTTTTCAAATAAAGCACACTTTTCTTGAACTTTTCCCCCGCTTTTTAAAAGTTCGCAAATAAATTAATGAGCAGCTTCTGGGGAACGTGTTGATTGACAGTTACCAACTCGTGTTACGATTTACGGATTCAAGTCATCCAGGAAGTAAAGTTCATGGTTCCAGAACTCTGAAATGACAGTTATGCACTTGACATTTGTCACTTTAAGTACTTGGAACAGAAGCTCTTCACTTCAGAAAAAGACTGGGGTCATGGCTCGATTTTGAAGCTAAAAGTATGTGTCATTAGTTGAAAGCCAATTAGGTAATTGCCGGAGGAACTCCTTAATTACTCAGGCAAACACGAAATAAGTAAATCTCAGAACGATGTTTTCGAAGGGAATTGCAGAATTCCGCCATTTATATCGTATTTTCGAAGGACCAGTCTTACCTATAATACTAACGCAACCTACTTCTATAATCACTATATATATTTATAAACCCGGAAACCCCAATTTCGTACGGTACATTGTAGCGCTTCTGACTAAATCATGCTGATTTTCTCACTTGCCGATGTTGCTACCTACCTTCGATGTGTATCACGCTGTCGACGGTTGTCTCCGAGAAATTTTTTCCATCAGAAAAACCGGTTATGTATATATTTCACTGTCTTCGCTACAAGTCAACGGGTCTCGGAAAAGGCTGAAAATAGCCAAAACCATGGGTTATTTGATTATAGCCTAGCTTTATGTTATTTAAATATTTTAAACTACTGTAAGTTGAAGAGTAAATAGTGCGATGGGTCCTTTAAGGCTACGGATAAAATGATGAAAAATGGATAAAATATGGACCTCAGCTCAACCCAGGTGTGAGATCGCGGTAAATCGAAATTGAGCGCCTGTGCACATGACCCAAGGATTTATTATTACTATGATTTGATTATTATTATTTATTTGATTCCTTCAAACTGAAGAGTGAATATAAGATTTTTTAAACTACAACACACACAAAGGAAGTTCACACAGACCAGGCAAGTCTCTTATATGCAAAGTTCACTGACTGGCAGTGAGTCTACAGTCTGTCGGCTAGAACCCAGTTCTCAAAGGGTCCTCCTTCGTCATATTAGTAGGGCTACAAAGTTGGTCTCAGAGGATTAGTATCGCTCTTTCAAATGACTAGTGCGGACCACCTGTGGCGGGTAGCCATAGGGATTTCGGAAATTTAAGATACTTCACTCCTCTACCGTGCTCCCGAATACCAAGCGAATACCAAGTGGGGTTCTTGACACTACTGTCAGTAAAAGCATCGGAGTGTCTTGACCTTGACGGCTCATACCTCAAAAGACCTGGTGATAGGTAAGGACGGGCTTCTATTCCAAAATCTGTTATGTAAGAAATCCATAGCGTAATAAATCTGTGTTATGTAGAGCTTCCATTATGGTTGCGTTTTCTCAAAAATGCCTAACTCCTACTGCAGTCTTTTAAAAATATCAGCAAATTCCTGGTAAATGCTGAATAAGTCTGAAATCCTGCAAAATCCTGGAATCTCAAAAATCCTGAAAAAAAATCCTGCCGGGATCCAAAAACCCTGAATTTCAGGATAAATCCTGCAAAGTGGAAGCACTGGTGTTATGGACGAAAAATCTGCAAATGGACGATTTATGGGGATTTATGATACAGTCCCAAAACTCATATAATTTTGATGTGTCCGATCTAGCTGCTGAGGCTAGACGAGGAGGTGACGATGACTTGGGTACTGACGATGACTAGTTACTGGCCCACTGATTACTACAGTGATGTTGTTCAGCTTGTTTCCATTTTGACTGGCGTCTTTCTTTCTTCTTTTTCTCCTTTTTTCCAGTACTCCAGATGGGCACGTGTTATGCCGTTTCATATAGAGGTAATGAGATCACTCATTTGCTCATGAACTGTATAAAGACTACTGCAGAAGAAAAGCAGATCATAAATTCGTATTACGAAATGTTAGTATGAATAACCAGTATAAATATTCTTTGAGCCCAAGCTGACTTTGAAACATTTATTCAAACAACGTTTACAACGGATACGTCAGCTATGATTTTTCATCAGCGATATTTCGGCCCTTCTTGGCAAGGGTCCTCGTCAGGCTGTCAATCTTCTGGTTCAACTTCGGGGAAGGAAACAAACCTGTAATAAGTCACAGTAATTATTACAGGTTTGTTTCCTTCCCCGAAGTTGAACCAGAAGACTGACAGCCTGACGAGGACCCTTGCCAAGAAGGGCCGAAATATCGCTGATGAAAAATCATAGCTGACGTATCCGTTGTAAACATTGTTTGAATAATAACCAGTATGCGCCGTGTGGGGGGGGGGGGGGTGTTACAGATACATAGCGTGCTGACACAAATCTCCGAAAAATCCAACATCGTTTTCGTGCTTAGCTTGTGAACGTGTACTTCCGGACCCCGTTTATTCTTCCTATCCAATAGATAATTGTTTGCGTGACTTGGATCAGCTTGCATGTTGATGTTGTTCTTTCGCCATTGACTCCCCTTGTTATGCTTTAAGGGAAAGCTTTCGTACTTTATCGAAAGTTGAAGTATCTGCACAATAAAGTGGGCAAACGTGAATGGGCGAAGGGACATTCCAAAATGCAAAGCTTTGCGAGGATTTTGGGGGATCGAAGTGATTCTACAAAATATGTTCCAGTCGAACCCTTTTCTGTCATAAACTTGGTGTGGCCTAGAGACGTGGCTCTGTCTACAGTAGAGGTATGTGTGCTTCTTTGAACGTTAGTTAACGTTGCAAAGTGCAGGTATGCTTCCCTCCGCCTTCACGTAGCCTTAGAAGTTCTCTCTAAAGATTCACCTGTCGTTCCACAGATAGGCCACCCAAACACTCCAACCGTGACCTAGACGATACGAGGCTTCGGTGGCCAATTGAGATGTACATGAAAGTGTAAATTCAAATAATGCAAATAACGGATACGTCAGCTACGATGATTTAGCAGCGATATTTCGGCCCTTCTTGGCATGAGTCCTCGTCAGGCTGTCAATCTTCAGGGTCAACGTCGGAGAAGGAAACAGACGTGCAATCTCAAATAATGCAGACAAAACTGCAATCTCAAATTATGCATATAACGGATACGTTAGTGTTTCCTTCCCTGACGTTGACCCTGAAGATTGACAGCCAGACGAGGACCCTTGCCAAGAAGGGCCGAAATATCGCTGCTAGAGCATCGTAGCTGAAGTATCCGTTATTTGCATTATTTGAATATATGTTTCAAAGTCAGCTTGGGCTCAAGAAATATTTATCCATGAAATTCTGGTTAAGTTAAAGCACAGCTCTTACTAGAAAAGGCTTTTTAACAGTAAGATGATCCGGAAATACTGTATTTCAACAATACTCATACGTACCTTGTGAAACTGGGATTCTCTTTCTTGTCGACTCTGGCCGAGATTCACGTAAAATTACTTGATTTTCTTCTCGAAAAAGAAAAAAAAAGCGTGCCGTACTCAAATGTGAAGAGAAAGGGTTTTGCTATCAGGTCGCCTGAAGCCAAAAAAAAGTTAATGACTGGCAACGCTGGACAAATCTCGGCTACCGCAGAAAATTCAAATAAAGTGATTCACAGGGATTCAGGGAGCGAAAAAGAAGAGGGATCCTTTAAGATCTCACTAAAGATCTTATCGTACCAGTTTTCGACCACATGTATACAGACGCAGCATTCCAGCTCAAATTCTCCGGAAAAAAAGACGGATCAGGTCCTATGCACTAGTTCTCGCAGTGTCTTTCAGCAAGGGGCAGCAGATACTCAAATTTCTTACATGTAGCCTCGGAAATGGCGCTTTTTGAGGAGGGGGTACCCACCACCCAACTTAAATTTGGACATTTGCTGAAAAAGGCACCATCCCACGCTAATCAGGTTAATGTCGGAAATTTTAATCTCTGCTGCCCCCTGCTCTTCAGTGTAAAAGCCCACTACCTATTTCGCGCAATCTTGACTTAACTAACATCTCTAACAAATATGTATCTGATTGGTTTGTACAATCCGTACCACCGACTGAACCAATGAGAATCGAGGGGAAAGGCGGGGCTTAATCTTGAAAAAACTCTACGTGGAAGATTAAGATTTGTCTAGAGAGAAAAATCGTAAAACAGATGTGAAAGGAAATTCGAAAATGGGGAGATTGGTGATGGCGATTGTTGCTGAGAAGGGAAATCATGGAATAGTGTCAGGTCTCAGTTCTGCTTTAAGTCATCTTGAAAGCTGTTTTAAGATATTCTCTTTAGCGAGGGCCCTCCTGCCGTTGATGTCAATTCTCCGCTCCTAGACTGTCAGTACTGACAAATAGTTTTTACAACAATCTCAGAGGCTAATGCTCTTCCGTTTGCCAACTTACAAGGTGACTGATCATTTTGTTCTGAAGAACAAGATCGATCACTTTCAGCGCGATGAGCACTTTGTTTTACATACCGCCTCCACTTACTACACATGTCTAACTTTGATGGACTGTCACATTCTGTTTACTCCTAGCTTGATCTGATCTGACAACGGTGAAAGACGATATCAAGATGACGACCTTTACCCTGGCCATACCGCCGACAATATCGAAGTACAATTTCGTAAAAATGCTGTCTTCCAGATACAGAAATTTCTTTAAATTTGTTTTTTTGTTTTACCTACATAAAAATGACTTCAAGACGGAAAAGTCAGCTAGGATATTCTTCAGCGATATTTCGGCCCTTTTTGGCAAGGTTCCTTGTCACGGTCGCGTTCTAGGTGGAAGAAAAAAACCTGCAATAATTAAATTAAAAATTTTTTTTTTTTTATGTTTTAATCTTATTTAATATTTCCAAAAAATGGTAAGCTTCAGGCTAAAAATAAATTAAACATTTTAATTTTTGTCTGAATATATGTTTTCAAAAACAGTACCGAAAATTGGTAATCTTTCAAGCTTGTCGCTATCATTTAACTTGTAAGGAAAAAGATTGACATTGAGAATCACCTCACAGAAAGCTGTATTCATGGATTCAAATTGCTTTTCTTCATATCGTGTTAAATAACTTCTTAGGAAAGATTGAAATTGAATTGATAGCGGGCCCTTATTTCAGACTACAGGAGTGCTGCGTGAAGCCGCCACCCTAAACTCCTATTTTTGGGAAATGACTTAGGGAAAAAGAGTAAAGGCTGAGATAAAATTCAGTGGAGTATCCTGAAAGGAAGCTTAGAACCTTCACTTTCTGCTGGTACCATAGTTTATTTGTAATTGTTCAAGGCTAAGCTGGAGAACAAGAAAGAATATATGCACCCAAGTGATCATGAAGTCGCCCACTTTGCTAAAAATAGTATTTTGCTACATGGTGAAGTTAGAGGCCAGCTGTTTGGTCAGAGAGGTTCCTTGACCTTTTGCAAATAACAAAATTTGCTGTTTTCTTGGAATTCGCATGATTTTTCTGGGGGTGGCAGCTTCATGATCCAAGGTGGCAGGATCATGTACCATGGCCAATTGGGGGGTGGGCGGTGCCATAGTAAGGGCAGCTTCATGCAACACTCCTGTAACAGGAAATTAAATCAGAATTCATGGACTGCTTTAACGTCATTATGATTTTTTTAGTTTGTAAATCGTTGTCTTATCCTATTACTGCTGAAAGAAAATTTACATTAATAACCCATTATATCAGACTGACAGACAGTCATATACGATTTCATGGATTGCTGTAACATCAGTATCATTTGGTTAATTTCTAAGCTGGTTTCTTCATGCCTTGTCAGAAAACGTCTCAGCCCTGCACATTTCACTGACAGAAAATTATACTGGAAATCATGGGTACAACATGGTGTAATTCTGTTTCCCTTCTAAACTGGTTTTCTGCATGACCAATGAGATAATTCCTGAGGGAAAGATCGACACTAATCACCCCTTATTTCAAACTGACATACAGTTATGTATTATCCGTACCGCCTATGGGCGCATCGTCCCCAACCGGGGGCGCTATAATCGTAAAGCTTTGGGAAAATTGTACAGCACCTTCTGCGCTCCTTCTATACTATTTCGTTCTGGTGTCACTCATGTTTTGCGAAAGAAGGAGATAAAAAGATGAAATCATGTTATTTTAAATATGCAAAGCACCTGCTCCACTTGTCGAAATTATGCCATAACCATACTTTGACGGAGAAGTTCAAAATTCAAGATGCAAGTGTTACCCTTTTGGATGTTTCTTCGTCACTATCAAAAATCATTGACAACAGAACCCAACCAGCGCACGACCTTCTACACTGCTTCCTGGCCGACGATTGAAATTAAGTGTCTTTTTGTGTATGTTTATGTGTTTTATTTACTTTCTTCATTTACTCCGCTTTCTTCAAAACGGCGGGTTATAAATAAATTACTTACTTACCTACTTATATTTTACTCCGTATATTACAAGATGCCTTCTTAGGGGGGCCGTTAATGGTAAATTGTTTGCTTAATTTATTTGTTTTGATGAAATTAAAAAAATGTCTATGTCTAGGGAAATGTTGACATTAATAACCCCTTAGGTTGACAGAAAATTATATTGAAATCGATGGTTCCGGATAACATTATTTTCATATCGTAGGCCGAATTTATCTGTTTTCAAATCGAAATTGTAGGCTACTGTCGTTTTGCAGTTAGTTTCTTAATCCTAGACGAAATAAATCAGGAGATTATTGATATGATATGATATTTATTACACTAAGAGCCCAAGGGCCATGGCAATACAAAAGAAAAATACATAACCTACAACATAACTATAACAAACACTTAAATCTACAAGAAAAATTCTCTGTGATTCATAGCCAACTTGAGGAATCTGCCCACTTTCCTTATAGTGACAAAACATTCACTCTTCAGCATTCGCTCCATCCATTCCTGATCACACTCATTTACTCCAAATATTTCTCTTCTTAAATCATTCAATTCCCTACATTCACACATAATATGTCGCACGCACTCATTCATATTTCCACACATGGGGCAGAAGTAAGGACCAATCCTCCCAATCGGCTTACCCGTGTACCTCCTCCTATCCCCCAGAGGTAAAATATCAGCTCGCATACTAATTATTAATTTCAGTTCCTCCCTATCTAAACCCGCTTTAAAATAAACACATTCACCCCATGTCTCTTTCGCCTCTGTATAAAACCTCAGAGATTTTGAACTATCTCTGTCAACCTGCCACCTCTGGATTTCCTGGTCCCTAAGTATATTTTTTACTTCTTTAGCTACTGTCCCTAACTCCAACTCATGACCCATACCCTCATTCCACTTATCACCAACACCACACTCATCTAAAATTTTCTTCACTTGGTAAGCCCATGATATATAATAACTGTTTCAATACAGGCCAAGGAGGTAGCCTAGTAAATCAGAAAAGTAAATGCAAATTAGGCTAAAAGGAACCATGCATCTCCGTAAGGAATGCCAAAATTAGTCTAAAAGGAACCATGCATTTCCGTAAGGAATGCCACATTAAAGTTTAACTGAATAGGCTGAGGTAGACATTCCAGTTACCATCACTTCTTCACTGAAATAGGCTTGAACCCGATGAAAATCCGTTAATTCGTTGTTCCGCTATTCACATAATCGATTTTCATCGAATAAACTTTTTCTTTCGGAATTGTAGCTCCATGTGCTTGTACCTCTATGCTTGAAATATTAGAAACAGCAACGATAAACGATTGTCGAAAGTCGGTTGTTGTCAGTTCAGTTTAATGCAATCCAGTTCAAGACTTTTAATCCAGCAAGAAGCATATAGTAACACTACAACAAACAAACACAAGTAAGCAATGTAAGACTACATAAATTAGCCACATCCTTCGTTTTCATACATTTTAACCCAAAATAGCAAAGACAGGTTAAGCCACGGATTAGATAATGCCAATATTATGCAATTTTGCGATAGTAGCCACCGATTTCTCAGAGATGTTCGATGTGCAAATCGCGAAAAGTTCAAAACGTGGTAATCATCGAACAACTCTCTAGCAGTGCAAAAACGCGGGAGACCATGAAGAAAACCTAAAGCTGTCATTGTAGGCATGTCATTGAGCGTGTTCCATCCTACTTACCGTAGTTACTACGCATGACGTCACGAATTCTGGCTTTTCGCCGTCAAGGCTGGAACGATTTTTCTATTTTCCAGCAGGATCTCACGCTAGGGGTGAATCCGACCAATCACGTTACAGAGATGCGTAGTTACTACGCTTACTACGGTCCCGAGCATGGTAAGCAAATAGTAACTATTAGTTACTATTCCGACAAGGTTGGAACGGTTAGCGTAGTAACTTTTCGTGAGGATGGAACGGAAATAGTAACTATTAGTAACTATTGTTAGAAGGGTGGAACACGCTCATTGTAAGCATTGAACAACTTGGCTGATCCTTATACTTCAATTTATCTAATTAGATCTGAATATTTAAACTGGAACGTATATAGCTAGATTGCGAAAAGTTCATAACGTGGTAATCATCAAACATCTCTCCAGCAGTACAAAAACGCGGGAGACCATGAAGAAACCTAAAGCTGTCATTGTAGGCTTGTCATTGTAAGCATTGAACAACCTGGCTGATCCTTATACTTTAATTTATCTAATTAGATCCAAATATATAAATTGGGAAGTATATATTTAGATAACACCAAGACCAAACTCACTGACTGGCAAATGTCAACGTTTCGTAACGTTCCATTAATTTCACTCTTAAATTCTTTTGATAGTCGGTACCCGTTCCTTATTAAAGGACCACTTCTTCGCTATTGTTATTTTCTGCATAATTTAGCGTATCAACTGCTATGCTGACAGACATCGCTGGATTCCTACCACTCAGCCGATGAAAAGCGATCTCAGCACGAGTCCCCTTTCATCCACTTCAGTTGTTAGATTTTGATCGTGCGTAGCCATGCCATACTTATGTCTGGACCGTAGGCGGCCATGGCTTCTTATAATAGTTTCGTCTTTATGTATCAAGACAATGTGGTCGCATACCGTCCTATCATTTACTTGGCCCTTCTGGGAGCTCAAAAGATAGCTTTGTTGTCCTCCTACTTCACTTGGAGAGTGTTTAAAGCTGGAGTGGTTGGTTTGGGATGAGTGTTCGGGTCTTCAGTCGTATGATCTCTTGAAGCACAAGTCAGAGTAGATTGAGCTTCACTCTATCAGGTTTCTATCTTACCTATAATACCGATGCAACCTACTTCCATTATCACTCCATATGTTTCTAAACCCGAGACTCCAATCTCGTACGGTACATTCTAACCCCTCTAACAAAACCATGTTGATGTTCTCACTTGCCCTGTTTTGCTACCTTCGATGTGTATCACGCTGTCGACGGTGTCTGCGAGCAGTTTTTCCATCAGAAAAACCGGTTGTGTAAATTGTTTCCTTGTTTTCGCTACAAGTCAACGGGTCTCGGAAAAGGCTTAAAGCAGCCAAAACCGTGGGTTATTTGTCGAAAGCAAAGTCTAGTTTTAAAGTATTCAAATAATTTTATATACTGTAAGGTGACAAGTAAATAGTGCGAGGTCTCCTTTAAAAGATGACAAACCCGTCCCGGCTGTTCAGGCAAAATCAGTCTCTGGTCTCATGGAAAACATGGAAAAACGTGCATAACCGATGTTTCTGACCAATGAGCTCCTTATAAGCAATAAGGGAATGACTGAACCCCTCGGAAACAGACAAACACGACAATGCGATGAGTAGTGAAATTAGAGCGGACAAGCATTCATAGGAAGTCCAAAATCTTGTAAATGAGAATAATTTGAACGATTGAGGGACCTACAGTGATTCAGTAATATAGGCTAACACACAAGCTCCAGCCAACTCATTTGATTCCGCGCTCGATTCTGCGCTAAGGTGTGTGTGTGGGGGGGGGGGGGTATATGGCCGTGAGTATGGGTAAATGTATTAGTTATCTTGTAAGTATTAGTTAGTTTCGTGTCTGTGTCTATTTCGTAAATTTGTATTCCACTTAAGCTTTTAGCTATTTGGAGTAACCTTGATTGATTGATTGAAAACAGACATAATCACTACTTTGAAACCTTTAGCATCCGGTTAGCCCGTCTTAAAGTTTCCGCCAATGCATGTTAACGCCGTAAGAGTTCCCATGAAGTGTTCGATAAAGTGTTCGTCTCTTCATCATCGTCAAATGTATTCCTGAATATCTGTTTCATAACATGGTAACGCAGGCAGGACTGTCAACTTTAACAAATTATAATTCATATATATTCATTTTAAAAGTTTTGCAACTTCATACATTTAATAACATAAAAGCGGTAGGTGAAACATAAAAATATAAAATATGGATACTACTAGATTAATTGTCAAAACATTACAAAACTGCAAACATTGCCAGAATGCTTGACCTAATGGCACTAACCAAGCTGTTTCAGAAACGATACATTCAATAAGTGCTGCAATCAGGGGTGTCACGACTGGGGGGGGGGGGGGTAGAGGGGGAGCCCCCTCCCCTCAATGATGTCGGACAGTCGGTAAAAAAATAAGCGAGTGCCGCGATTTTTCGTCAAGACAGTTTATTTTTTTCATGAAAACAGTCAGTTTTTCTGAAAATTGGTCGATTTTTTTCAAATATGGAATTTTTGTTATTGAAAACAGTGGTTTTTTTCTGCAGAAAAAGTCGGTAAAAATTACCAGCCAGTCGGTAAGTGTCTCGTCCCCCCCCCCCCCCCAAAAAAAAAAAACAAAAAACATTTTGGCTAGTAACACCTCTGGCTGCAATCATTGAATATCTTTGACAAAAAATTGGATTAAAACTTATTACTCCAGCATTTTTGTCGCTAAAAAGCCGGCTTTTGAAGTCGGACAACAACCTTATCAAAATAGTTTCTACTCCAGTTTTTGAACTTTCATTGCCTTTGCGGAAAAAATGGAGTGATGAACTGGTGGTTCTTTGTTTTTATTACATATGTAGTTATGTGTAATATGTAATAATAATGATTTTTTTTCCTATTTTTTATGGCTACGGCTGAAGTAAACAAAGAAACTTCCAGCTGCAAATCCTGTGACAATCCTAAAAATGTGTAATGCAACTACCCATCTCTGAACATGTATCCATCTCTTTCAACCGAACTCTGACAACCAAATGCAGTATATCACACTATAGGGGCCATCTGCACTCATCTATCATCTGCATTAGACCTGCTGGACACTCCAACACGAAACATCGCACAATGAGCTTGAAATATGACTACCCACCTTCATAAGGGGTAGGGGGTCTTAAAGGTCTGGTGGTTAGCTTTGTTGGTAGGATCTGTATTTTTATAGGAAAGCTGAGTAGGTGTTGTTACCCTACAGTCCTCAAGCATTGATTGTATCATGGAGTCGCACTTCCCCCAGGGATTTTAGTCAACTTAAATTACAGCGAGGCGATGTGTTTTTTGTAAGTTGGGTGTATAAGAATATGCACTTCTGTATAATACTTGAACCTCGCCGAAGAATAAGATGAAATCCGAAACTAGACAATTTCACGCATCAGGATGATGCTGGAACGATGTTCGGACCCCTCTTGACTACTTAATCACTCGGGTCCTTGCTCTATACATATTTGGTGTTCACTTTACATAATGAGCAAGGTGAGTACGAATAATGATTTTTTCTTATATCCTCGTATCACATCCACTACGTTCCAAGTTTACCACTAAACGCAGAACTGTGGCACTGACTTCATCAGCTGAGACCCCCCCCCCCTCACACTGAAGGAGGTTCCCTGAAATGTTATCCTTTTGCTTCATAAAGCGTAAGTTTATGGACGCTTTTTGGTGTAAGCTATGTACTCATCCCGCTCGATCGATCACGATCTAGAAGTCGAGTTAAGCCAAAGATAGACTATTATATTTTTGAATTTACTGCTCTTTTTAATCGGTGGTTTTGCACCCTTTTCCAGCCATGCCATGGCGTCCCAAAAGTTGTGCATTACTTTTGTCCGATGTGTGGGAAATCAAATTAATGTATTTTCCATTTAGTGGGTGAATGTCGAGGGGTTACCAACTGTCGGGCACACTCTTTGCGGGGAGCCGGGCACACTCAATTGTCGGGCACACCTGTACCCCAATTTTGGGAGTTACTAACCCCTTGGTAAATGCCAGGATTTAAAAGACATGAGGAAGGGAATCTTCGGCGAAATGGTGTGGGCGAGGAATGGTCGAACGTTGGGAATTAAAAGACGGGGGAAGAAAATTTTCGGGAAAATGACTCACATGGCAGATACTGGGAGTAAAATTTTAGGGATATTAGAAATTTGAAGTTCTTATCTCGTCAACTGTTCTTCTGACCCGTCTTCGGAAGTGGTAGTTGTCTCAAAGGTCTGGTCTCAAAAGGTCTACCTTTGTTGGTGAGATCATTTTATTTTTACAGGAAACCTGAATTAGTACTTTTGCTATACAGCGGTGCAAGAAACGAACGCCCCTTAGCAATTTGGATCTACTGAAATTATAGTGACCAACGAAGTTGGTAGGATATGCAATTTTTGTAAGAGTGCTAAATAAGTACTGTTATTTTACAGCCTCAAGCCTTGTGTCGCATGCCCCTCGACAACTTTAATTATATTAAAATGACCGCGGGTGTGTACCAATCTGTTTCTTTCGATGAGATGTTTGACATTACACGCGGTTATATTACGCGTTCAGCATAGTGCTTGCGCCACTTCGGTCGGAGGTCTACATTTTTCCGAGGGGTTACTTACCCCAAAATGGCTCAGTTCACGGCGCCCACTGTGTCCAGCCAGCGTCCAGGCAGGCTTGGACAGCGGTGTCCAACACGAGATAACTCCTCTATTTTATCTTGCTCTGTGATCTTCCCTTTCGGAGCCAACAATAAGAAATAAGAAGTATGACGAACCAAAAAAAACAGGAGCGTCTAGACCCGTCTGGATGAACTTCATCTTGTCTGGCCACCACATTCTTAAACGACCTGTCTTACCTATAATACTAAGGCACTACTTCCATAATCAATCCATATATTTCTAAACCCGGAGACCCCGATTTCGTACGGTACATTCAAACCCCTCTAACAAAGCACGCTGATTTTCTCTCTTGCCGTGTTTTACTACCTTCTATGTGTATCGCGCTGTCGACGGTTGTCTTCGAGAAATTTTTCCATCAGAAAAACAGTTTATTCAAATTCAAATTCACTTTATTAATCCAAAAATTCTTCATTGCGAAAAATAGCATAGGAAAACGTCAACAAAATTTCACTAACGTACAAGTACATACTATACTAAAAACTTCATGCAATATACAATTTGGGTACAATTTTGGCTAATATTATATACAATTTGTTTCTGTTACAATAATATTCAATCATCGGGTCAAATACTTATGACTACGTGTAGAAACAACACACTGAAATCACTATTAATAAAACAAATATAAACTTGGTCACAACTGATAAAAATAACAACAATATAATCAACCAGAGTTAAAATGGCGAATAAAATATGGCGCAAAAGATTTCAGATATCGCTCAGATGATTGAGATGGAGGGAGCTTCAGCTGGGGTTTACTAGCAAGTTTAGCCGCTCTTCTTGTGGCCCTTACGTCTTCCCGCTCTATGAAATCCGGTAGTATGTCCCTGTGATCTATGAAATCCGGTAGTATGTCCCTGTGATCATCGGAGTTTAGTAATTTTTTCCCGAAATTCATGACTAGTTCGTGACGTCTTTCCTTTAACGTTTGTAGTTTTAGGACTTCGAACTGTTTCCCTGTTTTCGCTATAAGTCAACGGGTCTTGGAAAAGTGAAAGCGCAGCCTAGTTTTAAAGTCTTCAAATATTCTAAAATACTGTAAGTTGAAGAGTAAATAGTGCAAGGGCTCGTTTAACCTCGTTTGACCAAGCTCTCCTTGCGATGCATGCTATGTCCTTCTAGCCTGTACTTCAATCTAGCCTGTATCACAAATACAGATAAATGGACATGGAATACCACCGAGAAACTCCCATTAGCCTACTCCTTCGTCCGACCACTGAGCCTCTGAGGCTATCTGAGTCTCTTCTGGTGATTAACCTTTTTTTTATCTTAACCTCCTTTGACTGAGCTTCCGGGTCAACGAACGCACCCCCCCCCCCCCTAGCCTTTACCCAAGCTCAGAAAAATAAAAATAAATAGACCAGAAATACCGCGGAGACACTCCCATGAGTCATCCAACCAGCAAGCCTCCAAGGCTATCAGAGTCTCCTCCGGTCATTAACCCTTCTTCTTCTTCCAGGAAAAGATTCCGTCGTTTTGCACCGTGTCTCGCCAGGCCCGAGGCACCAGTTATTTCATTACGACTGCGACGTTCGAGAAAGGTCCCAAAAAGAAAAGTCTAGGATTCAGCGTCGTCGGGGGCCGCGACTCCCCTAAGGGCAACATGGGGATTTTCGTCAAAACGGTCTTTCCAGGAGGCCAAGCTGGAGAGGACGATAAACTGAGGGAGGGTAAGGACTCCTTTCTGATTTTTAATTGGACTGGGAGATTATATAGAAACTTGAAATAACAGATTGCCGCAGTTCAGGGTAAGGACTGCTTTCTGACTTTTAATTGGATGGAGCGAGGACTTGCTTGTGTAGGAAGTTGGAATAATAGATTACCGGAGTTGGAATTAGTTGCGTTTTTCATCCGAATTCTCCTCGCGATACTCCTGCGAATTCTACTATTTCGCGTTTTGGGACTATTTAGATGAAGTGAATTCTTCTTTTCTTGGGTTTTTGTCAGAATCGAGAACGGGGAAAGCCTCGCGATTCTGCATAACCGAGAAGTTTCTCCGATGGTGAATTCTCGATTCTCCTCTCTGCGTTCTCCTCCTGATTGGTCAAAAGAGTTTGGGCGTTCAATATGCATAAACACGTATACCGGGTTGCGGAATTAGTGTTTTTGTCAAAAGCGAGAATGGAGAAGTCAGAGGAGCAAAAACGGTAATTTGTACGAGAATCGAGAATTCAGAAGCTAGAATTCGGAACGGAGAATTTGGATCAAAAACGCAACTATTCAGTGGTTTTGGGACGATGCGCGCTCCTCGTAAGACTAGGCGAAGAAGACGTGTCAGAGATGGTTTTACACTTGGGACTGCGGCAGCAGAAAAAAACAACCAAATAGCTACCAAGATTACCAATGTGTACGAGCCATACTTTCCTGCTGCATAAGACTCTCCATTACCATGAATGCCCTAACACCCGATAAAACAAGGGCTGTCCACCTTGTCAGATTTCCAATAGGTCAATCAATAATAAAACATAGATGGCACTTTACATAAGGGACTTGTACACGATTCAGATCACTTCGTCTTCGGGCGGGATCACTGTCCCTATGGCCGGCTCCTTCCAGATTATTGTAGTGGTTTGCCAACTCTATTCACAAGCCCCTCGGTAGCTCAAATGGTAACAGCGCCTGCCTTGTAAGCAGAGGGTCCTGGGTTCAAATCCCGGCTGAGGAGCATTTCTGTCTTTCAGTTAACTACTTATGAAACAGGTCAACCAACTTTATTTACACGGATAAAAAATGTAAAAGAGGAAACGAACACACTAAAGAGAAAAATATTTGTTGTTTAACGACCGCCAAATAAGTAAATAAAATAACATAGACGTAAGCATGACAAACTCACGTTTTTAGCCTTAAGAATGGACACCTGTGCTTTCCGGCGAATTTAATAATAGTGCGAACACACGATCAGGATCGGAAGCTCCCGGACAGGAATTCCTGTCCGGATTTTTGGCACCATCATCACTTCCATATGGAAAAGTTGAAATTTTGTCAACTTGATGATGAGAGTGCAGGAAATCCGGCTGGGCGAACTACGGCGAAAAAATAGTTTTCATATTTCTGTGCAGCATGTCTTTTTACCCCTAAATCAACTGTCTCACTACCTGTTAGAAAATTTTGTGTTCGCCCCGTAATTTGAAACTCCTGTCACCCCTAAATTTTGAGCTACAGAGCCCATCGACGAACTCGGCCTCTCCCTTGTCCCAAAGAGTCCTCGCACCAAGTTTCATCAAAATATCTCATTCCCTTCGAGAGCTATCGTGCTTACAGACGGACGGACGGACAGACGGACCAACATTTACGAAGTCATAGGTATCCCTCCAATTATGGTTTGGGATCCCAAAAACATGTGGTTTGAGCTCGTTGAAGGACATGTCGTACTTCTGATATTAATTCATTTTACTTCAGTAGTGTTTCAATCTATTCTCGTTCCTACGATTCTACATTTAGTGTTTCCTCAAATCGCATTGTCCAGCGACAAAGGTGCCAGAGCTCCTGTAGAGATCTCCTCTATTGTCATTACACTGATTATCACTCTTGACACGCTTGTTCTCTTCACGTGACGTATCAGGGTCCTTGTCATGGTTTCCGAGAAGCTTCTTGGTCAGCAGGTTATTCATATTTTGGCAAACAAAATCTAAAAAAAAAGCGAAACCTTGTCTAATTTCCGTAAGCATAGCCACGTTTTAAAGTAGTCAACAATCTCAGAAAACTTAACGGAGAGACTATATAGTACGAGATTCCTTTTAAACCTCAAATTACACTATAAACAAAAAAAAAATCTTGCAGTATTTGCTACTGGGACTAATCTTGTCTCTAAAAAGATAGTCTGATCTCTAATTCAGATTAATCTTATCTCAATAGAGACAAGGTCAATCCCAGTAGCAAATACCGCAGTTAACTTAATCCTTAATCGGATAAACTTTTTACAGTGCATATGCCTATCTCCTTTGTCAATTCCACTCACACCATTGAAGTCACGTGCGGGCTCATTTGGTTAGAGATATAAAGCTGGCACGTGGCACTTTGCTACTGCCACGTGGGGTCCATATAAAAAAAAAGACATAATATTCAATTGATCCTGACTTGCTACACTTTATCTGCTTTCTGCTTTTGACACATTCCCAAGGGACAGGTCCTGTTCATGGACGTCTCTAAAGTGGTTTCTAGCACACTGGAAAACGGTCTGCAGTTGACGTCAAAAGCATTTGCGTATTTCCGGCCACAAAAGTTTTTGACTATAAAGATTATTAGTTCCACATGGGAAAACAAATTAAATAGCCTTAAAATTGAGAACGAACAGGGGAGTAATAGGGTGGTGTTGCGCAATGCGTGAAAAAGTTTTTCTTCCTGCGCAGTAGCAGTAACTTCTCACAAGCATATACGTATATATATACATTTAACCAACAAATGCACAAGGCGACAGTGGAGTAAAAGGAAAAAAGAAAAAAAAACACGAGTAAAAATCAACATATAGCACGACAGCTTTGACTGAGTTTCTAACTGGACCGGAGCAAAATAACACTAAGGAGTAGCGTCAAGACTTATGCTTCCAGTGCTTTGCAAACGTGCCATATTTTCCTAGCGCCGCCCACTACGCTTGCGGCATTTAAAGCGAGACAACTTGCGTGTATAGACATTTCTAGTAAAGCAAAGGTGCGGTCTGCACACACCAAGGAAACAATGGAGGCTGTATCATTTGTTTGCTATGTTCATAATATGAAGTTATCGGAGCCAGCGCTGGTGAACGACTGAATGAGTTTCAGTAGGGACGTTCTCTATCGCTAGTGGTGCTAGTGTTGCTGCTATTCGTGTGTGTCAATTTTGTCAAGTCTTGGCGCTACTCCCTAGTGTCATTTTGCTATAAAAAACTGACCCTAACAATATCATGAACAAGATCATGTACATTAGGACATGAATAGAATGAAATGAATAGATGATCTGGGACAGCGAACTTCCTAACAATGCTTCTCTATAAAATACAACATTTTACGTTTTTGGAAACAATTAAATTGTTCTGAAAAGAGAAAAATGTCAATTATTTTGCCCATTTGTGTCTTTTAATAAGAAAAATCATTCTGTCTATCTTTACGCAATGTCGCTGTTTTCCCAGTTATGACCCAAGAACAAACAACATCTTTGGCAAATCTTTGTATGCGAACTGGTTTTGTGTATGCTATATTGCTCCATGGAAGTTTGTTTTGCTAAGATCAGCGAATGTTCTCCGAAATATTTCTTTCTTCCATTTGTAAGTACTAATGATTAAGTATTTGATTCTTACGTCAGAATTTTTCGTCAAACTTTTTCACTTCTCGGAATTTCTCCGGTCACGAAAATCCTGTAAATTTCAAATTGAATTCTCTTGCTCAACGTGCGGTGAGTTTTAAACTAAAAGGTCAGCGCCTCTGCAACTGATATTGGTCGTCTTTGGCATAAACATGAACAAACGTGAGAGAAGAAAGAGTGCGAAGGAAATGGTGAGAGAAACTAAAGTGGTAATCAGTGGCGAACAATGGCCTAAGCAAACTAGGCAGCTGACTAGGGCCCTAAAGTCGGGTGGTGGGCAAAGTAATATCATATGTAGCCTAAATGTAAAAACTATTTTTGTAAGCAAAGTCGGTACTTGTCTTCTAAGTCTTCTTATCTATTTTCTAAGACATATAACAAAGATCACTTCAAGAGCAAATCTTATTTGCAGTATTTAAATCCGAAGAAGATGAATTTCAAATTTTATTCAAATAAAATAAAAATAAATTTTTGTTTGCTAAAGGGGCACTTGCTTTAGCTGTCTAGGGGCATTGGACCTCTACATCCGGGACTGCTGGTAATGAATGAAGTTGATCCTGAGGGGAGAGCGAGGGGTAGACGACTCTATTTTTGTATGTACACCATTCCGGAATAACCTAATAATCCTGATCATTCCGGATTATTCCTAACCATTCCGGATTATTCCTAACTATTCCGGATCATTCCTAACCCTCTGTATGGGATATAATTCCAGTTGAAATTAGAAATTCGAGTCATCTGGCATCCTTCATGGCTACAGTGAAGAGATTTTTCCTTGCAAAAGGATAGTAATGATGCGTGAGTGTTTTTTGTAAGCAGAATGTTTGTTGTATATGTATGAACCGTGTATGAATGGCATGTAGAATAATATAAAAATAGTGTTACCACATTATGTAGAATAGAGAAGACTGCCACCTAATAAAATTTAATCTAATATAATCCATTCCGGATTATTCTTGACCATTCCGGATTATTCCTGAATATTCCGGATTATTCCTGACCATTCCGGATTATTCCTGACCATTCCGGATTATTCCTTCGGGACGTGTACACCATTCTGGGAGAGTCGTCGACCCCTCGGGGGAGAGTGTTATACAGTAAAAAAGAAAGCTTTCTCACTTTCTATGAATAAAACAACTGATGCCTTGGACATACAATCATGGTCGGGTGCTCCTGGGATGAAATTCCTTCCCGGATTTTCGTCACCAATATCACTTTCATATGGAAAATCTGATTTTTTTTTTTTTTTTCAATCATAATGAAACTGATGAAAAATCCGTCCGGGAAACCCGGATCGTGTGTTCGCGCTTCAAATGATTAATTGAAAATTTACCAACAAGCGTATAGAGAGAGTATGAGTGAATAAGTGAGAGGCCTTTACTAATTTTTGTATCAATAAATAAACTTTGTGATGTATCAAGTAATGAACAAATAATAAATAAGTGGTAAGAGAAGCCAGATTTTTTTTTATTTAACAAAAACTTATTCAATAAAAGTGTGTTGAGTGGGGGACTGGGCCCCTCGCACTGTTTACTCTTCAACTTATAGTATTTTGAAATATTTGAATACTTTAAAACTGGGCTGTGCTTTCAACAAATAACCCACGGTTTTGGTTATTCTAAGCCATTTCCGAGACCCGTTGACTTAAAGCGAAAACAGGAAAATAATGTACATAACCGGTTTTCTGATTCAACATAGTATTTTGAAGTATTTGAATACTTTAAAACTGGGCTGTTCTTTCAACAAATAACCGACGACTTTGGTTGTTTTAAGCCATTTCCGAGGCCCGTTGACTTATAGCGAAAACAGGAAAACAATTTACATAACCGATTTTCTGATGGAAAAACTTCTCGCAGACAACAGCGTGAGACACATCGAAGGTAGCAAAAGGCAAGTGAGAAAATCAGCATAGTTTTATTAGAGGGGTTAAAATGTTCCGTACGAAATTGGGGGCTCCAGGTATAGAAATATATGGAGGGATTATGGAAGTAGGTTGCGTTAACATTATAAGTAAGACAGGTCCTTTAAAGCATGAATCTATACCCGAAAGATTGCATATGAATTCGCTTGAATCAAGAAAACAGAACAACATAGCGGGGAGAGACAGCATTGTAGTTACAACTTTTCACTGCGCAGATTTTGCCTGACATACTAGTCGATATCGCGGCCGAGCTCATTTGACAGAAATAACGCATTGACGTAATAACGCGACGACGCTGTTTCTAATTTCGTCCTTCATTTGTATCAAAAGAAGCTCGGACCACGACGGATGTAGCTCTACAGCCGAACGCCAGGGATGGCTCGTAACCGGTGCCAGGGTTGCCACATGTCGCACGATAGTGTGAATTGTCACTCTTTTTTTGGTTTTGTCACTCTTGTCCTACGTAGGACATAAAAATCACTCTATTTCAGAAAACGACCAAATTTGTCATTTTTGCAGCAGGGATTCCGACCATAAGTGACTATTTCGAGTGTTTTTCATGAAATTAAAACAAAGATATGTCATTTTTACAGAGGCAATTCCGACCAAAAGTGAACATTTCATGAAAATAAATTTCACTCCTAATTCAATCTCTTTTTTGGGCCAAAAGTCACTCTCTAAGTATTTTTGATGTGGCAACCCTGGCCCGGTGTCCTGGTTCAAGAAGATGTACAAGTAAGTAAGTAAGCTCTGGCGCGATCTTTGTGAACTACTATGTCACGCGGAGTCTGTGCAGCGAACATTCGTAACTACTCTACCGGGACAAAAATTTTAAGATTCCTCTTCGTTTTTTGTTTCCATATTCAAGTGAGTATATATGCAACCTCTCAGTTGTAGATACGTGCTTTGACCAAAAAGTACCAAGTTTACTTACGCAAAACTGGCTGCAAAATAAGTGAGCGAGCGTGAAAAGCTTTTGCGCCACGCCTCAACTTCCATATAGATTTGCACATCTCTACTACCGGAGATTGGGTCTAGAATTTCCAGCTTTATTAACTTCACGTTCCCCGATATTTCGACCTTAAGAGCATACCGGCATTTTCATTTCCGACTCGATCATATCTCAGCGATTTTTCTTCCATTGGGATCTTCCCTTCGGGAACCAAATTCACTGACGTTGGTCTGTCTGAGAAAATCCACTTTTCAGTATTATAATATATAGCTGTAAAAGAATGGTTTAAGCAATTTATATTCCAGAATCAGTAGGTGACGTATGATGGTTAAAGCACAACTCTTACTTGAAATGATTTTTTCACGATCATCTGGCTCAGAAATATTGGTTTTCAAAAGTACCGCGTGAAATGAGCGATTTTCTTTTTAGCATGTGTCGACTCTAAACGGCCTTCCTGCTTTCCGACGCGGTTGCTGGACGCGAGATATTTCAAAACTGAATGCGCAGTGGTTAAACAGTAGAAAAGTAAGCAAAACAAAAAGAGTCCAAAACAGAAGGTAGAACTGATGGTCTACCTTGTCTTCCAAAATGAAAACTATTTTTTAAGCTTCTCGTGTCCTTATCTGTGAAAGAGTTGTCGCCGGGACTGTAAGTGTTCAGCGAAATTTGTGTTGCGTGACGTGTCAAAACTCGGCTAAGACGAAAAACCGCTTCGCTAAAAATTCGTATCTATAAAACGAAACAACGGCAAAAGGCGGGGTTATCTATAATACTAATGCCACCTACTTCCATAATCACTCCATATATTTCTAAGCCAGGAGACCGCAATTTCGTACAGTACATTCTAACCCCTGAAAACCACGCTGATTTTCTCACTTGCCGTGTTTTGCTACCTTGGTTGTCTGCGAGAAGTTTTTCCATACAAAAAACCGGTTATGTAAATTGTTTCCGTGTTTTCGCTATAAGTCAATGAGTCTCCGAAAAGGCTTAAAGCAGCCAAAACCGCGGGTTATTTGTTGAAAGCACAGCATAGTTTTAAAGTATTCAAATATTTTAAGATATTGTGGAGAGTGGAGGAAGAGTCGTAGTCCAAAGTACAAGAGATTTGACGAAAAAATAGAGAAAAGATGCTACGCGGGCAAAACAAAAACATTTGCTCTGGTTTTCTGATACAGTTTAACTATTTAAATGCCTGCCAGGGATCCGGCAACCCAACCGAGGATGTTGAACAGCGTTATTCTTGATTCCTGGAATCCTTTGACAGTCTAAGCAAAACAGTCTCCATTCAGCCATTAAGTAATAGTTTAATCAGTCATTCAATCAATCAAATTTCGTACCAAATAGTTTAAAGCTAGAAGAGGTAAACGGGCGAAATATTTAAACGATGAATCGGCTTAAAGGACGCCTCGCAGTGCATAGTGTTTCTGCTCAGATGTTCTGAAATAGTTGACCACTTCACTACTTATCTATGCAAATGCGCTTCAAAAAACGAGATTGGGCGAATCGATGGTGGGCAAATCAACGGGTAGGCGAATCGACGGGTAGAAGAATCGACGGGTGGGTCAGTCAGCGGTTGGGCGAATCAGCGGGTGGGCGAACCGACGAATATTTTGGGTCTTGTGACGGTTAGGCGAACTCTCGGAAAAAGTGGGAAACGTGACGTATTTTTTTGGCATTATGACGGGTGGGTGATTGGACGGGTGGGCGAAAAGACGGGTCCCCAAATTACACACGGCTTCGGCTTTTTTCAGCCTCTTTCAAAGTCCGTCTTTGATGACAATCTTGGAAAAAATTTCATAACTGGTGTTCGGACGGATAAGTTCCTCGGAAACAATGACCGGACACAGGATACGTCACGTAAAGAGAACAAACGCGGCAAGCGTGAAAATGACTGTATAGAGGAGAGGGGATAAACGGATAAAGTGAGAATATTCATTCATTCATTTATTCGGTACTAGTAAGACTACAGAAAATAAATATAAAGCAAGAAACAATACCCCCTGAAGCTATCTTGTTGGGGGTCCACTACCTATACACTAACCTACACTACAAAATTCACATTACAATAATTACATCACATTACAAGCATAAATAAACTACACATACAGAAGAATATTAACGGCAAAAAAGAAGAAATATACATTTAAAAGAAAAAAAAGAGAAACGGAAAAGAAATAATAGACAAAAACACGGAAGAATTATTTAATTTTTCTATTTACTTTTTATCAAGGTTAACTATAGAGAAAAATAAATAAAAATAAAGATGAGAATAAAAATGAAAGAAAGAAAAGCACACAAAAATGACACAGAAAATAATTGGCAAATACGGGTGCATTACCTACTGGTGAACTTGAGTAGATAGGAGCAGACGCTGGAAAACGAGAATAGAGGAAATACTAGTAAAGTAGAATAAATTACTATCATAAGTACGACGTGTCCTTTAAGCAATCTTAGTTTAAATTGTGTATATCGAATTGTATCTCCCTATTCTATCAGGACCATTTTACGTGATGTCGGGAAATAAACGCATTCATTCCTTCTATTCAAGGGACGTCAGCAACTGAGGGAGCTGACAGTCTTGCTAATAGTCGAACGCGGAAATCGAATTCCCGAAGAAGATTAAGAATCGATAAATCAAAAAACAAAATGCCGCGTTGGGGAAAACGAGACAATGCTGGGAATATTTCTTCTTTATCTCCCTTGGCACAGGAACAGAAATACTGGTGGAAGGCAGGGTTGACACGCCATACTAAATAAATCACCTGCCCTTAAAAGTAAACCACCTAAAGAATAATTGCGGAGAAACCCCGCCAAAAAGTTTAAATTGTGGATTTCTTATGTGAAAATGGCAAAAGTTCAGTAGTTATCACCTTACGCCGCCACACATACCGGATTTCGAATATTTACATGGTTGTATTCAGTAAATTTTATTTTTGTTGTTGTTTTGTTTTATTCCACTTGCTTTCTCTTCTGAATTGTGGGTTAAAAAAAAAAAAAAAAATTTACGACACAATAAAGAAGTAGAGTCAAGACAAGGACAAATATAATCCAAATAATGATAATCCAATCCCGCCGTATGGGGTCACAAAAACATTTTAGTTCTTTCGCTGAGTCCTTTCAAGCTGTTACGCTTCCGTGTAAAATTAAATTACGAAGAAAGAATAACTAAGCATACAAGAGAGTTGCTGTATTCCTGAGTGGCCTTTACAATGTGTACCGTGGCTCCTAGAATGTGTATCCCCTGTCGCGGCTAGAACAAATATGGTAGTGTAAGCACATACTTCGTGATGTCATGTAGTATGACTAGCTAATGAAGATGAAAAAAAAATCTCAGGAAGGACACACCCATGAGCGCAAAACATTTAGTACTGCTGCCAACTTGGTAATCAGTAAACATAGACAGAAAAGAAGAAGATATAGAACATTCAACTGCTGTTTATTTTTTGTCCCGACGCGAACAGCATGATTTTTTCAAAACGAGATACCAAAGGATCCGCAGTCCGGCTGAGAGGAAAATACCCTCCGTCGCTGAAACACTCCATGTGTCAGCAGGGGCGTCGCAAGTGCATTTTCGGTGGGGGGGTGCAGAGCCAAAATTTTACCGAATCTTTAAATTTTTTTACCGAATCCTAGAATTAAGAATTCGAGCTTTAAATTCTGGAACAGAAGCGATTACGTAGGAAGAGTAACAATAAAGGGCAGCATGAAAGACGTTAAGCCAACTATTAGGCGGCGTTTTGGCGAGGCCCACATGTAGAATATATTGCCGGGCATGATTGCAGTAACAGCTTGTATCTATTATAGCCAATATAAAACTAAATTGAGCGCCGCAGGCGAAATTTTTTGAAATCCATTTTTTTTCTTTATGCTAAAATTTAACTGCTTCTGTGACAAATTCTGTCATTTACCGTTGATTAAATACCGAGACTCTAAGAAGTTCCAGAAACCGGACGGAGCTACGTTCCGGCAGCAGCAGCAGCAACTGTAGTCTAGTTAATATACCACCATAATCAAACAAAGTGAGCGCCGCAGGCGAAGATTTGTGTTTAGTTTTCCTGCCAAATTTAATTTCCATCCAAATTCTAGCTTTTAATGTTTCAAAATCTCAGTCCTAAAACTGGCTTAAAACCCCTATCAAATGACGTGTCCTTCCAAAAAATAGAGAATATTACGAAAAGTGCTGCAGGCGGAATTTTCGAAATATTTATGATTAGATATTCTTTGGGGATCCAAAATAAAAGTAAGGACTATCGATGGTATCATAGATCATCCCTTTTCTCTGCGACCAGTGCTTCACTCGACCTGTTCTGAGGGTCGTGGTAGCTTCCAAATCCTGGCAGTTATAACGAATAAATTACCGAATCCCAGTTATTATACCGAATAAGTTTAGACCGATAGCATGTTCGGGATTCTGTATAACTAACGTATCCCGGTTACTATACCGAATTGTTTTGGTGTCGAAAGACTACCGAACAATGTTCTTATTCGGTATACTTTTGTCGAAACTGGAACAAAGTCAGGATTCGTGGTTAACTTCCTAATCCTGGAAATTATACTGAATAAATTACCGAATCCTAATCATGATACCGAATAATTTTGAACCAATAGCTTATTGGGGATTCTGTGTAACTACGGAATATCCATAAATATACCGAATAGTTCCAGCATCGAAAAATTACCAAATGATTTCAGTGAATTCTCTCACCAAATTCGTGATAACTACCGAATATTGGCAATTATACCGAATCCCCATCATTATACCGAAGAGATTTGTACATATAGCTTATTTAGGATTATGTATAACTACCGAATCCCCGTAACTATATCGAATAGTTCTGCTATCGAAAAAATACCGAACGATTTTGGGCCTCCGGCCCAAAATTTTACCGAATCTCAAAAAGGTGGGGGGGTGCTGCACCCCCCGCACCCCCCCCTTGCGACGCCCATGTGTGTCAGTCTTAGCCGTCTCTGCAGTTCTGTCACCACCGATCGACCTGAGTTGTTTTCAAGGTCGCAACCAAATTCACCTGCAGTTAATGCTTCTTGCATTGGGCTTGACCTGACCATTTTTCGAAAAAGTGTTGCCAGATCGTGGTAAAAAAAAAAAAAAGCCGCGGCCTGCGAAAAATGCGCAAAAAATCCGCTTGAAAAATCTACACCTACCAAAATCGTAAAGACTATCGACACAGAACCCCAAAAATTGTTTCGACCCTTGGGTGCGACGAGTAGAACGACGACAATTTTTCACATCACGCCCAAAAATGCGCCAGTTAAAAAGAAAAACAGCCACTTTCCCGCCACACGCCAGTTGCAAAATATTTACGCCAGTCTTCGACAAAATCCGCCCGTTTGGCGTAAAATTTGTCAATCTGGCAACACTGCTTCGAACGATCATGAATTAACTCGCAACTACCAACCGCCTGAGCACTAAAGGTTCCGAGTGCAAGCGACGAAGCAAGCCCCCCGGGATAGGACTGCATCGTTTGCTGAAGTAAGAAGCAACCTGGGCAAGTAAGTACTTGATTGCCAGACTCTCAAGTAACAGGAATACTGTGGAACAGATCGCTATTTCACAATGTACGCCACTAAAACCTTTTCCATGGGTAATCTGCCAAAACCAGTGAGCCATATTACGCGGATCTTCGCAGGTGGTTCCAGCTAAGTACTGGAAACGATTGCAACAGTACTGTAACCACACGACTGTGAACAACTCACCCATCCTGTTACTCATCGCCAGCCAACCATAGAGGAAAAGATTTTACGCAATTTTTGAATCATCAATTCGCTTCTCTTGCCACTCTTAGGAACAGGTGTTGCAACTTCCAAGACAAAACGTTGACGTGGCTTTTCCTGTGGGGCGTCTACTGGAATTCGAGAAATCTGATCGAACTTCCTCAGAAATGCGTTCAAATCCCGCTAGAGGAAAGGTGAAACAGCGTACCAGGGTCCAGGAAGTGCTCAGGCTAGAAGGTTAATAGTGAAGATGTTGAATCATCTTCCAGAGAGAATCAGGGAGTCGGAGAACAAGTTTTTGTTTAAAAATAGATTGAAAAATTATTTTTTTGATAGTTTTTAAATGTGGAATATTTATTTGGAATTTTATTTAAGGTGAATATTTCATTATTATGATTAGTGGATGAGGGTTAGGTTGGGTGGTGGTGGGGAGGGGGTAAAGAAGAAGAAATGAGAAGGTTAAGACGAGAAATGCGTGTCATCGTTTGTAATAGGTGAATAAAAGTTGTGCACTCCCGCCCAGGAGACGGTTGTGCCCTTCTTGGAGCGGTATGTTTGTTGTTTCGTTGAAAGAATGTTGAAATTAAAATGAATTGAATTGAATTTGAAGTATAAAAAGCCATCGGAGACCTTCTGCCTAGGCAAGCTCGGAAGCAGCCTAGGGGCCCCACACTCAGAAGGGCCCCTTTTTTAGTAACACCCCGGCACCTTGTAATTACATGTAAATGTGAAAATTATTATATTTATAAAAGTGTAGTTAATATTTATCTATTTTATTTCCGAGTTTGCTTGACTGTTTTCTGAAGTCAAAGTACGTTAAATAAATATAAACAATAAAAGTAAAGTCTGTATTTTGCTAAATTACCAAAAAAGAGGAACAGACCAAGAGCAAAATACGGGGACGCATTGGCGAAAGGCTATAAGAACGTACCCAATTCAACTCGGTCAATGAGATCGTTTCTTGTCCGGTCAGTGACATTGGCATTTATTGGAAATACACAAATCGTGATCGTTCTGATTCATGTGCTGAGGATCTTACAAGAATTACAAGAAGCACGAGGGGTTCAGGCCAGGAACAAGAAAAGAAAAGCTTCAAGTCCTGTTAGAGGATTATCTGTCATAGATCGCGACAAAACCAACCAAATAACCCTTTTCCTTCATTTCCAAAAGATGTTGTCACAAATCCCTGTGGCTTAAACAAATTCGTGCCTATCTAAAGCCTCCTGATTTGTCGATACTTTTAGTAAGAATTCCAACCGTGACTCCTTTGAACCCCCCAAAAGCCCTATTCTACTCCAGAACCTTATGATAAAATCTTAGGGGGTGAGAACTTCCCGTCCGGTAGCTAACGATTCCCGAGTTCAGAAGAAAACAAAAATTCTGGGATTGTAACATATGTAACGTATGTTTCCTGCCATGGCCCTTGGGCTTTAGTGGAAATAAATTCATTCATTCATACCATTTTGAAAACCTCGATGGGCTTACTAATTTAGCATTCAACCTTTAGCTTAGCAACAGCTTAGTCGGCGAAGCCGAACAAAGGTTGCTGCAACACTTCACATTGCCCAGGCATCGTAGGCCTAGTTCCATATTCAGTTTTGCGCCTGGTCAACTAGGTTTCACAGTGTTTTTTTTTCATGGGTAGATGTGGTCGCCTTGGAAAGCCCTCCTCCCCCCCCCCTAAATGACGCCCCACTCCTACTCCATAAAGAAAAATTTCTTATCAGTATTTACATAAGAACATTGTTATAAATGTACTGCCAAACTGTTCTGACCAGCGAGCTCATGGGATGAAAGAATATTATAAATATTAAACATAAATACTGAAACAATACTGGGAAGTAAATAGTCCCTCAGCAAGGAAAATCTCCATTCGAGGCGCGAGGCTAATATAGTCACTAATTGTGTTTTTTTTTTTTCTGCGATCTTTCCATACTTGTTTCTTTTTTTGCTCTCTTAAGTGTAGTGAGCACGTAAACCGAATTCATTCAGAATTATGTTTTTCTTCCAATCAATCATTACCCATATAAAAGTGGCGCAAACTGTGCCCATATAGAGAATTAGATAAAAAAAGACTGAAAGGAAGAACGAAAGATATCACCAAAAAGGTAACAGAGTGAAAGCAAAAAAAAATCTTTACCTGAGCACAGGCCCGTATCCAGGAATTTATTTCGGGGGGGGGGGGGGGGTTGCCTGCCGGTCGGACAAAAAAGTACAAAAAAGACATAAATCAGAGGGAAAAGCCTACAAAAATGAGTATTTTTGTGTGTTTCGGGGGGGGGGGGGGCCAACCCCCTAACCCCCCCCCCCCTGGATACGGTCTTGCCTGAGCATATGAACCCGAAATTTCCCATTCAATTGACTTAACAAACGCCATCTTGGAAAATGTTCTATCCCCGGAGTATCCAACCCCCTAGAAAAAATACGGAGTAAGCCAATAATCTTATGAATTGGAGAGCACCGTCGATCAATATTAGGACAAGAGGGTGCTGACAGAGGGGGAGTTCCCTTACGAAGGAAGGGGATGAAACTAAATTATTTTCTAAGATTACTGCAAGGGTGACAGCCCTAAGCCATCGTTCGACATATATAATAAAATTCCTTGTTGGGTAATGAGGTTGGGGGGGGGGTCTCCCCCCCCACACTTTTGTATGCTGCAAGAGAAGGTAACTGAGCTGCTCTTTTAAATAGTCTTCGTGTACGACCATTTAGCTGAATCACATACCTGCAGGGACCCATAAATGTCCTGTAATGACTCGCCATTCAAGGGGCTTGTCATTTCCTATGCTTCTATGTTGCTATGTTCCCGAGCCTCACCTAGTTTCCAAGAATTCCGCTTGGGTCGAATCGGCGTTCTTGCTCAGATAGACAAAATTTGTTGGCACAAGGCAGGACTATTCAGCATGCCACCAGGTACCTAAGCTAAGACAAAATATCCAGGATACTCTTCCATTACAGAGAAATATTCCTAGTTCAGCACAAAAGCTGCGAAAAGTTTTGTCTATCTGGATAGTCTGGTATTTTATCCCCGTGGGTAGTTCTAGAACTATCTGACGCTCGGTCAAGAGTGCATCAGAAATCTCTTATTGACAAGGCCCCTGAATGGCGGGTCATTACAGGAAGTGTATGGGTCCCTGATACGTGCAAACCTTTTGCGGGTTTGGGTAGAATAGGTAACATCTACCTAAGAGAGATGGTTAGTTCTTCTCATTATTAACGGGAAGCAATTCCAATCTCTTGCCGTTTACTTAAGCGGAATTCACACAGAGGGCGTCTAAATTGGCAGGCAAAAATAAGCCTCGCATTGTCTAGGCAAAATTACAGAGCATGACAGACGGGAGCGAATTCGCCCGAATTTTATTTCCAGAAATAATAATAATAATAATTTTATTTAAACCCTCCATACAAATACAAGGTAAATGGTCTGAGGAGTTGGTAAGGAAAAAAAGAAAAAAAGAAATCACACAACACTACGAGACAAATTAGGCTGCGATAACTAAACATACCCAAAACAAAAACAAACTTAAGTCACAAGATTACACCAGGCTAGCCTGTAGAAAATCGTGCAGTTTTCTACTTCGATTACATTTTCTTTTATTCCATTGTGATTATACTCCTCGATACCAAAATCTTGAATGACTGGGTAGCTCTGAATTAAACGGATAACCTGTTCTACATTCATCGTTTCTGGATTTCAAATTATTTGCCAGGCGTTACGATTTTTTTCGGCTCGGAGCCGAAGCATGACGGAGCGTTTTTTTCTGACCTGACGATCCGTTTTTTTCACGCCTCGCATTACGAGTATCGCCTCGCATTACGAGTATCGCCCGGCGTTACGGGTATCGCCCGGCGTTGCGAAATTCGCTTATGTGTGAACTGGGCTTTACATTTCACTTTGCCAGTTTCAGTCACATCTAGACACTTATCAGTATAATTATGCTATTATACATCATAATCATAATGGTATTTGTATATACGTTTGTTAGACCCATTACGTGTTTCTTGCTACTAGCAAAGTTATCATTATTATTTTTTGTCATTAACAATAATTTGTACCCGTACAAGACGGAGTAACAAAAAGAAAGGACAAGAAACAAAAATACACAATGAGTCAGTTCTGGCCTAGAAACACTGAATCACACAGGTTAGGCGAGATAGCCTGTACTTGGTGTAAATATTGTATGCAAACATGGGCACAAAAACACCATGAAATATCAAAGGCATTATTTCCTCTCTGATCCTTTTCTGTCCTCTTGGCTATGGTATTATTCAAGATCTGTCATTTCGGGATTTCCAATTCCTTTCGACTGTTATTGTCTGAGTTTCTTCGGCCGATTTGGTTCGTGTCAAAATAAAGCATTTCAGGATCAGTAGGGATTTAAGAGGGCTAACACCTGCTTTCGGAATACAGGTCCTTTTGTGCTTCAAAATGGAATTTGAATTGTCTGGGCACTTGCAGCAAATGTCAGCGGTATGGAATCAACAAGAAAACATGTGGAAATCCTGTTTGTGAGCTGACTGTCGTTCTTCTGTCACAGGATTATGCATCAGGAGTCCTTTCCCCGGAACAAACAAAACACTTCTGTAGCTTGTGTACTTCAGCAGACTTCAGTTTCCGATCTTTGCCCACCATGGACGTTGAACCTTAAATGCTTGTAAAATACAGCTTGGCTAATTTATTAATTAATTAATAAAAAAAGAGATTAATCTGGGACTTTTCTCCCGAGGAATTGCCTACTCTTGATTTTAGTATACAACAAGTGCCCTTTTCCTGCACCGCTTGCCATGTGTTACAACATCAAAATCAGCACGTTTAGAAGCGGGAATCGCCTAATTTATGGCCGGTGCCTAATTTCGGTCGATGCCGGGAAAGGGCGTACAGCAGGTGCCAGGGCGTGGGCAACCCCTACTAAATACATCAACTGTTAGATACAACAGTACAGTTTGCATGACCACAATCAATGAACATTAAAAAGGATGCACGTAGGCGTTACGACTGAACAATGTTTCAGCCTAGGTTTCGGCAACGTCTCGATTAAACGAAAGTAAATTTTTCTGTGAAACGGTATCTTCAACTCAGAGCTTGGTCACACAGGGCTCAAAAAGTCGCCTATTCGACAAACAACTGAAAATCTCTAGGGGACGTAAGATGATGGGCTTTGTGGCAGCTCGGGGAATGGGGATAATGAGCAGACTACAATTACGGGTCAATTAGCGTTCCTGTAACATAACTATACACGCTGTTTTGCCGTAATTTAACTCCTGAATTTAAAACGACAACATTCAGAATTATTTGTATCTTGTTCTTTTTCTTTTTTCTACTTCTTCTGCAACCAAAAAAGCCAGAAAATAAGCCAAGTGTGACCAAGCTATCAGGTGGACCATTCCACAGCAGTTGTCCAAGCTCGTTTCTGAAGTCTAAAGCCATAACTGGCGAAACACCCTCCTCTGTTCACCCCCCTCCCGCTCACCGTGTACTTGTTATTTGCCCAGGGTCGGGCTTAAACAAATTAGTTGAATTACACTGTTAAAGGACCCGCCATACCCCTAACGCCAATGCAACCTACTTCCTTAACTACATTCATTTAATCTCAAACCCGGAGACCCAATTCTCATATGTTACATTCTACCCAATAACGGCACCACACTAATTTTAGCACTTGCCACGATTCACTATTTCTCGTGCATATTATGCTCCCGACGAGTGTTCGCGTATCACGCTCTTGATGCGTGAAACCGGTTATCTGAATTCTGCCGAGATTCTGCTAGATGTCAGTGGGCCCGGGAAAAGGCTTAAAACAGACAAAGCTGTGGATAATTTGTTAAACGCATTTGTTTAAATAGTATTGAATATTAGAACATATACAGTAGATAGTGCGAGGTGGGCTTTAATAATCCCGTCCCCATCACCCTTGTCTGGTTCAGGACCCGTTTCCAAAGGCAGTCATTTGGCCAGTAGAAAGCATCCAGCCGATCCCTTGGTAGACTGACTTGGTTTTCACGATTTGCTGCCAAGGAATGACTAATATGATTAGTAACCTTAAATTACCTTAAATCGCACTTCCAGCGAGATAAGGTGGTGTGATCCTCCTGTAGAGTCTCTCGCTGGTTGGCGGCTTGATTGTTAGATCGTTGTTGTTCCACTCCAGTGTTGCCGACATTCCTTGGTTGGTAGATGTTGTTGTCACATCGGCTCACTGGCATCCCAGTGCAGCCGACATTCAGCATTTCGCCAGTCCTCGTCCACACTTTTTTGAAGCCATCCAGGGTAGCAGCGTTGATGTTTTTTTTAGGAAAGTTTGTTCCAGAGTGGTACAACACTCCGTACAGAGAAAAATCGCTCGCGTCGTTTACAGCTGGTCAGTTGCAGCTTCTTGGAATGGCCTCTCGTCGACTTTCGTTGGGAGCTCTCGAATAACCCATGGATAATGTTGGAGTCTAACAACTGTATTAATATAGTTAAATTAGTTTAGGTTCTTCAACAGTAAAATAACGGTTTCAGCAATTTCGGCACAAAAAAACCCTAGACCGTATGTTCAGGATCACCGAGGCCTCGTGCCATCTCCTTCGCGCTCCTCCGAAAGACATTTACCGAAGCTTGACCGGAATAACCAGACAAGATATAAATTTACGGTCAACCTTAAGTCAGGCCTGAACAATCTCACTTCAAGACACAGACGGGCCCCCCTACTGCAGCGCGTCAAATGACCGGGACATTGCGGTAATCGTTTTAATTGGCATCAGTTACAAAGCAAGTCATCTGGAAAATGTAAGGGATCAGTGACAACGCTGTCCACTTGGACGCGAGCGTCCAATTCAAATGTGGCTTACAACACGGGGGTCTCGAGTATCAATTAACAGGGCCAGAAATTAACTCCTGTGCGGTCACGATGGGCAGGGTGTCAGGTTTCATCAGGCGTATAGGAGTTCGAGTCTGTTCGAGTGGCAGGTCTTAACAGATCTCAGACCTGCATCTGACAAGCGCTGTAGATATATGGGGACAAGTGCGTTTCTGTTTCCAGATTGACAGACCCTAACCAACCCTTTTGCCAAGAGGTTATTACAAAATATTGCCACCCAGTGCACCTCAGCCACGACAGGTTCGCTACAGGGGTTTCGTTAAAATCCCTAGTCCATCCTGTCCCCATATTTGAAAAAAATGTGAAGGATCGAAATCCTTTGCAACGTTGCAGAATGTTTACGCAATTAAGATACAACATAAGATTTGATGCAGATGACGAGCAGGTCCATTAGTTCGAAAACCATTTTAGGGCTCCTTTATAACGCTGGGTAGGGAAATAACCCTTTTCTCTTCCCCCACTCCGCCCAGGGTGGGAGCATAATAGATCGATCATGGACTTAATTCACTCCAAAGTGAGAATTAAGGTAAATAACTAAGGTAATCCGCCAATTAGTCCATCAAACACAATTTGCTACCCTATTGAACCAACATTTCTACCTTGCATGTATTCACTGCCTGAATACTGAAGTATGACGTCACTGAGTTTTGTAGTAACGTCACTGAGTTGGAGGTGGAGACGTAGCCACTTGTCTTGGTTCATTCCAAAGCAAGAACAAATGAAAAAGAAGCTACGCGGAATAAAAATAAAAAAATAAAAAAAAATACTGAAGTATGACTAAAAAGCACTTAATGTTAGTGTATTTTCTTTTGTTCCATTCTTTTATGCTCACCAGGCTTCATTATCTATTAACGCGGTGAATAAAAATCAAATTTAATTTCATCTGCGGTGATTTGGTTTACTTCATTCACTTAGTTGTTACTTTTAAGGAACGTAACTTCGGTGAATTTTAATCTTTGTTATATTGACAAATAGGAGCACTCTTGTAATGAGAGTCCACTTTCCCTCCCTTTTGTTCATGCAGTTCACCGTCTGACTCGCTCTAAAAATCTGACACGCTACCTGCCGAAAGGTTGCCACGTCTATCTCAAATGAACTCGAATATAGACAATGCTCCATTTCCATCTATTAACTATTAAAAACATACATTACACAATTTTAACTATTTCAAGGCACTGGAGTTCCCATGAGGGATCAACCCCCTCCTGAAGTATAGCTTGTAGAGGAACTCCACTAAACACAAGCATAGCACTTAACAATTACTTCATATATCTATTTGTACGATATATAAGTTACATTTCTTCGTATCAAATAAATACCTTAAATAAACCTGGACCTTAACCTCCAAAATTCAGGTGACATGATGATCAACACCCGTCTCTAGAAGGTATGATCCGAATTCTGCGCAAGAAGTAGACGAAGTTGAAGGACCTGTCTTACATATAATACTAACGCATCCTACTTCCATAATCACTTCATCTATTTCTAAATCCGGAGACCCCAATTTCGTACGGTACGCTCTAACCCCTCATAACAAAACCACGCTGATTTTCTCACTTCCCGTGTTTTGCTACCTTCGATGTGTACCACGCTGTTGACGGTTGTCTGCGAGAAGTTTTTCCATCCGATTGTGTAAATTGTTTCCCTGTTTTCGCTGTAAGGCAACGGGTCTCTGAGAAGTCTTAAAACACCCAAAACCGTGGGTTATTGGTTGAAAGCAGAGTCTAGATTTAAGTTATACAAATATTTTAAAATGCCGTAAGTTGAAGAGTAAATATTGCAAGGGGTACCTTTAACGGATTATCTTTTCCAGGTGACGAAATCCTCGCTGTTAACGGCAAACCACTCCAAGGACTCAGCCACGCCGAGGCCATTGCGGTCTTTAAAGAAGTTCGCTCAGGATCGCTGACTTTACATATCGGCCGACGAGCTAACAAGCTCAACCAAGTCCTGCTCCCTAGTGTGTAATACAATGTTCTTCACGCTATTTTCGTATTCTGTTTGTTGACTTTAGTGCAATTCCCAGATGAGCGTCTTCCTTTAAGCCATTTTCTTGCCTTGACCTCGCAACCTTTCTCTAGGTAAACTGTAGCTTTAATTCTAGGTTCGCTTTTCACAGCTGCTAATTAAGATCGTGACGTTCAGCAAAAAATCCGAATATTCTGGTCTTTTCGTTCCGCTTGAAAATCAGTCCCACACCTTGAGGTGACACTTTTAATCCGCCACCTTTAATCAGGGTTGCCAAGAGCTCGACTCATAAAGTGTCACAATTGATGACAAAAAGGTGCTTTTTGACACCACGAATTTTTGTTCCACTGCAAAACGCGAATTATTGGAAATAACTGAATTTGTAACAACATTTTTTAAGACGTCTTAACTGTTACATCACAGTTTTTTACAAAAATTTAATAGGAAATGGCTTTATTGGAAGCCTCAAACTATTTTTGTGTCCAAAATCAAAATAAAGCATATGTTTCGGCAGTGTTTTGGAGGCGGTAACCCGTCAGTTTAGTAAAGTAAATGAAAAAGTGCTTTTCTGACCTAAAAAGTGTCATTCGTAAGAAAACGTGTCACTTTCAGAGAAAAAGTGTAACGGTATCACCCAGACGCAAAAAGTGTCAAAAAGCACCAAAAGTGTCACACTTGGCAACCCTACCTTTAATCTTGTTCAGTAAATCTTCCGAAAGACATGCTACTCATGCTAGTGTGTAGCGTGCGAGCCCACGCACTGTCAGAAGTTTCTTAACAGATAACACGAGGATGCGCGGTTTCAACAGACAATGCATAACATATAACACTTCGGATGTTATCTGTGGTGTTTGATAACGTTATGCATGAAATGTTGTGCATGACACGCTTTGTTAGGAAGAGCCAAAAAAGCATCTACTGACTTTATTCCTTATCGTCATGATGTCGGAAAACTCAGCAGATACTTTTTGGCGGTTTTTCGGTTCTTCCTGATGGTAACACTTATTATGCATAACATTTTGAAACACAACAGATAACATCCGAAGTGTTATCTGTTACGCATTATCTGTTGAAACCGCACATCCTCGTGTTATGCATCATCCAACTTTTGACAGTGCGTCGAGCAGCGTGACTTTAGAGTAGAAAACTTGCGTCAACCCATTGAAAAATCGCAGACCTAAGGCAGCTTCAGAAGTAAAATAATAGAAATTTGAATTACCATTCTAAGAGCGTGTTCCACCCTTCTAACAATGGTAACTATTATTTGCTAGTTTCGTTCCAACCTCGTTAAAAGTTACTACGCTGACCGTTTCAACCTTCTCGAAATAGTAACTAACAGGAACTACGTGCTTACCATGCTCGTGAGCGTAGTAAGGGTGATAACTACGAATCTCTGTAACAGGACTGGCCAGATTAGCCCGTGGCATGATTTTTCCCCGAAAATAGGAAAATGCGTTCCAGCCTTGACGCCATGTGACGTCATGCGTAGTACCTACGGTAAGTAGGGTAGAACACGCTCTAAGATACACAAGTATTCCTTCAGCTCAAGCTGACTGCGAAGCATATCTGATGGTGCTAAATGAGTAAGTCAGCCGAGACATCTTCCAGCAATATTTCGACCCTTCTTGACAAGGGTCCTCTTCACTGGCGATCAAATCTGGTGATAAACACTCATTGATCCGAAGCTGACTGGGAAACATAAATTCAAATTATGCATAAAACGAAATACGTCAGCTACTATGCTTTGGCCGCGTCTCCAAAATTAAATCTCAGGACTAGCTCTCTTCCTTGCAGCGGTATTTAAAAGTAATTTCCCCGAATAGGATATTTATAGTCGGTAGAAGCTTCTGTTATTTAATGAAGGATCGTTCCTTCTCCAACGTTGACCCTGAAGTTCGACAGCCAGACGAGGACCCTTGCTAAGACGGGCCGAAACGTCGCTGCCAAAGCGCAGTAGCTGACGTATTTCGTTTTATGCATTATCTGACTCGCTGGTTCGTTTATCCAGTTAGAGCCTGAAAAGAAAACTTGCCAAGGAGAATCGACGTACTGTTAGAATGAATCTAAGATGACCGTTCCGTTTTCCACCACCAATAACGTGTATTATACATATGTAAACTGAGTTAATCTTTGGGCATTAGGTTGTCCAAATCTACTTCTCGTCTTCCAAATATAACATCACAAACACACGTTTTCATCTAGCCCTGGTCATCGCAGTTTGATTTTCTTCCGCCAGTATGTAGCATAGGGATATGTTTATTTGAACGTGTGTTCATTTTGATACAGTGCCATTTTCATACACTTTATATGACTAAAGTCAACTACCAGTTAGCCGATGTAGCCAATTAAGGGTACCCTAAGAACGCCTGAACAGATGTTTATAATCCTTATTCTACCGTTTAATCCAAAACTGAACTGTTCAAATTTAAGTACCTAACTGTTCAAATAAACATACCTCTACTTAATCTCAAAATTGACCGCTGTGTAGACAGGGAGCACTGCATTCCAACTATGTTTGGGTTTCTGTCATTACCCTAAATATCCTCAGTAAGAGCATTGCAGAGAACTCCGACTGATAAAGCTGTTTCTTCAACGGCTAGGACTTTCCAGTCTGACTCATACCTCCCATCTATAATTTGAACCACCGGTGCATATTACCCGAAACTTTGAAGTTTGAAATGTTGGTATTTCTTGGGATCTCATAACCGTTCTGTCTTTTGTCGATATCGTTTGTTTATATTTGCACATGTTTCATTTGTGTTAATAAACTTTCTTGAGTGTTATTCATTGGAATTCCGTCCAACCATTACGAACAACTACCCACCGTGAACAAAATGCTGAGGTACTTTCAAACACATTCCGTGTTTTGCATCTCGCAGCGAATTTCTTTCGTCACATTCTCTATATCGAGCAGCAATAAGGATATACAGCAGATAACAGAATATCTATCTTTTTGGGATCCAAAAACGTAAGTGGAGGGATACCTATGATTTCCTAAAAGTTGTCCGTCTGTCCGTCCGTCAGTCAGCGCGATAACTCTCGAAGGGAATGATATATTTTAATGAAACTTGGTGTGAGGACTCTTTAGGTCAAGGGCGAGGTTGAATTCGTAGATGGGCGCTCTGTCTCAACATTTAAGACTGGGGGAGGGGTTCAAATTAAGGGGTGAACAATTTGTTTAAAAACAGATAATGGGATAGTCGAACTTAGGGGTAAGAAGACACGCTGAACGCGAATATGAAAACCATTTTCTCGCCAGACAAGTGGTTGGCGCGAAACCAGAAAAGTTGTTAGAAGTAAAAGTTTTATTTCAAGTTGATTAAATGTCCGATTTAGTGGTAAGGAGATACGCTGGATTCTTTTTTGAGCTTTAGTTTTTGCCGGATTTGGTCAATTTCGTCAAAGTAGATATGACGTGTAGCCTAGGGGTATACAACGATGCATCCATATCTGAACTTGTTTTTTTTTCAGATGATTAGCCATTGGCTTTCTTCTGTTTCTAAATCTTAATAGTAAAAATGTTCAAGGAGTCTGGCGAAGACCGGATATCTACAAGATCCATATGACTGGATCAAATATTAAATTTGTGGGATTCCGTCGAAGCCTTTGGTCTTGTTTTCAGGGTCAGCAAATCGGTTCCCCCGGTTCCCCCAAAGTGTGTCACGTATGTACATCATGTAGCCTATGCGAGATACGTGTTTTAGCGCCACTGTGATTTTTCGCCACTAGGCCTAAAGGTATAAGGCAACAGGTAAAGAACCGCAAAAACAGATTCTGGATAAGTAGTGGGATTAGCGAAAAGATCTCAGAAGGATTTTGCGCTAATTACTAATTATTAAGGTCTAGCTCAGGAAAAGTATTAAAGTTTAACTGAACAGGCAACTTATTTTTACATCTTAGATTCAAATACATTGAATTATTACAACACCTATTGGGGATTTTCATTCTGTCCACAGTAGTCTTCAGTAGGGACGTTGGGAATGTGGACGCTTTCCCATGGTGAATCCGTCCACAATTCGCCCGCGACAATCACTGCACAAGACACCTCACTAGCTAGCACTAGTTTTTGACACTGCAGACTGCAGACACTTCTTTGTTTATTTGATACACAATTTATTTACTCGTTTGCTGCTGGTGTTGTTGCCAAATGTTCCAGGCACCATAAAGATATCACAAAAACGGGAAGAGCGGCAAGCACAATGGGATAATCGATTATTTGGAAATATCAGAAAAACAAACTAACGCTTTTTCATCGGGTTTTCAAGATTATTTAAGGGAACAAGTGATGGGTAACTAGACTGTCGTATCCTAGCCCTTTTCGGTTAAACTTTAAAATAAAAACTGCTGTTCTGATACTACATCATTCTGTCTTCTCTTCTAACCGATAAAGATGGAAACTAATAAACCTACGAACTGCAAAGAAAATACCTATTATATCGAGTTACTGTATTGTTGTTCAATTCAATTCAATATAATCTAAAAAACAGATAACGGACAAGCCGATGGGTCGTTTTTACGTCAATACATAACGTCATAACAAAACAATCTACAAGTATATACAATTTTGCGACATTTATACCGACATCTTATAAATATGGTCAATATACAAATACATTAAATCAATCAGATATAAAATACAAATAACATAAAAATTAACGTTCAGAAGCGCTCTGAGTTATATACACGAACAAACGAGGGGACAAAACTCTGACCTAGGTCGCAAAGCTGTTTCTGGGGCGATTCACGCCCCCCCCCCCCCTGCCTTTTGCTAAGTCATATCAGTCGTTTATTTCGGCCTCGCCGAGGTCCCGGGATTTTAGATTTTTAATCTAAAACAATCCGAGTCGTTTAAAAAAAAAAAAAAATTAGATCCGGGATTTTAGATTTTGAATCTAAAACAATCCGAGTCGTTTAAAAAAAAAAAAAAAAAAAATTTGGCTATGCACAGCTTCAGTCCTAAAGACGAGCCGAGTCGTTTAAATCAGGTTTCGTAACCCCGATAGGTCGGAGACATGATTCATGAGGGCAGCAATACGGCTACCTGTTCTACTCCCATGTGATTTGTATCTGCCTCACTTAGGTCTTTCATATTTTAGCCGGTCAAAATTACAATAGGTTAGTTGTCAAAGTGAAGTCTGACTGGATAACATTGATATACCTTATAGACCAACAGTGAGAGACAAGGTTATGTGCATGGATTGTTGGACAAACTATAAGTGAAAAAAGAAGGAATATAATTTTAAAAAATAATGGAAAAGCCATCAAAAATCAAATGACAGGAGACCCGGGAAACAAGTGTGCCCAGAACAGATGGAACAATGTCGATTACAAAGCGAGATTGAGGTGGGAACAACGCTTGAAAAGGACAAGGAAGATTTTAATATACACCCGAAAGTAAAAAAAATGGAAAGATCTACTGAAGGTCCCGCATGAGCGATTCCTGCAGAAAGAGGAGGGTAAACTGTTCATCCAGTCCCAGCCCCTCTTTCTACCATTGATCCTGTTAATAGTAAGGTAAGGCAGGAGTCGTTTCCCAGGACAGGAGGGGTTCTGCAGACGCTGGAATAGCTCATTCTAGTCGAGAGGTAAATTTTTTTGCCTCTGCACGCAGAGACGTTACTATCCAAAAATGTTTGGGTGGGGGAGGAGCAAGGTATTTACGGACTGGCTGGTCACTTTTACCGACTTTTTTGTGGAATTTGACGAAAAAACGACTGAATTTAAGAAAAAAGACCATTTTTAAGAAAAGTCGACTTACAAAAAACCGACTGTTTTGAAGAAAAATCAACTGTTTCCAAAACAAAAATTGACTGTTTTTACGCCGATTCAGTTACATTTGGACCGATGCCCCCCCCCCCCCCCGAAGGTGACGCCCATGCATGCTAGTGTTACAGCACATTTGAAAAGCCTTCGTAAAATCCAGAAAAATCATACAACTCGAAAACGATAAAGTTATGATGTTGAAGTTATTCTAAAAGTAAACTTCATTCATTAATTCATTTATTTGTACTACATATCTACATAACATAAATATAATGCGATAAACAAGACCCCCTGAAGCTATGTTGTTGGGGAAGAACCTCGCGTTCTTCATTTGCTGTGTATAGCATCTTTTGTCGCGTATTGAGACACGGACCTAATTTCGTGGTGAGGGCGCAGAGGAAGATTGAGGCAGATATAAACCTTTCAGGTGTGCTTGAATATGCTGCATTGGGGAAAGACATAATAGTTACGTTTTTGATCGCCTGTGTAAGTTCCCCTGTGAGTTCGCAGTTGAAGCTTAATTTCTGTTTTTACAGTCAGTTCGCCTGACGCCTTCGCCGTTTCAAGACGCAGGTGAATAAAAATGGAAAATAAACATCCCGGCAAATCGTTCATAAAATCATCTAAATAAGTCAGTAAAGGATAGTTACATTTGACAGTGAAAAGGCAATTCTTGTAGTTGAAATATACAAGTTGTAGTTATCCGTTTCCAAACACACTTTCCTAGACTTTCAATTTTGTTGAGCGAATTTGTTCGTGACAGACGAACTCGGACCGGGAACTGTGTCTGCGTCACAGTTCGCCGTTTCACTCGCAGATGTTGTAGAACCGAGAACTGACACGGTCTCCGTTTTAGCAAAAAGCGACAACTAAATAAGCTGCGAACTCGGAAGATGACCGAAAACGAGCAAAAAAGGCCCATTCACAACGGGTTTTAGCTGACACTCGATACCAGCCAATTCCGGAAATCGCTCTGAGACCGAGAATTAGCTGGGTCTCTGCCGTTCGCAATCGATACTGGTGCCAGTTTCGGATACCAGCTAGTCTCGCACCCAAGTTGAAATCAGTTCAACTTTTCAGGGTACTAGCCAATCACATTACTTAGGGGAATTCTCAGGTATGTTCCGATTGGCTAACTCTGAACACGTCAGACCGAAGAACGATGACCTAAATTCACTTTCGGTTTTTAAGACAGCAAGGAGTGGATGTGATTTTAAATATTGGGCTTGGTTCGAAACTAGCTAATCAGAATATTCCTCAATATTCCCCTAAATAATCTGATTGGCTAGTACCCTCGAAAGTTGAACTGATTTCAACTTGGGTGCGAGACTAGCTGGTATCCGAAACTAGCACCAAGATCAATTGCGAAAAGCAGAAACCCAGCTAATTCTAAAACCCGTTGTGTCCCTAATATGCCTGCCAAGTTTCATCGTCCTAGCAGTTCTGGCTAGGACTCGCAAACACGGGACTGACCGACCGACCGACGGAAATGTGATATGGCACTTGGCCGGAAGGGAAGCGCCACAGAAACGTGAACTAGTCACTTCTGGTCGGAAACACCGCTAGAAAATGACGTATTATCTGGACGTTTCCTGAAATAGTTATATTATGCCCTACGCGTGATAAGAGTGACAAAAACAAAAATAAGAGCTGGAAGCTCATATGGCACTTGCAAGAGTCAGATGGAAGTGATGGTCAAAAGTATTTTTTCACTTTTCGGTTAAGACGCACCAAACTTGCAAGGCTGGGTCAGAGGATGGTCAAATTTTTTTTTCACTTTTCGGTTAACATGCGCACCTTAAGGGTGGTAAAAATTAATTTCTCAGCAAAACCCTTGAGTGAAAAAGAATCGTGTGCTCATGGCGATCGTGAAAAAGCACTTTGCGGTTAAGATGAGTTCTTTAAGGGATGGTCGGATCGGAGAAGTAACGATGTCTAACCCAATGATGTCAAGTTTCTAATGCTCCAGCAAATCCTCCTAGCACATCTGGAAGTACCTTAACTCACGACCACCGGAATTTCGGACACCCCCATACAGCTCCTCCCGCTCGGGAGGAGCTGTATCTCCCCTCACCTAAGACTTGTGCCTGTACTTCCCACTAAGTTTCATCCTGATCGCTCAGCTCTATGCGTGTCAGAAGATTTCCGGTTCTCAGCTCCGCCCCGCCCCCAGTTCATCGGACCCGGTCCTGAACTGAAATGGGACATCTGAGTCTTTCAAGATATCAAGTTTCATTAAGATTAATGAAACTTAATTAAGTTATCATTAAGGACTAGGACAACAAAACTTGGCCGGCATATCAGGAACCCGGCCAGATTAACTTGGAAACAGTCAAGATATCAAGTTTCATTAAGATCTGAAAACCCGTTCGAAAGTTATACATGCCACTCATTTCCGGATTCCGTCGGGTAACCCCTCCACCCACGATTGTCGGATCGGACAAGTGACTGTTTCCAAGTTAATCTGGCCGGGTTCCTGATATGCCGGCCAGGTTTTGTTGTCCTAGTCCACCTGGAAGTACATTAACTACGGATCGCCGGAATTCCGGAACCCCCTCCAGCTCCCCCCCCCCATAGTATCCGGATCCACTCCAGTTCTGTTAGTGATGTATCTGGAGCTTGTGCTTGTTCTTCCCACCAAGTTTCATCCCGGTCGCTCCACGCTCCACTCTGAGAGTTTCATACGATTTCCGGTCCCCCTCCGCCTCCCCCACCAGATTCATTGGATCCGGTCCGGACTTGGAATGGGACACCTGAGACACGAGTTATGTCCAGATATCAAGTTTCATTAAGATCTGATCACCCGTTCGAAAGTTATGCACATACACTCCCCCCACGATGGTCGGATCGGACAAGTGACTGTTTCCAAGTTAATCTGGCTGGGTCCCAGATGTGCCTGCCAAGTATGGTTGTCCTAGTCCACCTGGAAGCACATTAACTACGGATCGCCGGAGTTCCGGAACCCCCCTCCAACTCCCCCCATAGTGTCCGGATCCGGTCCAGTTCTGTCAGTGATGTATCTGGAGCTTGTGCTTGTTCTTCCCAACAAGTTTCATCCCGATCGCTCCACTATGAGAGTTTCATACGATTTCCGGTCCCCCTCCGCCTCCCCCACCCCAGATTCATCGGATCTGGTCCGGACGTAAAATGGGACATCTGAGACACGAGTTATTTGCAGATATCAAGTTTCATTAAGATCTGATCACCCGTTCGAAATGTATGCATGCCCCTATTTTCCGGATTCCGCCACCTCCCCCTCCCCCAAGATGGTCAGATCGGGCAAGTGACTATTTCCAAGTTAGTTTGGTCGGGTCCCTAATATGCCTGCCAAGTTCATCGTCCTAGCACATCTGGAAGTACCCTAACTCGAGAAGAGCGGACCGACAGACTGAAAAGTGATCGGTATATGGCACTTGAGCGAAGCTGCAAGTGCCATAAAAATGTCAATTCATACTATCGTGCAACATGTGGCAACCTGTCCCTCGGTCGTTCCGCTGCAGAGTTGCTACGCTACGCCAGATAAAAATAGTTCACCCGTCATTAGAAAAAAATAAAAAATAAAAGAAGAAATAGCGGCGAAGCCTCGCGGAGATGTTTGAAAATTTTCTTTTTTTATATCTGGTGTTTTTTGTGTCTTTTGATGCGAATATCACCAAATCGAATAATGTGGTGACATTAAACAAAATCACTGTGGGTATTACCAACCCTATTTCGCTGTCGGCTATCTGATTACTGAAGTAACTAGAAACACAGGTGTTTCCAAGGGGTGTTATTTCCGCTAGAACAATGACTAACGCTTCTGACGTTTCACACTCTAGAGCCTTGAAACTCAGCCCATTCTCACTCCCGTCAATCTTACCGCGCACTTCTGTCGTTAGCTCACTGATGGCCATTCATATCTTTTAATTTGATGTTCTCTGTCGGCATTCAAACGTCATCCAATCAACTTTAACTGAGCTTTTACTATTCTTGGCGATTTCAGTTCGCCTGACTGAAATTTCGTTACTCTTACTAAATTACTACAAGCATACTTATCAGTATCATTAAGGGCCCAGAACGGGTTTTTAATTCGAAGCGGATTTCTGCTAGCCTACCTATCCTTTACTGGAGCGATCTTAAATCACAATTTTGTTTAGACCCTAATAGCAGTAGGCTAAGACGGGCAGAAACTGAAAAAAAGCTCACGAACAATACGGATAAAACACAAACTAATTTAGGTACAGTTAATTGATTAATGAAATAGGGGACGAACGACTTTAGGTATCTTTCTGAAGATTTCGTTGGCGGGGGAAGAAGCGTGGGTCTCGACCCTCGGGTTATTCTTGCTTCGCAGCTCAGGGTCAAGAGACAAAATCCGGAAGGATTGTCCTGTAGTGTCCAGAATTCAAAATTTGATGGCCAAGACGCTTGAGAACATTATGAGCGTGTTCCACACTACTTACCGTAGTTACACGCATGACGTCACGAGTTCTGGCTTATTGCCGTCATGGCTGGAATATGATGATGATGATGTTTTATTGATCCACCAAAATTGATGATAATAAGATAAATAATTATATAAATACGCAAATCAAACAAACATTAGACCGAACTCTAATCCATTGGAACGACTATAGGGAATATTTCATTCCCTTCGAGAGTTATCGTGCTCACAGACAGACGGACAACTTTTGCGATGTCATAGGTATCCCTCCACTTACGTTTTGGGATCCCAAAAAATGACCTGCGATCAAGGAATTTAGAGCCCTCCAATGAATAAATCTTTATATCTCATTTGTATTTATTATCAACTGCCAGAGAGACGCCTTGCTTTTTTCTTCAGTTTTCTCATCATTACTGTACATTTCAGTAGTAATAGGTACATGTTATGACTAAATTTAGCTAACGGGTAAGTGCAACCCTTGCAATTTCCACCGACAAATGATACAGGGCAGCCAAAATCACAAACATACCCATCGGGAGATAAGCACTTCTGACCCAAATGTAACCCTTAATGATTACTGAACCTAATCATTCAGCTAACCACAGGTGGCTCCCATGCCATTAGTCTGCCTTAAGTAAATAATGACAGTGAATCTTGCTTGCGAATATACGATTTCTGTAAGTGTAATCTATCTGACCTCGTGACATCATGGACCGAAAGACGCGCTGAGACCACCAGGCAAAAAGTTGGTTTGTTTCGAGCCTAATTTGAGACAAAAAATGTTCTTTGTTTTTCTCAGCGGGAGTTACAGCGTCCGAAGAAATTATTATCTTTTTGGTTAGATAACGAATAGAGCAGATTCATTAAATGGACCGAAACGGCTGATGCACAAACACAGTTAGGTTTCCCACCAAATGAGCTTGTGAACTGTTCTTGAAATGGCGGCAATAATTTTAAAAGCTGTGATTTAGTCAGAGCAAAATAAAACTAGTGGGTAGCACCAAGACCTATGCTTTCCATGCTTAAAGCACAACTCTTACTAGAAATGATCTTTGCACTATGAAACAGATCCGAAAAAAACTTTTCGAAACTATCGTTACTTTCCACCTGGGTTTAGCGACTTTCTTGTTAGCGCTTGTCGATTCTATCCAGCCTTCCTGCTCTCCGACGCGGCGGCCGGGCGCAAAACATTTGAAAACTGAACGAGCAGTGGTGAAACAGACGGAAGACTGTCAAAAAGAGAAGATTAGCATAGCCTTATGTTTGAAAGAGGTCAGTGGACGTTGAAGTGTGTATCAATTTTTGTCAAGTCTTGGTGCTACTCCCTAGTCTTATTTTGCTCTGGATTTACTTAAGGATCACAGGCTCGTGTGTCTACCTTGAGCCTGACGAGGACGCTTCTTGACCGAACGTATATAATTTAACTGCTTGAACTTTATAAACAAGACATTTCACATACCCAATAACCAAACAAGTATTGAATAACCTAATTTGTAATCATCGCACGTTAAAAGCTTTAAGTGTAAACAAACCGCAAGTATAAATCCGAAGAAATGATGAAGATATTGCACGAATAGCTTGAGTTCCAACAATGGTCTTCCAGCCAGTCCGACCCTTTAAACCTCTTTTCCATTAGCAAGGTAATAACAAGTGCAATAAACCAAATCGTAGCAGCTTAATACCCCCTTTGCCACAATTCACTAAGAATGACATTTCAACGATCATATGACAGAAGAGTCGAGTTTCCAACTGTTGGTTAGAGAAGTACGTCGCGTTGTCTTATTTGTTGCTGTTACACCAAAACACTCATCCATAGATATATCTCCCCAAATATACAAGCGTTGAACTTGAGACATGTCATAGACGAACTTAACTAATGGGAAAATCTGGGTCCAGCTGCCCATGAACGGGAGGGGGGGGGGGGTCGTTACTCATCAAAATGCGTATTTACACCTCTTTTTCCTCAGGAATACCAGCTTAGAGTTTGATACCAGTCACGGGTAAAAAACTTTTTTCATGAACAATTTGGGCCCGCTTGCCCATGAGGGTGGGGGGTGGTCCAAAAAACGTTTTTAAGAAACTTCGGTTGATTTCTAGAAACTGATTCAAACTTCTTCAAGACGAAGATGGACTGTGGCGAGTAAAAACAGATCCCTTGCATAATCGAACCATAAAGTCAGATTTGACAAATGTACGGTTCGAACAGATCAGGAACCCGATGAGTTATCTACCATAAAACAGCGGGTGGCAAGGCTTCTGCCACCAGGAAAAAAAAGAGTTGTTAAACCAAACTTAAAGACAGTTCGACATGACGGATAGGCTCGGGTTTTCATATATCTGGTTTGTTCTATGTAGCGATAGGTCATTACAGGAAAATTGTTTAGTGTTATCCTACTTTAGACCCCCCCCCCCTGGTTTTCTTTTCTTTCTTTCTCGTTCCTTCTTTCCCTTATTTTTTCATTTAAAGTTGAAACCATAGGTTATTTTTTTTCCTCTCCTCCCCTTTTCTTTAAATAGAATATTCAGTTAGTTGATTCTCTTTGGTGTTTAAATTAATATCGGTTATTTCCCTGCCCTAGCCAAGCACTACATTTGTGCTTTCCTGGCAAGAATGTTGTGTATTTTTTTTTGTCTTTAGATAGTCCAAAGGAACAAAAAAAGAAAAGAAAATGAAACTGAAAAAAATCTTGGTGCCCGACTGTGTATTTGCGACAGTGTGTGCAAATCCATCTTGTGTTTCTGACTTTTTTCTTCAACTTGGCTTCTTTACTTTTCAGTCACAGCTCGCACAGTTCTCAAATAGTTGGCGTCAAACCTCCGCTTCGGTGACGAGTTCGGAGAGCGGGAAGTCTGGACATAGTCGCCAATAAGAAAATTTACGAATTTCTGAACCACTGTAACGTAAAGATCATTTCTAGCATTATTTTTGCTTAGCTACTTAGAAGAAGAACGTTGTTTTATGGATATTAAGTTTAAAACAAAACAAAACCTTCCTAGTTAAAAGTAGTTAAAAGTGGGTGAAAAGTTTAGTAAAATCAACGTCACTGGTGGAAGAAGAGTAGCCAAAAAAGTACAACTTCCCACGAAGTTTCATCCCGATCCCTCCACTCTAAGTGTTTCTCAAAATTTCTGGTTTCCCCCTCCAACTCCCCCCCCCCCCCAAAGTCACCGGATCCGGTACCGAGTTGAACTGGGTTGTCTGAGACTCGAGGTCTTTCCAGATATCAAGTTTCATTAAGATACGATCACCCGTTCGAAAGTTATGCATACCTCAGATTTCCTAATTCCCACTTCCTCTGCCCCCCCCCCCCCCATATGGTCGGATCGGGGAAGTGACGTTTTCCAAGTTTAATCTGGTTGTGTCCTTGATATGTGTGCCAAGTTTAATCGTCCTAGCTTATGCGGAAGTGCCAGAAATAGCAAAACCCAGACCAACAGACCGACGGACGGACAGAAATTGTGATCGAAGTGCAAGTGCCATAAAAACATAAAAAATAGGCTAAATTACAAGAGATCCTACGGGATTAAAAAAAACAGCCGTCATTTTATTAGGTCAGGTCTTGCTTGAATGGATCAATCTAGTTACTGTTTCCTTAGTTATACTTGAAGCTGTAACCGGGTTCCTGAGAAACTCGTCTATCGTCTATCTGTGTGTAATTTTCTCACCCTCTCAAACGGGATGTGGACTTTTAGTTTGACATTAGCATCTGAATGGCGACGAAAAGGCAATTTTGACACATTAGACGATTGATTGGCCCTGGGATTGTTGAAACAGATGTCACATGCGATCAAAATCGCTGCCTTCTCTGGTTACCAGTGGTAAATGTTGACTTGTTGAAGAGCCCCTTCCGGTCAATCGTCAGTCGATTGTACCACCGGAAGCAAGAGTCGGATAATGGAAAACTATTCGGATTCCCCCGAGATGGAAACTGTTAGACAGCAATACTCCCCCAGTTCCCTGAATATTTTCAGTCCCCATTACCTTCTTCATCAACGTTAAAAAAAAAAGACTCGGAAAGCCTCAAAAATCAGATAAAACGAAGAATGGGTAAGGATAAGAATCTATCTCTCGGCCACTCCGACGAGCAAATATCAGCGATCAAGCTCCGTAAAATTGAACAGGTCTTAGACGAGAGACAGTGTATACCATCTCTTGTATAGCTTCATAAGTCTAGTGTATTCAAAGTTGGAGAGAGGTGGGAGCAGGCCCGTATTCAGGAATTTATTTCGGGGGGGGGGGGGGGGGGGGGGGGGGTGCCTTTCGGGGGGGGGTTGCCTGCTGGTTGGACAAAAAAAGCACTAAAAAGACATGGATCAGAGGGAAAAGACTATAAAAAAGACTAATTTTGTATATTTCGGGGGGGGGGGGGGTTCAACCCCCTAACCCCCCCCCCCCCTGGATACGGCCTTGGGTGGGAGTGCTTTGCTGTTTCTACACTCGCCGATTTTGCTTTCGTGATAATGACAGGATAACTTATCTTTCTTACTCAATCATCCGCCATATATAGTTCAATTTCTACAACAATTCCTCTATTTACAAGTTTTTTATAGCAAGCGTCCCACATTTGAATTTCATAGTTCTTGATGACCACTTGATTACACGTTAAAAGTTCAAAGATCTATCACTCGGAAAGAGAGTCTTGACAGGCCGATTATTTACCAACAAAAAAATGAATCGCTTGAAATGATACATGATAACCATAATTTGGTTCACTGATGGAAAAATTACTCTCGATTTCATATCTATTTTAATCTGACCTTCGGCGCATTTGACAAATTTAGTCAGCTGAACAAGGGCCTGTTTTGCTGTTCTGTCTAAAAACAACTCCTCGGTGCGTTTGGTGATACCAAGAACATATAATCTACAAGAACATCCGCCTCTCTATCTCCGTAATACGACCATGCGGAGTCGAATATGGCGGAGGGGCTACGCAGAACATCATAATTGTTACCTCTACAAACAACTGTATCGCAGTAAAACCCCGCAAAAGAATACAAACGCCGTCCGAGTCGTCCTTTACAGCTGATTGGTTGTCTACCATTGTGACGTCACGTCTAACTCGCTGCAGACCGGGTTGTCCACCCCTGCAGACATCCTACGGGTTTTCACTTGTTTTTCACATGGTATGCGGGTATCAGCTCAAGGGTGTACCTCTAGCTCCGCTCGGTTTTATCGGGGTATCCACGCTGCATGTGACGAACGACGGAGGTTCAAACTGATTGTTTGTTCTGGTGCAATGATACCAGTCACATTTTCTTTTAAAAGAAGTGCCATAAACACTGAAACAAAAGCATTTACATTCTTCCTTAATTTTGCTACTCGCAAGTGGCAAACCCCTTTGCTCACTACGTGGATGCGACGCCGGGATTCTTGATTGCCTTGACTAAATAGCCTATGTGGCAACAACTTAATATCTATGAGTCTAAGTATCAGTTCATCCTTGCGAATATTTTCGATATCTTTTTTCATTTTTATTTCTGTTCTTGTTCGGAAGACTCTGTCAATATCAATAGAATACTCTACCCAAAACACACCAGTGAACCTTGGGAAGAACTAGAAACGTCACCCGAACTATGGCTCAAATCCCATGTCAACCAATCAACAGCGTTTGTTGGGGCAACTGCGGTGACGCTTACGGCTCTTCTCTAGGCACACGGCGATTATTTTTCGGTACGAAGAGTTAGTGATCAAGAGTATTAGTTGCTATTAGGACAAGAACGTTCCATGCCTGAAATATTGGGTAATACCAAGGACAAATAATCAGATAGAACCTTCGTCTCCCGATCTCTGTCTGTACTATGACTATGCGGAGTCGAGTATTTCCCCGTAACTTTTCCGCTGTGAACGAGCGGAGGTTAGTAAGCGCCACATTACGCTTTGTTACCTCTACAATTAGCTACATCGTTATGAAACCACCTTGAGGAAAAGTAGAAGATAATACTGATTGGTTCTTTGAACGCGCTCAAGAGCGCGTCGTTTACAGGATTTCATTCTTGCATAAAAAGAGCCTGATGTTCCGACGAGTCGACCGACGCCCGACAAAATATAAAAATTTTATTTCTTTTGGATTCCTTATGTATAAAAAAACCCGATGTGCCGGCGAGAATACCGAGGCACGACAAAAGCATGCACAATTCGATTTCTTCAGTGTTTTGCCCGACAAATGTTTGCAGGATTTCATTTCTTGCGTATAAGAAGAACCCATGTGCCGACGAGTCGACCGACGCCTGACAAAAGCATACACAATTTTATTTCTTCTGTGAGAAGAAATAAAATTCAAGAGCGCAAGAGAGGTCAGCGCGCGGAGTACGCCTCCTGCATTTTCTTTCTCTGCGATGAGAAACGGCGAAGACGGAAGTTGAGTGGACGGCTAAAAAGCTACAGTAAATACCTCTAGGTCTGCTTAGTTTTGTCGTGGATATTCATAGTCGCTGCATGGTACCAAAGATAGAGGTTCTATCTTATTATTTATTCTTGCTAATACTATATCGACCCACAAGAGAGGTTGAATCTGGGTCAAGCAGAAGCTAAACATTTTGTTAGGACTAGTACCTCCAGGTTTTCACACGAACTTCAAAGGAAGCGGCAGATTCCGAGCTACATGCTTCTTAGTAAATAACAAAGAGGCTCCTGCAAACATTTCTGTCACAAACATAATTATTTATATTCATTTGAATACATATTAATTGGGATGGTAATATAAAAAATCAATCAATGAACCATTTGTAATTCACATGTCCAAGACAAAAGTGCAGTTCAAAGAAGACAAATTGAAAAAAGAAAAAAGTAGAAAAAAATTAACAGAACAATGAATCCATTCTTCAAAGAAATAGTCCCCTTTCTAGGACGGGGGATAAAGGGTTCTTCCTTAGTATCTGAAAGGACCATATTAATGAAAACTAGTTCCGTAATCGCTCCATCCATTCTTAAAGGACCCATGTAGCTTATTCTGCCTTTTATATTGTGACTAGCTCCCGTATGGGATTTAAGATTCTGAAATCTGCACCGTTCACTATTGTTACGTTATGTACCGACCACTTTTCAGCGGTTTTTGGGACTAGCGGAGCTATGAAAGTCACGCAACGCTCTGCGAAGCTTCAAGTATTATTTTTCGTTTTGGTAGACATGGTAGACCATCAGGTCTGCCTTCTGTTTTTGACATTTTTTTTTTGCTTGGTTTTCCCACCTTTTAACCAAGGCGCGTTCCCTTTTCAAATATTTTGCGCCCAGCCGCCGCGTCGAAGAGAGGAAGGTTGGATACAGTCGACAAGCGCTAACAAGAAAACCGCTAATTTATCGTGGAAAGTAAAGGTGTTTTTGAAAACGATATTTCTGAGCCATTTCATCTTGAAAAGATCGTTTCTAGTAAGAGTTGTGCTTATCTAAATTTTATACGGTATAATCTAACTCCCGTAACGACATCTCACTGATTATCTCAGTTACCATCGATGCGTATCATATTCTCGAAGGTTGTTTTCGGGAAATGTATTGATCAGAAAAACCTGATATGGTAATGTATCCATATTTTTGCTAGGAAAAGGGCTTAAAACAGCCAAATCTGCTGGTACTGAAGCCTGGAAAAAGGGCTTAAAACAGTCAAATCTGCTGGTACTGAAGCCTGGAAAAAGGACTTAAAATAGCCAAATCTCCGGGTAACTTGTTAAAAGCAGAGCCTAGTTTTAAAGAATTCAACTGTTTTGAAATACTGGAACATAAAAAGTAAAGAGTGTGAGGGGTCCTTTAAGAGAAACAGGCTAGTTTGTCAAGTTTAGAGAAAAGTATAGGGTGAGCGGATGCCTCCCCAAAACTTGCTGTGAATGGCTGCCATTTACCGACCAGTCATTTGCCAATTTTCAGCCTCTACGTCCTTTTGGTTTAGCCAAAGACGTAAATACTACAGTAAAATTCTATTTCACGCCTTTAATTATACTTATACTCTCCGCAGAGAAAACGCCTCGCTCTTTTTATCTCAACGCTGATCACATACTAATGGGCACTCACTCAATAAGTTTGAAGCAGAGCGTGGAGGGTAATGTCAGCTTACGCTTTCACACGCCTCTTTGATATTTAATGCCATTCAGATAAAATCACCGCGCAACAAGAAAGCAATCCGTATGCAGTCCGCACACAACAGTAGCATAAAAGACCGATACTAGCTAGCCTACATTTCTTCTACCGTAGTTCTATTTTACGATAGATTTCTTCTATCGAAGCCGTTTTATAAAATCTTTTGTCCCAACATTTCCGAATTGGGTGTCTAACGTGTTTATTGGTTCCCATTCTTTTATAAAATTTTCGACAGTTTCGTTTATAAAAGACACGTCGGTAATGTCGGCCGACGGTTTTGTTCATAAAAGACACGTCGACCGACGGTTTCCCTCATAAAAGACCGATACACTAGCTAGCCTAGATTTCTTCTATCGTAGTTCTAAATCCTTCTTTAATATTTGAATCTAGACAGTAAGGTTACATTTGTATTATTGTTCAAGGACTTGTTTTAACTGTGATAGTGATGCAACCTACTTCCATAATCACTCCATATATTTCTAAACCCGGAAACCCCAATTTCGTACGGTACATTCTAACCCTTCTAACAAAACCACGCTGATGTTCCTCACTTGTCGTGCTGTGTCACTCGATGGTTGTCTGCGAGAAGGTTTTTCACCACACAAGACCAAAGGTTTCGATGGAATCCCAAAAATTCAACATTGGTCCAGACAATTGGGTCTTGTCTTCGCCAGATCCAGTCTTCGCTAGACTCCTTGAACATTTTACTTTAAAATTAAGAAACAGATTAAGGCTCAATAGCTAATCATCTGAGAAAACCAAGTTCAGATATGGATTCAGCATATGTGTTTCCCCTATAGGCTAAGTCATATATATTTTGACGAAAACTTCCTGCCTTACTTCTGCCAATTTTCCGGTTTTGGCCGAATTCCGAAACTACTTGTCCGGCGAAAAAATAAACCTAAAAAATGATTTCAGCGTATCTTCTTTCCTCGTACGAACGTCTAATCACCTTCAAATACAAATTTAGCTTATAACAAATTTTCCGGTTCCAGCCGGATTCCGCGCGAACACTATTTCCGGGTAAAAATGATTGTGATATACGTATTCAGCATCTCTTCTTGCCCCTAACTCGTATATATAATCAAACTACAAATAAAACTTTAATTTGTAACAAATTTTTCGGCGGTTTTGGCCGGATTCCGGGCGAAGTACTTGTCCGGTAGAAAATGACTTTAAGATAAGTGTTCAGCATGTCTTTCTTACTCCTAAACCGAACATCTAATCAACATCAAATCAAACTTTTACTTTTAGCAAACTTTCCTGTTTTTGTCGGATTTCGGACGAACTACTTGTCCGGCGAGAAAATGGTTTTCATCATCTGTTCAATATGTCTTCTTACCCCAGAATCGACTACCACATTAGCTTTTTTTAAATATTTTGTTTCCCCCTTAACTTGAACTCCCTCCCCCACCCCTAAATGTAGGTTTACAGAGCCCATCTACGAAATTGACCTTACCCTTGACCCAAAGAATCCTCACACCAAGTTTCATCAAAATGTGTCATTCCCTTCGAGAGTTATTGTGCTCGTACGGACGGACGGACAGACGGACAAATTTTGCGATGTCATAGGTATCCCTCCACTTACGTTTTGGGATCCCAAAAACCGGTTATGTCAATTGTTCCCTGTTTACGCTACAAGTCAACGGGTCTCGGAAAAGGCTTAAAACAGCCAAATCCGTGGGTTATTTGTTGAAAGCCCATCATAGTTTTAAAGTATTCAAATATTTTAAGATACTGTAAGTTGAAGAGTAAATAGTGCGAGGGGCCTTTAATGTTATTTTATTAGGCTAAACTTAACTAATCTACTGACTTCTCAAACAATGTGTATACATTTTTTTATCTTTCTTTCATATTTTTTCTTTATGTGTTTCTATTCCTATTTATTTATATTTACGTATATTAATTATTAAACTGTTTAAAACAAGAGTTGAAAGCTCATATGGCACTTGTAGAGCGAGTCACCTTGTTTGTAGAAGAAGGATCATATAAACTCATTCCTATACATGTGAGAATCGATCGTTATAATGCCACACGACCATTCAATATTCTATATGACTAAGTCCACAACACGCCAGTGATCCTCAGGAAGAAGGAGTAAGGGTGTCCGTAACGACCCAAACTCAACGACTCGAATCCTGTGTCAACCAATCACGGCGATCTTTCGGAGCAGATGAGAAACCGCTTCTGACTTTCTTCCGCTAGGTACCCGGAGAGGCCGGAGACTTTGAATCGGCAAGGAGAGATAGTCACCGAGAGTATTGCTCGGAAGAGTTAATATGTACAAACTAAAATGCTTATTGACAATTCGAACGGAGGTGAAAAGATAAAAAAAACATGCGAATACGACAAGTTGGTCTCTCGATGTCGGGTTCGAGATGTCGCTGAAAAGCACGGAGAAACTTTAAAAGTTGATTTACATTTATTAGAAGATATATTCAAGTGTACAAAAACGGAATTGCACACGCGGTGGTATTTATAAAATATAAAACAAATCAAAGACAGTGTAGTATTTACTTATGGTGTGAAAAACTTGAAGGTGAAGGAGGAAGGATCAGCTAAAAGCAGGAAGGGAAGGGAAAACGAGAAAAGCAGGAAGGCATACTAAAACCAAGAAGGGCATACTAAAACGAGGAAGGATGTCACCAGAATTTAATGATGAGAAATACTGGAAAGCTGCACCGTTCCTTTCCTCTTTTTAGTGTTCTTCGAAGGGTCGGCTAATTTTCAAACTCATAGTTCACCATCCCTTCCTCCTTTTAGTAAGCTACCTTGAAAGTACTAAAACGAGGAAGGACATTGGAAATTTTAAATTATCCTTCTTTGAGGGGTTGGCAAATATCGAAGGCGACTAAAACAAGTCCACTATTTCATCCCTCTTTTCGGTACCGTGAGAGTACTAAAACGAGGAAGGAAATGGTGACCTTACTTGCCAATTCCTCGCTGGGCTTGGAGGATTTGAGTCACCCACCGTCAGAACGATAAATAAAAAGTTGAATTACAATTTTGATAGTTGCCGACCCCTCACTGAACTTAATGCCTACCTATGCCAGGATACTAAAACGAGGAAGGGATGGTGAACTTTGAGTTTGAAAAGCTGCCGACCCCTCGAAGAATACTAAACAGAGGAAGGGACCGGTGCAGCTTTTCCAGTTTTTCGCAGTATTGAATTCTGCAGACATCCTTCCTCGTTTTAGTACGCCTTCCTGTTTTTTTCATGTTCCCTTCCCTTCCTGCTTTTAGTCGATCCCAAGGAGGAAAAGGATGTATCTTGGATGCAAAGTTCAGTGCAAAGGGGAAAATGGGGAAGGATGTAAAATTTAGTATAGTTAGGGGGGATTTAGGCCTAAGGTCGCTGAAAAGTATTAGATTAGTAAAAATGATGAAGTATTGAGAAAACATGGGTGAGAGATTCTTGAAAGATACGTACCGTAAGTCGCTGAAGGACGAAACATATGATTCCTGGGCTTTCCAGATTCGTTAAATATTAGATAGTTGTGGGCTTGGGTATATGTGGAATAGTGAGGAGTCTCCGGGGAGAGAGTTAGGATATGTGTCAAAAGATGATATCATGTCATATCATATGTTATTCTCAAGCACCGTCTCCAGTATCAGGTCCAGGACCTTCCTTCTTCTGATTCTTGCTGGATATGCCCATCGTCCTAGCACATCTGGAAGTACCTTAACTCGCAATCACCAGAATTTCGGAAAACCCTCTCCAGCTCCCACCACAGTGCCCCGATCCGGTCACTCCTGTCACTAACGGAGCTAGGCTGTATGCTTGTTTTTTTCCACCATGCTCCGTCCCGATCCCTCAACCCTAACCGTGTCACAACATTTCCGGTGCCTCACATCCAACTCCAGCCCCCCCCCCCCACACAGTTATCGGATCAGGTCTTGACTTGAAAAAAAAAATCTGAGGCACTTGCTCTTGCCAGTTATTAAGTTTCATTCAGATCCGATCACCCGTTTGGAAGTTATGCATGTCACTAAATTCCAGATTCCGCCTCCCCCCCCCCCCACGATGGTCGGATCGAGGAAATGACTACATCCAAGTCAATCCGACTGGGTCCCTCACATGCTTGTCAAGTTTCATCATCCTAGCTCGTGTGGAAGTGCGCGAACTGGCAAAATGGGCGGACCGACAGACATTACGATCGCTATATGGCACTTGAGTATGCTCAAGTGCCGTGATAAGTGGTATGTCTACTGGCTTTCACACAATTAATATATATCTGTTTACATTACGTTCAGAACAAATGATGGGGACAAAGTTTTGGGGGAAATTAGGGGACTAGGTTGGTTCCTGAAGATAGCTATGGACTATCGAGGTAACGTTTCTGAATTTGGCTGATATTAAAAAGTATTATTTTTGTGGAGTCGACCTATTTTACATGGTTGTTGTGGAGTCATATCTCTGTTCCGTAATGGCCCGATGGGCTTCTTTTGAAATTATACATCATAATAATAAGAATTATAATAATAATTTACGGCCATACAACAGATTCCTGAAGCGCCAACAACACTTTATAACACTAATAATGAAACACAAACTATTTTCTTCTTTTCATTGCATTCAAAACGAAAGAAACTATCTCACGGATTACACTTTTATTTGTCGACTTGAAGATACCAGGGAAGAGAACACCACCAGCCATCCCAACTAAACCCAATGAAGGAAGCTCTTGGCCCTGTCCTAGAAGGTGGTCAATGGTATCTTGCCCAGTGCAACAAAGTGGGCAATTGTAATTCTCCTCACCGACCTGTTTTCGCCTATCAAAAACTTTCTTTCTGTACCGTAATGCAAGAGAGTTAGTCCGGAGTTGGAACCATACCCTAAGTGCCTGCGCCGACAATCCTAATTTAAAATAATATTCAAATCCAAAAGTAGTTTTTATTTGTCTATAATAAAATATCATGTTCGGTTTTCAGTTATGTTAATGCTAATCCATCATCAAAACAGCAACCCAGTCATAGTGTCAAGCTCCTTTGAATAACTGAGGGTTACACGTATTCCTTCAGACCAAGATTTACTATACAGGAAACACGATCGATGGCCCAAGGGCTAAGTCAGCTGACATCCCTTCCAGCTATTTTTTGGACCCTCTAAGGCTATAGCTAAAAGTGAGAACATGCAATCATTTCCATTCGCCGATCAAATTGTCAGAGCAGTTCTAAAGTCGTCCATCCCACATTTCATAAAACATTTTAACTAGACTTTACTTAAATTTTGTACTTTCACTCATACTCTTTGTTTGTTTGTCTATGTATTATTTGTAAGTTTTTCACATTTCTGCCCTGTTAGCCAAGTTCTTTTAGTTTCACAATAACATTTACTGATTGATCTCACCAGACTGATTCGTTTAGCACCTTGGACCGCAGCTGGGCTCGAATAGCGGGAGGGGGGGGGGGGTCGGACCCAATACCTACGCGATTCTTATGGACATACCAACTGAAGTTCATCCAGTCCTTCGCCCAAGCTTTGTTCAAAGCAAAGGAACACCTCCGGAACGAGTTAATTATCCTACATTTTCCTGCTGAATTTTTCGAATAGCTGGGAGCTGAATAGGGGGAGGGGATGGAACATATATCCGGATTTTTTTCTGAAATAGCTAAGCTTCTCACATACAGTCACCCCGTCGCTCAAGCAAAGGAACATCTCGGAACGAGTTAGTTACCCTAAATTTTCCTGCTGAATTTTTCGAATAGCTGGGAGCTGAATAGGGGGAGAGGATGGAACATATATCCGGATTTTGTCTGAAATAGCTAAGCTTCTCACATACAGTCATCCCGTCGCTCAAGCAAAGGAACATCTCGGAACGAGTTAGTTTCCCTAAATTTTCCTGCTGAATTTATCGAATAGCTGTGAGCTGAATAGGGGGATGGGATGGAACATATATCCGGAACTTTTTCTGAAATAGCCAGGCTCCACCCCGTCGCTCAAGCCTTTCTCACTGCGTGGTAAAGAAAGCAAAGTCTCGCGGGTTAGTTAGTGACCCCTGAGCTCATTCTTAGGGAGCTAATTAGACTTCCTTAGAAAATTATTTCCAGAAGTAGCCTAGTGCCTGCGAGACAGATGACACTGTCGTCACTTTGTCACGAATGGAAGCATTGTTCTGTTAATTTCCACTTCATTTGAGGTGTTCCGCTGTATCACGTTCCAACTTCAACAGGGGTTTCGCACTCCCAAGCTCTGACAGTGGGAGGACCCAAGCAGATTGTCATATTTGACAAATATGTAAAAAAAAATATGAACATTTGAACATTTTTTTACTGAAATCGCCAGTGTGGCTAACTTTTTGCATAAGATTCCTCACGCAGTGTCATGTGACCCAATCAGAAGGCCCAGTTCGTACTACATGGCCTTATATGACTTCTAAAGTATTAAATTATTTTAAATACTGAACATAAACAGTAAATAGTGGGAAGGGTCCTTTAAAGTTTAACTGAAAAGCCAATTTATTTTTATCTGATTTATCTGAATACACTGAATTATTGATTCTGCAAAGGGATTTTTTCACTATCTATTCTAGTAATGACGTTTAAAATATCTGCGGCCGTCCCTACAACGAAAATTTTACAATGACCTGGGAAATTTTAATCTAAACACAAATATGGCTTTTCAGTGGGAAGTGGAGAGATTGGTGAAGATTGCTTAGTGCCTGAACAAACAAAAAATCATAAATCTTTCTCGTAAGGCATACCGAAAATACAAAGCGACTATGGATACCCCGACAAAACTAAGCTGAGGCAGACGTGTTTGATGAGTTTTGAGCTGATGCCCGTCTACTACCTTCTTCGCCTTTCCGCATAAAAGAGGAAGAGCGCAGGAGGCGCGCTGACCCGCTCTGCATCGCGTCCAGACAATCAATCGGCTTACTTTGGAAATTTCTTCTCTGGGGCTTTACTGCGATATAGCTGTTTGTAGAGGTAATGAATTGGGATGTTCCACGTAGCTCCAACCATCCGCTCGTTTGCATCGGGCAAGGAATCTATTCGACTCCGCATGGTCGTATTGCAGAGATAGGGAGACGGAGGTCCTGGTGCTTATTTGTTCTTGCTTATAGTCATCATTCCACTGCATTACTGGCTAGAACCCTGGAGTACATAAGTTTGCAGCTATTTCTTTAAACCAGCAAAGCGGAAACCCAGGGTACCCGAACCTCTTTTGACTAAACGGTCACGTAAGGTAATGTTTTTTTTGGGATCCCAAAACGTAAGTGGAGGGATACCTATGACATCGCAAAAGTTGTCCGTCTGTCCGTCCGTCCGTCTGTAAGCACGATAACTCTCGAAGGGAATGAGATATTTTGATGAAACTTGGTGTGAGGGTTCGTTGGGTCGTCGGACCAGTCAAGTTCGTAGATGGGCTTTGTAGCTCTACATTTAGGGGTGGGGGAGGGGATTCAAATTAAGGGACAAACAAAATATTTTGAAACAGCTAATGTGATAGTCGATTAGGGGGTAAGAAGACATGCTGAACACGATGGTGAAAACCATTTTGTCATCGGACAAGTAGTTCGTCCGGAATCCGGCCAAAACCGGAAAGTTTGTTGAAAGTAAAAGTTTTATTTGAAGTTGACTAGATGTTCGATTTAGGGGTAGGAAGACATGCTGAAGACGATGGTGAAAACTATTTTCTCGACGGACAAGTATTTCGCCCGGAATCCGGCCCAAACCGGAAAGTTTGTTGAAAGTAAAAGTTTTATTTGAAGTTGATTAGATGTTCGATTTAGAGGTAGGAAGACATGCTGAAGACGATGGTGAAAACTATTTTCTCGACGGACAAGTATTTCGACCGGAATCCGGCCCAAACCGGAAAGTTTGTCAAAATTAAAAGTTTTATTTGGAGTTGATTAGATGTTCGATTTAGGGCAAGAAGACATGCTGAACACTTATGTGAAAACAAGTTTCTACCCGGACATAAAGTTCGTCCGGAATCCGGCCAAAACCGGAAAACTGTTGGAATTCAAAGTTTTATTTCTAGTTGATTAGATAAGCGATTTAGGGGTAAGAAGAGATGCTGAGTCCCTGTATGACAATCGTATTTTACCCGGACATATAGTTCGACCGGAATCCGGCTGGAATCGGAAAATTTGTTATAAGCTAAATTTCTATTTGAAGTTGATTAGATGTTCATTACTGGGGAAAGAAGATACCCTGATTTCATCTTTGAGCTTCCTTTTTTCGCCGGACAAGTAGTTCTGGAGTTCGGCCGGAACCGGGAAATTGGCAGAAGTGGCAGGAAGTTTTCGTCAAAACAGATATGACTTATAGGGGTAAACACACATGCTGAATCCAAATCTGAGCTTGGTTTTCTCAGGTGATTAGCTATTTGGCCTTAATCTGTTTCTGAATTTTAATTGTAAAAATGTTCAAGGAGTCTGGCGAAGACTGGATCTGGCTAATACAAGATCCAGTTGTCTGGATCAGATATTGAATTTTTGGGATCCCATCGAAACCTTTGGTCTTGTTTGTATCGATACATGGTCTCATCTTCCATACTCTCTCTTCTCTCCTTTTTTGTCTTACAATTTAGCACAGCCTCCCAAACCCCGCTTTTGTTGTGCTACTGAAGACAAAATGTTTATTTTCAATAAAACTGTTCTACTACTACCACTACTGATCTCTACACCTCTATCAACCAGCCGAGCTAGGGGGAAAAAAAAATCCACCGAGAGCAAACTGGACAGTTCTTCGTATCCCCTTTAAGCTTCAAGCTTTGACTCCATGCCACCCATTATAAATAAATATACATAAATAAAATACTAAATAATAAGACAATATTCTTTTTTTTCTATTTGAAACGACCTTTTTTGCTTCATCCGTTCTATTGACGTTGCTACTGACTGAAACGGAAAGAAGAAAATCTAGAATGTCACAGCTCCGGAGGACAATGATAACTACCCTCCAATACTCTTGATAACTAACTCTTCGTGCGGATGAAGAATCGCCGTGTCCCTAGTGGAAGAACCGGAAGCGTCACCACAGCTGCTGTCCCCAACGAAGGCCGTGGATTGGTTGACACAGAATTTCGGTCATCGCACTGTCAGAAGTTTCATAACAGATAGCGTATAACACTTTCAAGAATAACACCTTTTCACTTAAAAATAAACCAATTATGTTTACACTATTTCGTGCCTGGATCTCCAACAACACCTTCAATTGGTAAAAATACTAACGTGAACGAAAGAAACATAACAGATAACATCCCTAAGTGTTATCTGTTGAAACCGCGTATCCTTCTGTTGTCGTTATGTAGCTTCTGACAATTTTTACCTATCTGAGGTGTTGTTGGAGATCTAGGCACGAAATAGTATAAACTTAATTGGTCATAACACTTTATTTCTAAGTGAAAAGGTGTTATTCTTGAAAGCGTTATGCGCAATCTGTTCTGAAACTTCTGACAGTGCGTCCGGGCGACGTTTCTAGTTCTTCCCGGGTTCACTGGCGTGTTTTGGACTTAGGTAGCATTCCAGTGAGTTATTAGTTGCGCTTTTGCAGATACCATGGTATCTCTTACCACGGTAACTGTATCTGCAATTAGTCGTTTCAGCAGTTCCCTTGGTATCTGATACCACGGTGTAAAGTCATTTTCGCTGTGACCGTGGTATCTGATTATCAGATACCAAGGTACCTTGCCAGATACCACGGTAACTGCAAAAACGCCTTTTGACCGTGGTATCAGATACCCCGGTATCTACAACAAGACCAAAGGTTTCGATGGGATCCCAAAAATTCAATATCAGATCCAGACAACTGGGTCTTGTCTTAGCCAGATCCAGTCTTCGCCAGACTCCTTGAACATTTTTACAATTAAAATTCAGAAACAGATTAAGGCCAAATAGCTAATCACCTGAGAAAACCAAGTTCAGATTTGGATTCAGCATGTGTGTTTACCCCTATAAGTTATATCTGTTTTGACGAAAACTTCCTGCCACTTCTGCCAATTTCCCGGTTCCGGCCGAACTCCAGAACTACATGTCCAGCGAAAAAAGAAAGCTCAAAGACGAAATCAGGGTATCTTCTTTCCCCAGCAATGAACATATGATCAACTTCAAAGAGAAATTTAGCTTATAACAAATTTTCCGATTCCAGCCGGATTCCGGTCGAACTATATGTCCGGGTAAAATACGATTGTCATACAGGGACTCAGCATCTCTTCTTACCCCTAAATCGCTTGTCTAATCAACTAGAAATAAAACTTTGACTTCCAACAGTTTTCCGGTTTTGGCCGGATTCCGGACGAACTACATGTCCGGGTAGAAACTTGTTTTCACATAAGTGTTCAGCATGTCTTCTTGCCCGAAATCGAACATCTAATCAACTCCAAATAAAACTTTTAATTTTGACAAACTTTCCGGTTTGGGCCGGATTCCGGTCGAAATACTTGTCCGTCGAGAAAATAGTTTTCACCATCGTCTTCAGCATGTCTTCCTACCTCTAAATCGAACATTTAATCAACTTCAAATTAAAATTTTTACTTTCAACAAACTTTCCGGTTTGGGCCGGATTCCGGGCGAAATACTTGTCCGTCGAGAAAATAGTTTTCACCATCGTCTTCAGCATGTCTTCCTACTCCTAAATCGAACATCTAATCAATTTCAAATAAAACTTTTACTTTCAACAAACTTTCCGGTTTGGGCCGGATTCCGGGCGAAATACTTGTCCGTCGAGAAAATAGTTTTCACCATCGTCTTCAGCATGTCTTCTTACCCCATAATCGACTATCACATTAGCTGTTTCAAAATATTTTGTTTGTCCCTTAATTTGAATCCCCTCCCCCACCCCTAAATGTAGAGCTACAAAGTCCATCTACGAACTTGACTGGTCCGACGACCCAACGAACCCTCACACCAAGTTTCATCAAAATATCTCATTCGCTTCGAGAGTTATCGTGCTTACAGACGGACGGACAGACGGACAACTTTTGCGATGTCATAGGTATCCCTCCACTTACGTTTTGGGATCCCAAAAACGCAACTATTACAAGTTATGATGATAAGAGGAGGGGCGAGCGCCATATTGTGATAGTTATAACGCTCTCTAGAACGACAGTAATAACAACGCGGACTCTCGTCGTCACTCTTACGGGAGTTCCTGCAGAACGGATAGTTATACAGGTTCAGGTTCATTTAATTTCAAATAATGAAAGCAAATAGTTTTACATAACTTCATAGCAGAGAGCAGGCTCGAATATAATTAAATTATTATCAAATATGATGCTGGGGCCCATCATAAGTAAATTGTAACGATCGTAACAGTCGTTAACGAAATAATTAAAGGCGTTTTCTGGCCGTGCCCCGAGGACTCCTCGGGGAATCAGGGGAAAGGCGAGAATAGAGGAAATCACTCCACGCGGACTCTGCGTACGGAAGACAGCGAGAACATGGGGAATACTTCCAAACTGGATTTTGTTCAAAACAAAAGTATGCAGTTGACGAAATTAGTCGATAATCCACTTTATTTTTGGTTTTGTTTATTCTGGTTGTTTTTAATTAGTTTTACAATTCACCAACATCAGCAAAAATTGATTCCCCTCCGCTCGCCCCTCTGAATCTGAAAGGGAGTCCTTTTCGATGATGGTGATGATAATCGGAGAACCCCCGTCTGTGGAGACTCGCGAGAACACTTGGAGCGAGTCTCTGGAACAAACAACAACGCTGGGACTCCTCAAAACGAGTCCTGGAGGAACGGCGAGAATACGCCGAAAGAGGGAGGAGGTCATTTACTTTGCCTCTATGGAACGATAATAATAGCAAGAACAGTAACGATCGTAACTAATAATAAGTCGCTGGAACGCTAACTTAGTCGTATAGAGTTTAAAACGCGGACACTCTTACTCATGTATACACTTTACTGCTCTTCTCAGTAAGGCACTAGCCCATCTGCGCACTTGCCAATTTTGCTTCCGTCATCGATAAAAGGGTCAACTTGCTATTCTTGAAGTCCGTAAGTCTGCAAACACGGTAAGCTGGCAAGGTCGCAGTCACATTCAGGGGGTTAAGAATTTCAATAATCTGCATCAGTTCAGGAGCTTATTTACTTTACCTCTATGGAACGATAATAATAGCAAGACTAGTAACGATCGTAACTAATAATAAGTCGCTGGAACGCTACCTTAGTCATATAGAGTTTTCGGTAGGCGTAGGGACACCAGCCGAGACACCAGCATGACGCAGATGGGACAGAAAACCAAAGCCTAAAGACTGCGAAGATACGCGTCAATCGATCAATTAATCCCATAAACACCGACCTTTCGCCGCAAAACCACAACTAAACGGACAAGCACCCTTGACAGGGGACGGTCGCGCTAATTGCGTAATTTCCGACACATCACGCAACCCTGTTATAAAATAATGGATTATCACCAGTAATGTACATTATTTATTAGTTATTATTTGTCGCTCGTTATGCTCATTAGCATGGTAGAGAAAGTACAGGTATTTTTGGACAAGGGCGTTGACTGAATGGACTTGTCCGAAACTTGAAACGCTCATCGAAGCAGCCTACTTGCACGTCTGATTGCGTTTTGTTTACTACTCGATTATTCTTAGTACATTAACCAATTAAAGACAGATCACCGTCTAACGTTAGTGTAGGCAGAGATGGGCAAATACGAGATGGGCAAATACGCAAATACGATCATGAAATGATTCGAATCCAGGTCTAGGTACGGATCCAATTCCGAATCCACCATTTCATGCTGAGGACTCGAATCCGACATTAACAAAGTAAAATCATGCAGAGGCGTTACTAGCCAAAATGTTTTGGGGGGGGAGGAGGAATTTACCGACTGGCTGGAAATTTTTACCGACTTTTTCTGCCGAAAAAATGACTGTTTTCAACATCAAAAATGATGTTTATGAAAAAAATCGACTGATTTTCAGAAAAACCGACTATTTTCACGAAAAATCGAGCAATTTCAAGAAAAAACGACTATTTTAATGAAAAAAAACAACTGTTTTGAAGAAAAATCGCGGCACTTCGTGCCGACTCGGTTATTTACCGACTGGCCGACAGCATTGAGGGGGGGGCGTCCCCCCTCCCCCCTAGTCGTGACGCCCCTGAAATCATGTACATAGGGTATAGTTTAAAAATCAATGGTGACAAAAAAAGCACTTTTGCCTAAATCATACGGTTTATTGGACAATATAAACCATATTTCTAGGTTTTCATGTGTGCGTGTTGTAGTATGGATTTCCTCTCTGCACTCAGGAATGAATCCGGCAAAAAGGAGGGATACTGGATTCGTGGGGCACACAATTACCGCCGCATAAACGCCATTTTGTTTTCTGGTGAGAGCAGTAAAAGGTTTATAAGTCCAAGAAGTTACAATTAAAATAAACAACAGTAATTCGAATTCGGATTCGTAGTCGCCCATCTCTGAGTGTAGGCTAATTTTCTTTTCGAATCTAAAGCAAATTTTAAAGTTTAACTGAAAAGCCAACTTTTTTGGCTTCAGCATATCCCGTCCAGTATATCTACGGCAGTCCTCACAACGCAAAATTCCACTATGACGCCGAAGATTTGAATCTCAATACTACCGCAACTTGTCAGTGGTCAGTGATCAGCTCGAGAGGTGGCTCACTGCATGAACACGTATTTTTTCGTAAATCGTTTTCGTCAATCATACAGCAAAAATACAAGCGCATAGAGGTACCCCATTTAAGACACTACGTGAAGACTTTTTTTTTTAAATGAGCAAACATCCAATAAATATACTTATTGAAAAATATTTTTTTAATTTTTTTTTTATTTTTTATTCCCGCGTAGCTTCTTTTTCCTTTGTTCTTGCTTTAGATTTACCTAAAACAAGTGGCTACGTCTCCACCTCTAAATCAGTGACGTTAATACAAAATTTACCGAACAGTTTACCCTGCTTTAACGTCACTTACACTTTCGTCTTAAACCTCTTATCGTTTCATACATTATCAACTCTTTAACTTCTCTCTCTCTTCTCTTATTTTTCGTAAACCTTTTTCTTCAGTCATACAACACAGATACAAGCGCATAGAGGTACCACATATCAGACACGTAAATTCCACTGTTTGAAAATCGATTATTCGTGAATAGCTGAGCAACGAAGTAACGCATTTTCATCGAGTCTTCATCCTTTTCGGTTAAACTTTAAAGCCCGAACACAAACACGGACTTCTTAATCCCAATTTAATCTTCAGCTTTAGCTTCACTCAAATCCATCATCCATTTGTAAGCAGGTCATGGTAAGGGCGAGAAAATATTTCACGTGTCAAAGTTCCTGTCCTCAAGGGGAACCCATTTTGATGAAAACAGTGAACGTACTCGCGGTTTGATGCTTTGGGTGAAAAAAAAAGTTATAAGTGCCAGAAAATAGAGAACAGAAATTTTTTTTAAGAAGAAAAAAAGTATTTCAATACCGCCTTTAAAGTACACTCTATATAGGTGCAATCAACGAAATCAATTATATTTGACAGTGCAAAACGGATACGTCAGCTGAATTTTATCAGGGCTATTTTTTCGAACTGATGGACTATCTGATTCTGTAAAAACTTCAAACTTCAGAAGGTACCAAATTGACCCAAAAAGTGACACGTGGGTGGGCATACGTGATGAATGATGAATCGGGGTATGGTATTTGTTTTCGGCTCGAGTGGAAGTACTGCCGAACCCGGAAAGTGGAAGCTCAACACGGATCTAAACAATGGAAAAAAAGTTGATAGGAAGGTTGAGTGTCTTTGCTTCGCTTTTCCCATCGGACAAATAGTCTAACGAAGATCCAGAGAAAATACTTGATTTGGTGGAATGAACGAACGGGCTTTTTCGTCATGTTTTCTAACTAGTGAAAAAAAAATCTGCAATATTTGAATGTCCCTTTCAGTAAAATGTAGGAATACCCCCTAATTTAATTACGACAACTTTTTTCAACCACCCGAATTTTGACAAATAATGGGGAGATACAAATCAAAATCGCGGTTGATCAAAATACTCATACGCTGTAACACATTGTGATCCTGTATTAGACGATCAGGGAACGCGGAGATTTGAATTGCAAGCATTTATGAACAATCGACTCATGCGAGCGCTGTAGCCAGGGGCGCCTTTTACCTTTGGGGGGGTCGTCAGGTTTGTGCCGACGGAGTAAAAAATGTGCCGACACAAAACGCCGAACCTTATGTGCCGACGAGTCGACCGACACCTGACAAAAGCATACAAAATTTGATTTATTCGCCCGACGAAAGTACTTTCTCAAGACCTTTAGGGGGGGAATTCCCCCCCCCCCTCCCATAGTGACGCCCCTGGCTGTAGCAGCTTTCAGCTTTCGGTTTTCACCGTTTTTTTGTGGAGTTCATAACTCGTGAACCAGTGCAGGTATCAAGTTCAAACTTGGTACATTTCTGGGTATTGGGGTTTAGAATTTTGGGGGTCCTACCCCGCACACCCACCCAGTTCAGGGGAAAATGGGTCCATATTGCTCAGTGAACAATGCTGCTCCACTTGTCGAAATTATGTTATAACCATACATTGACGGATAAGTTCAAAATTCAAGAATGAAGTGTTACCCTTTTGGATGTTTCTTCGTCGCTATAAAAAATCATTGACAACAGAGCCCAACCAGCGCACGACCTTCTACACTTCTTCCCGGCCGAAAATTGAAAATTAGTGTCTTTTCTGTGTCTTTCTGTCTTTTATTTATTTTATTTTATTTACTCCGCTTTTCAAAATGGCGGGTTACAAATAAATTACTTACTTATAACTTGACCAGAGCTGGACGCAGGACGATGTAATTCCTTGTACTTGTAGATCCTAGGGCTGGAAAATTACTTACCCCGTTCATGGGAATTGGGCCTCGATTGCCCAAGAGTAAAGTTCATGACCGGTGACAGGAATCAACAGGTATCAAGTTCAAAATTGGTAGGCGTGTGGGCATTGGGGTCTCTTTTTGATTTTAGGGGGTCACAAATCCCACTCCCACTTGGTTCAGGGGCAATTGAGCCCAGATTGCCAACTGTTAAAGTTTAACTGAAAAGGGCTGCGAAAGGACAATCTAGTTACCCGCCACCCGTTTACTTAAAGAGGCGTGAAAACCCGATAAAAATTCGTTACTCCGTTGCTCTACTATTCACAAATAATCGATTTTCGTATAGTGGAATTTCCCTGTCGGATCTGTGATACCTCCATTCGCTTGTTCTTGTGGTATGGCTGACGCAAAAGATTTGTAAAAAATAAGTGTTCATGCAGTGAGCTGTGATCATCTAGAGCGTGTTCCGCCCTACTTACCGTAGTTACTACGCATGACGTCACGAATTCTGGCTTTTTGCCGTCAAGACTGGAACGATTTTTCTATTTTCCAGCAGGATCTGACGCCAGGGGCGAATCCAACCAATCACGTTACAGAGATGCGTAGTAACTACGCTTACTACGCTCCCGAGCATGGTAAGCAAATAGTAACTATTAGTTACTATTCCGACAAGGTTGGAACGGTCAGCGTAGTAACTTTTCGTGAGGGTGGAACGGAAATAGTAACTAATAGTAACTATTGTTAGAAGGGTGGAACACGCTCCTAGTTCACCACTGGCCACTGAAAACCCGCATTTATGTTGAGATTGAAATTTTCCGCGTCATAGTAGAATTTTGTGTTGTGAGGACAGCTGTAGATATTCTGAACGTCATACTGAAGCAAACAGTGAAAAATAAAAAACTCCCTTTGCACAATCCAAATAATACAGAGTGTTCAATTTAATGATATAAAAATAGGTTCACTTTTCAGTTAAACTTTAATGTTTATGATAATGATAGGACGATGAAACTCCTTGTGCTTTCAGATCTTAGGGTTGGGAATATAAGTATGTGAGTTGAAACACCCTCTCACCCTCCACGTTCATGGGCAAGTGGGCCCAAATTGCCCATTAGTTAAGGTTTTTGACCCGAGACTGGAATCAAACTCTGAGCTGGTACAATTGAGGATATATAGGTCTAGATACCGACTTTGATGGGTCCCGGACCCCACCCCACCCTCCCGTTCATGGGCAACTGCGCTCAGATTTTTCCATTAGTCAAGTTCGGGAACGACAGGTGTCAAATTCAACTCTTGTATATTTGCGGATATATGATGTGGCCAAGGCCGTATCCAGGGGGAGTAGGGGGTTGACCCCCCCCCCGAAACATACAAAAATAACCATTTTTATAGGCTTTTCCCTCTGATCTATGTCTTTTTTGTGCTTTTTTGTCCGACCAGCAGGCAATACCCCCCCCCCCCCCCCCCCCCGAAAGGCAACCCCCCCCCCAACAAATTCCTGGATACGGGCCTGGATATGGCTATGAGATGTGGATTTTGCTATAAGAGTAACAAATAAGACCACTCGACGTACAGGACCCCTCGCACTATTTACTCTTCAACTTACAGTATTTTAAAATATTTGAATACTTTAAAACTATGCTGTGCTTTCAACAAATAACCCACGGTTTTGGATGTTTTAAACCTTTTCCGAGACCCGTTGCGATGTAGCGAAAAGACGGAAAAAATTTACATAAGCGTTTTTTCTGATGGAAAAGCTTCTCGCAGACAACCGTTGACAGCGTGATATACATTGAAGGTAGCAAAACACGGCAAGTGAGAAAATCAGCGTGGTTTTGTTAGAAGAGTTAGAATGTACCGTACGAAATTGGGGTCTCCGGGTTTAGAAATATACGGAGTGATTATGGAAGTAGCTGTCATTAGTATTATAGGTAGGACAGGTCCTTTAATGAAAATTTGGAAACTGGACGGTTTTGTCGTAAGGGGGTATTATAGGCTGCTACGATTTGGTTTCTTGCACTTGTTATTACCTTGCTAATTGAAAAGAGGTTTAAAGGCTCGGACTGGCTGGCAAGACATTCAGTATTATTGAAACCGTTCTTGCAAGGAGATCTTTGGATTGGCATGCGGTTTGTTTACCTTAAAAGCTTTTAAAATGTCTGAAAAACTTCTTCACCACCTTTGATTGATCAGAAAAGGTTAGTTCAATGTTGGTTCAATGCTTGTTTGGTTATTAGGTTAGGGATGTCGAATGTCTTGGTTCTAACGCTGTTCGTATAAAAGATGCGATGAGACATAAGATGACATAAGGTGTGATGATTGACATTTTACTTTCACACTCACATGTTTGAGCGCTTGCACACTTGTTCCATGACAGGTCTCAAGTACAACTCTTATATACTTGTGGATATATATGTATAGATGTGGATCTGGGTGTAACAGCAATAAGTAAGACCGCGCGACGGTTTGTGTCATATGATCGATGACATGACGCTCTTAATGAAGTTGTGACGAAGGAGGTATTCGGCTCTACGATTTGGTTTATTGCACTCGTTATTACCTTGCCAATTGAAAAGAGTTTTAAAAGGTAGGACTGGCTGTCAAGACATTCAGCTTTGAAATTGAAACTGTTTTTGCAAGATTTGATCTCTTTGAATTACTACATGCGGTTTGTTTACATTAAAAGCTTTGAAAGTAGGAGGATTTCAAATTCAGTTATTTCAATATTCGTTTGGTTATTGAGGATGTGAAATGTCTTAGTACTAACGCTGTTTGCATTTAAGATATGATAAACATTTTACTTTCACACTCCACGTTTGAGCGCTTGCCACTTGTTATTATTACGCTTCGACCCAAGTGCAAAGCATCTTCCGTAGATAAATATTCTTTGAGCCCAAGCTGAACATTTATTCAAACAATGTTTACAACGGATACGTCAGCTATGATTTTTCATCAGCGATATTTCGGCCTTTCTTGGCAAGAGTCCTCGTCAGGCTGTCAATCTTCTGGTTCAACTTCGGGGAAGGAAACAAACCTGTAATCTGAAATATCGCTGATGAAAAATCATAGCTGACGTATCCGTTGTAAACATTGTTTGAATAAATACATCTTCCGTACATTACACATGATATGACCGACAAAGGGATCATGCACTCGAGTCTAGTATACTGTGCCTCCAAGCAAGGCCCAAATTCTCCCATGATGGTGTTTTAACAAGCACAGATAAACCGATACAAACTCAGCCGACAATAGTAATTATTGGAATTATCTAAGAATACCTATCATGCATCCGCCATGATACTGCTACGAAAGAATTGAAGGAAAAAAGTGTTCGGATACCGGTTGGCAGGTCTAAGGATAACAAGATTCTTTCTCTATAAAACGGCCTAGAGGTAAGGCTGGTTATGGCCGTAAAAGAGATGACACACACGGGATAGAAGATATCCCAATCATGAGATCACTTTTTAGTTCGCGTGCATGTATTACTATAGTTCGATTTAATTTGAATCCTAATAATCTACTTGTATTTTTTTTAATTACAAGCCGTGGGGTTTCTGAATCCCGGAAGCTGAGTGTACACTCCAACCGGGAATGGACTACCAATACTCTCGTGTTGCTAAACAAATTAGTCCCCTGAAGGGAATTTCATATTTCGGATCTCCTTGGCTGGGTCCTCTTCAGGCTATGGCTAACCATCTAAACTGGTATATGTAATAGCAAAAGCTAAATAATATGCAAAAAAAAACACACGTTAATAGCTAACAACATCTAAATAATATACCATCAACAAGGAAACTTAAAACAAAATACAGAAACAAATCAAGGGACCGAACAGGCACAAATAGCCAACAAAGGTGACATTTTATTGGTTGTTAAAATAATTGGAAACAGAGGGGGGGGGGATGAGTAGAGTCGAGTGGCGGTTCTTAATGCTGGAAATGGCTTGAGTAAATTTGTATATTTTAAGGCACAGTCAGGTTAGAGCGATATTATTTCGGTCCTTCTTGGCAAGGGTCCTCGTCAGGCTCTACGGGCAGCGCTAGAAAAATATCATTTACCTTTCCTTGTAGCTCCATCAGACATAATCCACAGACAGCTTGGCTGAAGGTGTGCTTAGTCTGAACTAGAGAAAAAAATTACAACAATAAGATTGCAATTATGGTTAAAATATCTAAAAAACAAAACAAATTCTAACTGTCCTATCCTCTTAGCAATACCAAGCATGATTTTTAGTAAGCTCCATAGATAAATAATGGACCAAATGCAAGGACAACCTCTTTCTTGTTCACCTTATTCGTTCCCACCACTATTATTGGAGATCCCCTACATATTAGCCCTGCTGCATCAAGAACTGTTGAGAAGACTTCAATCAATCAATCAATCAATTTTAATTTCAGCTTACGCCATAAAACAAGAGCTACGAGCTCATATGGCACTTGCACGACTAGGCTGTACAAGAAAGTAGATGAGAACGTCAGAAAATACACCCGCCATCCAAAAATGTGGTTCGAAAATAGAAATAGGATATTTAGTTTCACTCATTTCTGAGCAGTTCCGTCATCGTCTCGATTGTCTGTAGCAAATGCACATGACTGTTCAAACTTTCATCCCAATAAATCCATTTGTTTGATCCCTAGACGTGCTACACGATTTCCGGTACTCCCTCTATCTCCACCTACCGTGGCCGAATCTGGTTCGGAATAAAAAAAATCGACCACCTAAAGCATTTTCTTTTATACCATCTATCAAGTTTCACTCGAATCTGAGCATTTTTGGAAAGTTCCGGTACCCCCCCCCCCTTCCAACCAACGTTGTCAGAGCCGGTTCGGGCCCAATCTCTTAATTCCCTGTTCCTGTCCATCAAGTTTTACTGAAATTGGAGCATAGCCTACTGCAAGTTTCCAGTACCACCCCTACCTTGGCCGAATCCGGCCCGGACGCCAAATAACAAATCTAGGCCGCATAAACTCGGCACTGTCGAATTTGCATCTCATTCGGTCCATCCGTTTGGTTTTTGTGCATTTCAAAAGTCCCCCCACCCCCAATTCCCCTAATCGTGGTCGCATATGGTTCGAATGCATGTTTTACATGTCGAGGCCATCGATTCGTATCACCCATGAAGTTTCACTCAAATCAGACCACTCGTCCGCAATTTATAGAAGTGAATTTCCATATTTCTCTTCTCTTGCTCCCCAAAAAATGCTCGGACCTAGGAACGGAAGTTTCCGGGGGTATGTTGTGTCAGGTTCTTAAGTCAAGATAATTCGGGTCGCTAATATGTCTGCAAAGTTTCGTTGTCGTTTTACATCTAGAACTATTCTAACTCACGATGCCGGAATTCCAGGAAACCCACTCTAACTCCCCCCACATGAGCCCCGAAACCATCTGGCTCCGTCCATTTCATCTAGGCCTAATGCTTGTTCCATCCATTAAGTTTCGTCCCAATCCCTCTGCTTTTAGAGTTTCTTGAGTTTTTCACCCCCCCCCCCCATCCCCACAGGTATCGGACCCGAACCGGACGTGACACTGAACGTCCGAGGCGATAGCTCACCAGACAAGTTTCATTCAAATCCGATCACCCGTTCAAAAGTTATGCACGCCACTAAAAATTTAGGAAATTTTTTTTTCCTATTTTTTCTGGATTCCCCCTCCCTCCACTCCCCTCCAGATGGTTCGATCGGGGAAGCGACCATTTCTAATTTAATCTGGTCCAGTTCCTGATATGCCTGCCAAGTTTCATCGTCCTAGCTTATCTGGAAGTGCCCGAACTAGCAAAACCGGGACCGACAGACCGACTGACGGACAGAAATTACAATCGCTATATGGCACTTGAGTAAGCTCAAGTGCCATAAAAAAAACCCCACATACTACTCGAAACAAACAAAACAACACACTGCCGACCCTAACGCTAAACTAATCCATGAGACTACCAACTACTGGTAGTGACGTGAACAATGGATCAGCTGCCAGTCTAACAAGGCTATTCTCCGATATCTGGATGCGCAGGAAGAAGCTCGACCAGCCTTCCGCATTATTTCCCGGAGAGTACAGCAGCTCCTTCCCACTAGTTCAGCAGACACACTACATATAGGCGGTAGACGAAAAAACCTACGTGCTCCTCGATTATACCCCACTGTCAGCGAACTTCAAGGACCCCTCACACTATTTACTCTTCAACTTACAGTATTTTAAAATATTTTATACTTTAAAACTATGCTGTGCTTTTAACAACAAAAACACGGTTTCGGGCTGTTTTAAGCCTTTTCCAAGACCCGTTTGCTTGTAGCGACAAACAGGGAAACAATTCGGCAAAGTGCCATATAGCGATCGTAATTTCTGTCCGTCCGTCGGTCGGTCGGTCCAGGTTTTTCTTAGTTCGGGCACGTCCACATAAGCTAGACGATGAAACTTGGCAGGCATATCAGGGACCACAAATGATTAAGTTGGAAATATTCACTTCCCCGATCCGAGCATCTGGGGGGAGTGGAGGGAGGGGGAATCCGGAAATCTGGGGAAACGCTTAAAGTTAAATGGGCACATCAAACTACCCCAATCCCACTCTGTAACAACCTAGGACCAATGCTTACCCCCTAGCTCAGCAGATTTTTCAACAGTTTCCTCTCTGTGATATCAAAGCGTAATTTTTGCGGCCAGTAGATGCTCAAATTTGCTAGCTTGGACAAAGATAAGAGTGATGTTTCTTATAATACTTATTTGATCTTTATTTAATGCCTAAATCAGCTTGTAGAATTCAGATTTGAATAGGCTATTTGTTTTTTAATGATTTTTCCAGCTAAGTTATTTTTTATAAACTTATTGCATAATCCGGTACATTTTATAAAGCACGTTAGCCAAATTACGACCGAAGAAGAAGTGGAAAAACCATCGAAGACTTAAATTATACATGACTAGAATATTTTGGAGATTTAACATGTCTTCTATAGTGATTCCGATTCCCCATTTGCACCGTGCTTTGGTGACATCTCAAATATATCCTTTTCTATCAAGCACTGCCGGGTGTTTTTGAATTTCCTACTACGATATCCCGGCTCTTAAGATTTGGATCGCCGAAATGCCAGAGAGGTAAAGACAAGCGATAACAAGAAAATGGCCAATTTTCGTAGAAGAAGTCGGAAATGTTTATTTGTGAAGCATTTAATACAAAATAAATCACTAGAAGTGTCCATTGTGCTTTAAACTTCAATGGGCACATCAAACTACCCCAATCCCACTCTGTAACAACCTAAGAACAATGCTTACCCCCTAGATCAGCAGCTTTTTCAACAGTTTCCTCTCTGGGATATTTCAAAGCGTAATTTTTTGGGCCAGTACATGCTCAATTTACTAGCTTGGACAAAGATAAAAGTGATGTTTCTTATAATACTTAGTAAATCTTTATTTTATGCATAAATTAGCTTGTCGGATTCAGATTTGAATAGGTTATTTGTTTTTGAATGATTTTTGTAGCTATTTTATTTTTTATAAGCTTATTGTATATTCTGGTACATTTTATAAAGCAAGTTAATCAAGCTTCACAACACTATTCAACAAAAAAAAACTTTTAATAGGCACTTTAAGCCATGGAACTTCTAATGAAACACTAGAACAATCTAGTGGTAAACTGCATCTGCGGCTTGACTTCGGTGACATCTTAAATATGTCCTTTTCTATCAAGCATTGCTGGGAGTTTTTGAATTTCCTGCCACGATATCCCAGCTCCTAAGATTTGGATTGCCGAAATGCCGGAGAGGTAAAGACAAGGGATAACAAGAAAACAGCCGATTTTCGTAGCGCCTTCTAAAGGAAGTCGGAAATGTTTATTTGTGAAGCATTTAATACGAAGTAAAGCATTAGAAGTGTCCATTGTGCTTTAAGGAACTTGGCCACACACACCAGCTTCTCACTTTAGCTTCCACCCAGAGGCGTTACTAGCCAAAGTGGCTGGTAACTTTTACCGACTGTTCTTGCAGAAAAAATTACTGTTTTCAAGATTGAAAACTGGTTTTCAGGAAAACCGATTCTTTTGACAAAAAATCGACTGATTTTCAGAAAAAGCGACTGTTTTCACGAAACAAAAATCAACTGTTTTGACAAAAAATCGCGGCACTTCGCACCGGCTCAGTTATTTTTTTACCGACTGGCAGACAACATTGGGCGGGGGCGTCCCTCCTCCACCCCTAGTCGTGACGCCCCTGCCTCCACTCAATGCCTCCCCAGAATCTCTCCCAAAACTTCTTCAAGTCCAACATATTTTACACTTAAACAACAGGCTCAAACTTCGGCTATCTAAATGCCATGGCAGAAAACGAAAGATTCCACCACGACCCCTGGGTCCCACAAAACTTTCGTTGCCTAATCTGTTGATTTAAATGTAAATATATTGAAAGGATGTGTGATTTTTCGATGCTGGCTCACACATTAAAGTCGCGCCATGTTTAGATTAGGATATTCACTTACTTTTCTATTCAAATATTTTCAAACCCCTACAGAGAAGGGGGTTTATTTCGAAGTCCATAATAATAGCATCCATAATGTTGATGACATGGCCGCTCGGTCAAAACAGGGAAAGGGTTTTATCAAAATTCCTTACCAGCAAAATATGCATCAATACACGATTGCATAGGCTGGGTATTCAGTAAAGACCTGTACATTCCTTATGCTCAAGGGAGCTCACACACATCATATGCGATAATCTGTTTAGGTACGTCAGTACTGGGGGCAAGCGTGTGCGATTTAAAGTGATCCTGTATAGCGTGTACATAGATAAATCTTTAGAGGTAAGAAGGAGTACGATTGTCTGAAGTTATATTTTTGTTTTTGTTTGTTTGTGTGTATGGCCCGTGGGCTTTTGAAATATAGTAATCTATCTGTCTATCTATCTATGCCAGTTATAAAGCCACAAGCCCACACCAGCAGCTGAAGGGGACTTGATAGTTTATAAAGCAGTATCACGACAATCTGTTAATGAATATGACAATTAAAGTTTAACTGAAAAGCCAGCTTATTTTTATATCTTGGATCTGAATACGAGAGAAGAAACACAACAAGAGCAGGATTTGTTCTCGGGAACATAGGTGTGAGCGTCTGGAATGACCTTCCAGAATCGGTCAGAGAGACTGTAAGTCTGGCATCATTCAAGATAATGGTTAAATCCCGTTATTTGAAAAGGAAAGAAGTGTGATAAAAGGAAGGGTATTTATTTAAAAAAAAAAAAAAAAGATATACCCCCACCCCCAAAGGGGGGGAGGTAATGAGGGAATGATATAGCGGATTCATGGTGTTTATTCAAACAATGTTTACAACGGATACGTCAGCTATGATTCTTCATCAGCGATATTTCGGCCCTTCTTGGCAAGGGTCCTCGTCAGGATGTCAATAGTGTCAAAAGTGCCTGACGAGGACCCTTGCCAAGAAGGGCCAAAATATCGCTGATGAAGAATCATAGCTGACGTATCCGTTGTAAACATTGTTTGAATAAATGTTTCAAAGTCAGCTTGGGCTCAAAGAAGATTCATGGTGGTTAGAATTACGGCCACAATCAGGATTTGTGTTGTCTTAAAAGTGGCCGTTAATGGTAAATTGTTTTCTTAATTTATGTGTTTTTTATGAAATAAAAAAAATGTCCATGTCTATGTCAATAAATTCTGTTGACTCAGCTAACGGATTTTTTTTTGTGTTCGTATCTTGGGCTATAGTAGTGACGTTCAGAATATACATTGATAGTCCGACAAGAAAAGTTCACCACAAACGGCTTCCAACGGCTTCCACCATGGACTAGCAACCGTTTTGTGACAAGTCGGTATGGGATTATCGACCCTGATGAAGCGATCATAGCTCAGATTACCAGATACAACTCTGGTATTGTTGCTCATCCTTGGGCAACCATTTTGAGGCAGTAGTTCTGTCTTTTGTATTTAGGTATCCATCTCGTTCTTTGTTTTTCTGTGTTAGTGTATTCTCTCGTAGTGTGTTTCTCGTTTTCTTTTTATCTTGTACTCCATCTGTTTTCATCTGATGGGAAATAAATATATACATACATACATACATACAAAGTGGGGAATTTTAATTTCAACCAAAGCATAAATTTGAACGGACAACGAAACGAAGCCAAGACCAGGACATGTTCAACCCCAGATTGTAAGGTCACTTCTGATGAATGCCCGCCATTGCAATTGCATGTGACCCAAAAATGATTTACTTTTCCGGCAATCGTTTACCGAGGCAGTTGCTAATTATTTCAACTAGATAGGTATAGGCACATAGAGGTACACAAATCCAAAAGAAAAAGTTCATTCGACGAAAACCGATTATATAAATAGCAGAGAATCGAAGTAAAGAATTTTCATCGGGTCTTCAAGTCTACCTTAGTGAACAACTGATGGGTAACTAGACTGTGTTATTTCAGTCCGATTCGTTTAAATCTTAAAGGAGTTCTCCCATTTGCCATGTATAGATAACCCACTTTCAAGACGCTAGTTAAAAACAAGACCAAAGGTTTCGATGGGATCCCAAAAATCTAATATTTGATCCAGATAATTGCGAAAGAACTACCATAGTTGTCCAGAAAAAAAAGTTTAGAAACGAATTCAGCGTATCTCCTTATCCGTATAAAGAACATCTAACCAACTTCAAGTAAAACTTTAACTTATAAAAAAAATCCGGTTTCAACCGGATCCCAAACGAACTATATGTCCAGGTAAAAAAAAAGATTGTCATATACACATTCAGCTTGTCTTCTTACCCCTAAATCTGTCATCTAATCAACTTCAAATAAAACTTTTACTTTTAACAGACTTTCAGGTTTTGGCCGGATTCCGGGCTAACTACTGGTCCTGCGAACAAATGTGTTTCACCATCATGTCCAGCATGTTTTCTTATCCCTAAATCGAATATCTAATCAACTTCAAATATAACTTTTACTTTTAACAAACTTTCCGGTGTTGGCCGGATTCCGGGCGAACTACTAGTCCGATGACAAAATGGTTTTCACCATCGTGTTCAGCATGTCTTCTTACCTCATAATCGACTATCACATTATATGTTTAAAATATTTCATTTGCCCCTTAAATTAAACCCCCTCCCCCACCCCTATATGTAGGGCTATAGAGCCCATCTACGAACTTGACCTTACTTTTCTTGACCCAAGAAATTCTCACACCAAGTTTCTTCAAAATATCTCATTCCCTTCGAGAGTTATAGTGCGTACAGACGGACAGACGGACAACTTTTGTGATGTCATAGGTGTCCCTCCACTTACGTTTTGGGATCCCAACAAGACTCCGTGCGACCACTGGGTCATCTAGTGGCGCGATTCGGAAGCACAATGTTGAGGTAGGTCTCAACACACAAATCAAAGAGAAAGAAAACTATTTATCTGGTATATGGATAAAAGTAAAAATAAAACGAAAAAACATATTGGACCATATTCGCTATGTTTATTTCCTCAAAAAACTGTTAAGACCATATTTTACACAAAATTTTCAAACACAATCTGCATGATTGCTGGGGTCAGTAAATATTAGCACACCTGATGAATAATTCACCAGTCGGGGAGAAAGAGGGATTCATCAGTCGGGGAGAAAGAGGGGAATTGTCAAAAAGAGAATTGTCAAAAAGGTTTGAATCGGTTTCTGTATTTGTTAGTAATGTTGGCTGGAGTCAGAATCTAGCAGAAAAAAAGCTAATTTATGTTGTTCATTAACCGACTGGTAATGGATATTCCTTTAGCACAAGCTGACTGCGCATCATATTTGACGGTGCGAAACGGATAAGTCAGCTACATTTTAGAAGAGCTATATTTCGGCCATTCTTGGCAAGGGTCCTCTTCAGGCTCCAGCCGCTCCAGCTGGAAAATGAACTTGTGGAAAAACAGTTTCTTCTTTAAATATCTGATTCTGTGAACTTCTTCTCTGAAAATTGGTTGGAGTTAATGCTGTGATTTCAATTTGGACACGGCTGCTGTTTTTGCTGTTCGATTGGGTCGTCAAAATGGGAGATTTAGCTGTTCGATTGAGTCGTCGAAAGGGTAGAGATCCTTCTGCATTTTGGTTTTGCAGTCACCTGTCTCTTCTTCTTCTTTCCAGCTAAGATGGGTACTTGTCGGCGGCATGTACGGGCGATTTGAAGTTCTATACTGTGGAGATAGATTGTCCTTCAGCAGAAGCAGATTGCGAATCATATTTGACGGTGCAAAACGGATAAGTCAGCTACATTTTATTAGAGCAGTATTTCGGCCCTTCTTCGCAAGGGTCCTCTTCAGGCTCAAGCTGGAAAGTGAACTTGTGGAAAAACAATTAAAGATAGGTTTTTTCCAAAATCGAAGAGCAACAAGAGCTACGAGCTCAAATGGCACTTGTACGAGTAGGATGTACAAGAAAGTAGATGAGAACGTCACAAAATACACCCGCCATCCAAAAATGCGGTTCGGAAATAGAAATAGGATATTTAGTTTCACTCATTTCTGAGCTGTTCCGGCATCGTCTAGATTGTCTGTAGCAAATGCACATGACTGTTCAAACTTTCATCCCAATAAATCCATTTGTTTGATCCCTAGACGTGCTACAGGATTTCCGGTACTCACTCTATCTCCACCTACCGTGGCCGAATCTGGTTCGGAATAAAAAAAAAATCGACCACCTAAAGCATCTTCTTTTATACCATCTATCAATTTTCACTCGAATCTGAGCATTTTTGGAAAGTTCCGGTACCCCCCCCCCCCTCCCAGCAACGATGTCGGAGCCGGTTCGGGCCCAATCTCTTAATTCCCTGTTCCTGTCCATCAAGTTTTACTGAAATTGGAGCATAGCCCATCTGCAAGTTTCCAGTACCCCCTCTACCTTGGCCGAATCCGGCCCAGACGTCAAATAACAAATGTAGGCCGCATATACTCGGCATTGTCGAATTTGCATCTCATTCGGTCCATCCGTTTGGTTTTTGTGCATGTCAAAAGTCCCCCCACCCCCAATTCCCCTAATCGTGGTCGCATATGGTTCGAACGCATGTTTTACATGTCGAGGCCATCGATTCGTATCACCCATGAAGTTTCACTCGAATCAGACCACTCGTTCGCAATTTATAGAAGTCAATTTCCATATTTCTCTTCTCTTGCTCCCCAAAAAATGCTCGGATCTAGGAACGGAAGTTTCCGGGGGTATGTTGTGTCAGGTTCTTAAGTCAAGATAATTCGGGTCGCTAATATGCCTGCAAAGTTTCGTTGTCGTTTTACATCTGGAACTATTCTAACTCACGACTACCGGAATTCCAGGAAACCCCCTCCAACTCCCCCCACAGAGCCCCGAAACCCTCTGGCTCCGTCAATTTCATCTAGGCCTAATGCTTGTTCCATCCCTTAAGTTTCGTCCCAATCCCTCTGCTTTTAGAGTTTCTTGAGTTTTCCACCCCCCACCCCCCATCCCCATAGGTATCGGACCCGACCCGGACGTGACACTGAACGTCCGAGGCGATAGCTCACCAGACAAGTTTCATTCAAATCCGATCACCCGTTCAAAAGTTATGCACGCCACTAGATTCCGGACTCCCCATCCACCCACTCCCCCCACGATGGTCGGGTCGGGGAAACGGCTGTTCTCAAGTCAATCTGTTCGGATCCCTGACATACCAGCCAAGTTTCATCTCCCGAGGACATCAGGAAGTATGCCGAACTCGCGGGATCGCTAGAAATCCGGACCCCCACCCCAACTCCCCCACAGTGCCCTGATCCGGTCCGGTTATGTCAATGACGTGTCTAGGACCTGTGCTTATTTTTCCCACCAAGTTTCATCCCGATCCCTCCACTTTAAGCGTTTCACAAAATTTCCGGTTCCCTCCTCCAACTCCCCCCAGTGTCATCGGATCCGGCCCGGATTTAAAGTGAGATGTCTGAACACGAGGTCATCCTAAATATCAATTTTCATCAAGATCCGATCACCCGTTCGCAAGCTAAAAATACCTCAAATTTTGGCTTCACCCTCCCTCCACTCCCCCCCCCCCCCCAGATGGTCGAATCGGGGAATTTACGATTTACTATTTAATTTGGTCGGGTCCCAGAAATACCTGTAAATTTCCATCGTCCCAGCACCATCAGGAAGCACGGAACTCGCGGGATCACTACAAATTCGGACTTCTCCCCCCCCCCAACTCCCCCAAAGTGAGCGGATCCGTTCCGGTTATATCAGTCACGTATCTAGGACTTTTGCTTGTACTTTCCACCAAGTTTCATCCGGATCCCTCTACTCTAAGTGTTTTCCAAGATTTCCGGTTTCCCCCTCCAACTCCCCCCAGTGTCACCGGATCCGGTCTGGATTTAAAATGGAGGGTCTGAGACACGAAGTCCTTCCATATATCAAGTTTCATTAAGATCCGATCACCCGTTCGTAAGCTAAAAATATCTCATTTTTCCTATTTTTTTCGGATTCCCCCTCCCTCCACTCCCCTCCAGATGGTCGGATCGAGGAAGCGACAATTTCTAATTTAATCTGGTCCAGTTCCTGATATGCCTGCCAAGTTTCATCGTCCTAGCTTATCTGGAAGTGCCCGAACTAGCAAAACCGGGACCGACAGACCGACTGACGGACAGAAATTACAATCGCTATATGGCACTTGAGTAAGCTCAAGTGCCATAAAAACAGCAGCAGTGTCCAGACTGAAATCACAGCACCAGCTTTACTCCAACCAATTTTCAAGGAAATGCCATGAATCAGTGATGATGATGATCGAGCTAAAAGAAAGACCCATCTTGACTAACGGGCTCAGGGCGCCAAGATTCCCGGTTGGATCCTCAGGAAGAACTAGAAAAGGTCTGACTAACGACTCGAATTCAACAGTTCAAATCCTGTGTCAACCAATCACGGCGATCGTTGCGGACAGCCGCTTCTGGCTCTTCCGCTGGTTACACAGCAATTTTGCATCGGCAACGACAGTTAGTCATCAAGAGTATTCATTCGTGTTATACAGTGAAAGGAAGAAGTTCGAACGTTTAGTATACGAACTATAATGAACAAGCTGTACAAGGAGCACGAAGAAAATCCAAACTTAGCTCTATGTCTCTAAAACGATAAGAAAGGGTGCAATTTTAACCTTCAAAACTTGGTCAGGTGAACTTCAAACTTTCCCTTCCCACTCCTGTCAACTCTGAAGTCGAATTTGTCCATATTTTTCTTCGCCAGATTGGAAAAAAGGGAATCTAAAGGGGTTCTTTTCCTCGACGTTTCTCGCCTTCTCTAGGCGCCAGCCAACAGGGACCTCCCTCATTATTTTTCCCAGATAAGGACTCCAAAAAAAGTCCGTAAACAACCAACTTCCTCCAGGCATTTTCCATCTGGGATACCTTATTTTTAATCTTGGGCGTCAGCTTGCAGCCGTTTCATTAAGAGACAATTACGCGGTAGCTCTGATGTCAAGAGGTTAAAACTGCGGTGTCTGTTCCATCTTAGCTTAGAAGCAAGGAGATAATATTGGCGAGTAAAAACGTATTGGATTTTTATGGCACTTGAGCTTACTCAAGTGCCATATAGCGATTGTAATTTCAGTCCGCCAGTCGGTCTGTCGGTCTGTCGGTCCCGGTTTTGCTAGTTCGGGCACTTCCAGATTAGCTAGGACGATGAAACTTGGCAGGCATATCAGGAACTGGACCAGATTAAATTAGAAATTGTCGCTTCCTCGATCCGACCATCTGGAGGGGAGTGGAGGGAGGGGGAATCCGGAAAAAATAGGAAAAATGAGATATTTTTAGCTTACGAACAGGTGATCGGATCTTAATGAAACTTGATATATGGAAGGACTTCGTGTCTCAGACCCTCCATTTTAAATCCAGACCGGATCCGGTGATACTGGGGGGAGTTGGAGGGGGAAACCGGAAATCTTGGAAAACACTTAGAGTGGAGGGATCCGGATGAAACTTGGTGGAAAGTACAAGCAAAAGTCCTAGATACGTGACTGATATAACCGGAACGTATCCGCTCACTTTGGGGAGTTGGGGGGGGGGAGAAGTCCGAATTTGTAGTGATCCCGCGAGTTCCGTGCTTCCTGATGTGCTGGGACGATGGAAATTACAGGTATGTCTGGGACCCGACCAAATTAAATAGTAAATCGTCAATTCCCCGATTCGACCATCTGGGGGGGGGGGAGTGGAGGGAGGGTGAAGCCAAAATTTGAGGTATTTTTAGCTTGCGAACGGGTGATTGGATTTTGATGAAAATTGATATTTAGGATGACCTCGTGTTCAGACATCTCACTTTAAATCCGGGCCGGATCCGATGACACTGGGGGGAGTTGGAGGAAGGAACCGGAAATTTTGAGAAACGCTGAAAGTGGAGGGATCAGGATGAAACTTGGTGTGAAAAATAAGCACAGGTCCTAGACACGTCATTGACAGAACCGGACCGATCAGGGCACTGTGGGGGAGTTGGGGTGGGGGTCCGGATTTCTAGCGACCCCGCGAGTTCGGCATACTTCCTGATGTCCTAGGGCGATGAAACTTGGCTGGTATGTCAGGGATTCGAACAGATTGACTTGAGAACAGCCGTTTCCCCGACCCGACCATCGTGAGGGGAGTGGGTGGATGGGGAGTCCGGAATCTAGTGGCGTGCATAACTTTTGAACGGGTGATCGGATTTGAATGAAACTTGTCTGGTGAGCTATCGCCTCGGACGGTCAGTGTCACGTCCGGGTCGGGTCCGATACCTATGGGGATGGGGGTGGAAAACTCAAGAAACTCTAAAAGCAGAGGGATTGGGACGAAACTTAAGGGATGGAACAAGCATTAGGCCTAGATGAAATTGACGGAGCCAGATGGTTTCGGGGCTCTGTGGGGGGAGCTGGAGGGGGTTTCCTGGAATTCCGGTAGTCGTGAGTAGAATAGTTCCAGATGTAAAACGACAACGAAACTTTGCAGGCATATTAGCGACCCGAATTATCTTGACTTAAGAACCTGACACAACATACCCCCGGAAACTTCCGTTCCTAGATCCGAGCATTTTTTGAGGAGCAAGAGAAGAGAAATATGGAAATTGACTACTATAAATTGCGAACGAGTGGTCTGATTCGAGTTGAAATTTCATGGGTGATACGAATCGATGGCCTCGACATGTAAAACATGCGTTCGAACCATATGCGACCACGATTAGGGGAATTGGGGGTGGGGGGACTTTTGACATGCACAAAAACCAAACGGATGGACCCGAATGAGATGCAAATTCGACAATGCCGAGTATATGCGGCCTACATTTGTTATTTGGCGTCTGGGCCGGATTCGGCCAAGGTAGGGGGGGTACTAGAAACTTGCAGATGGGCTATGCTCCAATTTCAGTAAAACTTGATGGACAGGAACAGGGAATTAAGAGATTGGGCCCGAACCGTCTCCGACATCGTTGGTGGGAGGGGGGGGGGGGTACCGGAACTTTCCAAAAATGCTCAGATTCGAGTGAAACTTGATAGATGGTATAAAAGAAGATGCTTTAGGTGGTCGATTTTGGCCACGGTAGGTGGAGATAGAGTGAGTACCGGAAATCCTGTAGCACGTCTAGGGATCAAACAAATGGATTTATTGGGATGAAAGTTTGAACAGTCATGTGCATTTGCTACAGACAATCTAGACGATGCCGGAACAGCTCAGAAATGAGAGAAACTAAATATCCTATTTCTATTTCCGAACCGCATTTTTGGATGGCGGGTGTATTTTGTGACGTTCTCATCTACTTTCTTGTACATCCTACTCGTACAAGTGCCATATGAGCTCGTAGCTCTTGTTAAATATGGAATGGAGCGAAGAAGCAAACCGTGATTTTCGGAGTTTTGTCTTGATCACCTAATTATCCCTCTAGGATGATGTGCGAGGGATAAATTCGGATATTTCGGTTGCACTTCCTGCACACCGCATTAAACAAGAAAACTTAAGGATTATGTAAGTGCTGGGTGAAAGCTTCTGCGCTTTCCCAGGGAATTGGTAAATTGTAAATAGACACAGAATTCAGAATTGTAAAATAATCACAGATTTGTACATATACACTTTTAACACGCACATTTTAATATTCGTTATTTTATTTGACAATTAGGGGATGCGTGCTTCGCAGCAGACTGGGGCCGTCACCTCTGCTGTCAACCGAACAAAACAAGACCAAAGGTTTCGATGGGGTCCCAAAAATGTAATATTTGATCCGGACAATTGGGTCTTGTCTTCGCCAGAATCCTTGAACATATTTTGCTATTGAAATGTGGAATCAGATTAGTTAGCAAATAGCTAGTCATCTGACACAACCAAGTTCAGATATACCTCTATAAGCCTATTTTGACGTTACTGATCGATACTTCCTGCTTTACTTCTTCCAAATTTCCGGAAATTCCGATTGATGATTGTGCGGACAATCCTGGTTAGAATCCTGCCCGCGACCGTTCGACCTTGATCATCTGGTCGGAGCATTATGATGCTAATACACATTCAGGATTTCTCGACCGAATTTTTCTCCATTTTCATTATATACGATCAGGATTGCCCCGTCGGATTTTCTGCATTGGGAACCATGATGATGGTAACCAAAACTCTGGCAGGAGTTCCAGTCTGTGCCCCTGTGAGCAACCAACCTTGATCGTCTGTCCACAGCTTTAAAGATAAAAAAAAAGTATGACAATACATACGCGTACCAATACTCTTGATGACCAACTCTTCTTGCCCATGAAGAATCGCCGTGTACCTAGCGCAGAGTCGTCGCCGCAACCTGACCACAACAAATGTTGTTGATTGGTTGACCTTAAATCGCAGTTCCAGCGAGATAAGGTTGGGTGATCCTCCTGTAGAATCTCTCGCTGATTGGCGGCTTGATCGTTAGCTCGTTGTTGTTATATCGGCTCACTGGTACTCTAGTGTAGCCAACATTCCTTGGTTGGCAGGGGTTATTGTCACATGGGCTCACTGGCATCCCAGTCTAGCCGACATTCAGCATTCTTCCAGCCAACATTCACACTTTTTTTGAAGCCGACCATGGCAGAAGCGTTGATCGTTTATATGGCACTTGCCCTTCGGCCAAGTACCATATAGCGATTGTAATTTCTGTCCGTCAGTCGGTCTGTCGGTCCCAGTTTTGCTAGTTCGGGCGCTTCCAGATAAGCTAGGACGATGAAACTTGGCAGGCGTATCAGGGACCGGACCAGATTAAATTAGAAATAGTCGCTTCCCCGATCCGACCATCTGGAGCGGAGGGGAGGGAGGGGGAATCCGGAAAAATTAGGAAAAACTAGATATTTCTTAGCTGACGAACGGGTGATAGGATCTTAATGAAACTTGACATATGGAAGGACCTCGTGTCTCAGACGTTCTATTTTAAATCCAGACCGGATCCGGTGAAATTGGGGGCAGGCAGCTGGAGGGGAAAACCGGAAATCTTGGAAAACGCTTAGAGTGGAGACTGGAGAGATCCGGATAAAACTTGTTGGAAAGAACAAGCACAAGTCCTAGATACGTGACTGGCATAGCCTGAACAGATCCGCTCACTTTGGGCGAGTTGGGGGGGGGCGTATTTCTAGTGATCCCGCGAGTTCGTTGCTTCCTGATGTCGATGAAAAATGTCAGGCATGTCAGGGACCCGACCAGAGTAAATAGAAAATAATCACTTCCCCGATCCGACCATCTGGGGGGGGGGAGTGGAGGGAGGGGAAGCCAAAAATTGAGGTATTCTTAACTTGCAAACGGGTGATTGAATCTTGATTAAAGCAGGAGGGAACCGGAAATCTTGAGACACGCATAGAGCGGAGGGATCGGGATGAAACTTGGTGGGAAGAACAAGCACAATTCCTAGATACGTCATTGACATAACCGGACCGGATCCGGACACTGTGGGGGAGTTGGGGGGGGGGGGATCCGGATTTCTAGCGATCCCGCGAGTTCGGCTTACTTCCTGATGTGCTAAGACGATGAAACTTAGCAGGTATGTCAGGGATCCGAACAGATTGACTTGAGGATAGTCGTTTCCCCGATCCGGCCGTCATTGGGGGAGTGGATTGATGGGGAGTCGGAAATCTAGTGGCATACATAACTTTTGAACGGGTGATACAACGGTGAGACAACGAAACTTTGCAGGCATATTTATGGCACATGCCTTCCGGCCAAGTGCCATATACCGATCACTTTTCCGTCGGTCGGTCGGTTAGTCCGGTGTTTGCGAGTTAGGGTACTTCCCAATATGCTATGACGATGAAACTTGGCAGGCATATTAGGGACCCGACCAAACTAAGTTGGAAATAGTCACTTGCCCGATCCGACCATCGTGGAGGGAGGGAGGGGAGCTGGAATCCGGAATTTAGCGGCATGCATAACTTTCGAACGGGTTATCGGATCTGAATGAAATTTGATATTTGGAGAGACGTCATATCTTAGATGTTCCATTTTAAGTCCGGACCGAATCCGATGAATGTGGGGGGGGGGTGCAGGGGGGGGGGACCGGAATCATATGACAAGTCCTATCACCCGTTCGTCAGCTAAAAAATATCTAATTTTTCCGGATTCCCCCTCCCTCCCCTCCCCTCCAGATGGTCGGATCGGGGAAGCGACTGTTTCTAATTTAATCTCGTCCGGTCCCTGATACGCCTGCCAAGTTTCATCGCCTAGCTTATCTGGAAGCGCCCGAACTAGTAAAACTGGGACCGACAGACCGACTGACGGACAGAAATTACAATCGCTATATGGCACTTGGCCAAAGAGCAAGTGCCATATAAACGATCAACGCTTCTGCCATGGGCGGCTTCAAAAAAAGTGTGAATGTTGGCTGGAAGAATGCTGAATGTCGGCTAGACTGGGATGCCAGTGAGCCGATGTAACAACAATGAGCTAACGATCAAGCCGCCAATCAGCGAGAGATTCAGGAGGACCACCCCACCTTATCTCGCTGGAACTGCAATTTAAGGTCAACCAATCAACAACATTTGTTGTGGTCAGGTTGCGGCGACGTCTCTGCGCTAGGTACACGGCGATTCTTCATGGGCAAGAAGAGTTGGTCATCAAGAGTATTGGTACGCGTATGTATTGTCATACTTTTTTATCTTTAAAGCTGTGGACAGACGATCAAGGTTGGTTGCTCACTGGGGCACAGACTGGAACTCCTGCCAGAGTTTTGGTGACCATCATCATGGTTCCCAATGCAGAAAATCCGACGGGGCAATCCTGATCGTATATAATGAAAATGGAGAAAATCCGGTCGAGAAATCCTGAACGTGTATTAGCATCATAATGCTCCGACCAGATGATCAAGGTCGAACGGTCGCGGGCAGGATTCTAACCAGGATTGTCCGCACAATCATCAATCGGAATTTTGAAGAAGTAAAGCAGGAAAAATTGATCAGTAACGTCAAAATAGGCTTTTAGGTATATCTGAACTTGGTTGTGTCAGATGACTAGCTATTTGCTAACTAATCTGATTCCACATTTTAATAGCAAAATATGTTCAAGGATTCTGGCGAAGACAAGACCCAATTGTCCGGATCAAATATTACATTTTGGGACCCCATCGAAACCTTTGGTCTTGTTTTGTTCGGTTGACAGCGGAGGTGACGGCCCCAGTCTGCTGCGAAGCACGCATCCCCTCATTGTACTACGTCACCAAACCGCGACAGGCAACGACTATAAGCTATCTACATTGTAAGACCTGGCTATCGTTTTTATGGCACTTGAGCATACTCAAGTGCCATATAGCGATCGTAATTTCTGTCGGTCTGTCGGTCTGTCTGTCTGTCGTTCTGTCGTTCTGTCGTTCTGTCGTTCTGTCGTTCTGTCGCTCTGTCGTTCTGTCGGTCTGTCCAGGTTTTGCTAGTTTGGGCACTTCCACACAAGCTAGGACGATGAAACTTCACAGGCATATCAGGGACCCGACCAGATCAACTTACAAATAATCAATTCCCCAATCCAACTTTCCCCGGATCCGGGAGTCCGGAAACTATAAAGTAAAACGGGAGCAAAAAGTAAAACGGGAGCAAAACAAAGCGCTGGCCGAGCGCGGGATCGAACCAGGAAACCTTTGGGTTGACTGTCCAGTCTTCTACCACTGAGCTATGCGACTATGTATCTCAAAGCGAATGCGGGTATCTTATCGGTTCAAAGATGGTCAGTCCAAGTCAAACAAATCTAGTGAAACGTTTGGGAGGAATATCAGCGAACCGACCAGATTAACTTGGATATAATCATATTCCGGATCCGATCATAGTGGGGGGAGTGGAGGGATGGGAAATCCGGATACTGTTAACATGCATAACTTTGGAAACGGTAATCAGACATACGTGAAACTTGACCTTTGTGTTGCCAGTTCAGTTTTCTACCACTGAGCCATGCTGTGATGTATAAAAAGCGAATGCGAGAATAGATACGGTTTAAAGATGGTCAGTCCAAGTCAAACAAATCTAGTGAAACGCTTAGCAGGAATATCAGGGAACCGACCAGATTAACTTGGATATAATCATATTCCGGATACGATCATAGTGGGGGGGGGGGGGGGTGGAGGGATGAGAAATCCGGAAACGATGGTCTGTCGGTCTGTCCCGGTTTTGCTAGTTTGGGCACTTCCACATAAGCTAGGAGGATGAAACTTGGCAGGCGTATAAGGGACCGAACCAGATTAACATGGAAACAGTCACTTCCCCGATCCGGCCATCGTGGGGGGGGGGGGGGGTGGAGCAACAAGAAATCCGGAAACTAGTAACATGCATAACTTTAGAACGGTTAATCGGACTTGCGTGAAACTTGACCTATGTCAAGAACAATTGCCGATAACTGGGGGGGGGGCTGGAGGGGGGTACCCAAAACCTCGTGAAACGCTTCCACATAAGCTAGAACGACGAAACTTGGCAGGCGTGGTGGGAAACCGACCAGATTAACTTGGAAATAATCACTTCCCCGATCCGGCCATCTTGGGGGCAGTGGAGGGATGGGAAATCCAGAAAGTAGTAGCATGCCTAACTTTTGAACGGGTAATCAGATTTGCCTGAAACTTGACAAATGTCAAGAACAAGTGCTTCAGAAGCTCAATTTCAAATCCAGACCAGATCCGATAACTGGGGGGGGGGGGCTGGAGGGGGCACCGGAAATCTCATGAAACGCTTCCACATAAGCTAGGACAATGAAATTTGGCAGGCATATCAGGGAACCGACCAGAAGAACTTGGAAATAATGACTTTCTCCATCCGGTCATTGTGGGAGGAGTGGAGGGATGGGAAATCCGGAAACTAGTAACATGCATAACTTTGGAACGGGTAATCAGACATGCAAGAAACTTGACATATGTCAAGAACAAGTGCTCAGATGCTCAGTTTCAAATCCGGACCAGATCCGATCACTGGGGGGGGGGGGGAGCTGGAGGGGCAACCGGAAATCTGGTGAAACGCTTCCAAATAAGCTAGCACAATAAAACTTGACAGGCATATGAGGGAACCAACCAGATTAACATGGAAATAATCGCTTCCCCGATCCTGCTATCGCAGGGGGGGGGGGGGTGGAGGGAAGGGGAATCCGGAAACTAGAAACATGCATAACTCTGGAATGGATAATCGGACATGCATAAAACTTGACAATTGTGAAGAACAAGTGTTTCAGATTTTCAGTTTCAAATCTGGACCAAATCCGAAGAGAGGGGGATTAGAGGGGGGACCGGAAATGTCGTGAAATGCTTAGGGTCGATGGATCGGGATGTCACAGTAGAGGGGTTGGAAGGGGTTTTCCCGGATTTCCGGTGATCACGAGTTAGGGTACTTCGAGGGGTACTTCCACATGTACTAGGACCATGAAACTTGGCAGACATATTAGGTACTTTTCCAGGTCAACTTGAAAATAGTTCTTTTCCCGATCCGATGATCATGGGGGAGATTCTATTGACATGCATAACTTTGGAACAGGTGATCAGACGTGCATGAAACTTGTCAAGTGTCAAGAACAAGTGACTCAGATGATCAATTTCAAGTCTGGAACGGATCTGATAACATCGGGAGGAGCTGAAGGCGGGGGGGGGGGGGGGGGGTGAAATCTCTTGAAGCGCTTAGAGTCGAGAGATCGGGATGGGACTTGGAGGGAAGACAAGCATAAGCCATAGATACATTGTAGAGGCTTAACGGCCTGCCATTCAATTTGCAAATATATTATTATTATTATTATTATTATTGACAAAACAGGACCGATCGTGTCACAGTGGGGGGAGTTGGAGGGTTTTTTTTTCCCTAATTCCGATGATCACGAGTTAGGGTACTTCCAGATGTGCTATGACCGTGAAACTTTGCAGGCATGTTAGGGACTCTATTAGATTGGCTTGAAAATATAGTCCCTCCCCCGATCCGATCATCGTTGGAGGAAGATACAGTCGTCAATGAGTGGTATAACCATTTCAGATCTACTAGATCAAGCCCATTTTCTGATGAAATGAATATCGGGAGAGAGATCCAGCCTTGAAAACTGCAAACCGTATCTGACAAACATGCTAACTGTTCTTACAAGTGCCATATGAGCTTTCAGCTCTTGTTAATTATAAATTCCCCATATGGTTTTCGCAGGATGTGTCTTGGGCGGACACCTTGATAATTGTGCGCGATATCAGACCATCGAAATTGACAACATACCAAACTTATGTGTAACGGAGTACATGTCAAATATGATAGTACTAAGAATGCAGCTTCTGACAGGGTCAATGAATCTGAATCGAAATTGTGGTAATGTTATTATTGCTTATAACTGTCTACTTAGTGTAACGATTAGTTTGACATGTCAGAGGTTGGTCTGAATGGATGTGGTTTTGCAAATCGAGATTGGAACATATTAAACAGAGCCTCAAAATATGCTGTTTCTGCTTAAAACAAACTCAAATCTGTGATCGTGTGATACGTGCGACCTTTTCCTCCACGAAAGTATCATAAACGCCGGCTAAACTTCACACCATTTGGCTGCAACTTGCTAAAAATTGTATTCACCACATGTGGAATTCGACTACGCCGGGATCCTTAATTCGTTTCGTGCGCACAATGAATCATTAGCGAAAATCAGCAATGTCATGTCTGTTTAAAATACCAAGATGTAGTACATTTATGTCTAGGCTACAGATATTATGAGTTTTTCGTTTCATTTTTATTTTTCTTCTTGCTCAATAGGGTGTTGCTATCAAGGAGAAGAATTTATCGCACCGGAAATCTTGGCTGGTATCGTGGCGGCCAACATGAGAGGTGATGTTCGTATTAATAATAATAATAATACAAAGCAAGAGGAAAGGCTTTCACCTCTAAACAACTCTAAACAAAATCCCATCAACAATGCACTTGAAACTATTGATCGTTTCCGCATTAACTGCATCTTCGGTAAGGCTGTTCCAGGCGTTGTCGGCTAAAACGTCCCCGGCTTCAGAATGTTGTTGTTCATTGCTGAGGGGAAGGCTCGGCCTATGAGACTACTAATTGCGTCATCAGTTCAGACGAAATACGTTTTTGGAATATAAACTTTCAAAATCCACAATGGGTTGACTACTTCAGCATTCGACCGATACTCAAGAAACAAACCAAAGTGTTGCTCCCGGCTACAGCCATTTTTTAAAGAAAGCGCAAAGATTTAGTAGTTTGTCAGTTTTCGTTTTATCTTTTCTTTAATTTGTTTATTTTGGGTGTCAGTTTACGTTGCGAAATAAATCATTGATCACACTTTTCTTCGAAATTTAATTTGGTGATATTTATTATTACGAAATTTTATTAAGAATCAAACTCGTCTAACCTAGATTTACTCTGTCTCTCCACTTTCGTTTCCTCGCTTCCCATGTCATTTTTACCCAGCATAATGGCACTACGCTTATTTTTGCATTTTCCTTGTTTGACTCTCTTTGAGCCACTTTGGCTTCCCAGGAGCATATTGGTGCTCATCAGATTGTGCATGTTGCTTCAAACGACCTAGAACTGATCAGTTACGCGTCAATTGTAAGGCATATTACACTACATATTTTAACTAAAACAATACATTTATGAAGCAACCGGTCCTATGCCCGATCTTTCCTGCTTATAAGGAATGTCCCCACATCTGTAATTCACACTCTGAAGATATTTTACCTCGATCATGCACCTGAAGATCGAGGCGAACTTAAAAATCTATGCTTGGGGACGTTTTGTCACGGCATCGTTTCGCCAGGGGACCTTTTGTCATGGGGACGTTTCGTCGGTAAGCCGCTCCAAGGATGAACAATTCTGTTAAAGCCAGGCTTCACCTTCCAGATTCCCAGACGTCCGGGGCTTCCGCATAGTCAAGCCAACCCTTCCAGATTTTCATGATAATGATGACATCCAATTTTGCTATTCTTCAATATTTCCTAGATATCCCCTTCACATTTGAAATATCCCTTGCATCCCAGTCACAACTGTCAATCACTTTCCTTCCTACATTTGCATATTTGTTCTGTCTCTCGAATGGATTGCCTCTATGGTACCTTCCAGACATCCGGAATCTGGGGTGTCCAACACCCCGGACTTCCAGACGTGTTTGGCCTGGCTTCACCTTCCAGATCCGTCTCGACGAAAACGGCTGTCTGGAATCCGGAAGAAAAATCTGGAAGGTGAAGCATCGCTTTTACCACAACCCCACTTAAAACGTCCCTGTGGAATCTTGATTTTGCAAGCTTGTGCGATTTATGTAGAAGCTGACAAAAGCATTAGTGCGTCAAGTTTTGATACGGGCTCATATATTTCGATGCATCGCCATGTCCTGCTGAAAAGCGACTGAAGGAAGAGTCACAACCAATTTACAGACGGGATTTGGAAAACTACGTGTTTGTTATATTCCAAACAGATGGCGCTTTATACAAGAAAGTTGTACCGTGACAAATAAGCCAGAAGCAAATTTCTGGAAATGAATTTTTAAGTCGAGGACTCCAATTAGAGGAGTGATTTCAGTTGGTAAAGCGGTCGCGGGTCGCCTGAAAAGCGAGGGTCACGGGTTCAAATCCCGGCTGAGGAAAATTTTTGTGTTTCAGTTCACTACTTACAAATATTTCTTTGTTATTTCTTTTTAGTTAAAGGACTTATCCCAACCCTTTCTTCAGCTACTGCTTCGTGCAAGTCAACCTTTTGTTAAGGCAAAGCATCACCAGGAGATAATATTTCGGGAATCAGACATTCCTGGCCTACGTAGCAAAACATTTCGAAAAAGAAAGAAAACAAAAAACGAAAGGAAAAATTAAAAAAAAATTGCAAGTATTAAATGTTCGCCACTTCAATCATCAACTTTTGTCCACTAAAATGACGAAGGAAACAAAGAGTATTTTTATTTTAGCAGGAACATCGCGTTTAACCAAACAAAAAGACCAAAATACTGTTCACAACTTTAATCATCAGCCTTCGTCCAATTAAATGACACATAGAACAAAGAGCAGTTTGCTTAAAGTAGAAACACCGGATTTTCAACCCGTCTGTAAGTTCGTTGTGAAGCTTCCTATTCGTGTCTAGAAAGGGACCATAAGTGAATCTAGACCAAAAATGAAAGAAAAGACTCAAAATATCGGCAAGTATTATCTGTTTACAACTTGAATCATCAACCTTCGTCCATTCTAATGACACAAGGAACAGGAGTAGTTTGTTTTGAGCATCGTATTTTGAATCCGTCTCAAAATTCGTTCCGAAGCTTCCTTCCGTGTGCGGAACGGGACCAGAAGGTAATCTAGACCATTCGAAGCAGTAAGTTCAAGAAGTCGGCACGAAACCTCTATAAGTAGGCTACCAGATGACTACCAATCCTACTCGGGAGCCTTATATTTAGCCACATCAACAGCACACGCGGCATTATCCCAACTCACATTTAGAACGTTCGGTAATTAGCTACCATTTCTTCCAAACGGCTCATTCACAAAACAACCAAAGCTTGTTCTTTCCGTTCCTATGCTAGATAATTCCAAGTTCAGCCACACTTCAAGAACATCAGTTTTAATCAATTCAGTAGCCCTTATGATTATTCGACACTCTGGGTTTGCACTTTACAGCCGAAACACAACAGGGGCTGTTTGATTTTCATGGAGTTGCAGAAAATTAATTTATTCTCGCTACCCGATAGCATCTCGCAGCAAGACTGCGCCGTTTTATATTCTAAAGGTGATAACAGGGCCCATTCCTGAATAAGTAGCAGGATAATCTATTCCAAAGGGTGTGTCGAAAACTGGAGGAAGAAACTTGTTGTTAAAGGACACCTGAACAATGAAACCATACCTGAACACACCATGGAGAATGCATTTACGGACATGGCCACGGAGAGCATTCTTCTCCTGAGCGTGACGTTTTCGAAATAGGGATGTTCATTTCTGGAGGTTTGCACATGCAGACTCCAAGACAAAAAGCGCAATTCATTCAAATCTTGTACAGCGCTGGCCGGATAGTATTGGAATTTCTTCTAGATATACGTTTGGGCTTAACTTGTTAAAAAATATGCCAGAAGAAGGGTTGATTGGAGACATTTGTTCATTTCTAAAATTGTTCGGTACTGAAATAAGGCCAGATGCAAAATGAAGCAAAAATCATAGCTTGGAAACACTATTTCGTATTTTGATTGGGTTTTCTGCAGGCAATGTTAACGGAAGTCATACGATAGGAATGATACTTTGTACTCTTCATTCAGGTGTCCTTTAAAAACTGTCCAACGTAAGTTCTACAGGTTCACTGTAAAAAGTTTCTCCAAGTAAGGATTAAAGTTAACTGCAGTATTTGCTACTGGGATTATTCTTATCTCTACTTGGATGAGATTAATCCGAAGTAGAAATAATCTTATCTTAGTAGAGACAATATTAATCCCAGTAGCAAATACTGCAAGATTTTTTTTTCAGTGTTTCTCGAAACGGAAGTTTCTGGAACCTGACCTGGAGATCACCGACCGATAGTTTATTTAAAAGCCTGTATTTTGAAAGGAGAAACGAGTTATTAAATGTGACATTGGGTTGGTCATTAATAATTAATTTTGATTTTATTCTCAGCTCAAAAAACATAATAGAAGTAAAAGAGTTCCCGTTTCCCCTTGGAGATGTAGATTTGGGTAGAGCATCCTAGATGCTGAGGTTTTGGAATATTCGCCTGTAACAGACAGAGCTGCTGCTAGTTCAGCAAATCCGAGTCCTTGAAGAAGGCGTCTCGAGACGAGTCCGAGTCCACAGCTCTGGCGGAGGGATAGCTCTGTGAAAGACGGATCCGAGTCCTTGAAAAAGGAGTCGCGAGAGGAGTCCAGAGTCCGAGTCCACCGGCTCTGGTAAGAGATGTATGCAAAACCAAAGGAAGTGGTGGGAGTGGAGAAGCAAGGAACGGAAGAGCGGTTTTGAGGCAGACTAGATTGGGATGAAATAGAGAGGAGATTGAGGATTTGAGTGAAGCCAAGCCAACTAATTGATATACTGACCACATTTTGTACGGTCCCTACACGTCTTCGAAGAGTTGAGTAATTTCCCCACCGCTCGACGCTACCAAGATTCGTCAGCCTTACGGCTTCGGATCAGAACAGCAAGGGGGCAACACGACATTATTTCACAAAAACTGTCCAGAGCAGGGCCTACAAGCTTCTGGAAACATCTGAACTGATTTTGGCCAGTCCAAGAAAGAAATTGACCGAATGTTTATCATCCATATGTACGACCCTTCATGTTTTAAAACAGTTTTGTAGAGGCTCTCTTGTCTTATTGTTTTTGCAATATTTATTCTTAGTATATTCATTCGATGTGTGAATGTCGCGAGTTTTAGACCTAGAGGTCGGGAGGCCTGGAACTGAAAATAGAAATATAATCTTGAAAAAAAAAAGTTTATTTATATAGTTGTTTATGTATAGTATTGCATTTATTTTTTCCCTTTTTTGGTTCCCAATATAATTATGCTAAGTGATTAAAATTATTGAGTCCTGCCACAAACAAACCTGTATAGATTTTCACGTGGTAGGTCTGTTATGATACTGAAATTTTCGTTTGTAAAATCCTATTATATATTAATATTTCGTCTCTCTTTAAAAAAGGCCCCCTCGCACTATTTACTCTTCAACTTGTAGGTTAAAACATTTGAATACTTTGAAACTAGGCTGTGCTTTCAACAAATAACCCGCAGTTTTGGCTGTTTGACCCGTTGAATTATAGCGAAAACAGGGAAAAAATTTACACAACCGTTTTTTCTGATGGAAAAACTTTTCGCAGACAGCCGTCGACAGCTAGATACACACCGAAGGTAGCAACAAACGGCAAGGTTTTGTTAGAGGGGTTAGAATGTACCGTACGAAATTTGGGTCTCGGAGTGTAGAAATATACCGAGTGATCATGGAAGTAGGTTGCGTTAGTCTTATAGGTAAGACAGGTCCTTTAAGAACATTAAAAGAGGTCTCGCAGGCAGATTTTGTCCAAACTTGATCCTTCCCTTTTTTTCTTTTTCTTATAATTATTCTCACGACCTCAGTATTTTTGTGATAACAAGTTAGAAGTAATTATCCGGTCCGACCGGAAACCTTCTCCGGAACAACAGACTTAGCATCAGGTGTTACTGTTGAGACATTACAAATCGTATGTGTGTGTGTGTGGGGGGGGGGGGGGGGGGCTAACGGAACTGCCGCAATACAACCTAAGCGAAATCATAGAATGAACGTCGCTGCCGTTTATTTGGTAGCTCGATCTTCACTGACTATAGTCATATTTGGTTTAACTCAAAAGGAATTCGAAGAAGATTTTATTCTCTATCTAAACAAAACAACAGTACATTCTGCTAAGCAGTGTATTAACTCATTTAATTACAAAGAGAAATAAGCATTACAAAAAACTGCAGAAGACAACAATTTTGCCACATAATTTTCGTTACGTTCAGCCGGATTTCGAAAATATTTATACTCGCCGCGCCATCTATGTAGCGCCATGGGACTGACTCCGGAAGCCCATCCGAATACAGGATACTACCTTAGTGAATTACTGGACATTCAAATGTCAGAGCCTTGTGAATGCTGTGCTGAAGCGTTTGTACTTACAATAGTGTAAAATAATAGTATTAATGTTCTTTTTACAAAATCTTAACCAATTGAAAACTTAAAGAGATACCTTCCAAATAAAACCAACACTAAACAAAAGGCTGTTTGTAAGTTGTCGCACTCAACCTTCCTTGCTTTGCCGGTCATTTCCACGTTTGCCATCCCATATCGATTCGGAAGCGCGCAAGTTTGTTTTTCTGTGTGTGTTCTGTGTCTTATTTATTTTCTTTCATTTACTCGCTTCTTCGAAATGGCGGGTTATAAATAAATTACTTACTTACTTAGAATAGTTCAGTGTCGCACCATCCACAGAATGGCAGTTTTAGAGGAAACTAATTAGAAAAATACTAAAATTACAAATGTCATGTCATCTCGCCACTAAAGAATAAGCCCTTTATTCCTTCATTTTTACATAATTATGGCAAACGATTTAAAACACACCCACGTGGGTTTTCTATCGTACTCCTCCGCCATGTGTGATGAATCACAGTAGCGGGACGCTGGGTATGGCAGGTTATGCTTTAAGGAAAGAATAAAACGGCCGGCCAATCTTTGCTCTTTGCAGATGTCAATTAATTCGTCTTTTTCTGCCAAGTGGCCTGTAGCGGTATTTCACCTATACCACACACCAATCTTGCAGGATTGTAGTTTAAGTACCTGGTATTGCCCGATTTTTCCCCAAATACAAACTGGCCATTTTTTAAAGTGCAATTTAATTTTGTTTTTTATCGGTGAACGTCCAATTATTCAAAAGACTTTAAATCCTAACACAGTGCACATTTGTTCAAGTTTGTCTCTATTCTAGAGTGAACATAATGAAAAAACAGAGAGCTTTCCAAAACCAAGATATAAGCAACCACTCAAAAAACTGTCCAGCGGTAAACAAAATCGACTCGGATAACGGCCGGAATACACGGAACGCCAACGTACAAACTTGCGTCTGATATTCTGAATGTGATGGTTGATGGTTATCTTACGCCGGACATTTTTCGGGTCGAACAGCTTACTCCTGACACTGAAAAAGCTCTACGAACACAACATCTTAGCCTCGGTTCACGACAGAATTTTCCACCGGGGTCTCTACATACAAAACCAGGAGCCTATTAAGAAACTTTTTGGCGACAACACCTAGTCGGTGATAATCCGGATTTCCGCCGAGTGGATTGCGGATTTCTCTACACGTACACCAAAAACTTGGTAGATCCCTGGTAGGTGGCGGAGAGTCTAGCACTGTCACCAATGTCAGTAAAAAATAACTCGCTCTGGATTTCGAAGTTCTCGAAACACTTACTCTTCTGCTTCTTGGTTAGAAAATACACTTCTGAAGGGGGCTCACGGGGGTGGGTTTACATAACGACACAAGACTGATTCTCCGGTCTACCCTAAAAGAAAGGAACAAAGCGTGTGAGCGTGAAAGCCAAGCAACAGAAAAGGGTAGCAGTATAGACGCACTAACACCATTTGGTTATTCGTGAGGTTAACTAAAGAGCTGGATAGGCTTATTCCCAAATTTGGTAACATGACTGTTTCACCCAGTGTATACAGTGTCTGCACACACTCAAACCCCGCTGTTTTCATTTCTTTCCTCACGAGTCCTTCGCGGTGGTTAGAGTTGATTATTGGTCTTATTTTCCCACTGCGCACGCGTTACGAACTTGTGTGCCCTCGTTTATGGGATGATACAATTCCCAGGTTAAGTAGTTACGGTGTTGACATATAATACCCAAGCCAAATTTTTACTGTTTGTTTGATTGACACTACAGTTTATGGGAGCGATTTCGCGGACCTCTTCAAAGAAAGCGTTTTGGCACGTTCCATAAGGTAAGAAAAATCAAGTGGAAAATCATGTCTGACTATTCAAAATTGGTGACTTCGTTTGATGATTAGTCCCTTCAGATGAGAGAAAAGGGCTCAACAGATCTTCAGAGATAGTTGCCTACTTCAAACTTAGCTATGCTAACACCAAATTACACAAGGCTTCGGCTGTTTATAGCCTCTTCCATATCCCTTGCCTTGGGTCAAAAACATGGCAAAATTTGCATAACCGATATTTTGACAAATAAGCTTCTCGGAAACAATGTTGGGAGCCGAAGTGTCCCTAAAGAGAACAAACGTGACAAGCATGACAATCCGTATCAAGTCAATAGAAGAGACAGGATACAGTTATGACAATTTTTTTGTTGCGATATCACTTTCAGAAGTTTCGTATCTAAAACAAGGATGCGCGGTTTCAACAGATAACACTTCCGATGTTACCTTTATGGTCTACAACGTTACGCGTTACAGCGTTATTCATACAAGAAGAGCCGAAACACATCTGCTGACTTTTTTGTCTGTCACCATGATATTCAAGAAGGCAGCAGATTCGGCTCTTCCTGGCAATGCTTATTATGCATAACGTTCTCAAAATATCGAATTAGATAACATGCCAAGTCTGATCTGTTGAAAGTACGCATCTTTGTGTTTTCTCTTATGAACCATCTGACAGTGATAAGACGATTGAAAAGGTTTAGGTGGTGGTTGGGTGAATAAGTTAGAGAAGACACCACAACGAAAGCTGCGAACATGCACGAGAAAGTATCACCATTCCTACCATCAACCGAACCGCCCTCCGTTAAAACCCCTCGCAGTGCCTGCTTTCTTTCCCACTTCCTAGAAGCAAAATCAATCGCGTATTAGTTCAGCATTGCGTTTTCGCGTGCCCTTTCAGATTTTCTTACAAAAATGGAAAAAATAGGAAAGAATCTCTTTCCATTTTATCTACCGCGAAATCCACGAAAAGCTGAGATTATAGAAATAAACAGTTTCTATAGAAGGAATTCCATTTATTCATATTCAGTATAATACTGAACTTCTGCACTTGACAGGAACTTGTCCAAAGTATTTCTAGTCAACATGGAAATCCTACTTTCCTATCGATTTTCATTTATTTACTATTTAATTTTATTTTGACGAAAAATAACAAGAATCAGTTAGTCCGAGTAAGTTTTTTTTTTTTATTAAATAAAGGGGATTCTGATTTTGCTTATTAAGCTTGTCAGAATTACCCCTGTTTCTTAATTAACTTTTGATCTTTTTTATAATTTTTCATCTTGCTACAGAGCTTTGTTCAAACACTATCAGGGAAAGTTGTTTCGCTTTTCAGAGCGCCAACACTGCTCAGGGAAGCTTGGCAACTTACCACACCAGCGCAAAAACCAACGAAAAATAATTTTCGACTTCCGCTTTACACCTCCCTCGATCCATTTTATCTTTCCAAAAAACGACAGAAAATTAAATTAATCTAGCCATGCAACAGCGTTAATTAGGAGCAGAACGCAATGCTGAACAAAATACAATCATTCCAATAATATTTTCAACACACGCGACCGACACCAGAATATAACAATACCACAATGGACACCCTTTAGGACAATAAATCGATACTGCACCGAGGAATGCGAGTAGCTGCAACGCGTCACTTCCCGCTTCAAATTTGCGTTAGGAAACGTGATTGGGCCTCGCTCGGCTACTTTATTAATTATTTGCGTATAAGCTTCTATGGGGCCGAGCTAACGTGCTCGTATCCCTGCCGGCCCCCAGTGATCAAAATATATTGCCACGAAGTATTTTTGAAATAAAAGAACCTGAACCTGAAAATTTAACACTCAATAAAGTATCGATTTATGACCGCACATGGCCGCCATACTGCTCTCATTTGCTTATTGCTGAATGGATGGGCGCTCGGTTGGTCCGAAGCCTAGAAACGAGAGTAGGTTTCGCTTATAGCTTACAACAGGCACTGAGTCTCCGTTGCCTCCTGGGAGTCCGACCATCTCTCTCTGTGTGGATTCAGAAGAGGAGCTCTGTTCAAGCTGGCAGTCGCGGGCAGCAACCTCCTAAAAAACGAGATTTAAAGCTCAATGGGCACATCAAACTACCCCAATCCCACTCTGTAACAACCTAGGAACAATGCTTACCCCTTAGCTCAGCAGCTTTTTCAACAGTTTCCTCTCTGTGATATTTCAAAGCGTATTTTTGGGGGTCAGTACATGCTCAATTTACTAGCTTGGACAAAGATAAAAGTGATGTTTCTTATAATACTTAGTAGACCTTTATTTTATGTATAAATCAGCTTGTATAATTCAGATTTGAATAGGTTATTTGTTTTGAATGATTTTTGTAGCTATGTTATTTTTCATGAGCTTATTGCATATTCTGGTACATTTTATAAAGCAAGTTAATCAAGCTTCAGAACACTATTCCACAAAGAAAAACTTTTAATAGGCACTTTATGCCACATAACTTCTGAAGAAACATTAGAACAATCAGGTAAACTGCATCTGAGGCTTGACTTTGGTGACATCTCAAATATATCCTTTTCTATCAAGCATTGCTGGGAGTTTTTGAATTTCCTGCCACGATATCCCAGCTCCAAAGATTTGGATCGCCGAAATGCCAGAGAGGTAAAGACAAGGGATAACAAGAAAACGGCCGATTTTCGTAGCGCCTTCTAATGGAAGTTGGAAATGTTTATTTGTGAAGCATTTACTACAAAGTAAAGCATTAGAAGTGTCCATTGTGCTTTAAGGTTTTATTTTTGGATTCAAATCAAATCGTTAACTGATAAACCAACTTCGTAGCTTTCTTCGTTAGAAGGTGCTAAATTACGCTGGTCATACAGTAATAAAATAAATAAATTACACGAATTATTCGCTTTAATAAAATTCTCTGTAAAAAAGGGCACAAACGAGTTCATGAACCTTGAGGTTCGACCTCTGACAGGCACTAGTTTGTTTTGCTGTCTTGTCCTGCTATTTTTCGGAGCACCAGGGGGGAGCAATGATCGATTGTTCTCATTTGCCAGCAGATTTTTTTCCAAAGTTTAGTATCAGTTCTGTTCTTCGGTTGTAGAGGTTCGGGATTCTCAACACAGACAGTGCTTGCTCGTAAGACTGATAGCCAGGACCCATTATAATTTTCGTTCGGGTGACCTTATCCTGAGGTTTGGCAAAATGCTGCTGTCTAGCCCTTCTCACCGTGACATTTTACCCCCAGAAGGGCCGACAGCCAGCCGCACGAGACAGCACCTAAAACTTGTGCCTGTGCGTGCTCGGACCAAATCGCTACCAGAACTCTTTCGTGCCCCTTTTTACGTCCTTGTATAATAGTTTATAATAACATGTTTTGTAGTACAACATAAAATTAGCCACTGAGACTGCTGTGTAAATAAACCTTTCTCTCTACGGTCACAATACTGTATAAATATAGGTGTAATGCCAAGCTGAACATTCATAATACAAGAAGCAAAACGGGATTCTCGGGGTTCTGTAGATCGGTGCAAAAATACTTACGACTTTAGCACTAATGCAAAGATCTTTAGTGAAGGTTAAAGCACAACTCTTACTAGAAATGACCTTTTCACCATGAAATGGACCAGAAAAAACGTTTTTCGCAAACACCTTTACTTTCTACCTGAATTTAGCGATTTTCTTGTTAGCGTCTTGTCGACTATCTCGAACCTTCCTGCTCTGCGACGCGGCGGCTGGGCCCAAAACATTTTAAAACGGAATGCGCCGACGTTCGAGATTCCGGCAAACTTTACGTTGTGTGACGGGCTAAAGTCGGCATGGCCGAAAAAGCGCCGAAAATTCATAGGCACAAAAGGAAACAATGGAGAGAGGTGGGGATTTTAGAAGCTTATAATTCGACAAAGTAGTTAGTTATGTTATTAAAGGCAGAACAAGCAAGGGAGGCCCTTTAACTGAAAAGTCAGCTTATTTTTGGGATCCCAAAACGTAAGTGGAGGGATATAAGGTTTGAAGCCAAGCTGACCATTCATTACGGTCGCACTTCCGGCAAACAGTCCTCAGCGTCCTCGACCACTTAATCAACTTCAAATAAATTTTTTACTTTTAACCATTTTTCCGTTTTTTGCCGGATTCCGGACGAACTACATGTCCGGCGAGAAAACGGTTTTCACTATCGTGCGCAGCATGACTTCTTACCCCGTAATCGACTATCACATTAGCTGTTTAAAAATATTTTGTTTGTCCTTAATTTAAACCCCCTCCCCCACCCCTGATGCAGAGCTACATAGCTCATCTACAAACTTGACCTTACCCTTGATCCAATGAATCCTCACAGACAGACGGATAGATGGATATTTTTGCGATGTCATAGGTATCCCTCCACGAAAGAAATAGAAAACCGTGATTTTCGGGGTTTTTTCTTGATCAGCTAATTATCCCTCTAAGATGATGTGCGAGGGATAAATATAAATTCGGATATTTCGGTTGCACTTCCGGCAAACCGTTCTCAGCGAAAAACAAAACAAAACTAAATCATAAAATCCACCACAATCACAACAGGAGAAAGATGCCGAACCAACAGACAATTACGCTGGATTTGTTTCTGAATTTTCGTTTTTTGCTGGACTTTCTGGCGAAACCGGAAACTTGGCAGAAGTAAAGCAGGAAGTCTCGGTCGGTATCGTCAAAATAGATATGGCCTATAGAGGTATATCTGAACTTGATTTCTCTGATCATTAGCCTGGCAAAGACTGGATCTGGCGAAGACGAGACCCGATTGTCTGAATCAAATATTAGATTTTCGGGATCCCATCGACACCTTTGGTCTTGTTATATGTTGTGTTTGCATACACTGATTTATTTTGACTCGGCTAAGGGTTTTTTATTTATCTATTTTTTTCATCTCGGTGACGCTCAGAATATGCACTGATGTTCTGAAAAGACAAAGCTAACCCCGGTGCGGAGAATTTGAACTTTAATGAAAGCGTGCAAATGTTCAGTTCCAGAACTTGATAGTGCAAAACGGATACGTCAGCTGAATCTTATTAGAGCCATATTTCGGCCCTTCTTGGCAAGGGTCCTCTTCAGGCTCAAAGCCGCTCAAGTTGGAAAAACGAACTTGCGGAAAAAGATAAAAATAATATAGCTCTAATAAGATTCAGCTGACGTATCCTTTTTGCACCGATCTACAAAACCCCAAAAATCCCGTTTTGCTTCTTGTATTATGAATGTTCAGCTCGGCATTACACCTATATTTATAAAGTATTGTGACCGTAGAGAAAGAGAGAGCAATGTACTATCCTAATACCTACCCGTAGATGCTTTTGAAAGTTCGTTGTTGCATTGACATGTCCCTTTCTAACCTTATTAGGACAATCCTTGCACACAGCCTTCAAAGACCCATCGTGCTCTATCGTACCTTGAACACTAAAACACATTCCTTGTAGAATGACAGTAAAGATGCTGTGTTTACTTTCCGTTTGAAATTTTGCCAAAACTGAAATCGAACTAGTTTTGAGTCTTCAAATTCCCTTTTCTGAAAAATCCTTTTCCGTTAGAAAAAAAAATCATTCGATCCAAGCGGAATGTACTTGTGAGAGTACTTGAAAGTACTTAAGAACTTATTGGTACTTGAGAGCTTTAAGTACCTATTTATTTTACTTAAGTATTAAGTACTCCAAGAAAAACGTACTTTAGTAAAACTCAAGTACCTTGATTTTGTACTTCAGCAGTACTTGGAAGTACTTCCCAACACGGATCTGATACCACGGTCAAAAGGCGTTATGCAGTTATCGTGGTATCTGGCCAGTTATGACCGTGGTAACTGGTCATGGTATCTGAAAAAACCATCTCACTTTCATCAATTTTTTTCAAATTAGTGGAAAGAAGTTTGGCACCTGGTGGTGTTACTGAATATCAGCTTTTCTTTTGGGAGACCTCAAAAAGCGCAATTTCGGCAATTGTCATTTTCGCAGAGCAACCGTATATCATATACCATGGTAACTGTATAACTGCAGATCCAGTTACCATGGTAACAGATACCATGGTATCTGCAGAAACTCAACTATTGTAACGCAGGCCGCTGGAAGGGGAATATAGCTTGTGATAAAACACCTGGGCTCTGCAGATCGATACAACTTCTATCTATATTTATCGATTAACGTTAGAGATTGTGTCACTACATTTTTGTTTGTTTTATATTATTTTTATTTCTGTGTTGCATATTTATTTATTTGATCTGAAATCCGGATCTAAATCCGACTGACCATTAGATGATACGGATCGACTAAAAATCAAACGGATTTACTTTAAATTCGCAAAATATCTTCTTCGTCTTCTTCCTTGGACCAGCAACGCCTACATGACCAAGAAACACGTTATCGTTGACCCGATTCAGAATCTCGGTGAGCTATCTCAACGATTATCGATCAATCAATCCGTTTACTGTGCCATAATATTTTAAGAAATAGCACTGGCAATGTCAACATCAAATAAAGGAACTAAAGACAATTAACTTATGTACAATTGAGGGATTCGACAAAGTAGGGTGCGAATGATATATGATGTAATGAATGACAGTATGGTCTAATTATTAGTCAGTTGAGGACATATTATCGCTGGCTTGAGTTCGGTGCTGGTTGTTTCAGGACCACTTTACTAACAGCTTCGCGCCAATTCTTGGCACTACGAAATCAGGTAAGGGTCATTCTCTGTCAACAAAACCGGGACTAAAAAAAGTGTGACTCTGATTTTGATGAACTTTGGCTATGCTATGGGTTTTAGTCCTAGAATAAGATTCGAGAATACGATTCGACAAAATTCTGGACGGTTTCCGAGTTACGGCCATTTTCAGTGAGCCAAAACTCGAGAAAAAGGCTTGAAAAACGTAAAAAAAAATACTTTTCTTAGGATTTTCTTTTTTCTGGAACCAAGCTAGGTTCTGGTTTGTGTCTTTCTGATGCAGTTATCTTGAGCTTTTTTAAAGAATTTCTTCAAACGACCAGTTTGAAAACTTGTATCAAATGTTGAGGGTTTCATTCAGTAGTTCAGAATACGATTTTTGCCATGTTTAAGGGAATATCACAAATTTTTTGTAAGTACTGCGGGGCTAATAATAACAAAATGTCTAGAACTAGTAAAAAGCTATCTTTTGACGCTGATCCGAAGTCTATAGCTCATCTGGCTCAGATTCTAGGAGCCTGTAAAATCTGCAGTTTGACAAAAAGTCGCAAAAATGCCAATCTTTGTGGTCAATTATCTCTGTGTATCCTCCGTAAATTTTTTTTCGTTCTCTTTTCATTCGAAAGAACGCATTCTCGCCTTTCTTTTGGTATTCTAGCCATCTTCCACCTTTTGAGTCTAGATACTTTTTTCGGCAATTGAAGTTGACCTACTTTGAGACAAACACTCTCGCTAAAAACGTGCACAAACTTTTATTGTAATTTTTATTTCGGCTGTTGGCGTAACTTGCTTGTTGCTGGGTTCTTATAATGGCCCACTTCGAACATTTCATCGTACTGAATTAATTGGTGATGCTTAACCTCTGGCAGATACACAAGTTGCTTGGTGGAATGAATGCTACGTATGGGTGTATAGTCTGTTGAATTCAGTAAAAATTTGAGGCAAGCAAAGCCATGACTTACTCGTGTTCTGTGGGTAGGATCAGGGATCTAAAGTGCCATTTTTAAAGCATACAAGAGAGACATGATACAAGCAATTTAGTGACATTAGCGGTGACGAACAAATAATCTAGAAGCTCCGTACTGGAGTTCAAACCATAAAGAACATTTGTTATCATCAAGAAAATCACTTCTTAACCAAATACAGTGAACTGAAGGGAACAACTACTGTTCTTTACCATCCAGACACGAATAAAAACGGAAGGGATGCATTGCGCCGAACGTGAAATGGATACATCTGATAACTTTGGATTTCTACAAGAAGTTTACTTGCAAAAATATACCGCTTATTCCAGATAGGCCTACCAGTATTTAGTTAAGCCTATATGCTGGCCTACTGTCCCACTTCTGCTTAAAACTTTCCAATAGGGGTAGTGACAGAAGGGGTACTGTCACGAGAAATAACCGGATTCAAGATACGTATTTACATTTCTTCTTCCGTGTTCCTGTAGTTCGTTTCGTCTTACGCGCAAAAGACATTTGCATCTCTCGCGCTACAAACTGGATGCCGTGCGAAAACCGATGACGTTTTACTGTCTTTTCGATTTTAGTTCTTAGTTATTTCCTATCTAATTCTGGTATACAGATAATACATACAGAGATGTGAATATAGGATTGGTTTTATATATATGATCCTTTGAAGGAAAAACCCTGTGCCGGAATTGTTATGAAGCTGTCCAGCTAGGACCGACTCCGTCGTCTTATTCACCCATTCTTCCATCCAAACCAATCAAGCCAGAGGCTTCAAGCTGTACAGATACTGACGCGACTAGCAAGGGATTGTTCTTTGACATTTTTTGAATTACAACTGTGGTTTTCCCTCTGTGATTTGCCCTTCGTTTTTCATTAGTTGGATTTTTGCAGATTACCATGGTATCTGATACCACGGTCTAAAGTCGTTTTCGCAGTTACCGTCGTATCTGATACCACGGTCAAAAGGCATTTTTGCAGTTTTCGTGCTATCTGGCCCTGGTATCTGGAAAGTCATCTCACTTTCGTCAAATTTTGTAAAATTGGTGGGAAAGAAGTTTGGCACTTAGTGATGTAACTGGAGATCAGTTTGCCTTTTGGGATGACTTCGAAAAGTGGAATCTCGGCAATAGTCGTTTTTGCAAAGCAACCGTATATCAGATATCACGGTAACTGTAAAAACGACTGAATGCAGATCCAGTTACCGTGGTAACAGATACCATGGTATCTGCAAAAAACTGTCATTGTGTCATTTTTTTCTGTGTTTTTTTCTACTTTCTTTCTGTGATTTGCTTTTTGTTTTTCTTTTTCTGTGTTTTTTCTACTTTCTTTTTAATATACACTATAATTTTCTATTTCCTGTACGACGGGTAAAAATAAACACTACATTACATTTCTAAGCGCATAACCTTTCTATGTATTCCTTTTTGTCTCGTCATTTTGGAGGGATAAAAGCCTTTGAATGAATTAACCGTATAGACACACTGCACTACGCGAGAATTAGTGAGTTATAATACAGGAAACTTAAAGGACCCCTCATATTTACTATTCAGTTTTTAGTATTTTAAAATATTTGAATACTTTAAAACTAGGCTGTGCTTTCAACAAATAACCCACGGTTTTGGCTGTTTTAGGCCTTTACCGAGACCGTTGACTTAAAGCGAAAACAGTGAAACAAAATTAGAAAACCGGATTTTCTGATGGAAAAACTTATCGCAGACAGCCGTCGACAGCGTGATACACATCGGAGGTAGCAAAACACGGCAAGTGAGACAATCAGCGTGGGTTTGTTAGAGGGGTTAGAATATCCGTACAAAATTGGGGTCTCCCGGTTTAGACATATATGGAGTGATTATGGAAGTAGGTTGAGTTAGTATTATAGGCAAGATAGGCCCTTTAAAGACGATTACTCCTCTACGCCAACGTTGAAAATGTCTGCTCACCTCAGAGTTATTGTTGTATAAATGTGTTGTCATATGGTCAGCTACAAACCAGCGCTGCTCCTTCATCAACAAGTCATGAGGGGGATCATGGCTCTGGCTGGACCCAGAAGACCAGATGGTCACAGTAGCATGTGGCGCCAGTTTCAAGGAGCGGTGGAATTTGTAAACGGTCTCATTCTCTCCAGCGAGGTGGGTGAGCGACCAGCCGCCCATGGTAACCTCCTAGAATTAGTGAACGAGCTCATCAACTAGGTTCTGACAAAAATCAAAGACGAAATACCTAAGACCAGAGATGGGTGAATCCGATCATGAAAGGATTCGAATCTGAATTGGAATCGAGGGCTAGGTACGAATCCGAATCCACCACTTCAGGCTGAGGATTCTAATCCGACCTTAAAAAAAAATCAAATCATGTACAGTAGAGGTATGCTTGTGTGAACGTTTGTTGACACTGGACTTGTCATGCACTTGCTGTGTCTAAAGCTAACTACCAGCTAGCCAAAATGTTGTGTCTAAAGCTAACTACCAGTTAGCCAAAATAGATTAGGGGCATCTGAAAACACCTGAATAGGTACTTTAGATCTTCATTCTACCATTTAGCCCAAAATTGCACTGTTCACATTAAAGTAACTTTTCTCATAAACATACCTCTACTATACACGGGTTATAGTTTAAAAATCAGAGGTGACAGAAAGTACTGATGTCCAAGGTAATCAGATAACGTGATATGTTACTGAGGACAGTTGGTGGTGGAGATAAAAAAGTTTAATTGCCTTAGCCCACTGTTTAAAAATTGGGAAACGGAAACTAGAAGGATGTAGTATTGTAGACTAAAAAATTTAGCGGATTCGTCAGATTCAAGGTTTCGGATCCGAATCCAGCCGGACATGCAAAAGATTTGAATCCGGCCAAAAGTACGAATCCTGGATTCAAACCCGAATCAGGATTCGGATTCGCCCATTTCTGCCTAAGACTTCGCAAGGTTTGTCCGTCCTTGAAGGGCTTTATATATTGGTTCAAGCTTGATGTGACAATACTTAAGGTCAAAGCCTGTAGACGAGCCTTAGCCTAGTATGTAGGGGTGGGGGGGGGGGGGGGGTGTTTAAAATTGAGACACACACAAAATGTCAACTAACAACTGAACATAGTGCTGATAAAGGTTTTCACACGTCTTATTTCACAAGAAAACGCTGTCAATTTGATTCAGAGACAAATGTCGGTGCAAGACAAATAAATCAAAACTACGAAAGTCTGAGAGGAACACAAGTTGTCCGGGTGAATGCTACCTACAGGTATTTTGAATTCATTGACCGTCTCCACACCAACTACCCCGGGTGGTAGGGAGTTCCACTGAATGGGCGTTCTGTTCCCAAATGCCCCACGTCCGACATCTAATTTGAAACGATGACCCCTTAGTTGCACATTTTCGTTGAGCACAACCAAGTTCTCAGCCGGAAGGTTGTCGCAGACGCCATAATAAGGATTTAGAGCCTATTCCACCCTACTTATCGTGGTTACTACGGATGACATCACGAACTTTGTCTTTCAATTATTATTTTCCAGCAGAATATCATGGCACAGGCGAATTCAACCAATCACGTTACAGAGATTCGTAGTTACCACGCTTACTACCCTGCGGAGCACGGTAAGCAAATAGTTACTTTTAGTTACTATTTCGAGAAGGTCGAAACGGTCAGCGTAGTAACTTTCCGTGATCATGGAACGGAAATAGCAACTAATACTTACTATTTTTAGACGGATGGAACACGCTCTAATGGTGGGTTTACACACTGCATAAAATCCGAGCGTATTTTGAAATCCGAGGGTATTTTACTCACGTTTTGAGCTTGAAAAGATTTCTAGCAATACGGATGGATTCAAATACAAAACTGACCGATTTCTCTAACACGTCCGTATTGCTAGAAATGTTTTCAAGCTCAAAACGTGCGTAAAATTCGCTCGGATTTCAAAATTCGCTCGGATTTTACGCAGTGTGTAAACCCACCATGAGTCTAGTGCTGTGTCTAGCTTGCTTCGGTGGTTTGTACTAAATCTGAAATCCGAGTTGAGGTACAGAGCGACTGCACAAAACGGAGTGCCAAAGGCTTAATGGACACTCTTAACTTATGATAGTAATTCATTCTACTTCCATATCCTATATGCTCCAGTAGCAATTCACTGATTATCACGCTTGCCACGTTTGTTCTCCTTACGAGACGTATAATGCGCCCGATCATTGTTTCCGAGGTATTCGTCCGGAGTCCGGTTATGCAGATTTTGCCAAGATTGTCAACGAAAGGAAAGGGACATTGAAAGAGGCTAAAAACAGCCGAAGCCGTGTGTTACTTTCTGTATGCATAACTTAGTTGTATAGTGGTCAACTACCTCAGAACATCTGAGCTGAAACACTATTAGTACGAGGTGTGCTTTAATGGTTACTACAGGCGAGAAGAGACGATTACTGAGAAACCAACGAAAGAAAACGATGGCTTTCAGTGCTGCTTTAAGATACAAAAACGTGTAGATACCTTGTCTCCGCGGTTCAGAATCTTCACATAGTGCCCTTCCGGCGAGACCTCCTCAATGACAACGTCTCCCTTCTCGTGACTGGTGGTTTTGAACCCATGGACCTGGAACTCGGTGCTATGCTCGACGACAGTTCGCTTCCTCTTGGTGCCCCGGCCGGGAGTGACTGACCCCCTACCCGGGGTGACACTGGGAGTGAGTCGGCCACTGGATTGGAGAGTGATGGCAGAGATAGAGCGACCGGGGGTATTGGATGAAAGATTCAACCTAGAAAACAACTGACTCTGATCCATCTCATTTGCGTTAGGCATTACTTTTTATCACGCTGATTATTAAACTATAATCCAAATAGATCTGATTTGGTCGGATTCAAATCCTCAGTTCTAATTCTAATTTGTCTAATTCCATGAGATCTTTTTACAAAAATGTGGATCGTCATACATGGTCAACATAGTCATAAATAATCACATATGTGATACAATTTTAAAATACAATCCGATAACAAACAAAATTACGAGCATGTCAGTTTAAATTCAGAATTCCTCAGCATTGAATGGTGGATTCGGATTCTAATCCCTTCATGATCGGATTCTCAAGTCTCTGGGCCCAAATACAAGTTCTTTTTATTGTCACATACGAAACACAACATCATTAAAGTTTAACTGAAAAGGCAACTTATTTGTGCGTTATTTAACTGAATACACTGAATTATTTGGATTTTGCCAAGGGTTGTTTTTATTTTCCACTATCTGCTCTAGACATGACGTTCAGAATATCCGCGGCTGCCGCCACAACGTAAATTCCACTATAACGCGGGAAATTTTAATCTCAACACCAACGCGGCTTTTCAGTTGGCAGCGGTGAGCTTGGTGAAAACTGCTTAATGCCTGAACCAAAAAAAAAATCAGAAATCTTTATCGTATGGCATACAACACAGACACAAGCGCATAGAGGTACCACAAATCACAAGGAAATTCCACGACTTGAAAACCGATTATCCGTGAATAGAGGAACAATGACGTAAACATTTCGGGTCTTCAGGCCAATTTAAGTGGATTAGTGATGGGTAACTAGATTGTCCTATCCCAGCCCTTTTCAGTTGAACTTTAATATTAACACCAAAATACACAAAATCTACTTCTTTAAACAAAATCCCAAGAGCTCAACCCCCCCCCCCCCAGTTGGTTGTGAAAAATTTATTACATACAAAATAACCTTCTTTTAAAAATTTGACCTTTACATTACAAACAAAAAAATTGGCATTCTGATACTGTGGCACTGAGCACCTTCTTTTTGTCCATTAGCACAGCCGAGTGTCTTTTCAGGCTTACGGTTCTACAAGTCGACGAATTATAGATATTCCTTCATCAGGAATTGTAGACAGTCCTTCAAAGAATTAGTGGGATGACTTGATTTCAAAACCTGGGTTTGAATGGTTTGCAGGGCTAACCTATCTGGGCTGCACAGTACAGAAACAGAATTCAATTCAATTTATTTTCAAAACCGGTCAAGCCGATTTGGAGGTTCTCGTCCATATAAACACTAATTATATACAAAGATAATTCGACACTAATCTGGATATAACAGAGACTTGTCAAACACAAGACAAAATATCCAAATCTATTTACTAAAGCCCCGTTCACAAGCATGCCTAGCCAAGCAAAGATGTCTAGGCACGCTAGCACCACCGTTCACACCAATGCCTAGGCACAGATTTTGGGCCAGGCACGGAGATCCGCGTTGCCACGTCCAAAATATTTAGAGAGTAACTTTTGGCACAAAACACAGAGTGAATTGGGAGTGAAATTTATTTTCATGAAATGTTCAGTTTTGGTCGGAATCGCCTCTGTAAAAACGACACATCTTAAATTTACTTTCATGAAAAAAAAACTTGAAATAGTAAGTTCTGGTCCGAATCCCTGCTGCAAAATGACATTTGGTCATTTTTGGTCATTTTCTGAATATAGTGATTTTTATGTCCTACGTAGGACAAGAGTGACAAAAACAAAATAGAGTGACAATTCACACTATCGTGCTACATGTGGCAACCCTGAGTTCCAGGCTGTAGAACTCGCTGCAGCTACACCTGAGCACGTGCCTAGGCATCTGTGCTTGGATAGGCATGCTTTTGAACGCGGCTTAGTTAATGATGCGAGTTAAAAAGTTTGACGAAGGCGGGAACAAAACTTCTTAGGTAACGGGTCGTTAGGTGTTTAATTGGCTGCAATTTGGGTATTTGTCGGGATACCACTCTCTCCGACCTTACTCTTGCTACTGAAAAATCTGGGGGGGAGGATATCAGGTAATTGGTGTATTCAAGATTTTAGTTCCAAACACTAACGAAAGTTTTTCACGGCGCTCCAACAGGGTTTCTAAATTATAACTATTAAGGAGGTCTATATACGGTACTTTAGGGGACTTGGAAACTACAAGGAGGGCTTTAAACTGTATCCTGTCAAGCGAATCAGACTGTTCACGAGTAGTCCCAAATTCTAGTTGCAAAAGTCACAGAAGAAGCTTACCGGGTTTCTTCGGACTCCAACAGCTTTCTGTACGTAGCGATTTCCATGTCCAAGTTGCATTTAATGTCCATCAACTCTTGGTATTCCTTAAGCTGCTCAGCCATCTGTTCACGGAGACGCTGGATCTCCGCCTGCGCTGAAGCGAGCGCGCTTGAATGGTTCTTGCGCTCGTTCTCCAGAAGCGCCTCCAGGCCACGCACGCGGTTCTGAGAAGAAAACATGACAGATGAAGTACTCCGTCTTCTAGTTTTGCTAGCCCGCTCTGCCCTGTAGCCAGCAGAACAGTTAAAGCATCTGTCTTACCTCTAATACTAACATAACCTATTTTCATAATCACTCCATATATTTCTAAACCCACAGACCCTTTCGTACGGTACATTCTAACCCCTCTAACGCTGATTTTCTCACTTGCCGTGTTTTGCTACTTCGATGTATATCACGCTGTTGACGGTTGCAAGTCAACGGGTCTCGGAAAAAGATTAAAACAGCCAAAACTGTGGGTTATTTTTTGAAAGCACAACCTAGTTTCAAAGTATTCAAATATTTTAAAATATTGTAAGTTGAATAGTAAATAGTACGAGGGGTCCATTAAGGCAAGGGTTACTTTGCTTCACAAATGCGCGTCCTTTTCCCCCTCTCGATGCTCTGTTGTCCAGTTTAGTATATAGTGGGGACTGGGCAGTTGACCTCGGAATTCTGGTTCTATTTTTGTTCAATCTGATGAAATGGGATGGATAATTAACTGCACTGTCCGAAGTTTCACAACAGATAACACAATGATGAGCAGTTTCAAAAGATAACAGGGTGTTAGCTGTTCGGTTTTTCAAATGTTACGCTTAAAAACATTATGCATACAAGAAGTTCCGAAACACGGCGGAAAAGTCATCTGCTGACTTCTTTGTTTGCCATCATGATACTGGAATTCAGCAGGTTCTTGTTCGGCTCTCCCTTACAATGCTCGTTACGTATAACGTTTAATGCACAACGTTATCAAAATCATAACAAATAACATCCCAAGTGTTATATGTTGAAACCTCGCATCCTTGTGCTATCTATTATGAAACTTCTGACAGCGTAGGAGATGCAAAATTTGTCAATGAAAGCTTCTTCGGCATGTCTAAATATAGGCTACCCAACTTTATTGCGAAAATAAATAACAGATGAAAAATCGTTTCGAAAGGGTTGCGAAGACCTCAAAAACTTCCAGCCTACATCTCTAGGGTACTCTGTCGAAGCCACCCCCCCCCCCCCAGAAACAACATTGAACGGAATATAAACTATTTGAAAAATTAGCATGTCTTTTATCCAAGAACACAGACTGAGCCCTTTTGGAAATCAATTGCATATGCTTACACCTCTAAACTTTCTGGCTTGTGCCTGCAGAGGACCTTTGCCAAGAAGGGCCGAAATTGCACTAAAATAATATCAGCCGACTTATCCGTTTGGTCAGTCACATTTGGTCCTGCTGATTGATTCTGAGGAGCTCGTTGGTCAGAAAATGTTGCTTTGCAGTTTCTCCCTGTTTCTCATCACCACCAAGGCACGACGCGAGGTTCAAAACAGCCGGGATCTTTTAGAAACTCAGCAGAGTTTGTAAGGTGTCCAACTGCGACTTGTGCTTTAAGATCTCAGCCCCCCTTCCCCCTAACTGACAACCCTGATATTAACTTCTTAAGACGGAGCTATCAGCCACTCGGGACCCGTCTCAATCGATTCAATTTCAATTTAATTCATTCATTAAAGAATCTTGAAACGGTGGTAAGCCGACTAGTTGATTTTACGTCAACAATGTATACACTAAAATTATAATATTTGAAAGTAAATAATATATATAGAGCTAAATCACAAATCACACCATGGCCCATAACTGGCCATTTGTCCGTCAGGTCACGTAGCTTGTCAATAAAATTACAATAATTAGTATCACTTAATCAAGTGTCAAAATTCATAATATTTACAATTAACAACAATTACACTAAAACAACCAAAATATAAATGACCTTAAAATCCAAGGGAAAATATTAGGAATCAACTGTAAACCATCTCTGCTACCATCCTTATTCTTTCTTTCCCCTAAGAGGTATGAACTGTTCGACGATGCTTACCTGCAAGCCAGAGTTGCTGGACTCCAATTCACTAATACGCGCGCTCAAGTTGTCCACCTGCAGACGGTAGGTGGTGTTCATCTCGCTCTGAGACCCCATGGTGCTGTTCTGTCTTTGAAGGTCTTGCTGTAGCTGTCCCATCTAAAAAAAAAGAGGCGATTTAACCAAGTCCCATGAAATGAATTAAAAAAAGAAACGTCTTATATCTGGCTCCATTTTGGAAACTATTCACAACTACCGACCAGTCTCGAGTCTGGTCGCTTTATTTTCGTTACCTAAAATATTTACTAAAAATGCCACCGTGGACACGCAACAGGTATCTAATGAGAAAATTCAGAAAATTCCTGAATTAATTCAGCATTTTCGTTCGTTTCGGCGCTTTCGGACACGTTCTGGGTCGATCGGACATGTCACTACCATACCTTAGTCTCATAGAGGATCTGGATGTCCTCCCTATTGGAGCGCATCTGAGCTTCGTAGTTCTCCCTCAGATCGCGGAGTGCCTCCTGAAGGCGAGCTTCGTACTCCTCCTGCAAGCGACCGTCGATCTCGCTGATCTCCGTCTGCTTCCTCGATCGAACCTCAACGACCTCACGGTCGTGAACCTGCAAGAAACAGAATGTGAGCCATAGGAAAATAACACTAGGTAGTAGCGCCAAGACTTTAAAGAAGTGACACACGCTCTGATAGCAGCGACACTAGCGCCACTAGCGATAGTGAACATCCCTGCTGAAAGTTGAATTTCAGTCCAGTTAATTTTCAAAAATTCGACAATTAAAATACTCATACCTATTAAAATACCTACAATGAAAACTTAACAATTAAAAATAGCTATAACTAATGTTATTCATTTGGTCTGTGTACATGTATCTCACAATAAAACTCTAAGGAAAACCTTTAATCATACGTAACATGTCGACTACTCAAAACATCTATAAGCAAAAACGATAATTTGGTCAAATTCGATCCAGTCGTGCACCATCACTGGCTGAAATAACCTCATATTCTGAATACAGCAAAAAAAGATATGACCACATGACCTCCCCTGTTCCCTCAATGTGGCAGACCGCATCTTAGCTTTACTAGAAATTTTGTAATCCGCAAGTTTGTCTCGCTTCAAATGCCGCAAGCGTAGTGGGCAGCGCTACGGGTATGGCCCGTTTGCGAAGCAAGGAAAGCATAGGTCTTGACACCATTCACTAGTGTTATTTTGCTGTAATGTGAGCACAGATACATGGAACTTCACTCGAAACGCTGAGCTGAACTGAGGCTAGTCTACAAAGAAATTATGCCAGAGACTACGTTCTGAGGAAAACACTGCTTCTTGCGTGACGGAGCGTCTCACGACAGATGCGTTTCCACCTGGACGCTACTATTTCGTGGTGCAACATTTCCGCATCTGCGAGCCCCGGACGAAAAATGCCACGCAATTAACGCCGAGTGTGTGAACCAAGCTTGATCTATCTACATAGCTTCTCTAACAGGCGGGACAAGTTTAGAAAAGAAGCGGAAGCTTTACGTTCAAATTTCCGAATGTGACTATTCTGTTACGACGACTGTACAGGACCTGTACAGCCTCAGACAAGATTTCAAATTTCCAGACAAGTCTTCCTTTCAGAATAATCTATCTGGCTTAAAAAGGAACAAACATATGACAAACATACTAGATTGAAGCTAATTGAACGGTTTACAGACTAGATAAATATATATTGCTTCAATATTTCTAGTTACACATATTTTTCTTTTCAAACAAGATCCCCTTCATTCTAACTTTACCTCGATTGCCTTACAAAATGATGACAAAGGTAGATTTAGCAAAGTACAGTTTTGTACCGAAATACGTCCTTATTGCTAGCAATCTTTTCAAGCTCAAATACATGCACAAAATGCGCTCAGATTTTACGCAGTGTGTAAACCCACTATAAACATAATAGACTACTTCAAGAACGGACTATGGACAAGTATAAGAGATATGAATAAAAGGGGAGTAACGCTGAGTCGCGGTGACGGAAATGAACAGCACCGCCACAACAATTTGGACGCGACGAAGAGTTTTACTGACACCCGATTAGTTTTCGCACATTATTATTTACTAGAAAAAAAATTATAAAACATACCTGACGCTCGAGATCCATTTCCTCTTTCAATGAGAGCATCCTATTCTGACAGTCAGTTCTGCGCAGGATTTCATCTTCCAGCTGCGCCTTCAGTTCAGGAACTTGTCCGCGCAGCCTATCGCGCTCGCCCAAAACGCTCTGAAAAAGATATAGAGAAATTAAGAAAAAGGAAATTGATACTTTGACACTTAAAACAATTAAGACAAATCTCTCTTCGTACTGGGAGCTCCGTTTCGCTTAAGCCCCGTTCACAAGCATGACTAGCGAAGCACAGATGTATAGGCACTCTAGCATCACCGTTCACACCAATGCCTAGGCACAGATTTTGGGCCAGGCACGGAGATACACGTTGCCACGTCCAAAATATTTTGAGAGTAACTTTTGGCCCAAAACAGTGAATTGGGAGTGAAATTTATTTTCAAGAAATGTTCACTTTCGGTCGGACCGCCTTTGTAAAAACGACACATCTTAAATTTACTTTCACGAAAAAAACTTGAAATAGTAAGTTCTGGTCCGAATCCCTGCCTTAAAAATTATATTTGGTCATTTTCTGAAACAGTGATTTTTATGTGCTACGTAGGACAAGAGTGACGAAAACAAAATAGAGTGACAATTCACACTATCGTGCGACATGTGGCAACCCTGAGTTACAGGCTCTAGAACTCGGTGGCTAGCTACGCCTGAGCACGTGCCTAGGCATGCTTGTGAACGCGGCTTTAGCCAAACACACCAAGAAGCCTATTTTCTCCTAGGGCGAAGCGAAATCGCACGTCGAACCGAAATGGCACATTAAAGTACATCATATCGAGTCTGGTAAATCATATGGTATGTATGTGTATACGTATATATATTTTCAATGACAGATTCGCTGGACGCGTGGCCGGGTGGTACTGGGGGTGAGGTGCTGAAAGGATAGTTTTCTATTCTTTTCCCCTATTCCTTCCAGTATCGTGAATGACCAGTGTGTTCTACATACATGACTGTAATTATTTAAAGTACATTTTCCCGAGGTTTTCTCCTTGCATTACAAATTTGTCTTCTCGGCCGGTCTCTCGAGTTCTCTCCTAATAAAAAAAAACTCGAACCTGAAGCGAAAATAGTTAAAAAAGAAAGAAGTCGTAAAAAAAAAAACGTCGCTTCTCCTATCCTGAAGCGCTGACGAAGAAGAGTCTGGCCACAAGATGTCACATAGAGAGCGTGTTCCACCCTACCTACCGTAGTTACTACGCATGACGTCACGAATTTTGGCTTTTTGGCTTAAGCTGGACGTATTTTTCTATGTTCGCCGATATATATTCATATTTTCGCCAATAATCCAGCCAATCACATTACAGAAACCCGTAGTTACCACGCTTACTACGCTCCCGAGCATGGTAAGCAAATAGTTACTATTCGAGAATGTTGGAACGTCCAGCGTAGTAACTTTTCTTGAGGTTGGTACTATTGTTAGAAGGGTGGAACACGCTCATGGTTCGCGAATGCAAGGTAATCAGAACTTCATCTTTAGTCCTTCGTTCCATCCTTTGTCAGGTATTCGAATGTCGATGGTTCGTAATTCCTACTTTTCTCCTTTTTTTTGCCTTTTTTTTCACATTTTTGCCCTTGCACTTAGTGCTATCTGGTACAGAATACAAACTGAACAATACCACAGGCCATTATCAGACACGTAGCAAACAATAGGTGTGTAGTAGGATGCATGCCACAAAAACCGCCTGTGCGAGAACAACACAGCAAAAGAAATGTACAAAAAAACTCATTAGCTATTGATATACTGTGTACGTACCGACATTCAGAGAAACCAGTCAAATTTCCGCGGTCATAGTTACCTGTTATGAATATTTTAGCATTTCATTAGAATTTTTCACGATTTTTACTGGCTGGTCGGGTCGGATTTCAAACGAAGCAACACTCTTGTAGTCGTCACGCTGTTTCGTCAGCTTCGCTTCCAGAAAATTTGTATTAGTTGTATTATGTTATTGACCACATTTATGATGAGACGTCGGTATAAATGCCGCAAAATAGTATAACTATGTAGATTTGTATTATGACGCAAAAACAACACATCGATTTGTCCGTTACGTTTTTAAATTAAACTGAATGAATTTGACCTCCACACTTCCTTTCATGACCCCCGGAAAAAACAGGGAAAGCTGGCACACATCATCTGAAGGGCGATTCTGGCGGTCTCGAAAGCTCCGCGAGCTTATGCGCCGGCTGTTCTTGCGACTTCGGCTAAAAGTCGCTTCGCTTTCCAAAGCTGTTCTCGTGCTCCACTAGTTTCCGCCAGCACTTGGAAAGCGAATCCACTCCGCGAGTGGAAAGTGGTTTTGGCAAGTATGCGAAAAGTTGTAAAGGTGTAACTGAGGCGAAACGACTTTTTGCTTGTTCTTGCACTCGGCAGATTCTCGCTTTGCTTTTCGGAAAGCGAATCCAGGAGATCGCCAGAATCGCCCTTTAACAACCACGATGATTAGCTTATCTCATATTACAGTTTCCCAGCACAATGGTAGGAGATGAACAAATATGAGTAATGTTTGTTTAGTACGATCTCTAACAAGCATATTTGCCTCGGGTCGCGAGATTCGGTTTCCGGTTTGATTTGAAACAGCTGAATATTTATCATCTGCGCGAAGAATAATTCGTGACAGAAAACGTTACAGAATACAGAATTTGAGATGAGACAGGGCACCATTATACCCTAGTAACCCGATTCCGACTAACATTTGGGGTATGTATCTGATGCAGTGGTTTGGTTTGGTTTCCCGGTATTCCTAAATCCACGGAAGTCAACCTAATCGCAGAAGTGTCTGTGCTCTCATTGAGAAACCTGTCAAATCCTTCTATCGTACAACTCAGTGATTATTATATGAAACTTTCCAGCATGAACAAACTCGAATAAATTAACAATAAACAGCGTTAAGAGTGTTATAATGAGATTTAATTCCTCAAGAAAGATGTTCCGATTATTGAAGATGTTGGATGAGTAAACAAAAATGTATCCTTGCAGGGATTTAGGTAAACATTGACGCTGATAATGAACATCTGGAGACCAATACGAACCAAACCGCATGATCGATCTCGAATGGAACATCGAGTAATAGCTCATATTTAAAGTGCGAAAAGGTTTTAGTTTTAGACTTAAACCGCAGCGATTTTTTTCAGGCTACAGATTTATTAGCTTAAACAAGCGCACGAATTCACCTTTGCAAGTTCTATCTCACAAAGCTAAAACCAGAACGTGCCAATTACTATATCTGCAGGCAAACCTGCATTATCCCATACACACGGAAATTGCAGAGAACTTCTGCCAAAAACCCGTAGGAAACTACAAAATACAAACACCTTCCATCACTGCAAAATTAAGAGAGGTAATATCGACACAAAAACTGTCCGGCGAAAGTGCAAGATTTGGAAGAAGCAAGTGAACTGGCTGAGCATGTTCACTCAGTGGGCTTAACTTTAGCTGAATTTTGGAAATTGGACAAACTATCCTGTATCTAGAAACTCTAGACAAAGCATCTTGTGTGAAAGCTAGCCCTGATCCTCGTGAAAGATTGTCATGAGCCGCAATCTGTCGTACAGCTTCAGCTTGCGAAAGAGAAAACTATCTTTGTCTTAAACGGTAAACAGTCAAATCTTATGGTTATAACTAGTCCGCCTACGATAAAAGTTATGCGTGATTATTTACCTGCTAGCGACCGTAAAATTCAACAAGTCAGCTCAATGTTGCTAAATCCTGTTTTGTTGATTTGTTTATTTTCGTCTATTCTGCTGTATTAATATCTGCTTTTCTTTCTTTCTCATTTTACTCCACTATCTTTACATTGTTCATGAATGAATGAACGGATATAACCCCCCCTCCCCTCAAAAAAACTTAGGGCCACGCATGGGTTAAAAATAAATAACTATTATTACTGAACCATCGTCTTTCCAACTGTTTTCCACTCATCCTTCCTCTCCGTTTGTTCTCTTCATCTGTTGATTTTTGTTTATCTGTTGTTCTTTCGTATCTAATTTTCTTTCTCTCTTTTTCACTCCACTATCTTCACATTTCATATGTAGTTGGTTACATATAAATTATTATTACTACTAAACCATCGTTTACATCTGTTTGTTAGTTCAGCCTTCCTCTCTGAAATATTCCTTGAACCCAAGCTGGTTTTGAAACATATATTCAAACAAGAGCCACGAGCTCATATGACACTTGTTACGAGTAGGTGGTACAATAAAGTAGATGAGAATGTCACATAATCCCCCCTTCATCCCCCCCCCCCCTAGGATTAGACCTAGAAATAAGGTATCTAATTTCACGTCCATGATGTATGTAGGACTTGTGCTTGCTCTTCCCACCAAATACTTCATCAGCGATATTCCGGCCCTTCTTGGCAAGGGTCCTCGTCAGGCTGTCAATCCTCTGGTTCAACTTCGAAGTTGAGGTATTCAGGGTCAAGTTCGGGGAAGGAAAAAAACAAGGAAAAAAAAAACTTTTAAATACCACTGCAGGGACCAAATTAATTTGCCCGAATAAAATATTTATAGTCAGTAGAATCTTCAGTTATTTATTGCAGGTTTGTTTCTTCCCCAAAGTTGACCCTAAAGATGACAGCCTGGCGAGGACCCTTGTCAAGAAGGGCCGAAATATCGCTGCCAAAGCATCGTAGCTGACTTATCCGTTTTATGCACTATTTCAATATATGTTCTCTCTCAAGCCTTGGGGTCTCCTTCACTTACCTTCAGGTCATCCTGTGCCCTCTTCAGCTCACTCTTGACCTGGTTCAATTCCGTCTGGTACCTGTTAGATGTCGCTTCCTGGCTTAAAAGATTTCGCTTTAGCGCCGATAGTTCATCCTCCGCCTGGGCCAGCCTGCAAGAAACTATTGTTAACCCAAAACTTGCAATTTAAAGAACTTAACACGGCTGAGATCCCACAGTCTACTCTGTCAGAAGTTTCATAACAGATAACACAAGGCTGCGCAGTTTCAGAAAACAAATCTCTACCCGATCAACGACCCAATCGAGCAGCGACAAGACCAAAGTTTTCGATGGGATACCAAAAATTTTAATTTTTGCTCCCGACAATTCGGTCTTGTAGATATTCAGTGAATGAATGAAATTTCTTTCCCGTTTTTAAGACACAAGTCGCAAATGGAATATGAAAGAAAAGACAGGAAAAGAAAGAGAAAAAAAAGACAAGAAGACACAACATGTAACACATAAATTTTAATACTCATATTTACACATGGGACAACATAGCCCTATACAAAGTATGGCTAGCGTCAAGAGAACGAATAAAACCTGCAATTCGCTCAGATATTGCAATAAACGTATCGGTGACATTATGCTTTGCCGACAATCTAGAATTACGGGCCCACGGAGGTAGTCCTAGGAGATATTTGCAATACTTATAAAATGTAGAACGAATGCATTTTTTATCTCTCATAGTCAGTAGTGACCAGAATGACGACAGCGCTAGTATGTGCGGCATAGCGAATGCGGAATATAGCCGGGCCAGTATGTGCCGATTGTACTGTCTGTCTTCAACAGACTTCTTAAACACTTTTACTATTAAAATTTACAAACAGGTTAATGCCAATGGTAATCATCGGAGAAGAACAAGTTCGTATTTGACAGTGCAAAACGGATACGCCAGCTGAATCTCACCAAGTTCAGATATATTCAGATATCCGTTTTGCGCTGTCCAATATTCAGATATTGATTCAGCATGTGTTTACCCTATAGCCTACGTCGTATCTCCTTCCTTCCTTAATTCTGTCCAACTTCCGGTTTCGGCCGGATTCCGTACAACCTACTTGTCTGGCAAAAAACCTAAAGGTGAAAAACGAATTCAGCATTTCTCCTTACCTTATATCCAACGTCTAATCAACTTCAGATTGAACTTTACTTTTAACACATTTTCCAGTTTCAGCCGGATTCTGAGCGATCTATACGTCCGGTGAGAAAATTATTGTCATATACGAATTTAGCATGTCTTCTTACCCGAAAATCAAACATCTTATCAAATTTAAGACTTTTACTTTTAACAAATTCTCGAGTTTTGGATGGACTGGAACTAATTGTCCGGCGAGAAAATAAATTTCATATTCGGACTCAGCATGTATCCTTACCCCTATATCAGCATGTATCCTTGCCCCTCTAATCAACTTCATATTAAACTTTTACTTTTCACAAATTTTCCGGTTTCCGCCGGATTCTTGGTTAACTATTTGTCCAGTGAGAAAATAAACTTCATATTTGAATTCAGCACGTCTCCTTGCCTCTATATCGACTATCTCAATAGCTTTCAAAAAATATTTTTGTTGTCCCTTAATTTGAAACCCCTCCCTCACCCTCAAATATAGGGCTACAGAGCCCATCTTCGAACTTGACCTGTACTTTGACCCAAAGGAACCTCCCACCAAGTTTCATCAAAATATCTCAATCCCTTCGAGAGTTATCGTGCGGACAGACGGACAACTTTTGCGATGTCATAGGTATCCATCCCAAAAACAGCAGCCATGAAATCACAGCAACCTTTTTAACTCCAAGCAACTCTCACAAAGGAATTCACAAGTCAAATATTTAACGCTAAGCTAGAATCTTTATTTTGTTTTCCCACAAGTTTGCTTTTCCAACTTAGGCGGCTTTGAGCCTGAAGAGGACCCTTGCCAAGAACGCCGAAATATAGCTCTAATAAAATTCAGCTGACGTATCTGTTTTGCACTATCAAATAAGACAATACACCTTCCTCCTGCTTATAGTTCCCGGCGTTACCCTCTGTCCAATAAAAACGAGATTTGCGCTAAACTATACATTTTACTTAAAGTTTTATATTTTCCTTTAATAACGAATAATTTAAAGTATTACTCACCCTATACCAAAATCTAATAAGTAAATGTTACAATATTTTTGCCTTGATTTTTAGTTTTAAGATAATCTAACTGCACACCTGTACTAGATTTATAATACAAAGAACTCTTATTATCAAATGATAGGAAACTTTATGATTCCTTCTGTATCACATTTATATTCAGCAATTACTCCTTGCTCGTTCTTTGGCAAGAAAAAGTCACGTCAAGTTTGGTTGTAATCTGTTGTGATTTGAAAACGTTATGCACTGAATGCTATTCATGATAAGCATTGCCGATGAGCCAAAAAATGCCGAAAAAACATCTGCTGACTTTTTTGTTTGTTGTCATGATAACGGAAAACTCATCAGATGCTTTTTTGGCGGTTTTCCGGCTCTTCCTGGCAATAGTTGCGTTTTTGTTCGACTTTTTACTCGCCTTTTCAACGGCTTTTTACTTTTTTTTTGCGTTTTCGTAAAATGGTCCTAAGAACTGTTTGACAATTTCCCGTTTTTTTCAAGAAGGCAAACGCCGACTTTCGCATTTTCACTCAGCTTTTTGCAAAAAAGCAAACTTGGTAGGTGACCAACTTACGCTCTCCTTTTGGCTTTTTGCCTCGCTACTTTAGCCAGTTTATCCCAAAATCCAATAAAGGAGGAATCTGATTCAAAGAAAGTCAGTATTTCGCGACTGTCTCGGATTTTAAAGATGAAAAATTTGAAGCGTATGTAAAATACAAATAAAACAGGATTTGTCGAAATAGCATTCTCATCCGAGAAAAGTGGAAAGTCCTTAGTAGTAACAGCAACTCGCGAAAACGCGAGAATGTTAAAAAAGGCCTGAAAACGATAAAAACCTAAAGCGGAAAAGGGAAAAGGCAAAAGCCGAACAAAAACGCAACTAATGCTTGCTATCCGTAACAGTTAATGTACAACATTTTCAAAATGACAACAGACAACATCCCAAGTGCTGTCTCTTGAAACTGCGTATCCTTATGTTATCTGCTATGAAACTTCTGACAGCAACACTGGCAGTTGTCGTGGTATATGATATTAAGTTATCAGAAAAAGTCACCTCACTTTCATCATCACCAACATATGAACCTAAGATTTTGTCAAATTGGTGGGAAAGAAGTTTGGCACATGTGATGTGAGTGGATATCAGTTTTTGGGATCCCAAAACGCAAGTGGAGTGACCTATGACATCGCAAAAGTTGTCCGTCTTTGCGCGCTATAGCTCTCGAAGGGAATGAGATATTTTGATGAAACTTGGTGTGAGGATTCAATGGGTCAAGGGTGAGGTCAAGTTCGTAGATGGGCTTTGTAGCCCTACATTTAGGGATGAGGTCCAAATTAAGGGACAAACAAAATATTTTAAAACAGCTAATGTGATCGTCGATTGTGGTGTAAGAAGGCATGCTGAGCACGATAATGAAAACCATTTTCTCGCCGGACAAGTAGTTCGTCCGGAATCCGGCAAAAACCAAAAAGTTGGTAAAAGTAAAAGTTTTATTTGAAGTTGACTAAATGGTCGATTTTGGGGTAAGAAGACATGCTGGGCACGACGGTGAAAACCATTTTCGCGCCGAACAAATAGTTCGTCCGGAATCCGGCAAGTCAAACTTTTATTCAAAGTTGATTAGATGTTCTTTAGCCTATAGGGATTTGACGCTGGACTTGCTTTTGAATTTTCTTTTTTTGCTGGACTAGTAGTTTGCTCGGAATTCGGGCGAAACGGGGAACTTGGAAGATGTGAAGCAAGAAGTCTCGGTCAGTATCGTCAAAATAGATATGGCTTATAGAGGTATATCTGAACTTGGCTTTCTCTGATAGCCTGGATCTGGCGAAGACAAGACCCTATTGTCTGAATCAAATATTAGATTTTTGGGATCCCATCGACACCTTTGGTCTTGTTTTTTGGGACGACTCCTAAAAGCGCAAATTCGGCAATTGTCGGTTTTGTAGATCGAACTTAGTATCAGATACCACGGTAATTGCAGAAAAGGACAAAGTGTAGATCCAGTTATCATGGTATCTCTAAAACGTAGCTAATATGTCATAGCGTGGCTACAGGAAGTCGACCTGTTTGTTCAAAAGCGTAAACCTTACTGACTGAAGTGTATTATAAACGTATGGCACTATACTACAAAGTAGTGAATGATCACTGACTCTTGGCGCCATCTTTTTAGAGGCGAAAGCCTTATTATTAAAATTATATTATTATTATTATATTATTATTATTATGACAACTCCCCTTCCTAAGGTCCATCACTGCAAGGGATAACGGCAGGCCGTATCCAGGAATTTTGTTCGGGGGGGGGGGGGCTTGCCTTTCGGGGGGGTGCCTGCGGGTCGGACAAAAAAGACATAGATCAGAAGAAAAAGCCTATAAAAATTACCATTTTTGTATGTTTCGGGGGGGGGGGGGTTCAACCCCCTGACCGCCCCCCCTGGATACGGCCTTGGATAACGGATTGTTATCAGTTCAAACTGATTAGTTCTGTAGGCGAACCGTTTTTTTCTTTTTGGTGTTGTTTTTCTGTTTGGTGTTTCTGCTTTAAATAACAATACCCTACTATTAGCACCAGAACCTGCCGTAATCTTTACTTATTGTTTTTTAACTTCTATACACATCGGACTCGGTATATCCATGACAACAGAAACTATACCATCAGAGATTTGATATCACATAACACATGTTTGTGCACCCTTGTGTTTAGCGTTATGAGATTGTGTCTGTTATCTGTGTTATGACCATTTTAATTATTAAATCTCCGCGAAAGGTAACACTTAAAGGGTCATAACCGAAAAGGATGCGCAAACGTATGTTATCTGTTTTAATAATAATAGTAATTAATTTATTACTCACAAATTCCAAAAGAAAAACAAGTGGAGTACAATAAAGAAAAATACCAAAATAACTATCCATACAAAAACACTAGCACATAAACAGGTGTGTAAGGGGTGTTATGGAGACATCCCATAGCACTTTGCTCTGCAATAGTCCTCCTAGTTATTCCCTCCATCTATCGCCTACTTTTCTATATATCTCTTCGGTTTCCATCACCATCATTAATTTCCCGGCATCGTGACAATAGGTCACTCGGTCTTTATCCTAGCTTCAGTTAGCTGCTCGCTAATCCGAGGTCAGGCTTTGATCCATTTCATTCTAAGTATTTTGGCTACGGAATGAATCCGCAGCCAAAAGTAGTTCTCTTTCATCCTTGGTCGGAGCAAGACCTCAGTTACGCTGTATTATAATTTATGGTAAGGACCAGTTTACATATTTAGTTAGGGACCCATTAGTGCTATATTATATGTGTCACACTCTTGTACACGATTTACATGAGATAAATTAACTATAGACGTTATGGTCCATCTCGGCTAGTAGGCCTCGGGCTTGACTGGATATGTGAATTCCAGCTTCGCTAGGATGTGTGAACCAGCTTGATTAGGGATTTCTGGATTGACTGCGGCTGAGCTATAGAATTCCCTGAGACTTTCCCTTGTCTCTTTTGTCTGGTTTCCTGACTGGTCAGGGTGAAAACCATGAGTAAGCTGAACCCGACAGCTTACTGTGTAGCATTAGTAATTTCTCCAAAATACCTGAGACACCGAATTTCCGACAAATCACTCTCTTCAGATCCCAAGAGGGGGAGGTGAAGAAGGAATTTACAGTAACGAAAATAACTTTTTCGGAGAGAAAGAAGATCTTTCTTTTTAAGAAGAGGATATAGTCCAGAAACATAAAAGATAGAATGGTAGCAAATGTTGAGTCGAGCCGACCAAGAGCTTGTCTATTATACCGCCCGCGCTTAGCGACAATTTTCGAGTACCCAAATTGCATTTTTATTTTTATTCACATCTAGGACAGTTTGTTATCGTCGAGAGGGTAGAGAATTAGTGCTGGTGATGCCCATCCACCTGAAAGAAGTAGCAAGGGGGATAGTAAAATGTGTACACACTAGAAACCATTGAAGAAAGGCTTGCACGACTATTGCTAATCACAAGCAAGTCGTCTGCATAAGCAAGTTTTCAGAATGTCAAATAGAAAATGTTGAATGGGTTTTTGACAAAATGTGGGATATACAAGCCTTGAAGATACAGGGAGAAAGAGCCCCCTATCCGAAATACTTCCTTGTGTTACGGTACCACAAGGACGCGCAGTTTCAACAGACAAGACTTTGGATGTTGTCTGTTCTGATTTTGAAAACGCCCTTGTCGAGCACCCCACCGACTCCGAAAAGAGTCGTTGTGGTTGATTCGGAGGAATGAGTTCTCATACCATGAATGTAAAAGGAAAAAATTACAGAAATATTAACACCATGGGAAAGCAACGAGTGGAGATTGATTGCGGTTGATTGCGAGTGGCTGGAGAGTTTCAATTTTATCAGCCAAATTTTAATTTAATTATATTTGAAAATAATAGTAAATATGTTAATATAATTTTAATGAGAAAGTAGTAATAGTTCGGTTTTAAATTTTGATTTTTGTTTTGTTTTTTAACGAAAAGCATTCAAAGTTGTATTTTGTTTTTTTTTAGAAAAACGAAATGGTATTTAAAATTTGTGTGCATGCGTGCGAGGATTTCAGGGTGTTCTATTACCAATGTTCATTTTTTGTAATATTAGAGAACACTGAAATCATTTTGTTTGTTCATGGGCAAATTTAAATAGAATTTTTGATTTAGTGTAAAGTTTTTAAGTTGGGAGGTTGGTGTTTGTTTTTTTATTGTAAAAAAAATTCGAGTCTTGTTTTCGTTTTCGATGTAGTTATTAAAAAAGAAAAAAAAGAGTAGAGAGCTTGTGTGCAATGCTGTCAAGCACTTTTGATAGGTGAAGAGCGCAAAGGTAGAGAGACGAACCTTCTGCTGTAGCTTGTTTAATAGCCGACACCAAAACCCTGTGGGCATGTTGACAACTAACTCCCGACTGGAATCCAAATTGATTATCCCCCTATTAGAATTGTAACTCAAATCAGGTAATAATATTTACTATATTGTAATTTATCGATAAGAACAAATAATGAGGGATGTGCCACGTTTGAGAATAGAAGTTACAGAACCACACAAGAAGTTGTCGGAAACCGCAGAAATTGATAAACATATCTGAAACATGAACTGTGAATTGCACAGAAGATTAGTACAATCCAAATTACGATGGTGAGAATTAATCTCGTAAATATCAGAAGGTGATTACTTCATCCGCTTGGTCGTCTGGACGACATCATTAATTGAAAACTTCCGACACTGCAATAACTGACTGTTGTAAATTCTGTTTTATTTTTTAACATAGTGAAACTAAACTGAAAATAAAACTCATACAAGCATACTCCAAGCTTCTACATTACGTATTTTGGAAAACAGCCTTCCATTTCCCAGAAGCCAGTGTCCCAAAATATTTTTAAAATCTATTTTATAGAAATAATCTAGACACACGAATGAATCTATTACTAGTCCAGAAACGGGACCAGGATCCGAAAGTTATTGTTACTCAATATTCTACTCACTCAATGTCTGACCCACTTCTCGGCCTTTTAGGGTTTTTGTGTTTCATAACCGCTCTAATTAGTATACAAATACTCCTTCAGCCAAATCTGACTGGGAAACATAGATTCAAACGATAAATAAGACGGATCAGCTACGATGCTATGGCAGTGATATTTCGGCCATTCTTGGCAAGGGTCCTCGTCAGGCTGTCGAACTTCAGGGCCAACGTTGTGATCGACAGCCTGACGGAGACCCCTGCCAAGAAGGGCCGAAATATCGCTGCCAAAGCATCGCAGGCTCACAGCTGACATACACTGTAAACAAAATCTTGCAGTATTTGCCACTGGGATTAATCTTGTCTCTAGTGAGACAAAATTATCTCTAATTCGGATTAATCTTATCCCAGTAGAGGTAAAGTTAATCCCAGTAGCAAATACTGCAGTTAACTTCAATCCTAGCACGGAGAAACTTTTTACAGTGTATCCGTTTTATGCATTATTTGAATATATGTAATTAGTATATTAACACACCAACGGCAAACAGTTACTGCGAGGACTTAGACCGAGGGACCCTTTCCCGTTCTGCTTGGTTAGCTGAGAATGAAAGAACTAGTTACTGCTGGAAAAACTATATGAAATGTACCCATGTGTTTCAGTTTCCAGGTATCAAATTTCATCCAGATACCTGTTATGCTTAAAAAAAAAGTTAACGGGATTTCAGTTTGATTTTCTATCGTTCCCATTTCTTGATTTTTGTCTACGGTTTCCTTGAAGTCCCACACGTGCACTAAGACCCTCTACAGTGGATGTCATACTACAACATAAACTCTGCTCTTGTCTTACTGTTTGGTACGGATTAGGTACGGCTCGCGGGTACCCCCCCCCCCCACACACACAAATAAATTCTTGGATCCAGACCTGGGTACGATAAAGATGTTATCTGTTACGGATTATTTGTTGAAACCGCGCATCCTCGTGTTATCTGATATGAAACTTCTGACAGTGTATGCAACTTTTTGTTCTCACCACCAACCATCATCCGTAATTTATAACGTTATCTGATTAGCTTACCTTAGATATCAGTGCTTTTTTGTCACCTCTGATTTTTAAACTATAACCTTTGATTTTCGTTAAGGTCGGATTCGAATCCTCAGCATGAAATGGCGGATTCGGACTTCCTTATCGTACTTAGCCCTAGATTCGGATTCGAATCCTATCATGATTGGATTCGCACATCTCTGGTCGTATGGCTGTCCTACGAAACAGAGCTGAAATTCTAAACTAGTTTGTCTTCAGTCCCAGTAGTGTTTACGCTCACTGGTGATAGCACTGCCCATCCTAGTAGTTTGAAGCTAATCGACTTCGAGGTAAATTCGTCAAGTGAGCCAGCCCTGTACGCCTCATTTTTGGGATCCCAAAACGTAAGTGGAGGGATACCTGTGACTTTGTAAAAGCTTTCCGTTTCTCAGCACGATAACTGTCGAAGGGAATGAGATATTTCGATGAAACTTGGTATGAGGATTCTTTGGGGTCAATGGACAGGTTTTGCCCTATATTTATTAGGGGGTAAACGAAATATTTGTTTAACAGCTAATGAGGTAGTTGGTATAAAGGTAAGAAGAGATGCTGAGCACGAACATGAAAATCATTTTCTCGCCTGACAAGTAGTTCTCGAAATCCGGCCAAACCGGAAAATTTGTTAGAAGTAGAAGTTTTATTTAAGTTGATTGGATATTCGATTTAGAGGTAAGAAGACACGCGGAATCCGTATATGACAATCATTTTGTACCCGGACATACAGCTCGCCCGGAATCCGGCTGAAACCGGAAAATTTGTTTTAAGTCAAGGTTTTATCTGAAGTTGATTAGATGTCCGATGTAGTGCTAGGGAGGCATGCTGATTACGTATACGAAAATTTTGTTCTCGCCGGACAAATAGTTCTTCCGAAATCCGGTCAAAATCTGAAAATTTGTTAAAAGAAAGTTTTATCTGAAGTTGATTAGAGGTTCGATACTGCGGTAAGGAGAAATGCTGAATTCCTTTTTGAGCTTTCCTTTTTTGCCGGAAAAGTAGTTCGCCCGGAATCCAGCCGAAAGTGGAAATTTGGCAGAAGTTTTGACCAATTTCGACAAACTTCATGCTGAATCCAAATGTGAACTTGTTTTTCTCAGACGAATAGCCATTGGCCTTAATCTGTTTCTAAACTTAATAGTACGAATGTTCAAGTAGCCTGGAGAAGACCGGATATTCTATTAAATTTATGCGATCCCGTCGAAAACTTTGGTCTTGTTGTCTGAGGCATTTATTGGAGGGGTAACTAGCTGATCAAAAAAAAAACCGAAAATCTCGTTTTTCTATTTTATTTGAGGCATAGCTAGAACAAGAAAATCCTGGCTGCGCTGCAACTACCAAGAGAAAATTCAAGAGACAGATCTCTGTTTTGCTCAGTGCGATAAGAGATAGAACGAAAAATAGGTACGCGGTTTTAGGATACGTTTAAGCATTAGGCATATCCTTCAAGCATTGTTGGTTAATTATACTATCGGCTACACAGTCTCTTTACACTCATTTTGTCTCCCCGTACCCTCTCAAAGCCTTCTTATCGCCTTCAGAAACTAAAGTTGACACTAAGGATTTATAGCTTCATTCCCGTCTTGTGACATCATAGCTTTTCGTACGTCACATTACGCCGACGTCATACGCGCATAAATCTATAACATAAAACGAACCTAGGGGACATGCAAAATACCAGAAGTGAAAGCCACACGAGCGGAATCTCATGTATGTATACAAGCCACAACCAGAGGGTTTCCAAGAACAGAGCTGAAAGCTATTTAGGATAAGATGGACGGCTGAAAGATTTAGAAACTGTCCAGCGAGCGAAATCATTCTTCGAGTTCACTACAGCTAATATGAGACAATCAACCGGGATGTGACAGAGAGATCCGGTCGAGAATATACTACGACTGGATATACTCCTTTATAACTCCATGGCATGATGACAGTTTAACCCATGAAGACGCTGATATTTTGCCTAACAATGCCAATTTTAAATGTCAGCTAAAGATTCTAGTTCGTCAAAGAAATAACTAAATGAAATTGTGATGTAGCTAAAAATGAAAGGGGAGATTGAATTAGAAAGCTTTACAACTCTGCTAATGTGACAAAAGGGTACAGATATTTGAGACCTAGGGTCTAGCCAAGGCCGTATCCAGGGGGGGGGGGTTAGGGAGTTGACCCCCCTCCCCCCAAACAAAAATAGTCGTTTTTACAGGCTTTTCCCTCTAATCTATGTCTTTTGTGTACTTTTTTGTCCGCCCCGCAGGACCCCCCCCCCCCCACCGAACAAAATTCCTGGATACGGGCCTGGGTCTTGCCAACATACCCAAAAAAGGCCTGTTGCCGCTCAGTGAGTGCAGAGAGTTCATCCTTCCGACAGAGGCATTACAGTCAAAATGTTTTTGGGGGACAAGGTATTTACCAACTGGCTGGTCATTTTACCGACTATTTAGCAGATAAAAACGACTGTTATTGCAAAAAACGACTGTGTTGACGAGAACTTGGCTGATTCTAAGCAAAACTACTATTTTTAAGAAAACACGACTATTTTTAGGAGAAACCGACTGTTTAAAAAAAAAATCGACTGTTTCCAAGAAATAAGACTGTTTTTACGAAATATCGCGTCCCCCCCCCCCCCCCAGCCTAGTCGTGACGCCCCTGCTGTCCGAGTCCGCAATTTTTATTATTAAAGCCTCAACAGAGACGGTCACGAAAACGATGACACCTTGGGAGGGATAAAAGCCGGAAGGAGTCTCTCCTTTGTCTCTGTTAATTGATACGATCTTTTTTATAGGTATCTTCAAGATCACGCTAACAAACATGTTTTAGAACATGGGCGCCAAAAATGGATGATCTCCCAGAAAGAGCAGAATGCATGGTTGTATCAACAATGGGTATGTAAGTGAGATACCGAATAACAGTAAAAATGAACCTAAATAAATACAGCGCGGTGCTTTCCTCTAAGCTAGTTGACCACTGCGCATTTTTTTTTCTTGTTGTTTCCTGTCTTTTCTACAGATTCAAAAATCCGTAAATATTACAATTTAAAGCGAGTCTGAAAAAGGAGGAAATAGGTAGGGGGAAAAGGAGGAATAACCGACACGAAATTAATTCACAACTTAAAGCGGGCCACAAAAAATGGTATTTCTACCACATACACAATGCTAACCATCCCTACAGTCACTATGAATGTTTAAAACCACTAAAAACACCGTTAAACAATGAGCAAATAAAAAAAAAAAAAATATCCTAGGTTTGAAATAACTCTGCCTGGACCAAATCTCAGCCGATTATCCCGGATAGCTGTTATGGCGCGTAGGGAGCCAAGGGTCAAAATAATAATTTCCATCTAATGCTCCAACTGTTTATTACAAATACAAATAAATTAAAAAACCAAGACCAGTGTGGTACCTCTGAAGACATACACAAATTATCAATTAGGTCTTATAATTCTTTGCTAATCAATCCTGGAAAATCTCGTCATCTAGAAAAGAAGACTTTCAGCGTGGGTTTTTTCTCGAGCCGAAACGGCAATCCGGCAATCGCGTTCAATTCGAAATAAACCTCTGGCATGCGATAACTAAGAAAAGGTAAACGGAATGTTTGGATTAGGACTTTAACAGTATCGACACAATAATATGCGCACAAGATTGTTTTAGGTTTGAACCAGAGGAAAACTAATTTGAATTATTCAAACTCTTCCACTGAAAAAAAAACAAAAAAAAACATATCAATTCAATGCTGAGTAGAAGAACCACCGCGCAAGTGGGAAATCAATCCACCTCCCCCAAATAGATGGGAAGAATATCAACCAGCCAGCAGCACTTGAGGAAAACAAACAAACAAATATTATAAGAAATAAGGGAATACACCCACTCTTAAAGTTCAACGGGCAGATCAAACTACCCCAATCCCACTCTGTAACAACCTAGGAACAATGTTTACCCCCTAGATCAGCAGCTTTTTCTCTGTGATATCTCAAAGCGTAATGTTTTGGGCCACATGCTCAATTTACTAGCTTGGACAAAGATAAAAGTGATGTTTCTTATAATACTTAGTAGATCTTTATTTTATGCATAAATCAGCTTGTATAATTCAGATTTGAAAAGGTTATTTGATTTTGAATGATTTGTGTTGCGATGTTGTTTTTTATAAGCTTATTGCATATTCTGGTACATTTTATAAAGCAAGCTAATCAAGCTTCACAATACTATTCCACAAAGAAAAACTTTTAATAGGCACTTTAAGCCATGGAACTTCTGATGGAATACTAAAACAATCAGGTAAACTGCTTCTGCGGCTTGACTTTGGTGGCATCTCAAATATATCCTTTTCCATCAAGCATTGATGGGAGTTTTTGAATTTCCTGCCACGATATCCCAGCTCCTAAGATTTGGATCGCCGAAACTCCAGAGAGGTACAGACAAGGGATAACAAGAAAACGGCCGATTTTCGTAGCGCCTTATAAATGAAGTTGGAAATGTTTATTTGTGAAGCATTTAATACAGAGTAAAGCATTAGAAGTGTCCATTGTGCTTTAATAAAATCTTAATTTTTATTTATATTTTTAAACTTTCTTATGAGCATTAAGGAAAACTGTTAGTATTCCTATTTCAGGCAATCGAAGCTCCCATAAATCTGATGTTCGTCTTTCCCCGCAATAAACTTATACAATTTTTGTTTAACTACCCTGGTCAACTACTGAAACTATTTCTAACAGACAGACTTACCTTAATGCAAGCTCCTCTTTTTCCGCTGCGATACTTCCAACATCAATTTGCAGCTTTGCCTTGTCCCTAGAAATATCATCCAGAAGTCGACGGGCGTCATTCAGCTCCTTTTCATAAATCGTCTTGATAGACGAAACTTCCTTTGTCACTGTTTCTTCACTGGTTTGGATCTGTGTCACAAGCCTGCTATTTTCAGCTTCTAAGTACCGAACTCGGTCAATATAGGCTGCCAGGCGGTCGTTGAGATTCTGGAGCTGCTCTTTCTCTTGAAGTCTAGTGAGCTTGTTAGGGCTAGTAGGGCTGCGAGCGTTGGAGTAATTCGCAGGAGTGGAAGTTGCTGGGGTTGGAGTGGCGGTGGACTTCCTCATTTTAGAGGCCATCTTTCACAAGTCTGGAAAGATAATGACAAAATAAGACAAAGAGCGTGTTCCACCCTTGTAACAATAGTTACTATTAGTTACTATTTCCGTTCCATCCTCACGAAAAGTTACTACGCTAACCGTTCCAACCTTGTCGGAATAGTAACTAATAGTTACTATTTGCTTACCATGCTCGGGAGCGTGGTAAGCGTAGTAACTACGCATCTCTGGAACGTGATTGGTCGGATCCGCCCCTGGCGTGAGATCCTGCTGGAAAATAGAAAAATCGTTCCAGCCTTGACGGCAAAAAGCCAGAATTCGTGACGTCACGCGTAGTAACTACGGTAAGTAGGATGGAACACGCTCAAAGTGAACAGTCAAGAGCATCAGAATAACTAAAAGACAGGGTTCACCTTCCAGATTCCAGACATCCGTTCTGTTCAGAACAATATAAATTACGACACAACATTATTAAGACAGACCAGATTTGCGCTGCCTGGGCGCCGTCAAGTGTGTATCAATCAATCAAGTTTAATCCAAATAGCTAAAAGCTAGAGAGGAATACAAGTATACGAGATACACAGGCACGAAACAAATTAACTAATACACTTACAAGATATGACCAGAAGTAAATGATGGGATGAAACTACGTAAAAATTGTGTTTCATCAACTTTGGGTGCTATAGGCTACAGAGTAAAGTGATTTTCCCTTTACCAGTCAGTCAGGTCTTTGCCGACTGATAATAAAGGCACAAAGATTAACTGAATAACCTTAGGTTCACAGAGACGTTCACACTGAGGCGATATCGGCCATCGCGAGATTTTCGTCGCTAAAATTGGCTATTTCTGTTTCTTCGTCAGGCGATTTTCAAAGTTGGGAAAATTCAACTTTAATAGGGTGAGAAAACGATTTTATGCACGGAATGGCAACATTTGGCGTTGAATTCTGTTGCCGACGAAAATTCAGTGTGAACATCCAGAAGATAAAAATCTTCAGTCGCTGCGATTGAAAAATCTCGTTCATCGCCGCGATTTACTCTGTGTGAACCTAGGGTAAGGGCACAGACATTAACAACTGAAGTAAAATGCAAGAGAAGATGGAGATATTGGGGTCTTATTACTAGCATGAAAGAAAGCAGACTGCCCTTTGATGTATGGTGTTGAACCCTCCCCCACCCAGCGAGAGAATGGTTTTCATCATCGTGTTCAGCATGTCTTCTTACCCCATAATCGACTACCACATTAGCTGTTTCAAAATATTTTATTTGCCCTTAATATGAACCCCCTTCCCCACACCTAAATGTAGGGCTACAAAGCTCATCTACGAACTTGACCTGTCGGATGACCCAAAGAATCCTCTCACCAAGTTTCATTAAAATTTCCTTCGAGAGTTATCGTGCTTACAGACGGACGGACAGACTGACGGACGGACGGACAGACTGACGGACGGACAGACTGACGGACGGACAGACTGACTGACTGACGGACAGACTGACTGACGGACGGACAGACTGACTGACCAAAGTTTGGATGAAATCACTAGAAAATGTAGGTGCCTCACAGTAGACTAATTCATGTTTTGACAACACAGGGTGCAAGTAAGTGGAAGAAAAAAAAGGAAGTTGAAGTTTGCGACGAGAAGGGTAACAAGCTCTCAGCTGACACAATAAACAAACACTTTGCTTCGATTTGTAGGAAGTATCCGCCCTTAGATTCGCTACCTCCACTCCCTCCCGTCTCTGAGATCCCAGTCATAGAGGAGCCCATGGTGTTGAAAGAGCTACAAAGATTAACCAACGTAAATCCGCATACCCAAACGAGCTACCACCGCACATCATCCGCGAATGTGCCCTTGAATTGTGCACTCCACTCACAGCTGTTCTGAACCAATCAGCTTCTGAAGGTATTTTTCCTGAAGTGTTGAAGAGAGCACCGGTGACACCTATACCGAAGAAATCCCAACCGAATGGCCTCAAAGATCTCCGCCACATCTCTCAAACATTTGCTTTTGCCAAAATATTTGAAGCCTTCATTCTACGCTCGCTGTTTGCTGACAACGGTGAAAATCTCGATGACAGGCAGTTTGGCTTCCGACCACGGTATAGCACGGTGCATTACCTGGTACGACTCCTGGATATGATTCTGAGACACCTCGAGCTACCTGGTAGCTTCACCGGTTGCTTGATTGCAGACTTCGTAAAGGCTTTTGACTATCTTTGTCACTACTTAGTTGTCAGAGAAGCAGAGATAATGGGTGCCAGGAAAATCGTCCTTAGGTTGGTCGCCAGCTACCTATCAGTCCAGTGTGTAAAGCTGGAGAATGGTGAAGTATCTGACTTCCTACCGATTACTTGTGGAGCCCCTCAAGGTGGCAAACTTGGGCCTTCCTGCTTCACGATCGTGATCAATTCGTTAATCATCAAGATCACAGAAAGGCTCAAGTTTGTCGACGACTTAACTCTTCCCATACTGAGGTCGATAAATGACGTATCTGACAAATGCCCTGTCAGAGAAGCATTTGACACCCTTTGTAACAAGGCTGAAAAACTTAAACTGACGGTAAAAAGAAGTACCCTCATAAGGTTTAGTTTTCTGAAACAGAAGACCCCGCATCCGGACCAGGTCCTAGGATCCAGCAAAACTATCAAAATCCTTGGACTCCATCTTGAGGACAATCACAGTATGAAAACGCACATATCTAAAATAGTCTCGAAGACGTCAAACCTGCTGAAGATTTTTGTGAAGTTAAGAAGGTTTGCCATCCCTAAGGACGCAATGCTCACTATGTATACATACATAAGACCAGTTACTGAATATGCCTGTCCTGTATGGCACCCCAGGCTCTCACAAGACCAGAGCTTGAGACTGGAGTCTATGCAGAAACGACCCTGCAAAATCATACTCTGGCAGACATACGTGTCATACGAGGACAGCACCAAACAACTCAGAATCTCAACCCTCTCGGAGCGATGCCACCATCTCACCATGTCACTTGGTAAAAAGTGTCTCAGATCTAAGGCACATCGGGACATCCTACCGGCCTCCGCTTCAACTCCTAGCTGCAAAACACGTCGAGCCGAGAAATAAAAACGCTGCGACCAACTTCTCCAGAAACCACCGATCAAGCACAGCCAGCAGTATAGCAGATCATTTGTACCATACTTCGTTAAGCACCACAACCAGGAAGCAGAAAGCAAACAAGATCACAACACAACACTGGAAAGAAACCAATAGTGCTTATAATGTTTTTATATCGTGTTTCTATTTAACATTTTGACATCCCAGGCTATTTTAACGAATATTGGGAAAAATAAAATGATTCTGATTCTGAAGTATGTTTGTGTCTCTGAAGAAAATGCATAACAAAGAAGGATTTGTTGGCTTTCTTTTTGGGTACTGTTTAACTTTCTTTGAAGTTTCTCCGGTGAGATAAAGGAGTCCTGTTGAAATTAATTTTTTTAACATAAGAGAAAAACTTCTTTTTTTTTAATCTGACAGTAGTACTAATCCTACAGCAAATACAGAAAAAGTAAACTTCGTATACTTTTGTTGGGCACAAGAAATCAAATGCTGTATGGTTTTGTCGGGTGTCTGTATTCTCGTCGGCACATCATGTTCTTCTTGGGGTAACAAAGCGTGAGTGGAGGAAACCTATGACACCACAAAAGTTGTCTTTCTGTCTGTCAGGGGTATCCAGGGGGTATCTAACCTCGGACAAGATTTCAAATTTCCAGAGCAGTCTTCCGTTCAGAATAATCTATCTGGCTTAATAAGGAACCAACAAATATGACAAACATTGAAGCTATCAAATAAATAAATATTTCAATATTTCTAGTTAATCGCATTCTTTTTTTCAAACAAGAACACCTCATTCTAACCTTAGCTTGGAATCCCCGCTGTGACTTACAAAATAATGAAAAAGGCAGAGTTACCACAGTCAACAGCCAGAAAATCCCTTTTCAAAGCAGCTTCAAAAGAAAGAATAGGCACCGAATTTGAATATTTTTGGACATATGACTGTCCAAAAAGGTCATATTTTGCCTCTTGCCTGTCGGAACAGCATGTCAATTTCATTTTATCATTTTTCGCAGCAACGTTCAAGGTAGTGTAAAAACCCTGTCAGGTACACCTCCAGTGACAGAAAAACCCTGTGATACGGGGCCAACTAAAAATTAAGGATTTTGATTTGAGTCAGTGTCAAACTTTGCTAAAGCTTTAGCTTACATCTGTTCCTTTGATAACAATAACAACTGAATCTGTTGAACTATAAACACACCTCGAATTTGTATTAACCTCCTCGAACTTGGCCTAAAATGTTAGAAAGGAAAGTTTTAATGCAGTCCTATCAAGCCTCAAGGTCCTAATTCTAAAGAAGGAAGCCCTCAACGACCTAGGACCTGTTTTAGACTGCACAGGTTTCCTTTTAAGGTTTGTAGGCCAAGCTCGAGTTTATTTAAGTTCAAGGTTGGATCCTTAACAGTAACACAACAAAACTTGACCTTACCCTAGCTTAGCTAACTGATTCAGGATAAAATAGCACTAGGGCACCAAAAGAATTATAAAACTTGAATAATAACTAACAGCTAAAACTTTCTACCTTTTTTCAAGTAAAAGTAGCTAAATCCACACCAAATTCAAATAAATTCCAAGCTTTCTTCTCCCAAACAAATGCCGCTTAGTAGTGATGATGGTGGAGATTGTGGAGAAGGTTTGAAGATAAGGCGCGGTCTAATATTCGGCTGTCGCCGCTAGAGAGCAGGCCTCGTATCGAATGTTTAGCATAGGTGGCCTCAGCGTGGCCAAAGCCGATACAAAATGGTCAGTAACAGCAGTACAATTGTATCATTTTGGCACATTTCAACTCGTGTGGTACAATATGGCACAATCACACTTGTTTTGGTACATTTTCTAAAGTTGGTACGATATGGTACAACGACATTTTCTTTGTATATGTCGAGGAAAACTGACTGACTGAGCAAGCAGATATAGATTTGTTTGTTTTTTTGTATAATGCATATAGTAACTGTTTCGATCAAGGCATTTTTGGTGTGCATTTTAAATTCCACCTCCGTTAGATATGTTTAAGAGTTAATTATTTTGTGGAAGGTCAGATCATATATGTAATAAACTCGGCTTTACTACCGCTACTGCTTTTCTGGGGTTCTGCGATAGTTGCTATTAGCTCGTACTGCTTATAATCGGTATATTCGTCGGGCATTAGCCTGTCGCAAGCTTCGAGGTTGTCACCTCCCCCCCCCCCCCCCTCCTCCATGCCCAAGCATTTCAAACCGCCCCTGTCCCCATGAGCATGAACATGGTGACACGACATAACTGCCGAAATACTTGAAGAAGGAATCGAAAATCTGCAACTCCTAGCCGCCCTTCTTTGTAAGTCGGATTCTGTAACCTTTAGCCCACTACTTTTTGTCGCTTTCGTTGTATAGTTTGCCTGAAAATACTTTAATTACTACGTTGACCGTTCCAAATAGTGGCATAACTATTTGCTTACCATGCTCGGGAGCGTAGTAAGCGTGGTAACTACGGATATCTGTAACGTGATTGGCTGGATGACCCCGTGGAGTGGTATTTTTTAGAAAATTTAAATATTTGTTCCAGCCAGTGTTTCCACTTCGAGGGATTTATCCCTTATTGAGGGATTTCTAGGCCCTCCTCGGAATTTTTTTTTTCTAAAGAGGGATAAGGGATTTTTCAGGGATAATTGAGATATTTTGGGATTTCAGTATTAGAATGGAGATTTTTGTAATCCTTTCGTCTCAAGGAAAAAATCCGTCAACTTCGCAATTGTAGGAGCACTTACGTAGCACGTTTTGTTCGCTTGTCTCTTCATTCTCCTATTTTTGTTTTGGCCTATTTGGCAAACATGTCAAAGTTTTGTTCTGTTTTATCTTGCTCTCGATATTTCGCACTTGCCTGAGTTACATAAGTTCCAAACAGTGAATTTCGCCCGTAAACCACCTGCTTCTAGTACTTTAGTTTTATACGAAGAGATGTTCTTTTCGTAGGCTACGTTACGAGACAATTGTACGTTCAGAGCTTGTTAGAATCACAGTTGTATGTTTGGATCTTGCTAGAATGACAAATCATGAATTTCACCCTGTGATGTACAGGCTAAATGAAACTGTTTTGTGCTAAAATCGCTATATTTTTTTCGAAATCTTCGCCAGCACAGCAGAGTTATACAATTACTTGGTTTTGTACAGAAATCTTGGTATTTTGGCATAAAAGCGGCTGATTGAGCAAGGTCTGAAGATAAATTAGGTTGTCAAATACAGACGGACGACGGACAGATGTATGAGACCATAGGTATCGTAGTCCTTACATGTCTGGAATCCCATAAAAAACACTCTGGTCTTAAATGTTTCATTTGCAAAAATGAAATGAAAAATGAGTGCATGCGTGATTTTGGTGTTTCTTGAAATTTTTAGAATTTTAAGTCTATTGTTTACAACCGGTAGAATTTTAAGCCTTAACGGGCATTATCCAGACACATATTTGTAGGTAGTCACCCCCCCCCTCACCCTCCCTGAAACAAACACAAGCGGGCGTAACTATCGTATATTGCAGACGCTACCTGAATTATGGATTTTTCCAAAACAGAAGTGGAAACACTGGTTCAAACTTCCAGCTTGACGCCAAGAAGCCAAAATGTTTGACCTCATGCGTAGTAACTTAGGTAAGTAGGGTGGAACACGCTAAAAATCATGGATTTTAAATGCAAGTTTCAACTTTTTTTAAAGTTGAAACAAGACATAACAGTCTTGTTTCTAAAGACGGTTATGTCACTTTTTCAGGTCAATGAAATAAGTCATGTCCCATATTGTGCTAATTTTGGGGCTGAACCCAACCTGACCTTCTGATAAATATTTTCAGCAAAGAAATGGTAAAAAAAAAAAATTCTTATGGTGTAGGCTACTCAGTTACTGTCCATAGAGAGATTGCACCATACCCGACGAAAACGGACGGGATTGTAACGAAAAAATTTAACTGACTATAGGACTTTCGACTTTGAGACTAAATTACCGGCCTTTGATAGCCACTTTGATCCAGCAAATGGGGTCTCGTTTTATTGGTCAATTATGACACATTTTTTTCAAATCTGCGACTCCGTCTTTGCTTACAAACTTTGAAGCCTTCAAACTTTCATAAAAAAGAAAACTCTTTAGCAAAAGTTTGATTATATCAACAAGAAGAAGCCAGATTAACGATCCAGCAATTTGCCGGCTCAAAGTGGCAATCAAAGGCCGGTAATTTAGTCTCAAAGTCGAAAGTCCTATACTTCGTAATGTTAAATTTTTTCCTGGCGATCCCGTAACGATGGTGTAGAAATACCCGTTTTCTTCGGTTAGGGTGCAATCTCTCTATCGAAAACGCGCAACACGCGGGAAATTTGGACGTTGTGCAATATTTTGGTCAGTCGGTATATTTTTCGGGTGTTTTTTGTACCTTTTCTTTCGAAGCGTTGGCAACACTGATGGTCAGTATCTGAAGCTGGAGCCCCAATTCAGTTCAGGCAAGTTCAGCGTTTCTCGAATGTTTCCAGCCAGCATTCGCGCAACGGGCGGGAAAAACATTTGGACGTGGTACAATATTTTGGTCAGTTGGTACATTTTTCGGGTGTTTTTTGGTACCTTTTCTTTCGAAGTGTTGGCAACACTGATGGTCAGTATCTGAAGCTGGAGCCCTAATTCAGTTCAGGCAAGTTCAGTGTTTCTCGATTGTTTCCAGTCAGCACGACTGAATCTCTGACAGACTACAGAGAGTATTGGCTTGGGTGAACAGCAAAACACAGGTAGGGGAACGCACACATTGGTAATGCAAATTACCAGTGGCGTCACGTATGGAGGAGATCGAGGAGACCCCCCCCCCCCCCCCATCCAATGTGGTCGGCCAGTCGGTAAAAAACCCTGTTCGGCGCGGAACGCTGAGCAGTCGAATTTTCTGAAAAATGGGGGGGGGGGCCGCCAGTCGGCAATAATACCTTCCCTCCAGAAACAGATCGCTAGTGGCTTATTCAGCATAGAAGTCCAGACAGCTATTCGCGTTTGCGAACAACACTGTGGCCGGTGGGATAGAAGTTAGAGGTGGATATCAACATTCCGTCAACCACGAAACCTTGATTTTCTTATACCCTATGCTAAACGCCAGGTATTATATATCTAACGTTTAAATTTGCATACCCAATGCCGAACACTCTATGGCAAACGGATACTCTATGGCAAACGATGGATACCTTTCACTATCCTGACACTGACCTAGTCCCATATAAAGTCGAGTTCCGAGCTTCAATCAAATCATCAATATTTTGTTGGGTTGGGGTATTTTGCATGGTGTATGCAGCATTAAGCATCGGGTATCCATCAATCAGGGGCTTGTGATTGACTGACAACATTCGACAGATGTCCGGAAACGAAGGAGATCCCACACGACCAGCTACAAGATTATAAGCTTTAGAGTCTCCTCCGACCCTATTTTTCAACCATGGAAGTCGGTCACGCATTTAATACACAATAAAACTGTTCCTCTGTCCCGATTTCTCCACGTCAATACTAAGAAAATATTCGAAAACGTGACTTATAAAAATAAAATTGATTTCGACCAGTCAGCCGGTATTGTGAGATCTTCATACGGGTTTTCATTTGTCTTTGAAAAGCGGGAATAACGGACTGCATGTCTGAACGATGCGGTATTCAATCAGTTTGGTTGAGAAGGGTCCAGCTTGCAACTGTTACGGTTGTATGTCGATAGTGTAATTTTTAGTGAAGTTTTGATTGCGAACTGTTCAGCCATTCGAAAGGCAGGAATAACGGACTACAGCTTCTACGGTAATACGGTTATACACTCAGTTTTGTTGAGAAGCGTTTAGTACTGACACAGTCTGTCACCTTCAACTGTAGCGCAATTGGTATTGAGGATTTCACTGCAAAACATGTGAGTACAAATTTCGTATATTATATCATGTATCCGAGCAATATAGCGTATATGCGACTGCCCTAAATGGGTGAGTCAGCTGATCTGTTCTAGCGATTTTTCGGCCCTTCTTGGCAAGGGTCCTCTTCAGGCTCAAGCTACAACAAATGAATCTGTGAACACAAGTTACCAGAGAAGCCATTTTTATTCCAGTATTCAAACATACATAACCGCTTTGAAACCTCGTGAAACTCTGATGGGTTTACCATAGACTACCAACCCGTCTCGGCTGTTTGCAGCGTCGTGAAGCCCCCCTGGTTTTGATGAGAGACACGGAGAAACTTGAAACATTGCTGATCTATCAACCCCTCGGTAGCGATACGCGGAAGTCTGATCTGGCCTACACGGTTTGAAGTGCCTACAGGGAGAATGCAGTGAGCATGGAAGAACAGTAGGCTACATAGGAAGTTCAGAATCTCGGGAATGATAACGAATCTAAGTACTATTTTTTCAAAAATTCCTATCATTATGGGAACAGCTTGTGACCTATGTGGCCCAGGTACAGAGGTGGGCCAATCTGAATACGGATTCGGATTCGAATCCAGGGTTTGTCATTTTCGCTCGAGTTCGGATTTGATCATCCTGCTTGTCAGGCTGGATTCGGATCCGTTCAAATTTCTAGTCTACGTCCTTTCAGTTCCCAGTTTCCAGTTTTTACACAGAGGGCTTAGGCGATCAAACTTTTTGATCTCCACTACCAACCATCCTTTGTAATCTATAACGCTATCTGATTGCCTTCGATATCAGTGCTTGATGTCACCGCTGATTTTTAAACTATAGCCTATGTATATGATTTGATTTATGTTAAGGTAGGATTCGAATCCTCAGCATGAAATGGTGGATTCGGATTTGAATCGGATTCGTAGCTAGCCTTGGATTTGGATTCGAATCCGTTCATGATCGGTTTCGCCCACTTTTGTCCAGGGACAACCTTTCCCAAGGATTCCAAGAACCACCTGTTATTCAACTAATCAACAGGCTATGTATCGATTCTATCCCACGCTCTTTCCGAGTAACTATGGAAACAGATTCTCATTCGGCTACGTCTAACTCGGATATTCCTTACAGAGAATGCAACCAGTGAGCTTATTAATATGTGGAAGCATTTTGGTGCATTTAGTGCAGAGCCATGCACAAGTGCACCTTGGCTGGGGACATGTGAGGGATAGGATACCAGCCGCTGGCTCTCTCTTGTGGAGGTTCGTCCCAAGCACTTTGAGAAGACAGGTGAGTTTGATTTCGAGATGGCGTTGAGAACGCAAGACTCGTGCGTTGTGCTCGCGTACAGTGCTTTCTGCACTCCTTCCATCTTGTATTAGTTGCGTTTTTGCAGATACCATGGTATCTGATACCACGGTCTAAAGTCGTTTTTGCAGTTATCGCTGGTATCTGACACCGTGGTCAAAAGGCTTTCTTGCAATTATCGTGGTATCTGGCCAGTTATCGCGGTATCTGATATTCAGATAGCACGGTCCGACCGTGGTATCTGAAAAAGTCATCTCACTTTCATCAATTTTTGTCAAATTGGGGGGAAAAGTTTTGCAATTAGTGATGTGACTGAATATCAGTTTTTCTTTTGGGATGACTTCGAAAAGCGCAATTTTGGCATTTTTGCAGAGCAACCGTATATCAGATACCACGATAACTGCAAAAACGACTAATTGCAGATCCAGTTACCGTGGTGACAGATACCATGGTATCTGCAAAAACGCAACTATTGTTCCGGTGTTTATCACATTCTGGGAAAAAAGTCATTAAACCTTTGAATACGTGTTATTATAATCATTGTAAATTTTTGATGTACCTTCCTCGTTCCTGCCGCAACCACAAATTCGTTCAGAAGTTTGGCGTCCAGGATGTCATTCACTAGAGAAAACGTCAACGTCACTACTGTGTACATTTCGTCATCAGAGCAAAATAACGCTAGGAACTATCGCCAAGACTTGTAAAAAGTGACACACACTCAAACACCAGCGATACTAGCATTGCTAGCGATAGCGAACGTCCCTACTGAAATTCAACCAATCGTGCACCAGCGCTGGCTCCAATAACTTCATATTCCGAACACAGTTAAAATCAATCAATCAATCAATCAAGTTTAATCCGAATAGCTAAAAGCTAGAAAAGGAATACAAATTTTCAAAATACACAGACACACAAGAAACAATTTAACTAGTACACTTACAAGAAATTACCAGAAATAAATGATGGAATGAAACTACGTAAAAATCGGGTAGAAGAATTAGCGGGATATGGGGAAAACTTATTGCCAGTATTCCTCTCGGACCGACGCACGGAAGACGGGAGGGGAGGGGGAATAGATGGGTCATCTGGGGACAACACGTTATCTTAGCTCCAAATTTGTTTGAAAGAGTATTTCTACGTACAGATAATTTAGGAATGGCAAGTTTAATGAGAGCCTCTTCCTATGTAATGTTATGATCACCCATAATGATTCTCAACATGTGTGCGAACACTGCCCACCTTAATGTGTGCAGATCGAGTCTTACCTTTACGAGAAAATTTTAAACCCGGAAGTTTGTCTCGCTTTAAACACTGCAAGCGTAGGGGGCAGCGCTATGAGTACGGCCCATTTGCGCAGCATGGAAAGCATAGGTCTTGGCGCTATTCCATAGTGTTATTTTGCTCTGCTCGTCATCCTACATGATGTTTTTCATGAATTTTTCAGGCCCAGTTAGAAATTGTGTAGGTTTATAGTGTTATTGATCTTGTGTTGTTTTGCGTTGTTCTCTTTTTTTTTTTTTTTTTTTTTTTTTTTATTATTTCATTTAGCGTTAAGCTTTTAGCTTGTCGCCCTTACTACACAAGTACAAACAGATTACATATACTTCACACACATAAACTGATAAACTACAAAGTTAACAAATTTTCAAACTACAAAAGCAACTGAGTAAAATGGGGTGTCGACTATACCACGCTTAAACGTTTGAATACTGCTTGAATCAACAACTTCCGCTGGCAAACTGTTCCACGGTTCGGTTACCCTATTGACGAATGAACACTGGCCAATTTTCTTATGTGGTTTCGGAGGGTACAGTTTGTAAGGGTGTTGGCGGGTTGTGGGGTAGTGACTGAATTTGAAAAATGAATTGGGGTCAACATCATCTGCTCCTTTAATTATCCGAAACGCGTTAATTATGTCACTACGGCGCCTTCGAAACTTTAATGATGGGAGCTGAAGTCGAGTAAGCCGCTGTGGATATGAAAGGTGTCGAAGGTATGGGATCAACCTGGTCGCCCTTCTCTGAACTTTTTCTACTCGGTTTTCATCAGTGACATTTAAAGGAAACCAGACTGAAGTATTGTATTCAACGATAGGGCGCACCAGGGATTTGTATAATAACATAAAATTCCGGAGAATGAACTTACTAAAACTTCTTTTTAAAGTCAGCAGACGATAATTTGCATTTTTCACAATATCCGAAACATGCTTTTCAAACTTTAGTTGAGTATCAAAACGAACACCGAGGTCACGCACCGTTTCTTCTGAAGGGACCCTTAAACCAGACAAAATATAACTATAATCAGGGTGTGATTTACGACCGTAATGAAGTACAACACATTTAGACGGGTTTATGAACATAGAGTTAGATTCGCACCACTGGGTTAGAGAATCTAGATCTTCTTGCAAAAGCTGCGCATCAGTATGATCTTGCACTGGTAAATACAGTTTTACGTCGTCAGCGAACATTTTAATGGAGGAATGTTTGATAGAAGAGGGCAGATCATTTATGAACAAACAAAATAAAATTGGTCCCAGACAACCTCCCTGGGGTACACCACTTAATACATCAACTGGAGAAGAAACCTCATCACCGACCATAACTTGTTGGGTTCTCCCACGCAAATAATCAGTAATAAATGCAAGCGTCTTCTGGCCTATGTTATAACCGGCACATTTTTGAAGGAGGTCCGGTATTGAAACCTTATCAAATGCTTTTGAGAAATCAATGTAAATACAATCAAAAAGTACACCCAAATCCGCAAAACGCTGAAAATCCGTAATGACTTCAAGAAGTTGAGTGTTGCAAGACCCTCTTTTCCTAAAACCATGTTGAGCAGGGTTCCAAAGATTGTTAGCATCAAAATATTTCTGGATTCTTGCAACAATCAACTTTTCCATCACTCGGCAAAATAAGGATGTGATCGAGATTGGCCGATAATTTGAAAAATCTGACCTGGACCCGCTTTTGTGAAGAGGCTTTACCAATGCCTTCTTCCATCCCGAGGGACACGAACCGGATGCTAATGATACATTAAATATGTATGTAAGGGGCTCTGAAATTTCTGCAGCGATTTGCTTGATCATTGTATTTGGGAATCCGTCAATGTCGGGCGCTTTGGATAAATCAAGATTTTTCAGAATGTCATATACTTCACTCGCTGAAAAATCAGAATCATTGTACGGTGATGAAGACGGTAAAGTAGAGGTTCCTTCGCATGCGGCTGTAGGTTGCTGTGAATGTGTCTGTTGTGATTTAACAAAAACAGAAGAAAAATGTTGGTTGAAAATTTCAGCTTTAGTGGAATTACTGTCTATGTTTTGCTGAGTGTCTGGATGTGTGAATGTGGAGGTGGATGGCGCAAGGTTAGGCTTATTTCTGTTTACGTATTTCATCTTCTCTAGCCAACCTTCATTTCTAAATCGAGTTGTACGAATTTCTGTAACATAAAATTCGATAAGTAAATTGGTAAAATATAGTCAAATTGGTAAAAACAAGGTATAATCAGGCAAAATAAGGTATTCCTCAGGATATGTAAGACACATCCAAAGTTTCGCTATTGACAAACTGATTTATGATATCTAAAGCGAGGTTTCGCCCACTTTTGTCCAGGGAAAACCTTTCCCAAGGATTCCACGCTTTAATCTGCTACCACCTTGTGGATTCGGCGGGGTACAATTAGAATATATATAGGCTAGTGCACACTGAGTATGTCCTACGTTGGTACTTTCACACCCGAGGGGAGACTCACTACCCAAACCTATGTACACCGAGTGCGGGTGGCGGGAGGTGCCAAAAGAGAACAGGGGAGCAGGCCCGTATCCAGGAATGTATTTCGGGGGGGGGGGGTTATTGCCTGCTGGTCGGACAAAAAAGTACAAAAAAACACATAGATCAGAGAGAAAAGCCTATAACAATCATTATTTGTGTATGTTTCGGGGGGGGGGGGGGGTCAACCCCCTGACCCCCTTGCCCCCCTGGATACGGCCTTGCAGGAGAGCGAGTATCCCGTCGGTTGAAAAAAAAATTTAATTACTAGTTCTGATCAGGACATAAGGTTATTTTCTTTGCGGTCTATATGTATTTACCTGTGAACTTTATATAGTTAAATTTTATGCGTCTAAATATACTTTTTCGTGGATATAAAATTTATACGGGAGTTTGAATCTTTGCGGGTTGCGTTACGCTGATACAGGTGCAAAACATGTACTTGAATCCCAGTTTTGCGTTGCGTAGATTTTTCGCAATGAAAGCTTGTCTTCAAAGTCAAACGTGGCAATATATAGAGTGATTACGGAAGTAGGTTGCGTTAGTATTATAGGTAAGAAAGGTCCTTTAAGGTTTCGCGTCTTAGGTTCTTTCAGAACGCGACCATATTCGTGTATCTCAACGCGTAAGGTCGGTTCTCACGAAGGTTCACGTAGGGATCGAATTTTTTTAGCGAGAAAAATATAAAGAAAGAAAGTCACCTGACAGTGACAGTGGCTTAGTACGATTGCCATCCAATTTGCTGCTTTTCTTCTGTCAAAAGTTAGGTAGATGCTGAAGAAGGATGTCCTAGATGAGAAACTTCTAAGTGGTAGATAATGTTGAATATTTCTTTGGATCTGCGTATATAGATAGAGCCGAGCGGCAAGCGAGGCGCAGGACGCGTTGACATCTATGAACCACTATTCTGTAGCTTCTTAATGGTCCATTTACACACTGCGTAAAATCCGAGCGTATTTTCAAATCCGAGCGTATTTTGAAATCCGAGCGTATTTTACGCACATTTTGAGCTTGAAAAGATTTCTAGCAATACGGACGTATTTGGATACAAAACGGACCGATTTCTCAAATACGTCCGTATTGCTAGAAATGTTTTCAAGCTCAAAACGTGCGTAAAATACGCTCGGATTTCAAAATACGCTCGGATTTAACGCAGTGTGTAAGCCCACCATAACTGAGGAAGTCAAACTTGGAAGGAATTCCGGCTACGTTTTGTCGATATCGGAATCTAGTCGGAATTCGGTATAGGTATTAGCGAATTAGATAACAGAGCGTAGAACGCACACAGTCGTACGGATATCTACGATTCAGATGTGGTGAATAAGGTGAAACAAGAAAATACCGGTACACTGACCTGCCGAAATGGTTTGTTATACTTTGAGCGGCGAGATTCGACAGTTTATTCTGCTGTATTCCAACTAACTACAGATTACACGAAAAGGGAAGACCACTGGTGGTTCAGTTTACTAGCGGACGATTTGAAATCTTCCACTCTTTTATCAACAATCTTAGCGGAAGATTTATTCAGAAAGTCACTCAAAAAGGAAAGAATTACTGGTCCAAGGGGGCAAATCCAGCAGATACTTGGCAAACTTAAAATAGATCCGGTGAATATTTTTCTATTTCCTTAGGAGCCCATGCGTCCGATCACTCTCTCAAGACCTGAGGAAGTACCATGGCTAAACCCACAGATGCAGTTTGGACAGATCAGCGGAGTTGACGTTGACAAGGAGAACAGACCGGTCATCTTCCACAGAGGTTCTGTAGTTTGGGACGGAAAGTAAGTATAAACCACAACACATCTCGATTCTAACGAGCTTTCAATCTCATTTTTGTTAACTGATTAATAGAAAAAAGAGGTTAAGCTCCCAGAGCAAAAAAACACTAGGGGGTAGCGCCAAGACCTATGCTTTGCAAACGGGCCATACTGGTAGTGCCGCCAAAGACGCTTGTGGCATTTAAAGCAAGACAAACTTGCAGGTTTAGGCATTTCTAGTAAAGCAAAGGTGCGGTCTGCACACACCATGAAAACAATGGAGGCTGTACAATTTGTTTGCAATGTTCAGAATATGATGTTATCGGAGCCAGCTCTGGCGAACGACTGAGTGAGTTTCAGTAGGGACGTTCTTTATCGCTAGTGCTGCTAGTGTCGCTGCTATCAGAGTGTGTGTCAGTTTTGTCAAGTCTTGGCGCTACTCCCAAATGTTAATTTGCTCTACTCTGTCCCTACTAAATACATCAACTTTTGTTTCACAACACTAAACATTGCACGACTACAATCAATGGACACGCCAACAAGGGTTGACGCACGTACTACAACTGAAGGATGTTGTGGCAAGGTGTCGCTTATGCTACAGTAAATATGAATTATTTGTCTTGTTTTTGGAATTCCTCTAAAAAAAACAGACTGAGGGCTTGTGATACTTGTTCATCTGCCCCGAAGAAGACGGCAAAAAATTCCGAGATTGGTAAAGGAAGAATACGCCCCTCATAAAATGCCTCTCAGATTAGTTATTTTTTGGCCGCTAGGTGCGCTACGGTAAAGAAAATAATGACACGTTACTTCTTTGTGTACGTTTATCCAGGTTTGTTTTGCTATTTTCAATTCCTCTTAGGCCTAACCACGTTTAAAACTGTTTAAAATGCCTCTTCCCCTGTTTTTGCTTTACCCAAATATGTTCTGTCAAGCGTCATCAAGTTTGTCATTTCTGGCTTCCCGACTTCATTGCTGAGTGCTGGCTGTCTTTTCCAAGGGGCTAATGCGCGACCCGATATGAAGCGAAAGCCTAATCGCTCATTCACCCGCCATATCGTCGTTGTCAAGCGTAAACCACGCATCTCCCTTTCTCAAAACTTTTCAGGAGGTGAAAAAACATAATAACTTTTTCTCGTTAGTAGTACAGCCCCCTATGTTAATCCGAGATACGTGGTTTCCATCTTGGTTGTATCTCTGTCAAAGGCAATCGAGATACCTACCGTTCGACGCAGAATTTTTCGGCGAGTAGAACTGTGTCAAAAATGGAAAATTTGACCAGATACGTGGTTTCCGCTTGACACCGACGATATAGAACATGTCCGAAAGCTCCGAAACGAACGAAAATGCTGAATTAATTCAGCATTTTATGCAGCATTTGGCTTTCGGACTTAAATTTTCGCTCAGTTAATACAGCATTAATTCAGCATAAAATTCATCGACAAATTCAGCAAGAATGCTAAATTTTCATGAAGAAACTGAGGAGTACGGCGATTCTCTCTTTGTTTTTGGCGGCAAACGTAACAATTTCAAAAGGACAACTGACAATTCGACAAACATACCAAATTCAAGACAACTGGCGATCATGGCCAACGGAGAAAGGAAAGATAAGAAGGTTGGATATCCGTAGCTCATCCATTTTGTCAGCTTTATACAGCTAATTCTTTTTTTGATGAACGTATTGATCAAACCCTTCTTGTTACAGTTCCTTCGACGTTAACGACAAGTACCGAAGAACCGGTCAAGGTCCTATAGGCGTAGACACCATCATGACCCTAAACCCCGACACAGGGGCTGTAATAGACTCATTTGGCAAAGGGATTTTCTACATGCCTCACGGACTATCACTAGATGGAGACGGGAATGTCTGGGTCACTGACGTCGCGCTACATCAGGTGTTCAAGGTAGATACTGATAAATTTTTATTTCTGTCCGCATACAAAAGTAAGAAGAAAAGACGGAAAAGGGAATGTCCAGGCGCTAACATTATGTAAACATTCCTTCAGCCCAAGCTGACTGCGAATCATATTTTGCACTGCGAAACTGGTTTGTTTTTAATTGGGTTGCATTCGCCACTGAATAAGAAAGATCTGCGCCAGACCCGTATTGCTTAATTATTGCAAATTTCTACTGTACCTTCCGACATCGTATCGTAATACACGTATTGTTAAGAAGTATGGTGCCACTGGTATTCTTCAGTCTTTTGAGTTACTTAGTGATAAGTTAACAAGTAATGCATCCACGTCCCTAGGTCCAATACATAGTATTATCCGTGTGTTTCTGTCCGAGATAAAGGTTAAGTGGTCATGTGCTTTAGTTTTCTTCTGCTTTTTGTTTAATTTTACTCTGTTTGCCTTTTTGGGATCCCAAAACGTCAGTGGAGGGATACCTTTGACATCGCAAAAGTTGTCCGTCCGTCCGTCTGTCCGTCCGTCCGGCTGTAAGCATGATAACTCTCGAAGGGAATGAGATATTTTGATGAACTTGGTATGAGGATTGTTTGGATAAAGGGTAAGGTCGAGTTCGTAGATGGGCTCTGTAGCCCTATATTTGGGGGTGGGGGAGGGGGTTCATTTTAAGGGACGAACAAAATATTTTTAAACAGCTAATGTGATAGTCGATTATGGTCTAAGAAGACATGCTGAGCACGATGGTGAAAATCATTTTCTTGCTGGACGAGTAGTTCGTCCGGAATCCGGCAAAAACCGGAAAGTTGGTTAAAAGTAAAAGTTTCATTTGAAGTTGATTAAATTGATTTTTGGGTAAGAAGACATGCTGAACCCGATGGTGATAACCATTTTCTCGCCGGACAACTAGTTCGTCTGTAATCCGGCCAAAACCGGAAAATATGTTAAAAGTAAAAGCTTTATCTGAAGTTGATTAGATGATATATTTAGGGGTAAGAAGAGACGCTGAGTCTGTATATAATGATCATTTTTTACCCGGACATATAATTAGTCCGGAATCCGGTTGTACCCGCATTTTTTTTAAGTCAAAATTTTATTTAAAGTTGATTAGATTTCTTTATAGGGATAAGGAGATACGCCGGCTTCGTTTCTGAATTTTTCTTTTTTTTCTGGACTAGTAGTTCGCTCGGAATTCGGGCGAAACCGCAAATTTGGCAGTAGTAAAGCAGGAAGTTTCGGTCAATATCGTCAAAATAGATATGGCTTATAGAGGTATAGATAGGTAGATAGAATATCTGAACTCGGTTTTCTCTGATGATTAGCCTGGCGAAGACAAGACCGAATTGTCGGGATCCCATCGACACCTTTGGTCTTGTTATAGGAGAGTGGGTTACAAATAAATTATTATTATTATTATTATACGTCAGCTACATTGTATGACTGGTATGTTTCAGCTCTTCTTGGCAATGGTCCTCTTCAAGCTGGAGAGCTGAAACTGGAAAATGAACTGACAAAAGATCAAAACAAAAGAGCAACAAAAGATTTTGATTTTGTGAATTTCTTCGTGACAATTGCTTGGAGTTAATGCCGGTTCTGCGATTCATTTTGGACACGGCTGCTGTTTCTACTCTATTGTCGTTGAGAGGGTAGAGATTTGTCTGTGTTTTGGTTTTGGTATCGCCTGTGCCTTCTTTCCAGCTAAAATGGACACTTGTCCGTATGGGGAGTCTTGTCGGCATATCATCATGGCCTAGACAAAGGAATTCACAAAATCCGATAGCTAAGCTAGAATCTTCAGTTGTTTTTCTACAAGTTCATTTTCCAGGTTGAGCGGCTTGAGCCTGGAGAGTAACCTTGCCGACGATACGCAGAGCTTAAGCAGACAAATAAACCGCAACACAAGAGGGAAAACGATAGTTTTTGAAGAAAAAGAACAAGACCAGAGACTTCGATGAGATACCAAAAATGTATTATTTGATCCAGAAAATTGGGTCTTGCAGACATCCGGTCTTCGCCAGACTCCTTGAACATTTTTACTAATAAAATCTAGAAACAGATTAAGGCCAATGGTAATCATCTGAGAAGACCAAGTTCAATATGGATTCAGAATGTGTCGTTGCCGCTATAGCCTACGTCGTATCTACTTTGACAAAATAGATCAAAAGTTGCTGCCTTACTTCTGCCAAATTTATGGTATCGGCCGTATTCCGGGCGTAGTACTGGCAAAAAAAATGAAGTTCAAAAACGAATTCAGCATGTCTCCTTGCCTCGACATCGAACCTCTAATCAACTTCAGATAAAACTTTTACTTTTAACATATTTTCCGGTTTCATCGGGATTCCGGTCGAACTTTACTTCCGGTGAGAAAAGTCTTGTCATATACGGACTCAGCATGTCTTCTTACCCGCAAATCGGTTATCTAATAAAATTAAAATAAAAATTTTACTTTTAACAGATCTTCCTGTTTTGTCCGAATTCCGGGCAATCTACTTGTCTGGCGAGAAAGTAATTTCATATTCAGATTCAGCATGTTCCTATACCCTTAAATAAAACCTCTAATCAACTTCAGATTAACTTTTACTCTTTACACATTTTTCGGTTTTTGCCGGATTCCGGATGAACTACTTGTCCAGCGACAAAATAATTTTCGTTCTACTTTTGCATGTCAGCTTACCCCTAAATCGACTATTTCATTACCGTAGCTTTAAAAAAAAATTGCACCATAATTTGAAATGCCTCACCTCCCCTAAATAGACAGCTATGGGTCCCCTCTACAATCTCGACCTGTCCCTTGACCCAAAGAATCCTCACACAATGTTTCATCGAAATATCTCATTACCTTCGAGAGTTATCGTGCTGACAGACGGACGGACGGACAGACAGACAACCGTTACGAAGTCATAGCTATCCCTCCACAAGTTTTGGGATCCCAAAAACTTATAATGAAAGAACAAAAAATTCAGTGAAAACAAGAACAAATGATTCGATGGGATCCCAAAAATTCAATTCTGATCCAGACAACTGGGTCTTATCTTCGCCAGATCCAGTCTTCGCCAGCCTCCTTCAACATTTTTACTATTACAATTCAGAAACAGATTAAGACAACCAAGAAAACCAAGTTGAGATATGGGTTCAGCATGTGTGTTTACCCCTATAAGTCATATCTGTTTTGAAGAAAACTTCCTGTCACTTCTGCCAATTTCCTGGTTTCGGCCGAACTCCTGAACTACTTGCGCGGCGAAAAAAGAAAGCTCAAATACGAACTCAGGGTATCTTCTTTCCCCAATAATGAACATCTAATCAACTCCAAATAAAAATTTAACTTATAACAAATTCTCCGACTCCAACCAGATTCCGGTCGAACTATATGTCCGGGTAAACAATGATTGTCATACACGAATTCAGCATCTCTTCTCACCCCTAAATTGGATATCTAATCAACTACAAAATAAAACTTGAACTTTTGACAAACTTTCCGGTTTGGTCCGGTTCAGCATGTCTTCTTACCCCATAATCGACAATCGCATTAGCTATTTTGTTTGCCCCTTAATTTGAACCCCCACCCCTAAATGTAGGGCTACAAAGCCCATCTACGAACTTGACTGGTCCGATGACCCAACGAATGCTCACACCAAGTTTCATCAAAATATCTCATTCCCTTCGAGAGTTATCGTGCTTACAGACGGACGGACGGACAGACGGACAACTTTCTCGATGTCATAGGTATCCCTCCACTTACGTTTCGGGATCCCAAAAACAAGAAAAGAAAATGTAAATGCGCATCCAGCGTGAAAAGTTCCCGTGCACGTGTGAAAGATACGCTACGCAACCTGTGCGCGACGCAAGATAAACGCATACGCAACGACGCGTCAATGTGAAAGCGGCTTTACTCTTTCAGTTCAAATACGGCGAAACCAAGCCCGAGCTTACCCTTGGTGAAGCCTTCACTCCCGGTTCCGATGATAATCATTTCTGCAAACCCACGTACGTAGTGGTGGCATCTAACGGCGTTTTTTACGTAGCGGATGGCTATTGCAACAGTAGGATCATGAAGTTCTCTCCGAACGGAACGCTTCTTGGACAATTTGGAGAATCAGGTACCGTAGTACACCGTTTCCCAGTTTAGCACCGTGGCGGATAAAAGCACGATTGCAAACGCGACATATCCTACGAACAAGCCCTTGTGAAACTGAATTTATCACCGCTTAAACTCCCGCTTGAACACCTGATTTTGCAGTTTGGTAAATCTATCCTAGCCAATACCAGCCACCGGTCACTGCTACCGCAAACAGACCCTCCAAATAATCGAACTCGATTGGAAAAGACATTTCTACCCCCTAAAGTCCGCATACGGGATTTTGCGCTTTTGAATGCTGAATCGTACTATCATCTGCTGAATCGTACCATCAACTATCATCTGCTATGATAGTTTCTAAATATACCTCTCTATCTCTCTCTCTCTCTGTCTACTCAGAGTTGATCTGTAAATTTTGATCACCAAAACAAAATGGCATTGCTAAAGTTGAGACTAGATGATCGGGAAAAGCTAAAAGAAAGAAAACTATGGCTAGCGACGTGGTCGAGTGGCAACACTGAACTACCCGTCTCTCTCTTGGCCGATAGCTGAGAAACAGTATATCGGTACCTGCGCTACGCTATACTATACTAAGCATATATACAAAAAGCATGTATACTATATGCTTTTTGTATATACTATATGCTTTTTGGGATCCCAAAACGTAAGTGGAGGGATACCTATGACCAATAATAAAGAAAAGTAATTGTAACATCAGAAACAGAAAACCTAGCTTTGGTTAAGAGTTTAAGGCGTCAGTTAGGAGTAGCGGTTCCAACTGTGCTAAATCTGCTATGAGTGTTCAAACGGAAAATTACTAAAAACTAAAATAAAAAAGGGTTTTGGTATCGGAAAAGGAAATGAAAAAGATCGTAAGAAATGCCACTGCAAAAGGGATTCCCTATGACGGAAGGGCATCCTTTGACGCAGGGAGTGCGAAGAAGATCGAACAATTTTTGTGTTGTTTTTCTCTCCAGGACAAAACCCCTTTTTTGGTTTGGTTGCAAAAAAAATAACGAGGGATAGTATTTTTGTAAATATTAAGTTTTAAAAGAATGAAAATTTTAAGGAAAGGAGATATTAAGGAAGGAAAACAAAGAAAAGGTTTTAAATATGTGTTGAAATGGTAAAATGAGATTTAAGGGTTAAAAGAGGGAATAAGAAAGAATATTAAAAAAAAGATAATGTAGAGATAGAGGAAAGTGTAAGTGACGCTAAATATATAGGTCGGTCATTGAAAAAACAAAAATACAAAAAATTAAATATCAGATGTTAGGACCGTTGGCGTCACCGAGGGAAGTGGAAGCGTAGTCACCTGGCCAAATCATATTGGACAGGAAGAACGGAAAAGATGCTACGCGGCAAAAAAAAAAAAAAAAAAAAAAAAAAAAAAAAAACGGAAAATTGCAAATTCAGATTTTACTGGTCTATATTCGATGATGCAGAGAAAGATAAGTCACAGTCATAGCCAGGGTTGCCACATCAACAATATTTAGAGACTGACAGACTCTACCACGGTTGCCAAGAGCTCGACTTAAAAAAAATTTCGCAATCCCTGACAAAAAGGTGCTTTTTGACACCTTGGATCGAGCTCTTGGCAATCCTGGTAGAGTCTGTGTCACTAGGCGTGGCAGTTCGGATCCATGATAGAAAGTCAAGGACATTGATGTACGCGTAAAGCTGAGAAAGCTTTCGCACACCGCCATCAGTAGAGCATAGCCTATCTGCAAATGTCGGATTCCAGCTTTACCCCCCCCCCCCCCCCTCCCTCCCCTATACCCATCCGGGTTTGATCCAGACGCCAAATAACAAATCAAGGCCGGATAAACTCGGTACTGTCCAACTTACATCCATTTCTGTCCATCCGATTATTTTTGTGGATGTTACCCCCCCCCCCCCTTCTCCAACTCTTCCAACCGTGGCCGCATGTAGTTCGACGCATGTTTTGCTTGTCTAGGTGATCAGTTTTTATCACCCATAAAGTTTCACTCGAGTCGGACCACCTGTTCGCAGCTTACGGAAGCCACTGATTTCCGGATTCCCCTTCCCTCAACTCCCCAAAGATGGTCGGATGCAGAAAAACGATTATTCCTAGGGCATTATGTCTGGTCCTTAAGTCACTAATACGCCTGCAAAGTTTCATCGGTCCTTAGAATATCTGGAACTATCCTAACTGGCGATCACCGGAATTCCGGGAAACAGCCTCCAACTCCCCCATAGAGCCCCGATTCGACCTGGTTTTGTCAGTTACGTATCTAGGGCTAATGCTTTTTCTTCCCACCAAATCCCATACCAATACCTCGACTCGCGAGATTTCGAGTGCCCCACTCCAATTCCCTCGCCCCCCCCCCACAGGTATCAGATCCGATCAGGACTTGACGTGAAACATCTGAGACGATAGCAATTTCCACTTGCCAAGTTTCATTCAATTCCAATAACCCGTTCAAAAGTTATGTATGGCACTAAATCCGTGCTCCCGATCCCTCCACTCCCCCCGTGATAGATGGATCGGGCAAATGACCATTCTCAAGTCAGCCTTTTCGGGTCCCTGATACTCCTCCCAAGTTTCATCGTCCTAGCACATCAGGAAGTACCGAACTCGCGAGATCACCAGATTCCAGAACTCCCCCTCCCCCAACTCCTCCACAGTGCCCGAATCTGGTCCGGTTATATAGACTTGTGCTTGTTCTTCCCACTAAGTTCCATCTCGCTCTCTCCACTCTAAGCTTTCCCCAACATTCCCCCCCCCCCCTCTAGCTCCCCCCAAAGTCACCGGATTTGAGATGGGTCGTCTGAGACACGGGGTCTTTCCAAATATCAAGTTTCATTAAGATCCGATCACCCGTCCCGTTCGAAAGTCATAAATACCTCAAGATTCCGGATTCCCCTTCCCTCCACTCCCCCTAGGATGCTCGGATCGGGAAACCGACTATTTCCAACTTATTCATTTGGTGTCCCTGATATGCCTGCCAAGGTTCATCGTTCTAGCTTATGTGGAAGTGCCCGAACTAGCAAAACCTGGACAGACCGACCGACAGACCGACGGACGGACACAAATTGCGATCGCTGTATTATACATAAAAATTGATACAGCCTCCATTATTCCCTTGGTGTGCGCAGACCACACCTTTGCTTTACTAGAAATGTATACACCCGCAAGTTTGTCTCGCTTAAAATGCCGCAAGCGTAGTGGGCGTCGGTACGAATCTATCCCTTTGCAAAGCATGGAAAGCATAGGTCTTGGCTCTACTCCTTAGTTTTATTTTGCTCTTATTAACAATTATCACAACAAAGAAGAGACTAAAGGCGTTTCTCGCCGTTCCCCGAGGACTCCACTTGAGGAGTCCCCGCGTTTTGTTTGTCCCGGGGACTCACTCCCCGTATTCTCGCGAGTCCCCACGGGCGGGGATGCTCCGATTATCATCACGATCATCAAAAAGGACTCCCTTTCAGATTCGGAGGGGAATCAGTTTTTGCTGGTGTTGGTGCAATGTAAAATTAATTAAAAATATTAAGAATCAACAAAACCAAAACTAAAGTGGATCCAGACTAGTTTCGACATCTGGATATTTATTGTTTGAACAAAATCCGTTTTGGAAGCATTCCCCGTGTTCTCGCTGTTTTCTCTAAGCGGATTCTCGTGGAGTGACTCCCTATATTCTCGCAGTTCCCTTCGATTCCCCGAGGAGTCCTCGGGGAACGGCGAGAATACGCCTTAAGGGGCAATAGCAGCCAACGGCGGTAAGAATCGTCTTTTTTTCTGGCGATGGATTCTCGCGTCTAACCGTCGGGCAGAACTCTGCAAACCCGAAGAGAGAACTATGTTATGTTGTAGGTGGCTTGTTCAGCGGAAACAGAGCAGACCAGTTCAACGTACCCCACAGCCTAGTTCTTCTCGAAGAGAGAGATACCCTATGCGTCGCCGACCGGGAGAATCAGCGCGTGTCCTGTTTCAGCGCTGGGGTTGAGGACGACCGGAAATTCGGTCACCCGATTCTGGTTTCGGACAGCAAATTGAATGGAAGGGTATTCGGAGTGGCCGCCCGAGGTAAGTGAATAACCCATACCATCTAGTATTCTTGATAGCCGACCTGAGGCGCAAGGGTTTCCGAGTTAAGACAGGTGCCCAAAATAACGCGAATTTTATCCGCCAACGAATTTTGTTCTTTCGCGCCGCTCAGCGAAGTCGTTTCTTGGACCCCACTGGCAGCGAATACACAAACGAATTCGTCAGGACTAGATACGTATACGCAGATACGATACGTAGGACTAGAACAAAAATAAGGGGAAAAGCCAGCTTTATGGTTACAATCATAATAATAATAATGCAAAGCAAGAGAAAGGCAGTCGCCTCTAAATGACTCTAAAAAATTTTGAGTAGTCGAACTGATCAGAGTTAAAAATACCATCAACAATCCACTTGAAACTATTGATCGATTCAGCATTAACCGCATCTTCGATAAGGCTGTTCCAAGGATCAACAGTTCTGTTGCCAAAACCCCACTTAAAAACGCCCTTGTGGAATCTTGATTTTGCAAGCTTGTACGCGTGCCCCCGATGATGACGGTTAATGCTGAATCTTACTAGATCCGTCACTTCAGAATTGTCACAACTTCCGTTGATTAATCTGAATGTTTCAATCAGGTCTCCTCTAAAAAATGTATATACGGTAGAGGGAAGGCGCAACTTTGCTAACCTCACTTGGTAGGGAAGATCGCGCAGATCTGGTACGAGCTTCGTGGCTCTCCGTTGAATTTTTTCATAAGCCTCAATGTCACAATTGTAATACGGCCTCCCTGGCCTCCCCACAATTGTAATATGCCCCCCCCCCCCTGCGGCCACAGTGATACTCCGTATCTGGTTATATACTTTACTCTGGCCAGGTTGATCGTTGATTCTCTGAATTTCCTCAGCGTGAACTGAGATGACGCGAAAATAATTCGAATTGTAGTTGAAAGCGCGCTGCGCGAAACATTTGCCTAGCGAAGCGAATTTTTTCTGCAAGCGACGTCAATTTCGCCTAGGCGAACGCTAATTCGCGTTCTGTGATCACCTGTCTTTAGAAGCCTCGCAGACGCTCGATTGCACATGCATTTGGTGGTGTACTGTAGGTCCGGTAAAGCATTGTCCTAATAGGTGTAATAAGGTGTATTACCGCGTATAAGACTTATTACAGATTCCTCTTTTCCTCGGAGCGCGCTGTAATAAGGTGAATAAGGAGAATAGACTAACGTTCTATTCTGGCTTATGCAGGGCCAATCAGATCGCTTGGTTGGTTCGCCAGCGGGCCGAGGAGAGGCGCAGCGTCGTCAGGGTTGCAAAGAAAGCACAACAGTTCTACTTTGTTGGAAGCTAGAGAAACAACTTTTCTTAACAAAAACACGTTTTTGTTCTAATACGACGGCTTTTCGTCATTTCGAGGATCAATGCTGTCCATCCGTTATTTTAATAGCTTTTTTACAGTATAGTTTGCGTTATATTGTACTCGTGTACTTCAAGTAGTACCAAGAACCTTTTCGGATATTTTTAGAGCTCGAAAAATTGTATTACCTTGGCAACACCGGAAGCCGCATTGAGAAGAACCTCTTGGGTTGTATTTGAACAGGCGTGTGTATTAAGACGTAAACATCGCGTATAGCGCTATTCACCTTATTACACCTATTAGGACAATGCTTGAAGGTATTGACTAAACTTTACCCGATTACCTACGGCCCTTGACGTCTTCGGGACGTCATGAAATAAATAGGGAAGTTCGATTAAATTAATGTTGCAGAATATATATTTGTATCTATATAGAGAGCCGAGTGGCCAGCGAGGCGCCGGACGCGTTTACACTTATAAACCGTTCTAGGGACAACCAGTTCCCTCAGTAAATGGAAAATGTAGAATTTTCGTGTGACATCACGACCCGGAGATAATCGGCTACAGTTTCGTCAACACCTCTGTGAAATTCTGCTTGCTTGGCTTGCCCGTATCTTAAGCATTGTCCTAATTGGTGTAATAAGGTGTATTACCGCGTATAAGACTTATTACAGATTCCTCTTTTCCTCGGAGCGCGCTGTAATAAGGTGAATAAGGAGAATAGACTAGCGTTCTATTCTGGCTTATGCAGGGCCAATCAGATCGCTTGGTTGGTTCGCCAGCGGGCCGAGGAGAGGCGCAGCGTCGTCAGGGTTGCCAAGGAAAGCACAACAGTTCTACTTTGTTGGAAGCTAAAGAAACAACTTTTCTTAACAAAAACACATTTTTGTTCTATTTACGACAGCTTTTCGTCAGTTCGAGGATCAATGCTGTCCATCCGTTATTTTAATAGCTTTTTTACAGTATAATTTGCGTTACATTGTACTCGTGTACTTCAAGTAGTACCAAGAACCTTTTCGGATATTTTTAGAGCTCGAAAAATTGTATTACCTTGGCAACACCGGAAGCCGCATTGAGAAGAACCTCTTGGGTTGTATTTGAACAGGCGTGTGTGTTAAGACGTAGACATCGCGTATAGCGCTATTCACCTTATTACACCTATTAGGACAATGCTATAGAAGTTAGAACAGTCTGAAGTGGTCATTGCGACATCTAGCTTCTCAAATGGATAGCGTTTCCCCGTTAGATGGCTGACAATGTTTCGGCAAGGAGCGGCTAGGTAGGGCTTGTGTGGAAGGAATATTTATGTAAATTAGGTGCTTCGACCAATTCTATATATTCTGGTTCATCGCTTCCAAGCTGACTAGTTTCTGTTAAAGCCGCTCTGCCTCACCAACAGCATAGATTCACAGGTGTATGAGTAGAAAATCTGCAATCTGCTGCCCAGGTAACGGAGGTTTTACATTTGCCTGAGTGGGGTTACCCACTACCTTATGGTAGTGGGTATTTTCCGTTCAGTAATACAGAATCACATTTTTGGGACAAGTTGGTAACAAATTTGGCCGAAGAAATCGAATGATAAGACATATGCTATTTAGTTAGGAAGACAAATCGTGATGGATTCCGGGATGGCGGATCCGAAGATTCGCTGTACAGAACCGTACCTATTTCCAGGCTCCGAGCTTTATGCAGTAACCGGTCCTACGTATGGCTGGGGTATCGTTCGTCCCAGTGGATACACACTTTCAACGAGAAACGGACAAGTACTGGACACGTGGAACTCGTTTGATGTAAGTATTACAGACTGGTTCAGAACCAGCGACAACAAACCGTCACCACCCACTTATCGCTATACTCTTGATGACTAAGGTAGCGTTCCAGCGACTTTTATTAGCTACGATCGTTACTATTCTTGTTATTATTGGTGATCCAGGGCCCGCCACAATAAGTAAATTGGCTCCTCCCACTTATTATTTCCGTTCCACGACTGTTACGATCGTTACAATTTACTTGTGATGGTCGCGAGCATCATCAGTGATAATAACTATCGGTTGTGCAGGAACTTCCGTAAGAGTGATGACGTATGTTTGCGTTGTTATTATTTTCGTTCCAGTGAGCGTGAAAACTACCACAATATGGCACTCACCCCTTCGTCGCTTGTAATAACTTCACTGGAACGCTACCTAAGAGGAAGCGTTCCAGTGAAGTTATACCAAGGTATAACGAAGAAGTACCAAAGGTAGCGTTCCAGCGGCTTATTATCAGTTACGATCGTTACCATTCTTGTTATGATTGCCGGTCCAGAGCCCGCCGCAATAAGTAAATTGGCTCCTCCCACTTATTATTTTCGTTCCACGACTGCTACTATCTTTACAATTTACTTATGATGGTCGCGAGCATCATAAATGATAATAACTATCGGCTCTGCAGGAACTCCCTTAAGAGTGATGACGTATGTTCGCGTTGTTATTATTTCCGTTCCAGAGAGGGTGATAACTACCACAGTCCGGCGCTCGCCCCTCCTCTTATCATCATAACTTGTAATAACTTGACTGGAACGCCACCTAACTCTCTTTACTGATCCAAAATCGCCGTATCCCTAGCGGAAGAGCCGGAAGTGGCGCCACAGCTGTCCCAAACGAGCGCCGTGATCGGTTGACACATGAGTTTTTTTTAGTTTGAGTCGTTAATGAGATGTTTTCTCGTTCTTCCTGAGGATCACTGGCGCGTTTTGGACTTATTCATATAGGCCGAGCCGGTGCCGCGGTTGTTTTTTCAAATTAAAATATTGTGATTGTCTCCGTCCGTCTGGAACTGGAGTGCGAATACCAATCAGTGACACACCGTCCAAAGCTTGGTTCCCACGGAGTCCGAATTTCGAAAACTGACCCGGAAATTTTGAGTTTTTATCCAGAAAATTTGTTGATAGAAAACGCTGTTGAGCTTAATTTGCAACCATACAGCCTACTTCCAAATTGTTTTAATTAATTCTTAGGCCCGGAGACCCAAGTTTAACATGCTACATTTTAAACTCACTAACGACACCTCAATAATCTTCACACTTGCCACGATTCACTATATGCGCATTATGCTCCCGATGAGTGTTCGCGTAACATGCTATTGATGCGTAAAACTGGTTATCTGAATTTTGCCGAGTTTTTACTAGAAGTCAATGGGCCTGGGGAAAGGCTTAAAACAGACAAAGCCTTGAATAATTTGGTAACAGCAGAACCTAGTTTTACAGAATTCAAATAGTTTTGAATATTGGAACATAAACAAGTAAATAGTGCGAGATGTGCTTTAAGTTGCCGAGTACGCATGACAGCCGAAGACACGATTTCCATGCACATACTATATTTGCTGATCCTCTTTTATAGCCGGACTGTAGTAAGGAAGTTAGGCTATAGTAATTCTTCCAGATTTCTTCTCTCCCCTATATCCGCAAAATCCAGCAGCAATACCACGAAATCTGCAGCTCCGATTTTCCGGTTTCCGCCTATCCGGACGAAGTAGTTCCCAAGCAGAGATACGAAATCAGTATATCTTCTTACACCTTAGTCGACTTGATCAAGAAGTTTTGGTTCTCACACTTTCCGGTAATCTCTACATTCCTGCCGAGGGACTAATCGGGTCTAAAAAATCTTCTGCATAGATGGAGTGCGGAGAAATGGCCAAGGGCAGAAACGTGAAGGTCCTGGGCTCTGTATGTAGCTAATGCTCTGTAGCTATGATAAACTTGTGTCGAAACTAAAATTTCTATTTTCCTTCTAGGGTATGAAGAACCCGCATGACATCGCAGTATCACCTGACGGAAAGACGATGTATGTCACGGAAATAGGACCGAATAAGCTTATCAAATTTGATATTAAATAGAATATTATAAACGACCGGTCAGTCTGATATTTATTATATGCCACATTTCAGAGTAATTTGATTGGTACGGGTCTGGGCGAATATAGAAGCACTGAATATGCGTGGACCTGGCGTGGACAGAAATGGTATGAGTGTTTGTCAATAGAATGTTTAGCGATTTTCTGCTTTTCATAAAAGCGAGACAATTTAATTAAAAATAGTCTACTAAAAACAGAGAATACCTTTGAAGTAAAGACTCATGACTGAATATGTGCCTCGTTTGTGTCGCATACATCGAAACATAAGTATCGAAGGGTTTTGGCATCTCCCATAAGCTGGGGCACAGTGTGTCCGATAAATATTCTTTCAGCCCAAACTGACTGCGAATCATACTTGACACTTCAAAACGAAAATAGTAACTAATAGTTACTATTATTAGAAGAGTGGAACACGCTGTCCCAACCTTCTCGAAATAGTAACTAATAGTAACTATTTGCTTACCATGCTCGTAAGCGTAGTAAGCCTGGTGACTATTCATCTCTGTAACGTGGTTGGTCGGATTAGCGTGTTGCATGATATTCTGCTAGAAAATAGAAAAATTGTTCCATCGTTGACGGCAAAAAGCCAGAATTCGTGACTTCATGCATAATAGCTATGAGGCGTATTCTCGCCGTTCCCTGAGGACTCCTCGGGGAATCGAAGGGAACGGCGAGATTAGAGAGAGTCACTCCGCGAACAGAAACAGCGAGAACACGGGGAATAGTTCCAAAATGTATTTTGTTCAAAAACAAAATATGCATTTGACGAAATTAGTCTGGATCCACTTTATTTTTGGTTTTGATTATTCTGATTGTTCTCAGTTATTTTACATTGCACCAACACCATCAAAAATTGATTCCCCTCCGAATCTGGAAGGGAGTCCTTTTTGATGATGGTGATGATAGTCGGAGCATTCCCCGTCCGTGGGAACTCGCGAGAATACGGGGAGGGAGTCCCCGGGACAAACAAAAACGCGGGGACTCCTCAAGTGGAGTCCTCGAGGAACGGCGAGAATACGCCTATGGTAAGTAACACGCTCACAGTTTCAAAAATAGTCCTTTCGCTGCTTCGCCAGCAAGAAGAAAAGATTTGCTTATGAGCCTAGTTCAAAACAGAGTGAATCATCAGAGGTCAGATGTATTATAATAATAGTGTTATTTGTGTTCTGTCCACTTGATTTATGGATTTGTGTCTTCCCAAGTTTTGGGATTTTAAGTGACGATCTGTACGTACCGGGAGCTATATTTTGCTATAAGGACAAGGTAGGCTAGGCTTCCTGTCTGTGACTCTAGGCAGTCATACACAAATCCTCAATTTTTGGGCATGGTGCCCCTGTGAAATTTGGTTTAACGGAGACTGGCTACATACCTAAATAGGGCCTTCTTCCTGTCCCAGATCAAAAGATACCTGATTTTACTTTCTATCCAACCTCGTTTTCCAATTTACAAAATGTTAGCGTAGAGCACTTCCGAGATACAAGTTTGTTGGAGGCCAGTGCTCTTCTAGTGGGTTTATCCTATGCTTTTTCAGAAAATTGCTGCTAGGTACTGGCTAGGTAGCATGGATAAGGCAAGCATTTCAATCTGTTCACTGGAGCAAATATTTCCTTTAGATTGTTTGCCTTTTATTGTATTTATCAGGGTATTTATTTTCAGAGACTTTTTTTTTACTTTTTTTTTTTACTCTGACTTTTGGACTTCTTGACAACATAGAAAGGCACTGTCTGGGGAACCGGGAGTCGTACTTTATGTCCTACGGGTTTACGGAACCGGTAGTTCTCACGGAAACCAAACCATGTGAGCTGCGATTCCGGGATCTGACATCATTAACTAACAGAAACTTGTACCTGCTGGCTCCCGTTCCGGTAGTAATTGGAAATAGCTCACGGAAACTTCATCGCACCAGCTTCTCGTCCGGTAGCCTGACGGAATTGTGTACTCAGAAGCTAGGGAGCCGGAAGTTGATACCGGAAACTGTATAATTGGAGCTTTTGTTCCGGTAGTGTCTACGTGGAATATAAAACTCACGGAATAGTTTGGATGAGAGCTAGGATGCTGGGATTTTCACGGACTTAAGGCGTATTCTCGCCGTTCCTCGAGGATTCCTCGGGGAATCAAAGGGAACAGCGAGAATAGAGGGAGTCACTCCACGCGGACTCCGCGGACAGAAACAGCGAGAACATGGGGAATGCTTCCAACATGGATTTTTTTTTGAAAAATAAATAAGCCGTCCAAGAAATTAGACTGGAGCCTTCTTCTTCTTTATGTTAGGCCTCTTTGGACGGCGTGACGCTCCATTTAGGCCTCTTCCTTTTTGCGGCCTTGCAGTATGACTGCTCAGGACTGCAATGGTCTTCTCAGGGTTTTCTTCTTCTGTTGTGGTGATTGGTAGAGTATCTGTAGTAGTCTTCATTGGGTTTTAATTTTGGTCATACTAGGTGGTCAAGTTCCATGCATCGGAGGAATGAATGGATTGCTAGTATGGCATGCTTTTCTGCGTCTTTTGGTGGCGGTGGTTGTTTGATGAGGGAGAAGGTGGTTTTCTGAAGTCGGAGTGATGCGAATATTCTTTCGATCTGTTGTCTCTCGTTTCTTGTGGGTAAGCTGGTACATTCGAAGAGCAGGTGGTCAATAGTCTCGTCCTTTCTCGAGCAGATGCGACAGAGTGGCGATGTTGGTACAGTTCCATCTGCATTGGGGATTTTGTAGTGGTGCGCTTGGTGGTTCAGGTTGTTGGTGTTTGCTCGTATACGGTGGTAGAATGCTGTCAGATGTCGGGATCGGAAAGGTGACAGGTGTGGTTCTTGATGGGGTCCCCGAATTCTGTTTGTTCTACTTCTCATTACGTCTCTGATAGGGAGTGGTCTTCCGCTTTCCACCGGGTTCGACAGCGCCTTTTTGGCTGCTGTATCGACAAGTTCGTTTCCAGGAATCCCCATGTGACTTGGAATATACTGGAAAGTGGGTTTGTTTCCTTGTTCATGGACATGCTTGAGGAGGCTTGCTGTGTGGTACAGATCTATGTCTTCAGATGGGAAGGTGGGCCGTTCGATGAGGGACAGGGCAGATTTTGAGTCTGAATATATGACAAGATCTGTCTTTGACAGTTTTAGCCTCATGATTAGCTCAAGTGCAATGTTAATTGCTGCTATTTCAGCACTTAGGATGCTTGACTCTTTCGGTAGCTTTTCTGTTGCAAAAAGTTTCTGAGTTGGGAGGTATGCGGCTGCTCCAGTGGTACCAAGTTCAGATTTTGATCCGTCTACATATATTGGGATATGGTTTTGGTAGATGGTGGATGATATGTGGTGGAAGTGGGTTGTTACCAAGTGAGGGAGGAGGTCACCCTTTTTAGTCGGTAGGAAGGTGGTTCTGACGATTGGGAGTTGCCGCGTCCATGGTGCTCTGTCTTCTATTTTTGGGGTCAGCGATGATTCTACGGTTGGGAGTGTGTTTTGATGGGTCCGAAAATCGGCCAGCATAGATGTTCGCGGCTGGTGGCTTGCTCGTGTAGGTCTATGTAGGATGTGGTGGGGCGTGGTTTCAAGTTTTGTCAGCTGTCGTGCCATGAGTATCTGTCTTCGGAGCTCGACAGTGGTTAACCCTGCTTCTCCGCGTAGGAATTGGGCTTTTGTGGTTCGTCTCATTCCTGTTGCGATTCTCAGTGCAGTGTTTTGCACAGTTTCAAGGTGACGAAAATGTTGTTTTGCGCAAGTGCCGTAGACTGTCAGCCCGTAGTCCATTTGAGATCGGATGTACATCTTGTAGAATTCGACGAGGGTTTTGTCTGAGCACCTCCATGGGGTTCCTGCTAGGCGTAGCATGATTTTCATTTTTCGGTGGCATCTGGTGATAACGTCTTGGATATGGGGTTGGAATGTGAGTTTCTGGTCAAGGAGTATTTCCAAGTATTTTACAGTTTTTGTCTCTGGTATTGCTGTTCCGTTGATGGTGAGGTTGGCTTGCACAGATGTCCTCTTGCGGTGGAATTGTAGTATACTTGATTTAGCTGGAGAGATTGGTAGTCCTGACGTATTTGAGAAGGTAGAGACTTCATCCAGGGCGGTTTGAAGCTTTGAGTGGGCCTCGGTGAAGGTAGCTCCTATGCTCCACACTGTTAAATCGTCTGCAAATTCACCTTTTGGTAGCGAAACTTGTAGTCCTGACAGGAACAGGGCGAATAGTAGACAGCTCATTACTGCTCCTTGCGGCAGTCCTTTTTGTATGTTTTTTGTTGATGAGAGTTTGCCATTAACTCGGACTACAAAGGATCTGTCAGACATGAAGTCAGTGATGAATTCGGCTACTTTCTTTGGGAATCCAAGTTGGAGAAGTCTTCTATAGATTTTTGTCTTTTTGACATTATCGTATGCTCCCTCGAAGTCCAAGAAAGCAGCAATGAGGATGGTTCCTTTGTTGAACGAGAGTCGGATTTCTTCTGTTAGGCGGATGACGATGTCAATAGCTGAATGGTGCTTTCTGAACCCGGTTTGAGTTTGAGGAATTAGGCATTTATTTATGCCTTTACATTTATTTTTGGCACCAATTTATTTTTGGTTTTGTTTATTCTGATTATTTTTAATTAATTTTACCTTGTACCAACACCAGCAAAAATGGATTCCCCTCCGATTCTGAAAGGGAGTCCTTTTTGATGATGGTGATGATAATGAGAGCATTCCCCGTCCGTGGGGACTCGCCAGAATACGGCGAGTGAGTCCCCGGGACAAACAAAAACGCGGGGACTCCTCAAGTGGAGTCCGCGGGGAACGGCGAGAGTACGTCTTTAGAGAAAATAACATTGGAAAAAATTCACTACCGGAACCCATATATTGAGAGCTAAGGTACCGGTAGAAACTACTATTTGCTTGAAAATGGCCAGCTCACGGACACAGATGGCTATGGGCTAGTGTCCCGGTAGTGATGAAAAAAAAAACATTGAACTCACGTACCCATGTCAGTGCAGACTAGGAAACCGGAAGCAAATATTTTTAACTAACGGAACCCAACTTCTGCTGGCTGGGGTTCCGGTAGGGCAAAAAAAATAAGATGTATAACTGGATTCAGTGAGCTGTACCGGACACGCGTTCATGAGTTTTTAATTTTAATTTTTGGCAGTACCGGAACCCAAGCTCGCAAGAGCTGGGTTCCGTGAGTAAAAAATATTGACTTCCGGTTTCCTAGTCTACACTGACATGGGTCCGTGAGTCCTATTTTTTTTATTTTCGTCACTACCGGAACCCTAGCCCATAGTCACCTGTGTCCGTGAGCTGGTCATTTTCAAGCAAATAGTAGTTGCTACCGGTACCTTAGCTCTCAATATATGGGTTCCGGTAGTGAATTTTTTCCAATGTTATTTTCTCTAAGTCCGTGAAAATCCCGGCATCCTAGCTCTCATCCAAACTATTCCGTGAGTTTTATATTCCACGTAGACACTACCGGAACAAAAGCTCCAATTATACAGTTTCCGGTATCAACTACCGGCTCCCTAGCTTCTGGGTACACAATTCCGTGAGGCTACCGGACGAGAAGCTGGTGCGATGAAGTTTCCGTGAGCTATTTCCAATTACTACCGGAACGGGAGCCAGCAGGTACAAGTTTCCGTTAGTTAATGACGTCAGATCCCGGAATCGCAGCTCATATGGTTTGGTTTCCGTGAGAACTACCGGTTCCGTAGCCCGTAGGACATAAAGTACGACTCCCGGTTCCCTAGACAGTGCCACATAGAAAAGGATTGAGTAACCTAGTGGCAACTAAATGGAAAAGGATAGAGTAAACCCACTGGGAAAGAAGTGGCCTCCATAAAACTCTCTGTAACTTGGAAGTAGCTTGGAAGTGCTCTAAGATTTTGAAAACTGGAAAATGAGGTTGGACAGGAAGTGAAATCAGGTATCTTTTTATCTAGGACAGGAAGTAGCCAGTGTCCATTTAACCAAATTTCACAGGAGTACCATGCCCATGCTCCAGGGCATGGTGCCCTAACATATGGGCATGCCCAGACGTTGGGGCACCATGCCCAGAAATTGAGGATTTATGTATGACTGACTCTAGGCTAGTTTGCCTTGTTGTTTTCCTGATCTTCTTTTTCATCTGAATATTGTGGGTGACCAGCAGGTAATGACTTGTAACACTGTTATGTGTCAGTAGTTTCATAACAGACAACACAAAGATGCGCAGTTTCAACCAGTTTCAACAGACAACACTCAACCTCAATCAATCCTTGATCCAGCCCAGATGATCCCTGGATGATCCAGGCCCAGTCAACCACAAACCCCTGATTTTTGTAAACCCTATGCCAAACGTTGGATAAGTCTAGCTTTCAGCAAACGCTGGATAGCCCCAGTCAACCACAAACCCCTGAATTTTGGATACCCAATGCCAAACGTTGGATATGTCTAGCTTTCAAAAAACGTTGGATATTTTCTTAACGCTGGATAGGCTACACTATGCCAGGTGTTGGATACTCTAGCCCAGGGGCGTCACTATGGGGGGGGGGGAGGGGGGGGATTCCCCCCCCTAAAGGTCCTGAGAAAGTACTTTCGTCGGGCGAAGCCCGGCGAAAGTTCACTTGTTTGTCGGCGCGAAGCGCCGGCAAACACAGAAAAAATAATATTTTGTATGCTTTTTATCAGGCATCGGTCGATTCGTCGGCACATCGGGTGTTTATATATGCAAGAAATAAAATCCTGCAAACGTTTGTCGGGCAAAACACTGAAGAAATTGAATTCTGCATACTTTTGTCGTGCCTCGGTATTCTCGTCGGCACATCGGGTTCTTTTTATACAGAAGGAATACAGAAGAAATAAAAACAAATTAAGTTTTTGTCGGGCGTCGGTCGACTCGTCGGCACATCGGGTTCTTTTTATACGCAAGAAATGAAATCCTGCAAACATTTGTCAGGCAAAGCACTGGAGAAATCGAATTCTGCAGGCTTTTGTCGTGCCTCGGTTCGTCGGCACATCGGGTTCTTTTTATACATAAGAAATCCAGAAGAAATATTTTTTTGTGCTTTTGTCGGGCGTCGGTCTACTCGTCGGCACATCGGGTTCTATTTATACGTAACAAATCAAATTTTGCAAACTTTGTCGGGCGCACCTAGAAAGTTTAAGTTTCATTGCACAAGGGGTTATTTTTACACGTATGAATCAAGTTCTGTACAGTCTAGTCGAGCAAAACACAGGACAAATCAAATGCTCGATGGTTTTGTCGGGCGTCGGTATTCTCGTCGGCACATCGGGTTCTTTTTACCAAAAAAAAATCAAAAAAATCAAATTCTGTAACTTTTTATCGGCGCATGCCGAAAGTTCAGGTCTCGTCGGTACATCGGCTTCTATTTACGCGTAAAAAATAAAGTTCTTTACAATCTTGTCGGGTAAAACACAGAAGAAATCGAATTCTGAATGCTTTTGTCGGGCGTCGGTATTCTTGTCCGCACACCGGGTCTTTTATACGTAAGAAATCAAATTCTGTAAACATTTGTCGGTCGCAAATTTTTCCGGAAAAATACAGATTTAAAAAAAATTCACCGGCGTTGCTTAATTCAACTTTTCTGGGTACAGTCGTTGCAAGCTTCGCTTTTTAGCAAAAGTTGAAACGAAAAGCTGAATATGTGAAATTAAATATATGTATTTACATCAAAGGAACAATGTCAACTGATGCATTACAGTAAGTTTTACACAAATTTTCGCCTGCGGCGCATTTTGTAGTATTCCCTATTTGGAAGAATGGTGTATCATTTAGTTTTCCTTTTATGATAGAAATTCTTGGGGTTTGAAACACGTTAAAAGCCGGAAATTGTATGGTACTATAGCTGAATTTTCTGCAAAAAAACAGATTAAAAAAATTTCGCATGAGGCGCTTGGTTTAACTTGCCTTGGTACAGTCGTTAGAAGCTTCGCTTTCCAGCGAAAGCTCAAATCAAAAGCCGAATATGTGAACTTTAAAATACGAAATTATACCAAAAGAATAACCTCAATTGATGCGTTGTTACAGTTAGTTCACACAAAATTTCGCCTGCGGCGCGTTTTGTAGTATTCTTTATTTAGAAGAACAGTGTTTCATTTAGCTTGGCGTTTTAGGATTGAAATTTGCTGAAACACGTTAAAAGCTAGAACTTGTATGGTAGGTACAGCTAACTTTTTCAGGAAAAAAAGGCAGATTTAAACAAATTTCGCCTGCGGCGCTTAGTTTAACTTGTTCTTGGTACAGTCGTTGGAAGCTTCGCTGTTTAGCGAAGGCTAAAATGAAAAGCCAAATATGTGAACTTAAAATACGAAATTACATCAAAGGAATAATCTCAACTGATGCATTACAGTTAGTTTTACCCCGATTCTATTCTGTGCTGGCGGGAAATGTACGCCGTTGCCGCTGTTTTGTCGGCACATTTTTTAGTCCGTCGGCACAAACCGGACGTCCCCCCCCCAAAGGTAAAAGACTAGTGACGCCCCTGCTCTAGCCAGGGGCATCACTAGCCTTTTACCTTTGGGGGGGGGGGGGGCGTCTGGATTGTGCCAACAGACTCAAAAATATGCCGTACATTTCCGGCCACCACAGAATAAAACCGGGGTAAAACTAGCTGTAATGGATCAGTTGAGAATATTCCTTTGATGTAATTTAGTATTTTAAAGTTCACACATTTGGCTTTTCATTTTAGCCTTCGCTAAAAAGCGAAGCTTCCACCGACTGTACCAAGAACAAGTTAAACTAAGCGGCGCATGCAAAATTTTTTAAATCTGCCTTTTTTCCTGAAAAATTTAGCTATACCTACCATACAAGTTCTAGCTTTTAACGTGTTTCAGCGAATTCCAATTCTAAAACGCGAAGCTAAATGACATACTGTTCTTCCAAATAAAGAATACTACAAAATGCTCAGCAGGCGAAATTTTTTGTAATCTAACTATATAATCTAACTGTGGTCATTCCTTTCGTATAATTTCGTGATATTTGGCTTTTCATTTTAACTTTCGCTGAAAAGCAAAGCTTCCAACGACTATACCAAGGCAAGTTAAACCAAGCGGCGCAGGCGAAATTTTTTAATCTGTTTTTTTTCGTGAAAATTCAGCTATAGTATCGTAAAATTTCCGGCTTTTAATGTGTTTGAAACCCCAAGAATTTCTATCCTAAAAAACTAAATGATACACCGTTCTTCCAAATAGGGAATACTACAAAATGCGCCGCAGCCGAAATTTTGTGTAAAGCTTACTGTAATGCATCCTTTGATGTAAATTCATATATTTAATTTCACATATTCGGCTTTTCGTTTCAACTTTTGCTAAGAAGCGAAGCTATCACCTGCTCCACTTGTTGAAATTATGCCATAACCATACATTGACGGAGAAGTTCAAAATTCAAGATGCAAGTGTTAGGCTACCCTTTTGGATGTGTCTTTGTCTCTACCAAAAATCATTGACAACCGAGCCCGATCCCAACCAGCGCACGACCTTCTCCACTGCTTCCTGGCCGAAGATTGAAAATTAGTGTCTTTTTCTGTGTGTTTTATTTTATATTTATATATTTACTATCTTATATTTACGCTGCTTTTCCGAAATGGCCGGTTACAAATAAATTACTTATTACTTAGTATACCTCACCAATCAACAGATTTCAACAATTTAAAAAAAAACACTTACTCACTTTTCTTTTGTTTTGATTTCCTCTTTGTTGCGTCTTTTTTGGTTGTTTTTCATTTCCCTTAATCTTTAAGTTTCTTTTCCTTCTAGGCCAATAGACCAAGTTGTCCAGTATAGTATCATTTAGTACATAAATAGATACTTGAATACTTAAATAAGCAAGTAAACAAAAAAAACAGGGTAGTGAAACAGTTAGAGAATTGTATGAATAAGCTTACCTCTAATGTATTTATGTGTCCCGATCAGGTTCCTTGTCATGGCAAAACCAAGATTATTTGGATCAGAAAAAGAAGTATGTCTCAGTTCAGGATACCGTCAAATATTTCCTCTTGCTATTACAGTTGCAGCTGACAGGGTGATACAGGTGTGATAAGAATCCTGGATTCCTGACCTAGACTCACGTGTTCCTGGCCAAAAAGTATGTGAAGTTAAAGACATAACCCAACAGAAGCCAAGAAATATCCCAACATATGAGCACTGGTGCTCAAACGTTGGGGTGTTTCCCGATGTTAGAGCATTTTGCCAAAGGTTGAAGTTTGTGTATGACTGGGTTATGCCTATCCAAGTACCAGGTGATTGCGGTAGCCCTAGACCTAGTTTGTCAGTTACCACTCTTTGGGGCTAAAGTCCCAAGTGGTAAAGCAAGCCCTCTGGCATTGACTTTGCCAGGGCTTTGGCAGGTTATTAGCCATCTGGGGTCAGGTGATCCCAACAGGTTTTAAGCCTTTTCTGAGACCCGTTGGCTTGTAGCGAAAAAAACAAAACAATTGACATAACGAGTGTTTGGGATCCCAAAACGTAAGTGGAGAGATACCTATGACATCGAAAAAGTTGTCCGTCTGTCCGTCCGTCTGTCTGTCCGTCTGTTAGCACGATAACTCTCGAAGGGAATGAGATATTTTGATGAAACTTAGTATGAGGACTCTTTGTGTCAAGGTTAAGGTCAGGTTCATAGATTGGCTCTGTAGCCCTACATTTAGGGGTGGGGGAGGGGGTTCAAATTAAGGGGCAAACTAAATATTTTTAAACAGCTAATGTGATAGTCGATTATGGGGTAAGAAGACATGCTGACCACGAATATGCAAACTATTTTCTCGTCTGACAAGTAGTTCGCCCGGAATCCTGCAAAAACCGGAAAGTTGGTTAAAAGTAAAAGTTTAATTTGAAGTTGATTAAATGTTCAGTTTAGGGGTAAGAAGACATGGTGAACACGATAATTTTTATCGCCTGACGAGTAGTTTTTCCGGAATCCGGCTAAAACGAAAGTTGGTTAAAAGTAAACGTCCAGTAAAGGTTTGATTTGAAGTTGATTAAATGTTCGATTTAGGGGTAAGCAGACATGCTGAACACTTATTTCAAAAGCATTTTCTTCCCGGACAACTAATTTGCTCGGAATCCGGCCAAAACCGGATTTTTGTTTAAAGTAATAAGTTTTATTTGAAGTTGATTAGATGACAGATTTAGGGGTAAAAAGAGAAGCTGAGTCTGTATATGACAGTCATTTTTTAACCGGACATATAATTCATCCAGAATCTGGTTGTAGCCGTTATTGTTTAGAAGCTAAAGTTTTATTTGATATTGATTAGATGTGCTTTACCAATAGGAGATACCGTACGCTGAATTCGATTCTGAATTTTCTTTTATTGCTTGACCAGTAGTTCGCCCGGAATTCGGCCGAAACCGGAAATGTGGCAGAAGTAGGCTATAGCAGGAAGTTTCGATCAGTATCGTCAAAATAGATATGGCCTATAGAGGTATATCTGAACTTGGTTTTCTCTAATGACTAGCCTGGCGAAGACTGGATCTGGCGAAGACAAGACCCAGTTGTCTGGATCAAATATTAGATTTTTGGGATCCCATCGAAACCTTAGGTCTTGTTCTGATGGAAAACTTCTCGCAGACAACCGTCGACAGCGTGATATACATCGAAGGTAGCAAAACGCGGCAGGTGAGAAAATCAGCATGGTTTTGTTCGAGGGGTTAGAATGTACCGTACGAAATTGGGGTCTCCGGGTTTAGAAATATATGGAGTGATTATGGAAGTAGGTTGAATTAGTATTATAGGTACGACAGGTCATTTAATGATGTCTTCTTATATGGTGACATTCGTCATCACATCAGGTTAGGCTATGTGTCCATGCTCAGTTAAGGTCCAATTGGATGCACATGTAGGCTGCCAATGCCCACCTGTTGTTACCTTAAATTACCTTATTGTCCAGTGACAAAGGTGCCAATGCTCCTGTAGAGTCGCTGGTGGTGTGATGATTTTTTGGTTGAATTTTCTGATTGGTTGTCATGGAGCTCTGTGTGGTATGCCACCACAACGATGCATGACTGAAAGGGTACATGCAACAGTGATAAGCTTCTAGTTTGCCGTTTTTTTGGAAATAATAAATAAATAATCGAAGAGAATATCTTGAAAGGTGGTGGGGGCCTTTGAGCTCCTCCCATTTTACCACTAACTACTAGCTAATAACATCAGCTAACGAGCATAGTGTTACTAGGCTGTAACGGTGTTGTCTTGAGGATTCCATAAGTGGCACAGACACTCTTGTAATGCTTTCTCCGGGGTTTGTACCTTTTTAGCCCCTTCTTGAGGCTCGAATTGCAGCAGAGTAGAGTGCTGTAAATTTTCACTACCGTTCGTTTCAAAATGACAGGCAGAAGCCTAATTGCCATTCTCTGTTACGCTGCTTACCATTCATCTAGTCTTCTACTTTCCGAAGTTTCGGTTCTGCAAGATTTTGTTTTTGAATGGATGTGATCTACGTACCAAGAAGTAGGTATTAATGAATGTCCAGTAGCGAACTTTTAGCCTAGCATCTTCTCTTTTACGTTTCATCCTTTTTTAAAGTTAAGTTTCGCAAGATCGCATCCAGTATTGCTGATTCTAAACGGTTTAGCCTGTTATCAGTTTGAGTCTCTGACTAGCAATAAATTTGAACTGGTGTTTCAATGGCTCAGCTGATAGGTTTTAAAGTTCAATTGGCACATCAAACTATTCCAATCCCACCCTGTAACAACCTAGGAACAATCCATACCCCCTAGCTCAGCACCTTTTTCAACAGTTTCCTCTCTGGGATATTTCAAAGCGTAATTTTTTGGGCCAGTACATGCTCAATTACTAGCTTGGACAAAGATAAAAGTGATGTTTCTTATAATACTTAGTAGATCTTTATTTTATGCATAAATCAGCTTGTATAATTCAGATATGAATCTGCTATTTGTTTTTGAATGATTTTTGTAGCTATGTTATTTTTTTTAAACTTATTGCATATTCTGGTACATTTTATAAAGCAAGTTAATCAAGCTTCACAACACTACTCCACAAAGAACAAGAGCTACGAGCTCATATGGCACTTGTACGAGTAGGCTGTACGAGAAAGTAGATGAGAACGTCACAAAATACACCCGCCATCCAAAAATGCGGTTCGTAAATAGAAATAGGATATTTAGTTTCACTAATTTCTGAGCAGTTCCGGCATCGTCTCGATTGTCTGTAGCAAATGCACATGACTGTTCAAACTTTCATCCCAATAAATCCATTTGTTTGATCCTTAGACGTGCTACACGATTTCCGGTACCCACTCTATCTCAACCTACCGTGGCCGAATCTGGTTCGGAATATAAAAAATCGACCACCTAAAGCATCTTCTTTTATACCATCTATCAAGTTTCACTCGAATCTGAGCATTTTTGGAAAGTTCCGGTAAACCCCCCCCCCCTCCCACCAACGTTGTCGGAGCCGGTTCGGGCCCAATCTCTTAATTCCGTGTTCCTGTCCATCAAGTTTTACTGAAATTGGAGCTTAGCCTATCTGCAAGTTTCCAGTACCCCCCCCCCCCCCTTACCTTGGCGGAATTCGGCCCGGACGCCAAATAACAAATCTAGGCCGCATAAACTCGGCACTGTCGAATTTGCATCTCATTCGGTCCATCCGTTTGGTTTTTGTGCATGTCAAAAGTCCCCCCACCCCCAATTCCCCTAATCGTGGTCGCATATGGTTCGAACGCATGTTTTACATGTCGAGGCCATCGATTCGTATCACCCATAAAGTTTTCACTCGAATCAGACCACTCGTTCGCAATTTATAGAAGTCAATTTCCATATTTCTCTTCTCTTGCTCCCCAAAAAATGCTCGGATCTAGGAACGGAAGTTTCCGGGGGTATGTTGTGTCAGGTTCTTAAGTCAAGATAATTCGGGTCGCTAATATGCCTGCAAAGTTTCGTTGTCGTTTTACATCTGGAACTATTCTAACTCACGACTACCGGAATTCCAGGAAACCCCTCCAACTCCCCCCACACAGCCCCGAAACCATTCATCTAGGCCTAATGCTTGTTCCATCCATTAAGTTTCGTCCCAATCCCTCTGCTTTTAGAGTTTCTCGAGTTCCCCCCCCCCCCCTCCTCCATCCCCACAGTTATCGGACCCGACCCGGACGTGACACTGAACGTCCGAGGCGATAGCTCACCAGACAAGTTTCATTCAAATCCGATCACCCGTTCAAAAGTTATGCACGCCACTAGATTCCGGACTCCCCATCCACCCACTCCCCCCACGATGGTCGGGTCGGGGAAACGGCTGTTCTCAAGTCAATATGTTCGGATCCCTGACATACCTGCCAAGTTTCATCGCCCTAGGACATCAGGAAGTATGCCGAACTCGCGGGATCGCTAGAAATCCGGACCCCGACCCCAACTCCCCCACAGTGCCCTGATCCAGTCCGGTTATGTCAATGACGTGTCTAGGACTTGTGCTTGTTTTTCCCACCAAGTTTCATCCCGATCCCTCCACTCTAAGCGTTTCTCAAAATTTCCGGTTCCCTCCTCCAACTCCCCCCAGTGTCATCGGATCCGGCCCGGATTTAAAGTGAGATGTCTGAGACACGAGGTCATCCTAAATATAAAATTTCATCAAGATCCGATCACCCGTTCAAAAGTTATACACGCCACTAGATTCCGGACTCCCCATCCATCCACTCCCCCCAGTATGGTCGGATTGGGGAAACGGCTGTTCTCAAGTGAACCTGTTCGGGTCCCTGACATACCTGCCAAGTTTCATCGCCCTAGCACATCAGGAAGTATCCGAACTCGCGGGATCGCTAGAAATCCGGACCCCCCCCCCAACTCCCCCAGAGTGCCTGGATCTGGTCCGCTTATATCAATGACGTATCTAGGACTTGTGCTTGTTCTTCCCACCAAGTTTCATCCCGATCCCTCCACTCTAAGCGTTTCTCAAGATTTCCGGTTCCCTCCTCCAACTCCCCCCAGTGTCATCGGATCCGGTCCGGATTTATAGTGGGACGTCTGAGACACGAGCTCATCCTAAATATAGAATTTCATCAAGATCCGATGACTTTTTCGCAAGATAAAAATACCTCAAATTTTGGCTTCCCCCTCCCTCCACTCCCCCCCCCAGATGGTCGAATCGGGGAATTGACGATTTCCTATTTAATCTGGTCGGGTCCCAGAGATGCCTGTCAATTTCCATCTTCCCAGCACATCAGGAAGCACGGAACTCGCGGGATCACTACAAATTCGGACTTCTCCCCCCCCCCAACTCCCCCAAAGTGAGCGGAGCCGTTCTGGTTATATCAGCCATGTATCTAGGACTTGTGCTTGTACTTTCCACCAAGTTTCATCCGGATCCCTCCACTCTAAGTGTTTTTCAAGATATCCGGTTTCCCCCTCCAACTCCCCCCAATGTCACCGGATCCGGTTTGGATTTAAAATGGAGGGTCTGAGACACGAGTTCCTTCCATATATCAAGTTTCATTAAGATCCGATAACCCGTTCGTAAGCTAAAAATATCTAATTTTTCCTCATTTTTCCGGATTCCCCCTCCCTCCACTCCCCTCCAGATGGTCGGATCGGGGAAGCGAGTATTTCTAATTTAATCTGGTCCAGTTCCTGACATGCCTGCCAAGTTTCATCGTCCTAGCTTATCTGGAAGTGCCCGAACTAGCAAAACCGGGACCGACAGACCGACTGACGGACAGAAATTACAATCGCTATATGGCACTTGAGTAAGCTCAAGTGCCATAAAAACTTTTAATTCAGGCACTTTAAAACATAGAACTTCTGATGAAACACTAGAACAATCAGGTAAACTGCATCTGCGGCTTGACTTCGGTGACATCTCAAATATATCCTTTTCTATCAAGCATTGCTGGGAGTTTTTGAATTTCCTGCCACGATATCCCACCTCCTAAGATTTGGATCGCCGAAATGCCAGAGAGGAAAAGACAAGGGATAACAAGAAAACGGCCAATTTTCGTAGCGCCTTTTAAAGGAAGTCGGAAATGTTTATTTGTGAAGCATTTAATACAAAATAAAGCATTAGAAGTGTCCATTGTGCTTTAAGATCTAAACGTTTAGCATAGCATCTTCTTACGTTTCAACTAGGGCTATGTTTTCCGAACGTGTAGCTTCCGCAGGATCAAACCGAGTAGGACTAATTCTGAAACTACAGGCCAGTTAACATTGAGAATGAACTAAAAGGTAATTTTGAAACTGTAGCCCAGTTACCGTTAAAGGACACCTGATTAATGATGAGTACCCAAGTATCATCCCTATCTGTAGGCCTTCCGTTAACATTGCCTGCAATCCAATCCAAATACGAAATAGAGTTTCCAAGCTATGATTTGTGCTCCGCTTTGCATCTGTCCTTATTTCAGTACCGAATAATTTTAGAAATGAACAAATGTCTCCAATCAACCCTTCTTCTGGAATATTTTTTAACCAGTTAAGCCCAAACATATATCTAGAAGAAATTCCAATACAATCCGGCCAGCGCTGTACAAGATTTGAATGAATTGCGCTTTTTGTCTTGGAGCCTGCATGTGCAAAACTCCAGAAATGAACATCCCTATTTTGAAAACGTCAAGCTCACGAGAAGAATGCTCTCCGTGGCCATGTCTGTAAATGCAATCTCCATGGTGTGTTAAGTTTGGTTTCATCGTTCACATGTCATTTAAGAGCAAATTAACAAGTTGGAAATCCCAATAATATTTCAACGACTTTTTTTTATTCTTTTTTATTTTATTTTTTTCTTCAACATTTTTAAAACATGTTGAACATAGCCTATTCTTAAACCAATCGCCTGTCTCAATATGTGACAACAGGTCACCTGTGCAAGACGGACACTAAATTATCAAGATTTATTTATTTTCACTACCGACTTTAATCGTTAGGCCTGGGAGTAATGCCTTTAAAGTTTAACTGAAAAGGGCAGAGATGGGACAGTCTTGTTACCCCTCACTTATTCACTTAAAGAGGCATGAAGACCCGACGAAAATGCGTTACTTCGTTGCTCCGCTATTCACGAATAATCAATTTTCAAACAGTGGAATTTCCCTGTCAGATTTATGCGTCGTATGCTTGACGAAAAAGATATATGGCATTTTTTTGTTCAGGCACTAAGCAGTCTTCACCAAGATTATCACCACCCACTGAAAATCTGCGTTTGTTTTCAGATTCAAATGTTCCGCGTCATAGTAGAATTTGCGTTGTGGGGTCAACTGTAGATATTCTGAACCTCATTAATAGAACAGATAGTGGAAAATAAGAAAATCTCTTGGTAGAATCCAAATAACTCAGTGTATTTAACTAAGTGATACAAAAATAAGTTCGCTTTTCAGTTAAACTTTAAGCTTTTTACCAAGTGTATCAACGGAATTTGAGAAACGTTTATCACCACTAAAATATTTGACGATTATAAAATAATCAAATCGCCGTACTGACCCAAAGTCCTTGACGGTTAATATGCAAAACCTGTTTGATCCGAGTTCAAATAACACGATCTTGCAAGTTTCCATGAAAGCGGGTATTAGCAGGTAGGAAGTTTGGAATTTGGCTGTTCCTAGGCGGTCTAGGAAAGTAATTCGTGAAGAAGGCCTAAATGTATAATTTTTCCAGTCAGTATGTGGTAAGCTTCTGCACAGAACCTCTGCTCAAAATAATACGGTGACGAATTACCGAACGGAAAAGTACGCACCAGACGAGGGGTTACCCACTCCCCGACACCTGTTGTACGCCCGTTCCCGGCACCGGCCGAAACCAGCCGTTCGGGCCATAGATTAGGCGATTAATCTTTCGAACGCGTCGAAACATGCTGATTTTAATGTGGTGGCTTCCGTCAGCCGTTGCCGGCGCCGGGCATTTGCTGTACAGTGAATCGAGAGTGGGAAGCCCCTCGGCATCACCAGCCAATCTTCCACAAATACTGGACAACGCAACCCAGACCAAACGCACCATGAAGGAATTCTGATAGTTTGTTTTCTGAACTTTACTCAGATCATCAGTATTTTTTTGAGTGAGGGAACACAGCATTTTATAACGGTCAACCGGCGTTTGGCATAGGCTATAAGACTGTGGATAACGTTTGTTGACTGCGTTAAACAGATACTACAGATGAGTCTTAGTCTAGCGTTATTTCCGGCTCCTCTTCGCTAGGGTCCTCTTCAGGCTCAAAGCTAGAAAAGTGAACCAGTGATAAAATAAACTTGCCAAGAAGGGCCGAAATATCGCTCGAATAAAATCAGCTGACGTATCCGGTCGGTGCAGTCACCTGTGGTTCGCAGTCAGCTTGGAAAGAATACCTCTGCTTTTAAAGGACACGTCGCACTTAGAACGTAATTCATTCTACTTGAGTAGCAGTTGTAACTACTTCTGAAGTAGAATGAATTACATTATAAGTGCGACGTGTCCTTTAAAAGCAGAAGTATTCCGCCTTCTGTCGGTGTAGCAATTGAGGAATTTATAGCAATTGAGGTTTGAATTTAAATTTGTGGTTGTGATGGTTTGCGGGTTTGCATGTATGAAAATACTGTACAAATTATAAATGGAAATAAGGACAGAATACCTAAATAGTTGAAATGGTGATTAAATTTTTGAAGTCTAAACCCTGTATGATTATTTTGTTTTGAAAAGAGTTGGCAACGTTAAAGCACAACTCATACTAGAAATGATCGCAGATTCTCCGTATTTCGCAGATTCTCCTTAAAGCACAATGGACACTTCTAATACTTTACTCTGTATTAAATGCTTAACAAATAAACATTTCCGACTTCCTTTAGAAGGCGATACAAAAATTGGCCGGTTTCTTGTTATCTCTTGTCTTTACCTCTCTGGCATTTCGGCGATCCAAATCTTAGGAGCTGGGATATCGTGGCAGGAAATTCAAAAAGTCCGAGCAATGCTTGATATATAAGGATATATTTGAGATGTCACCAAAGTCAAGCCGCAGATGCAGTTTACCTGATTGTTCTAGTGCTTCATCAGAAGTTCCATGGCTTAAAGTGCCCATTAAAAGTTTTTGTTTTGTGGCAATAGCCTTGTGAAGCTTGATTAGCTTGCTTTATAAAATGTACCAGAATATGCATTAAGCTTATAAAAATAACATAGCTACAAAGATCATTCAAAATAAATAACCTATTCCAATCTGAACTATACAAGCTGATTTATGCATAAAATAAAGATCTACTAAGTATTATAAGAAACATCACTTTTATCTTTGTCCAAGCTAGTAATTTGAGAATGTACTTGCCCAAAAATTTACGCTTTGAAATATCACAGAGAGGAAACTGTTGAAAAAGCTGCTGATCTAGAGGGTAAGCATTGTTCCTAGGTTGTTACAGAGTGGGATTGGGGTAGTTTGACGAGCCCATTGAACTTTAAAAAAAACAATGATCGTTTCACTATGAAATGGATCAGATAAAAAAGACCGAAGACCCAGCGATATTTCAAGGACCCTTACCAAGAAGGGCCGAAATATCGCTGCTAGAGCATCGTAGCTCACGTATCCGTTATATGCATTATTTGAAAGTATGTTACAAAGTCAGCTTGGGTTCAAGGAATATAGAAGAGTTATTAAGAATTATAGTTGAAATGATTACAAATACTTTGGATTGGTAATTGGAAATTGATAGAATAGTCTAAACAGTTGAAATGGGGATAAGAGTGGGCGACGTTCAAGCGCAACTCCTGCTAGAAATGATATTTTCGCCAGAAATGGATCAGATAAAAAGTTTCCGAAAATACCAATACTTTCCACATAATTTAGCGATTTTCTTGTTAGCGCTTGCTGACTCGATTCAGCCTTCCTACTCATCGCACGCGGCGGCTGGGCGCAAAACATTTGACAACTGAACGCGCTGTGGTTGGAAAGGCGGAAAACTAAAAAAGAAAAGTAAAAAACAGAAGATTCTCATATCCTTAGATTTTGAGGAGCGATCAGTAGACGTTGAAGATTCTGGCAAACTTTACGTTGTGTGACGGGCAAAACTAGGTACGGCCGAAAAAGTTCTAAAATCCTTAGGCACAAAACGAAACAATAGAGAACGGTGGGGATTTTAGAAGCTTATGATTGAATTGCATAAGGGAGCTAGGTATATTATAAAAGGCAGAATAAGCAAGAGGGGTCCTGTAAAGAGTTTAAGAAAGTATTAACGACATTGAGTAGAGAAGGAGTCGCAACCTGATATTTTTTATGTATAAAAGTCGAATCAGGAGCCCCTTGTTCTTTTGTGTGCCGAAAGGAAGCACGTGTGGTCGTAAATGATTAAAAGTGGAGTAGGAAGTATGGTAAGTTATTGGCGTGTGGTGATCGTAAATAATGTCTTATCTCTATGTGGTTAAAGTTTAAAGCCCAGGATTCTCATCTGGAGTCGGTAAATTAGCCTATCCCGTGTAATCCTCCGTTGTAGTGCAGATTTATTAGTCATATATCGAATTAGTTGATCTGGCGGGGAATGGGGGAGAAACTGTTACCAGTGAATATGAATGTTATTTGCCAAACTGTAGGCTAACGTTTTTTTTTATAAGGTTTGAAGCCAAGCTGACCATTCGTTACGAAAGAAATAGAAAACCGTGATTTTCGGGTTTTTTTCTTGATCAGCTAATTATCCCTCTAGGATGATGTGCGAGGGATAAATATAAATTCGAATATTTTGGCTGCACTTCCGGCAAACCGTCCTCAGCGAAAAACAAAACAAAACTAAATCATAAAATCTACCACAATCACAACAGGAGAACGATGCGGAACCAACAAACAATAAGACGAGATGTAACTGAAAACCAGAAGAAAACGGTGCGGTTTTGCAAAATCGTAACACCAGCACAGATTACGAACCATTCTTTCTCCTGGGCTCATAGATCGTTCATCTGGCTTATATTCACCGACCAGGCCCGTATCCAGGAATGTATTTCGGGGGGGGGGGGGGGGTTGCCTGCTGGTCGGACAAAAAAGTACAAGAAACACATAGATCAGAGGGAAAAGCCTATACAAATGATTATTTTTGTATGTTTTGGGTTGGGGGGGGGGGGGGGTCAACCCCCTAACCGGCCTTGTCACCGACCCTAGCGGACATACCTTTTTTTGTTGTGAACTGGCGTACATCTCCGGCGGGCTTTGAACCCGCGGCCTTCGGCTTAGCCAATTATTTTGTTACGATTAGAGTCCCTTATAGATTTCATTTTTACGTAAAAATTGAACAGAAAGAACTATAAAAACATGAAGTGTTAAAAATATTGTTGTAATACGACAATTTAATTTTAGGTAGTTAGGTTTTTATTTTTAACCAAAACATTGAAAATAAAATAAAATAACACTACTAATATCCCATTGCAACAAAAAGAAAGTCCTAAGGACGTGTGCTGCAATTTATTAATACTACTTGTATCTAATAAATAAATAACTAAACATAACAACTTATTATCCACCTAGCTTATGACTTAAAAAACAAACAATTAAACGTGAATAGTAAAACAACTACGAAACAAAACAACAGAAGATGTAAGAGAAAGGCTCAATCCATTAAATAACAAACAATTAAACGTGAATAATAAACCAACTACGAAACATAACAACAGAAGATGTAAGAGAAAGGCTCAATCCATTAAATAACAAACAATTAAACGTGAATAATAAAACAACTACGAAACAAAACAACAGAAGATGTAAGAGAACGGCTCAATCCATTAAATAACAAACAATTAAACGTGAATAATAAAACAACTACGAAACATAACAACAGAAGATGTAAGAGAAAGGCTCAATCAATTAAATAACAAACAATTAAACGTGAATAATAAAACAACTACGAAACAAAACAACAGAAGATGTAAGAGAAAGGCTCAATCCATTAAATAACAAACAATTAAACGTGAATAATAAAACAACTACGAAACATAACAACAGAAGATGTAAGAGAAAGGCTCAATCCATAAAATAACAAACAATTAAACATGAATAATAAAACAACTACGAAACATAACAACAGAAGATGTAAGAGAAAGGCTCAATCCATTAAATAACAAACAATTAAACGTGAATAATAAAACAACTACGAAACAAAACAACAGAAGATGGAAGAGAAAGGCTCAATCCATTAAATAACAAACAATTAAACGTGAATAATAAAACAACTACGAAACAAAACAACAGAAGAAGTAAGAGAAAGGCTCAATCCATTAAATAACAAACAATTAAACGTGGATAATAAAACAACTACGAAACAAAACAACAGAAGATGAAAGAGAAAGGCTCAATCCATTAAATAACAAACAATTAAACGTGAATAATAAAACAACTACGAAACAAAACAACAGAAGATGTAAGAGCAAGGCTCAATCCATGCCGACAAGTGCTGTCCTGTCATCTGGTAGCTCCATTCTTGCAGCTCATTTAAAGACAGTAGTTGCGTTTTCGCTCATACCATGGAATCTGTTACTACGGTAACTGGATCTGCAATTAGTCGTTTTTGCAGATATCTTGGTATCTGATACACGGTGCTCTGCAAAAACGACTATTGCCGAAATTGTACTTTTCGAAGTCATCTCAAAAGAAAAACAGATATCCAGTTGCATAGTGCTAAACTTTTTTCTCACCAATCTGTTAAAATTTGATGAAAGTGAGATGACTTTTCAGATACCACGGCCAGTTACCACGGTCGGACCGTAGTATCTGAATATCTGATACTAAGATAACTGCAAAAACGACTTTAGACAGTGGTATCAGATACCATGGTATCTGCAAAAACGCAACTAGTATCAAAATTGGCTGTTTCTGTTTAAAACCAAATCTACTCTCTGTTCGTATGCGACTGTCATGTCTGGCGCTTTCTACGACTCTATTGCTATTTCCGTTTCTGTAAAATTCTACCTTATCTTAGCTTATTTCCCTGACGCCTGTAACGTTTCTTTTCACCGAAGCAGGGTCGTATCCAGGGGGGGGGGTCACCCCCCCCCCGGAAACATGCAAAAGTACTAGTTTTTTATAGGCTTTAAACTCTGATCTATGTCTTTTGTGTACACTTTGGCCCGGCGCGAGGGCGACTCCCCCCCCCCCCCCCGAAATGAATTCCTGGATATGGAGCCGCACCGAAGTGTCATAGTATTGTGGCAAAAGTGCCCATGCTTTCACTTCCTTCAAATGTTTATTTATAAATGAATGAAGGAAATATTTTATTGCCCACCAAGAGCACAAAGGAGGAAAAAGATGGAGTATGTGGAAAAAACAACAACAACGACTACAAAAACAAAAGAACATTAACCTGGGTACAAAATCAAACAAATCTTATCAAAAAAGAATACCCATCTGGCCATCCAATGCTGTATTTAGCTAAACAAGTCTTTTTATCTTCTCTGCCGGGCCCGGACCTTTTGTCCGGACCATTGCCTGCCTCTCTTTTTGCCCACAAATAGGCGAGGCCGGGACTCCTAAATCCCTCCCGTGAGCAGAATGAATCATCTGTGAAGAGTGGCATATTTGTGGGTTTTTGCCATATCTTGTAAACGGTTCATCCTGCGAATATTTTGGTTGTCTTCTTTTTTTTTTTCTTGATCGAAAAGTGTGTCTGTTGAAGGCGAGAATGGTGGATGTAGGAAGTCTTGTCTCGCCTGGATAGTCAGTAAGTGACCCACAACAAAGGGTGGATTTCTATGAAGCAAAAGCTGAACGATAGATTGGGATTAAGAAATATTTGTTATTGTTATTATTTTTTTTTTATCCACCAAAATTGACGATAACAAAATAAATTATTATACAAATACGCAAAAACAAACCAACACTAAAGTAAATTCGAATCCATCGGCACGACAAAAAAAAAACACTCACATGAAAATGCCAAAGGTAGTTCAAACACCGCAAACGCTTTTAAAACAAAAATATTAAAATTTGAACTAAAAATTCCAGATTTAAAACAAAAGATCAATAAAATAATTTAAATCTCATGGAGGAAAGAAGACAAATTGTGTCTGAGCCCTTGCTGCTTACGTACAAACTCTTCATTCTTTTTCATCATAATTTCAAGAGGGTTACACACATGTTTGGATACGGACTGTAATGTCGGATCAGCTCTTGAGATCTGTTTTCACGGAATGCCAGACGTTGCTAATACGCCCTATTCAAAGCAGTGTGTATCATTTTATTTCTTTCAGGCTTGACCGATCCTCCATTTCGGATTTACCCATTGTGGTCAATCGGATGGACCGCAAAGAATTTGTGATCATCCAATCATCTGCTATGTCGGCATGGTGCAATTTCGTTGAAAGCTTTGAAATGCCCCAAAACGTCCCTGAGTACAACCTACTTTCAAAGGTATTTACTGCCTGCTTGAATTTTATTCAGTTCTGCTGCTGGGACGTCAAAGATTGCCTAAAAGCCATCAATCCAATTTGGTTGGTTTTAGTAAACTCATTGTCGCCGATAGTTTTGTATCCTCTTGGGGAAATGCAGGGGTAAGATTGGAGCGAAAACTGTCCGCCAGATGGCGCCGGAAGTCCGGCGGTTGATCCGTATCCAGGGGGAGGGGTAGATGGTTGGACCCCCCCCCCCCCAAAAAAAAAAAAAAACACACACACACGTACACAAATAATCGTTTTATAGGCTTTAACCTCTGACTTGCGTTCTTGTTTTACTGTTAGGTATGGGTTAGGTACGATCCGGGGAGAGATCCCGCCCCCGAAATATATTCCTGGGTCCAGTTACAACAATAGTAATGATAATAGTGTTATTACATTACCTTAGATTGCACTTGCAAGCAGAGATGGGCGAATCCGGCCATTAAAGGATTCGAATCCGAGTCCAAATCCAGGCATAGGTATGAATCCGATTCCGAATCCAAATCACCATCACAAGCTGAGGATTCGAATCCGACTTTAACAGAAATCACATCAAGTACATAGCTTATAGTTTGAAAATCAGAGGTGACGAAAAGCACTGATATCTAAGGTTATCAGATAACGTGATAGATTACTGAGGATGCTTGGTGGTGGAGAGCAAAAAGTTGGATTGAATAGCCGACTGTGTAAAAAATGGAAAACGGAAACTAGAAGGATGTAGACTAGTAATTTGAGTGGATTCGTAAAACTGAGGGTTTGGAATCCGAGTCCGAATCCGAATCCAGCCTGACAAGCAGAAGATTCGAATCCGGATCCGGATTCGACTCTGGCCAAAAGGACGAATCCTAGACTCGAATCCGAATCCGGACTCGGATTCACCCATCTCTGCTTGCAAGCTGTGATATACCTAGTTTGACAACAACAACAACAGACATACACAAATAATCGTTGTATACGCTTAAACTTCTAATTTATGTTCTTGTTTTACTGCTAGGAATGGGTTAGGTCCTATCCGGGGAGAGATACCCCCCCCCCCTCCCCCGATATATATTCCTGGATATAGCCGTGGTATCCAGTTACAACAATAGTAATGATAATAGTGTTTATTACACATTACCTTAAATTGCACTTGCAAGCTGTGATATACCTGGTTAGTTTATACAGTAAATTGACAACAACAACAACAGACATACACAAATAATCGTTGTATAGGCTTTAACCTCTGATTTATGTTCTTGTTTTACTGTTAGGAATAGATTAGGTCCGATCCGGGGAGAGATCCGCCCCCCGAAATATATTCCTGGATACGGCCGTGGTATCCAGTTACAACAATATAATAGTGTTTATTATATTAGCTTAAATTCCACTTGCAAGATGTGATATACCTAATTAGTTAATACAGTAAATTGTATTTATATTAATCGTAAATTGTGAATCTTTTAGTTTATTCACTGACCACCCGTTATTTTAACACAGAAAAAGGACTGAGTACGAAGGATAACAGACAACAAAGGAAATCATTAAACTTTCACGCACCAAAATAATCAACAGTTATAATTGAAACATCTCTGATCATCGACGTAACATATTTACACATATACTGGAGCCTATATTATTTCCGTCGGTTTCTATTTCCGTCAGCACCCGACGGAATTAGTTTTCTGGGTTAGATGTGCCTTAGATGCACCACAACCTGTATCAAATAGTTAAACCTGTTGGAAGATGTGTGTTTAAAATCATATTCACTGATAAATCTTTCTAAATTCAGATATTTGGGCACTGTTGTGGCGGAAATGAATCACCGCATCCCGTGTCGCTACAGTACAAGAGAGTCGACGTCAATTTCTGTAAGCCAAAAAGACAAAGATCTTCTCTGTTTAAAACACTAAATGTTTCTCTTATATTGAATTCATGTTTGTTTCTAACAATCATACAATTTGCTTTCATATTTTTCCAAGTACCTAGGTTAAACAATGATTACGTGACGGAAACAAAATTCGGATGATTAGCCGTAACGGTAACAAAGTCCCCAGAAAATTTGTGGGTCATCACAGAAAATCATGTACTCGCAACGCAGCTTGCGCGCTATTATCTCGGAAGAAAACCTAGGATGAAGAAGAAGAAGATGGCTTTCTTTTGAGATATTGTTTACCTTTTTTGGAAATTTCTGTGGTGAGAAAAAGACAACCAAAGTTGGGCAATGGAATAGACAGGCTGACTTTTGACGGAAATAGTATAGGCTCCAGGTAACTTAAAACTTGGAGAGTTTTGTTCCAGTGGTGAGTACTGCATTGTAGTTTTGCTGGACCGGGAATGGTTGCAAAACTTGCAAAGCTTCTGAAGTGGTTGATCAAAATATGAAAGAACTATTTCTGGTGTCACTTCTGTACGAGGGGTAGGGTCTTTGAATCTTTTTGATATACCAAATGTTAACTCTCGAACTCTCAAAGGGTTGGAATACGATTTATTCCACTAAAAGCACAGAGGCCATGGGAAAAAATAAACAAAAACAAAAATAAAAACACAAACCAAATAAATGCTAACTATTTTACATATTCCTTTACAGGAATCTTTCTCTGTGGTTCATCGAGACCGAAAGGAATCTTCCCAACTTTTCAATATCACCAAATATTTTATTTCCCATTGCTTTTACCAACCAATCCTCCCCCCAATAACTAACCCCAAAAATTTCCCCACGAAGATCTGAAAGCTCAGGACATACGCACATTACGTGAAAAATATTTTCGTCCAAATGTCCACACATTGGGCAAAAGTAAGGACCAGACAACACTCTTACCTTACCCAAATATCTTCTACGCATTCCTAAAGGTAGACAATCACCTCGTAAACTCATTAACAACCTCAAGTGATCTGCTGGAATCCCTGCCTTGAAATAAATATCCTCCCCCCCCCCCATGTCTCTTTGGCCCTCGCGTACAACCACAATGAATATTTTGCTTTGTGTGAGAATCTTTTGAGCGAAAGTACGGACCAGGTTTGGAGCCCCATAGCCCTTGATTTAGGGGTGGGTGTGGGTCCCATAGTGGGATAGGGTTTCATAATAAGGCATGATACAGTCTTTTTGCAAACCAATGAGAAAGTCGGTCTAGGAGTAAAGAGACATGCTGAATCGGTATCTAAGGTAAATTTTCTCGTTGGTAAATTAGTTGCACCGGAATCCGGTAGAAATCAGAAATTTGTAAGAATTAAAAGTATGTGTCGTAAGTATGTTTAGTGTCGGAATATAGGTAAAAAGACAAATGGATCCGTATCTAAACCTTTTTTGCTGCCGGACAGATCGAAATTCTGCCGGAATCCGAAAAATGGAAAATCACAGTGCCCATAATTTCGTGAGAAATTCCTTTAGAGCAGTGGTTCCCAACCTTTCCGTACCGCGTACCCCTAATCAAGGTTCGAAAAGATTGCGTACCCCCTTTTTCAGAACGTGAAAAAAGACGATGGTTATTATCATAAATGGTGGCATATACATGTGTAAAACTATATATAAATCAAAACGACAATCACTAGAGGCTGCTTTGTGGCAAAAATTTTGTCAAATCTCGGATTGACCTCATTAGCGGTATATATTTCACTGTCACCCTGTTTCTGTGTTTGGTTTTGATATTCTCTGTGCTTTCATCAAGGTGCATCGCAAACTTTTTCGTTAGCTTAATTCGCAACCTGAATGACAATATTAAAAAAAAAAAAAAAAAAAAAAATCAGTAAAGACCACCGGTTGGGAACCACTGCTTTAGAGTACTTGTATGGGGTAAGCTGACATTTTGAATTGATCTATCTCCTTCGTTTTCTTGCTGGGTCAGTAGACGGAATGCGGTGAAAACCAGATATTCGGTAGGGCTTGTTTTGCATCTTTGTTGGGTGTAAACGGTTTCCATCCGCGGTTAAGGAGATATAGAAAATCGATCTTCCAGCTTCGTTCTTGTACCGGGTCATTAGTTCGGCTGGATTCCCAGGAATCCGGGGAAAATGGTAAATTAGTTAGTTCTAACAAATTGGCGTCGGTATACGTCGGAATACATCGGAAAAGTAGACTGGCCCATCTATCTGCTTCACTTTCCTCCCAGGTTCACGACCGGAATTTGGTTGTAAGTCGGAAATTCCGGAAAGAACAAAAGCATCTAATAAAAACTTGTCAGGTGTTTTTGGGATCCCAAAACGTAAGTGGAGGGATACCTATGACATCGCAAAAGTTGTCCGTCTGTCCGTCCGTCCGTCTGTCCGTCTGTGCGCACTGTAACTCTCGAAGGGAATGAGATATTTTGATGAAAATTGGTGTGAGGATTCTTTGGGTCAAGAGTAAGGTCAAGTTCATAGATGAGCTATTTAGCCCTACATTTAGGGGTGGGGGAAGGGTTTTAAATTAAAGGGCAAATTAAAACAGATAATGTGATAGTCGATTATGGGGTGAGAAGACATGTTGAACACGATGGTGAAAACAATTTTGTCATCGGAAAAGTAGTTCGCCCGGAATCCGGCCAAAACCGGAAAGTGTGTTAAAAGTAAAAGTCTTATTTGAAGTTGATTAGATGTTCGATTTAGGGATAAGAAGCCATGCTGAACACAATGGTGAAAACCATTTTCTCGTTGAACAAGTAGTTCGCCCAGAATCCGGCCAAGACTTGGAAAGTTTGTTAAAAGTAAAAGTTTTATTTGGAGTTGATTAGATGTTCGATTTAGGGGTAAGAAGACATGCTGAACACCAGACAAGTAGTTCGCCCGGAATCCGGCAAAAACCGAAAATTGTTAAAAGTTAGAGTTTTATTTGTAGTTGATTAGATATTCGATTTAGGGGTAAAGAGATCGTGAATCCGTGTATAAAATCATTTTTTACCCGGACATATAGTTTGACGGGAATCCGTCTGGAGCCAGAAATTTTGTTGTAAGTTGAATTTTTATTTGAAGTTGATTAGATGTTCAGTAATGGGGAAAGAAGATACGCTGAGTTCGTTTTTGAGCTTTCTTTTTTCGCCGGAAAAGTAGTTCCGGAATTCGGCCGAAACCGGGAAATTGGCAGAAGTGGCAGGAAGTTTTAGTCAAAACAGAGATGGCTTATAGGGGTAAACACACATGCTGATTCAATACCTGAACTTGTTTTTCTCAGATGATTAACCTGTTTTTGAGTATTAATAGTAAAAATGTTCAAGGAGTCTGGCGAAGACAAGACCCAATTGTCTGGATCAAATATTGAATTTTTGGGATCCCATCGAAACCTTTGGTCTTGTTATGGAAGATAAACAATGTCGTGGACGATAAAATTATAAATATTCTTTGAGCCCAAGCTGACTTTGAAACATTTATTCAAACAATGTTTACACGGATACGTCAGCTCTGATTTTTCATCAGCGATATTTCGGCCCTTCTTGGCAAGGGTCCTCGTCAGGCTGTCAATCTTCTTGTTCAACTTCGGGGAAGGAAACAAACCTGTAACAAATAACTGAAGCTTCTACCGACTATAAATATCTTATTAAAGTAAATTATCTTCAAGTACTTGAAGATAATTTACTTTAATAAGATATTTATAGTCGGTAGAAGCTTCAGTTATTTGTTACAGGTTTGTTTCCTTCCCCGAAGTTGAACAAGAAGATTGACAGCCTGACGAGGACCCTTGCCAAGAAGGGCCGAAATATCGCTGATGAAAAATCAGAGCTGACGTATCCGTGTAAACATTGTTTGAATAGACGATAAAATTGTATGAGCGTTCGATTTTCGTTGGTATTCCACTCGTAAAATAGAAAAGAAATTAAAGACAGAACTAATTACCTAATGAATCTGATTGGGGATAAATAACAAATTTGCATTGTCTGGTGAAAACCGGAAATCTACAAGATCCGATTGTCTGGGTGATAAATATTCCACTTAATGATTCCACAGAAACTTTTGGTCTTGTTTCGAGAAGCATTTACAGCTCTGTCCGATCTGGGTTGTTTCCGGCATCCCTTTTTGCACAAACTGACCATAGGGCCCCCGGCGCCTTGTGGGGGCATTCCGCTAGGGGACCCCTTGCCATTTTGACCAATGGGAGAGCGAGCGGTATTCTGAAAGGAGTTGCAAGCATGGGACGAATTTGGGTTCAATTCCTTTAATGGACGAGGATGTCGGTGCCTGTCGCAAATTTAGTTTAATCTTGGAGAGTGACCAGTGCCCACGTGTTTATGTGACTAGCAGTACGCTTTTGGATACGTCATAATTTGAATACCTGGAATAGTTTTGTATGAGAAAGGAACATGGATAGAAACCGAAGGAGAAATGGGTAAGTAGACAGTTAAATGTAAAAACGTGAGGAAAGTGTTCCTATGCAGAGCAAGAAATTGTTTGAGAAACAACATGGTCGAAATACGACGGAGCAATGGGCAAAGCTTCCGCTGTGGGGGGTGGGGATGTGGTGAATGGAAGACACAGTGTCTGTTAAAACAGCGAATGTGTTGCTTTTTTAAGAAGGTGAAGAAATAAAAAAAGTGAATTCAGAAAAAGAGAAAGTGAAGGTCTGGTTATTCGGAGAAAGTAAACTAGTAAAAAGTTAAGGACAAGAACAAGGCCTGGACACAGGAAGAAGGTGAAGAAAGATTGAAGTAGTACCGTAGAAGTGAAGGTTATGAATTCAACCAAGGACGGATAAATTATGATGATGAGAAAATATGATGAAAAAACTACCTTAAAGCGAGCATTAAAGCCAAAGCCTCGGATGTTGATTATAGTCTGACGGAAGATTCTGGGGTCTTTCAGTCAATGTTTTCACGGCTTCGTCCTCCACTCATTATTGTTCATTATCTAAGTGACATGTTAAGGCCTCCGAATGCGGTTCTAGTTAAATAACTTAAAGTTTAACTGAAAAGCCAACTTATCATCTAATTGAATACACTGCATTACTTGGATTGTGTAAAGGGCAACGCATGTTCATCGGGCCTCCAAACCTGTTTAAGTGAATGAGTGATGGGTAGCTATTGTGCTTTCTCAGCCCTTTCCGGTTAAACTTTAAGAAAGCAACCGACACATATTTCACGATGCAAGACGGATAAGTCAAATATAATATATACATAGTAAGTTAATATAAGGTTAGTATTATAGTTAGATAAGTTTTGCACCGTCAAATATGATTACAGTCAGCTTGGGCTGAAGGAATATCTGCAACCGAAACCTTAAAAAAGTGGCGATCGCAGTCAACTTACCGAAAGAGTGTGCATGCTGAACAAAACCAAAGGTTTCGACGGGATCCCAAAAATTTAATATTTGATCCAGACTATCGGGTCTTGTAAATATCCAGTCTTCGCCAGACTCCTTGAACATATTTGCTATCAAATTTAGAAACAGATTACAAAATCAGAACTTCCTGCATTATTTTTGCCAAATTTCCGGTTTCGGTCGGATTTCGGCTAAAATACTTGTCCGACATAAAATTAAAGCTCAAAAACGAATTCAGCGTATCTCCTTACCCCTTTGTGGAACCTCTAATGAGCTTCAGATGAAACTTGAACTTTTAACAAATTTTCCGTTTGCAGCCGGATTCTGGGCAGACTATATGTTCGGGTAGAACGTTATTGTCATATGCGGATTCAGCATGTCTTCTTACCTCTACATCGAACATCTAATCAACGTCAGATTACTTTAGAAAAAATTTCCGGTTTTGGCCGGATTCCGGGTGAAGCATTTGTCCGGTGAGAAAATGATTATCGTATGTGGATTCAGTATGTCTCCTTACCACAAAATGGAACTTCTAATCAACTTCAGATACTTTTAACAAATTTTCAGTTTCAGCCGGATTCCGGGCGAATAATGTCCGGATAGAAATGATTGTCAATACGGATTCAGCATGTCTTCTTACCCCCAACTCGAACATCTATCAACTTCAAATAAAACTTTTACTTCTAAAACAATTTCCGGGTTTGGATTCCGGGCGAACTACTTGTCCGGCGAGAAAGTTATTTTCATATTCCTGTTCAGCATGTCTTCTTACCCCTTAATCTCATTAGCTGTTAAAACATATTTTGTTTGCCCCTTAATTTGAACCCCTACCCCCCTAAATGTAGGGCTACAGATCCCATCTACGAAATGGAACTGCCCCTTGGGCCAAAGAATCCTCGCACAAGTTTCATACAAATATTGCGTTCCCTTCGGGAGATATCCTGCTCACCGAGGGACAAGTAAGTCATTGATATCCATCCTCTTACGTTTTGGGATCCCAAAAAGAAGGACATATTGTTAGGAATTTGAAGGATGAACAAACAAGGCAATGCGATTATCGAGAAGCCAAACTACAGAAATGGCAATTATGATGCAGAAAGGGTGTTAGAGATTTTAGGTGCTACTACATAATATGTCCAGTCGTATGGAATTCAATGTAGGGATAACAAGGAATAGTGCATCCAACTCTGAGCTTTGCTTTTTCACTGGGCAAATGGTTCGCCCGGGACCCGGAAGAAAACGAAATATGGGAGAAACAAAGAAACAAAAGCTATTGATTGGCAAGACCTGACACAGTACATTGGAAAGAAAAACATTTATTTACCTTGTTTGGCAATGGCTTACATTTGTAGTTGTTAAATATTTTAGGCGTAGAGGGACAATTACATAGAGGGACCACAATCCGAAAGAAGAAATTCATTCGATGAAATCGATTATACATGGAAACCAACAAACGAAGTAACGCATTTTTATCAGGTTTTCAGGCCTATTTAAGGGAATAAGTAATGTGTTACTAGACTGTTGGATCTCACTCCTATTCGGTTAAACTTTAAGTATAAAAAATAATACATAAGTGATAAATATTATGAACAACTGTCACATATTTGCATTGCCTTACTTTAAATTACCTTAAATCGCACTGTTGTACGCTGGCTCAGTGATTGATTGAGAGGGCCATCTCTTGGGAATCCCGTCCAGTCTTTGTCAACAAGTAACTTGAATGCATTTCTTTCATTTCATTTTATGTTAGTCCTCAAATACTAGAGAAGAGTGTCAAATACCAACAGCGACGAGAAAGCGAAAACAAAAATATTGTACAACCAACAAAAAACTTATTAAAAATAAGTAAGTTAAAAGTCGCGGTGATACATTTATACAATATATTTTTTGTAAATAGCGGTTGACGTTATGGTTTGGTTTTTGGTGTTGTTTTGTTGTTTCCATGGCCCTTTGTGCTTTTACGCAAATAAGTCTTATCTTATCTTAATCCCCCGTAGTATATTCCAAAACTAAAATATCGTATCGTAAACATCGTCATAAACTTAAACATTCTTCTTGTGTTAAGTTGGTTTTGGAATATGTAAGTTAATTTGTTAGTTGTTGGAAGACGGTTGAAATAGAAATATTCAGAACTCGAGTTCCCCTTCTTTAACATCTCAAATGGATAGCTGATCCGTAAAAACCATGAGCACCTCGTTTGGTTAGCTGATTCACATGAGGCTATGCTAGTTTCCACCAATAAAATGATACTGTCGATTTCATCCGTAGTGGTCCGTGACTTTTAAACTATTTATTTTTAATAACTTTATTTTGGTTGTACTCTGTTTTTATTTCTCGCTTCCTTATCGTAGTCAGTATTTTCCTTAGACGCGTGCTAAATCTGGTTGAATTTGTTTACTTTGGTAATCTGAGATTTTGATCTGAGCTCGCTTCCGTATTGTCTTCGCTGTGTCAACTGCCAAGCTCCGATAATTGTTAATGTTTTTAAACGAAATCTAATTTGTTCTATTCAGTTTTATCAGATTCGTGTTAACTGAGCTGTATTTTTCTGTCTTGTTTTGCAATGTCAACTGACAAGTTGCGGTAATTGAGTTCTTTACTTTAATGATCACGTCCTTTTCCCCAAATGGCAGGATTCCCACGGTTTAAGACAGGCATGCTTAATTTAAACATTTCTTGTCACTGAAATCGTTTTATGTGACACAGGGAATGAAGTGTTTTGGGGAAAGTCGATTTATATGAATTCCTGTGAAAGATGTAGTAGTTTTTCCTTAATATTGTCGATTTTTTAAACTGAAAACAGTCGATTTTTGGGATCCCAAAACGTAAGTGGAGGGATACCTATGACATCGCAAAAGTTGTCCGTCTGTCCGTCCGTCCGTCCGTCCGTCCGTCCGTCCGTCCGTCTGTCCGTCCGTCTGTAAGCACGATAACTCTCGAAGGGAATGAGATATTTTGATGAAACTTGGTGTGAGGGTTCGTTGGGTCGTCGGACCAGTCAAGTTCGTAGATGGGCTTTGTAGCTCTACATTTAGGGGTGGGGGAGGGGATTCAAATTAAGGGACAAACAAAATGTTTTGAAACAGCTAATGTGATAGTCGATTATGGGGTAAGAAGACATGCTGAACACGATGGTGAAAACCATTTTGTCATCGGACAAGTAGTTCGCCCGGAATCCGGCCAAAACCGGAAAGTTTGTTGAAAGTAAAAGTTTTATTTGAAGTTGATTAGATGTTAGATTTAGGGGTAGGAAGACATGCTGAAGACGATGGTGAAAATTATTTTCTCGACGGACAAGTATTCCGCCCGGAATCCGGCCCATACCGGAAAGTTTGTTGAAAGTAAAAGTTTTATTTGAAATTGATTAGATGTTCGATTTAGGGGTAGGAAGACATGCTGAAGACGATGGTGAAAATAATTTTCTCGACGGACAAGTATTTCGCCCGGAATCCGGCCCAAACCGGAAAGTTTGTTGAAAGTAAAAGTTTTATTTGAAGTTGATTAAATGTTCGATTTAGAGGTAGGAAGACATGCTGAAGACGATGGTGAAAACTACTTTCTCGACGGACAAGTATTTCGACAGGAATCCGGCCCAAACCGGAAAGTTTGTCAAAATTAAAAGTTTTATTTGGAGTTGATTAGATGTTCGATTTAGGGCAAGAAGACATGCTGAACACATGTGAAAACAAGTTTCTACCCGGACATGTAGTTCTTCCGGAATCCGGCCAAAACCGGAAAACTGTTGGAAGTCAAAGTTTTATTTCTAGTTGATTAGATAAGCGATTTAGGGGTAAGAAGAGATGCTGAGTCCCTGTATGACAATCATATTTTACCCGGACATATAGTTCGACCGGAATCCGGCTGGAATCGGAAAATTTGTTATAAGCTAAATTTCTATTTGAAGTTGATTAGATGTTCGTTACTGGGGAAAGAAGATACCCTGATTTCGTGTTTGAGCTTTATTTTTTCGCCGGACAAGTAGTTCTGGAGTTCGGCCGGAACCGGGAAATTAGCAGAAGTGGCAGGAAGTTTTCGTCAAAACAGATATGATATGGGTAAACACACATGCTGAATCCAAATCTGAACTTGGTTTTCTCAGGTGATTAGCTATTTTGCCTTAATCTGTTTCTGAATTTTAATTGTAAAAATGTTCAAGGAGTCTGGCGAAGACTGGATCTGGCTAAGACAAGACCCTGTTGTCTGGATCAGATATTGAATTTTGGGATCCCATCGAAACCTTTGGTCTTGTTCTTGAAAGCAGTCGATTTTCTCTGAAAAACCGTCGATCTGTTACAGCCCAAGTTTCAGTAGATTCAGTTTCTGTTGAAATATTCCAACATGTCTAAGCCGTCGAAACCATGCTTTGCCATCATAAAATTGCATTGGGGATTGTTAGATAAGGGGGTTCGAATTTTGACACTACAAGTACGCTTCGGCTGTTTTAGCCGCGCTCGCCCCATTTGACCAGGAGCACGTAAAAATGAGTATAACCGGTAAGGCCGTATCCAGGGGGGGGGGGTTAGGGTGTTGACCCCCCCCCGAAACATACAAAAATAATCATTTTTATCGGCTTTTCCCTATAATCTGTGTGTTTTTTGTCCGACCAGCTGGACCCCCCCCCCCCCCCGAAATCAATTCCTGGATACGGGCCTGATAACCGGTCTTTCTGGCCAATCAGCTGCTCGTAAACCATAACCGAGAGGCTGATCCGTCTTGAAAGGAGTCACACGGCAAATGAAAATTGCACTATCGTGCAGTTAGGGTAGATAGAAATGTCATGCAAATTTCGGAACGAATGAAATGTAATATGGAGTTTAAGGTAAATAACTTGTGACTCTCTTTACTTTACTCTTTACTTGTGACGCATTTTTTGTCAATTGCTTATTTTGGCACTCTAGGCTGTAGCCTAAATTTATTCTCATTCGCACTTCGGGGTGAAAATGCCCATGATGGATTTTTTTGCTCCGTTTTTTTTTGTGTTCATGTTGGATGGGGGATGGTATGTTACTTCTCATAATCCGCTGTACTTATCATAACTCATCCTTTGCATTATAACTCTTGCATGGTGTCATTACCGTTACCGTTCTGAGCATTTGCTTAATTCTTACCACCATGAACACTGTTTTAGTCGACTGTGTTAAACGGATACGTCGGCTGATTGTATTCTAGCGATTTTTTTTTTTTACCGGGATCATTAGTTCGATTTTTTATTTGAACCCGAGAGATCCCTTGCCAAGAAGGGCCCAAATGCCGCTATAATATAATCAGCTGACCTATCCGTTTAACGTAGTCATCTATGATTTGCAGTTAGCTTGTGCTGAAGGAACATTTCAGTTCGATGTCGGGGTAATGAGTCATGCTGAATTCACTTTTGAATTTTATTTTCTTGCCGGACAAGTAGTTTGCCCGGAATCGGTCCGAAACCGGAAATTTACAACCCATTAAGATAGTTGATATAGGGTGAGGAGACATACGAGGAGACATGTTGAATTCAGATCTGAGACTAGTTTTCTCGCCCGACAAAAAAATTATCCGGAATTCGGCCAAACCGGAAATCTGGTAAACCAGAAGCCTATAAAAATGATCGTTTTTTTTTTGTTTCGGGGGGGGGGGGTCAACCCCGTAAGCCCCCCCCCCCTGGATACGGGCCTGCAGAGATGGTTAAAAAACTTTGTCCATTTGTAAATGTTGCCCGCGAACAATTGGTTATTCTAGTCTTTTTGGTTTTTTTCTACCTCACAAGTGATGCAAATATGCTGTGAAAGCTCTTTTTAAAATAAACCATCATCACTGCTATGCCTTCTCTCTAGCCGTTTTCAGCAGCCATTATTAACAGTTCTGTCTAGCACTCATTTTCCTACTATCTCTAGACTAGTGACTCACGCTTTTTTCTGCACTTGCAAATTCCATTCCATAGGAGGAAAAACGGTCGGCGTAGTAGATTTTTTTGCGAGGTGTTTTCATTTGTAGTAAATTCTTGCCGCAAAACATAACGGCCAATCATAAGCGGCCGCTGGGTTCTGATCCTCTGCGCGGGAACTTGCTCCGGATGGCATCTCGTTGAGTCAGTTTTTACCTGAATTAAAGAGGAAAGGATTGTGCTTGAGTTTTTTGGTGTTAAAAATTCTGTAGTTGTGAAGGTTATCAAATATTAAATCTGAATTATTGTGTGTACTGAGCGGGATTTCGAAGTACTCATTGTGAATTGAATTTGTGTGAATTAAGTTGGATTCCGAGGGAGGTGCAGAGATTTCTTGTGAGTAAAAAAAAATAATGAAGGATTTGATACTGGGATTAATCTTGCCCCTGTTGAGATAAGATTATTTCGAATTAATCTTATCCCAGTTGAGATAAGATTAATCCCATTAGCAAATACTACAGTTAACTTTAATCCTTTCTCAGAGGAACTTTTTACAGTGTAGAGCAGTGGTTCGCAACCTTTTCAGTATCCTAATCAAGGTTCACAAAGGTTGTGTACCCACTTTTTGAAGAATCATTGTTTTACTGTTTTTTTCACTAAGGTCGGGACGTCAAAAGACGATATTTTTGTATCATAAATTATAATACATTTGATCATTTATTTCCCTCGAAACTCAGGAGTAATATACTTAATATATAAACAAAACTATACCTACTAAATCAACTGATCCATTAAATAACCGTATAAATACTATGCAAAAATGCACAAGGTTTAACAAACTAAATTATGATTACCAACGTCTTGAAATTGTTCATTTGTGAAAGAATGGGTATAGGTTGTATGTTTTTGTGTAAAAGTTTGTTAACTGTTTGCTTATTTGAACATTTACTTAAATTTGAACAGTGCAATTTTGGGCTAAATGGTAGAATGGAGATCCAAAATACCTATTCCGGTGTTTTTAAGGGCCCTTAATAAGCTACTCTAGCAAGTGAATAGAAATGACGATGTTTCAAAGTCAACGAACGTTCAAAGTCAGAAAATAACCGGGAATTACTGAAATGAAGCCCTGATTGGTGAAGCCCCCCCCCCTAAAGTGAAGCCCTGATGGACATAAAATACACCCATAACGATGCTGTTGGTAGTTTTGCTTTCCAACGATCTTGGCCAGGTCTCCATCTTTCGCCCTAGAGATTAACCTCACTCGCCAACTCTTTTTTTCAGGCTTATTAGCCGTGTCAGTGTTTGTTCAGACGTGTTGGCGAAAGTTGCCTTCATTTCTTCCATGGCGCCCTTGGCCGTGCTTGGAAAAGGATTGACGTTTGTCACCACGATATTGTTGTCTTTGACTCTCGCCCTCGGATTCTTCGAAGACCCAATGACAGATGCAAGCAGTAAGTCCTGATTATATTTAACTCTAATGTGCAGTTTGCTTACCCCTCCCGTAGATCCGACATAGGCGCATGTCAGGGTAACCAGGAATAGAATGACAGTGCTGATTTGACACTTTTTTCGAACAGTAGCACTTGTAAAAAACGAACCATAGAACTATTAGAGCATTTCGTACTACAACTAACTTTTTGTCTTCAGAAAACACTTTGTTCTGTTCTGAACTTTTTGTCTGCTTTTTGCTTTCATAGCACTAAATTAGTTGAAGGAACAGTACTTTTATAGAGGCGAAAGCCTTATTATTGCAATTATATTATTATTAAGTCCCTCCGTACCTTAGCTTGATTTTTGCACATAAAATGCATTAGATTGTTGCAACGTGGTATAGCTGATTTTTGTTTAGTTACATAGCACTTTTTCAAGAGGCCCCCCTCCCACTTTTTTCCGATCTTTGGTAGCACGAAAAATTTCACATGTGTGGAAACACTGCGCACGGGTACCCCTCTCCGTTTTTGCCCGTTTTGCAATCGTTCTTCGCTAACCGGCATTCATTCCACCCCCCACCCCCCTTTCACCAGAAATGCAGCAATTTCCAAACCACCTAACAACCAGCTTCCAACCACCCCCAACAAATTTACACGGGGAAGTAACGAGGAAGTATTTTAAATTAGCGATGCTTCGGCCCTTCTTGACAAGGGCCCATCTCAGGCTGTAGTTAGAAATATGAAATGGATGCGGTTTCTAGCAGCTATAGCTGCGTTTTCAGACAACAATGAATTTAACACCAATATGCAAATATCCATTTTCATCCCACCGTGTTTACTCTTGAGTCTAATGTCTAAACACGTAACGTAACTTGTTATTCGGGAGAGTTGCGTGTTCTGGATAATCGGTGTTAAACCCGCGCATAACACGGAGGCTTACACACATAAACACAGTAACACAGTGTTTGACTCTGCCAAATTGAAAACGCTTTTTGCTAAATTCAGGAAAAACGCAAGTGTCTGAAAACGCAACTTATACTACTGAAGTAAAAGTGTAAGTGTAAAAGTAGAATTAAAAGTACTGAAGATGAAATCTTGCGAGATTTCGTTGTGGACATGGCTGCTGTTTCTGCTGCTCGGTTGGGTCGTTGTCATTTTGATTAACTTTGGTTTTGTTGTGTCCGTTGGAAATGCCAATCTGTGTTTTGGATAGTGAATTCTCGCTTGTGTTCAGTCACTTTCGTGTGTTCATCGCTGACTTTGAATTGTGATTTACGGTGGTTCGTGAGAATCGTGAGCCAGCAACGTATGCCAAGCAGTCAAATTTGGTTTGGTAAAGTGGATCTACAACTTTATAAGAGCCCCGACAAACGAATCCCTAATTGTTCGGCGTTTGTCCATGTTTGGACCGACTGCTCACTCATGTCGTAACTATGGGAATAATTTTTTGATCAACTTTCGTTGAAAGGGAGTTCTCAACTGCTCAGAGGTGTACTATAAAACAAAAAAAATTAGCAATGGGAGACGTATTTTGTTGCATTCTCCTATAGCCTACATTGAAATACTTTCGTATTCGGGCACTTTGGGGGGTCGAGGGGGGGGGGGGGCAGAAGATTTGAATGAAACTTGATGGTGGTAAGAGAGAATGCTTCAGATGATCCATTTAGTAGTCCGAAGTCCGACCCAGATTCGGACTCAGTAGGGGACGTTGGAGAGGGGCACCGGAAACCGTGTGGCATGTGTAGGGACGAATGGATCTTTAGGGTTGAAACTTGGAAGGTAGAAAACTCATTTGCCCTCGGTGATCCGAGGCGACGGAAAAGCTCAGACTTTAGTGAAACTATATATCGTATTTCTAGGTCCGAACCGCATTTTTAGATTGCGGGGTATTTCGGTTTCTTGTCTACTTTTTAGGTATCACCTACTCGTATCAAGTGCCATATGAGCTCGTAGCTCTTGTTCATCTGGTATGCGCAGGAAATAGACGGGTATTATCTCAAAACTCACCTCTAGCTCCGTTCAGTTTTATCGAGGTGTCCATAGTTGCTGCATGGGACCAAAGACGGAGGTTCCATTAGATTATTTGTTCTTGGTTCTGCTCATTACCGTATGGATCCTTATTTTATCATCACTCTGTTGATAATCAAATCAACGGGAGGCTTTCAAAAACTATTACGCTTGGAGCGCTGAACTGGATAAGGCGAATAAAATTCGACCTGTCGACCTGTCAAGAGACATGTCCGAGTTTTCAGTCTTGGCGGACAGAACAAGCAAATATTACTTAGGAAGGGTCTCAGCACTTGACAAACTTCTAAAGAGAGCACCCCGTCCCAAAGTTGACATTTATGTCAAGGGGTGAATGCTGAATCTGACAGTTTATTGAAGTAAGGTCTGGATTACCAGATTGCAAAAGTTGTGACTGGCGGGAAAATGGCTCGCTTAGCGTTCTTGTGCTAAAATCTTGATGGAAGCCAGTTTTAGGTCCATTGTTGGCCTAAGTGGTCGATGCATGAGGGTTGTAAGGGAATCTTGGCATCCTTGGGGAGGTACTTGGAATGATAAGTTTCGCAGAACTTGTCTTGGTCAGGCTTAGCAATTTCTCAGTCCGTGCTGGGGTAAAGTTGACACAGATGTTGCTATTGTTCTTTGTGCGGGAATGAGGTGATCGTGGTGGTTTTACTCTTTTAGAAAAGAACGTACTTCAGCGGTCGAGCTGGTCTTTCTATTGAGATCTTGTGTGTTTACTTTTTACTATGGCCGTCGGGTTGCTTAAAAATAAACCGGTAAATATATGTTTTTCGCCAAGAGGAAGTTTTTAGGAAATTTCGGGGATTCTTCGCGTGTTTAGTGTTTTATATCTTAAAGTTTAACTGAAAAGCCAATTTATTTGTGGATCAATGAACTGAATGCGCTGCATTATTTGTATTGTCTTTAAAGGATTTTTTTTATTGTTCACTATTTGCTATAGTATAACGTTTAGCGTATCTAAGTCCGTCCTCACAACGCAAAATTCTACTATGACGCGAAAAATTTGAATCTCAATACAAACGCGGTTTTTCCGTGGCCAGTGGTGAGCTAGGTGATCACTGCTCACTGCGTTAACATTTATTTTGCGCAAATCGCTTTTGTCAAGCATGAACACAGGTACAAGCGCACAGAGGTGCCACAAATCTGAGAGGAAAATTCCACTATATCGACATCGATTATTCGTGAAAAGCGGAGCAAGGAAGTAACACATTTTCATCGGGTCTGCAAGCCGCTTTAAGTGAATAAGTGATGGGAAACTATCTAGATTTTCCTACCTCAGCCCTATCTAGTTAAACTTTAAATTTTGCCCTCGGGTTGGTTATGGTTAGCCAACAAACTTCCACTTACTATGACCCCTTTTTGTGAATTCTTTTGATCGAGTTAATAGATATTTATTTGTGCGGAGGTGGTGTTACCTAGGCGTTATGTTTCTCATCTCTGGCACCTCAGACTAAATAAACAGTCATTCAGCCCAAGCTAATTGCGAATCATAATTGATAGTGCTAAACGGACATGTCCGCTGAATTGTATTAGAGCGTTATTTCAGTCTTTCTTGGCAATTGTCCTCTTCAGGCTCAAGTCGCTCAAGCTGGAAATTTGAAGTTGTGGAAAAACAACTTCCAGGATTCAGCAACTTTACTAAAAAAAAAAAAAAAAAAAAAAAAAAAAAAATTCATTCCGGCTTGATTGACCGGTTCAAGTCGGTCGATAGTCGGTAGTAGATTAAGTATCTGATTTCTGTGAATTTCTTGGTAAGAATTGCTTGGAATATCGAAATATCATTCAGATGACTTATCCGTTTAGCACTGTAAACTCGTAGTGAATTCGGAGAGGGGGGGGGGTCATTCGATTGGTCGTTCCACCACTTTACAGTCTCCTCGGGCACTTACATTACGGATATTTTGGAAATGAGCACCCGCTCAAGGGCCTCAAGTAAGTTTTCGACATTCGGACCGTTTTCTGCTCACTTAACGTAACGTAAATGTAAAGCGTTTGATTTTTCCGCCCGATTCTGGGGAGGGCGTCGGGGCTAAATCCGCTTTTAATGAAGGTGTTGGGAAAGGAGAGAACCCCTGTCGGGTTTTGTATCGATTCGCCTTATGGTGGATTGTGACAAAGGTGTAAAATATGGCGCAGCGAAACCGAAGACGAGTTTCCGTCGAGATCCCAGTACGATAATGAGCGAGGGGTTTCTAACTTTCCGTGTGTTAAGTTCAGCTGCAGTCAGGTCCGGATCCAGGAATTTATATCGGGGATGGCGGGGTCATGCCCGCGGGTCGCACCAGCAAGTACAAAAAAAAACATAGATCAAGGTTAAAGCCCATACAAACGATTCTTTTTGTATATTTTTTTTTTTTTGGGGGGGGGGTCAAAACCCATAATCTCCCCTCCCCCCTGGATACGACCCTGGCTGCAGTATGTCGTTTTTCTGTAGACGCGGTCTCACTTGAAGTTTCCCGGGATTCCGTTCATTAGCCATTGATGCTTTTGTTGAAAGTTAAATTCTCCGCGTCGGAATTAACTTTGTCTCGTCCGGCCAGCAGTGCATGTTCGAATCTTCAATACTAGAGCCCAAGGTGAAAATCCCATAGCAAAGTCCAAATAATTCAGTGTATTCAGATCCAAAGTATAAATTCGGATAATAAATACTCCTTGAGCCCAAAGCTGACTGGGAAACATATATTCGAATAATGCGTACGACGAAAGACGTCAGCTACTATGCTTTGGCAGCACCTGCACTTGCTGTACACTAAAATCGAGAGTGCCAAAGCATAGTAGCTTTTATGAATTATTCGAAGATGAATTCGGTTAAACTTTAAGCCGCCCCCACAGAGTCGGGTATGACATTCCGATAAAGAAATTCCAGTAGCTCAAGTGTTCTTAGTATTTACAGGAACATACCATATTCCGGGTCCACCAGGATACTAAAAACCAGTAAGTTTGCTATTAAGCTCCGAGTGTATAACTCCTCGGGAGTGTGATGAATTTTAGTGTTTGATATCGGATAATGTTTCCCATAGCCAGTTGGTAACCTGCTAGGCCCAGGTTGGGTTTATTAAAACCGTTTTCATTAATATGTGGGACGACTTCGTATCTGCGAAACCATCTGTGCCCCATCGCAGAGATACGGGATCCCAAATATGCGTATTTTGGAATAGGGAGAAGAGAGGTTAGACCACCTGGCGATAGGGTACGATGAAAGGTGTGCTTATGCCACCGACAAAGGGAACACTAACTGAGATTGTTTATTATCAAAGACTGAGGTGCCTCTGATCACCTTGGTTCGGACACGCGAGTCGATCCTTATTGGAAAGATACCACTCTCCCTAACAAGCTTCCTTCTCCATAAGAGAAAATTTCTCAGAGGGATTTTTCACTCTTGGTTTTAGTGAAAAGCAAGTGGCCAGTGCCCCTCCGGTGCAGGTACCGGTTGCCACGTTTTAGGACATCAAAATAAGAATGTTTAGAAGCAGGCCCGTATCCAGGAATCTTTTTTTTTTGGGGGGGGGGGGGGGTTGCCTGCGGGTCGGACAAAAAGTACAAAAAAGGCATAAATCAGAGGGAAAAGCCTATAAAAATAATCATTTTTGCATGTTTCGGGGGGGGGTCAACCAGCTATCCCCCTCTTGGATACTGCCTTGTTTAGAAGCGTTTGAAAGATGATTTGTCTAATTTATGACCGGTGCTGGTGCCAGAAAAGAGTGTACAGCCAGTTGCGGAGAGTGGGTAACCTTTCGTTATGTAGGGGTTTTTGAACCCCCAACCCCCTTTCCCAACCTTTTCCATACCGTGTACCCCTAATCAAGGTTCGAAAAGATTGCGTATCACCCTTTTTCAGAACGTGAAAAAGACGGTAGTCATTATCATAAATGATATGGCATACATTTATGAAAATGTATACAAAATCAATAACGCAATCACTAGAGGCTGCTTTGTAGTAAAGGTTTGGTCAAATTTCGGGTCGACGACATTAGCGGCATACTTTTACTGGCAGCCTGTCTCTGTGTTTGGTTTGATGTTCTACGTGCTTTCATCAAGCTGTATCGCAAACTTTTTGGTTAACGTAATTCGCAACCTGAACGACTATACCTTTGATTCTTCTTGAAACAATATTGTCTGTCACAGGAACAGCTTTTACGGCAGTAGGCTAGCTGTTTTTGAATCAACATTATTTCATTGACTTTCACTAGGGCTTGTAATTGAGGCGTCACGTACGGGCCAGACGATTAAAAAGAATAGAGTTGGCGCGAAAAACAGTTGGTATAAATGACCTGCCGGTCAGTAAAAAATACCTTGTCCCTTAAGATACATTTTGGCTGTTGATGCCTCTGCTGGTAATATTAGGCTATCTCTTTCGGCTATCTCTTTCGGCAATTAAAAATGAATGAGACGAGATTTTGAAGTTACAAACTAAATCAGTTTTGGTTCCGTCGCGCTCCCCCGAGCGATTGCTCACTCTAAACAAGACCTAAGGTTTCGATGGGATCCCAAAAATCTAGTATTTAATCCAGACAACTGGGTCTTGTCTTCGCCAGATCCAGTATTCGCCAGGCTAATGATCTGAAAAAAAACAAGTTCAGATATGCCTCTATCAGCCATATCTATTTTGATGATACTGTCGAAGCTTCCTGCTTTACTTCTGCCAAATTTCCGGTTTCGGCCGAATTCCGAGCGAACTACTTGTCCAGCAAAAAAAGAAAACTCAGAAATGAATTCAGCGTATCTCCTTATCCCTATAAAGAACATCTAATCAACTTCAAATAAAACTTTAACTTACAAACAAATTTCCGGTTTCAACCGGATTCCGGACGAATTATACGTCCCGGTGAAGAATGATTGTCATATACAGACTCAGCGTCTCCTTAGCCCTAAATCTGTCCTCTAATCAACTTCAAATAAAACTTTTGCTTTTAACGAGTTTTCCGGTTTTGGCCGGATTCCCGGCGAACTATTAGTCCGGGTAGAAAATGCTTTTCATATAAGTGTTCAGCATGCCTTCTTACTCCTAAGTCTGTCATCTAATCAACTTCAAATAAAAAAAACTTTCCAGTTTTTGCCGGATTCCGGACGAACGACTTGTCCGGCGAGAAAATGGTTTTCATCATGGTATTCAGCATGTCTTCTTACCCCTAAATCAAACATCTAATAAACTTCATACACCCCAAAGATCATCCAGACGCGGAGAATTTGAATTTGAAAAGGATTAAAGACGCTATCCCCGAGGAGCTGCAGTAAGTAGGAAAATCATGTGAAGATAGCCTTGCAAGGAATCTGCCATTTTAAGTTTATTTTTCGGCAATTCCATCTAGAAAGTAGACTTTTTAGAACCGATCAGGCCCGTATCCAGGAATTTTTTCGGGGGGAGGGGGTTTGCCTGCGGGTCGGACAAAAAAGTACAAAGAAGACATAGATTAGAGGGAAAAGCCTGTAAAAATGACTATTTTTGTGTGTTTCGGGGGGGGGGGGGGGGGTCAAACCCCTAATCCCCCCCCTGGATACGGCCTTGGACCCGATTATTCCCTCTTTTTTTTTTAATGTGTATTTTTTTATCTTGGGCATTTACTACATTATTGAAAGCTTATTGTATTTTTTTCCTTTTCTTTGTCTATACTGCACTATTTTTCTCTTCTTAAGTTTGTAAATAAAATTTCATCATCATATTTCAAGCATAGAGGGACAGGTGCACAGATATACCAAACATCCAAAAGATGTCTGTGGATAGCGGTCAAACGGTGTAGGTTTTTTTTTTCGTTTTTTCAGGCCTATTTAAGGGAATGTGAAGTAACTAGACTGTCGGACCTCTGCCCCGTTCGGTTAAACCTTAAAGGACCTGTCTGATCTATAATCCTAATGCAACCTACTTCCATAATCACTCCATTTATTTCTAAACCCGGAGACCCAAATTTCGTACGGTACATTCTAACCCCTCTAACAAAACACGCTGATTTTCTCACTTGCCGTCTTTTGCTACCTTCGACTTGTATCACGCTGTCGACGGTTGTCTGCAAAAAGTTTTTCCATCAGAAAAGCCGGTTATGTAAAATGTTTCCCTGTTTTCGCTACAAGTCAACGGGTCTCGGAAAAGGCTTAAAATAGCCCAGACCGTGGGTTATTTGTTGGAAGCACAGCCGAGTTTTAAAGTATTCAAATACTTTAAGTTGAAGAGCGAGAGGTCCTTTAACAACAAAATAATAACAGAATGTTCTATGAGCAGGTTGTTCTAATGTGAATGTTCTGTGCCATCTATGTTTTATGCTCTTTATTTTTCTGCGACTTATTGTTCCAGTGGCCAACTACAGCCTCAGCTTCTAATCTGAGCCTAGCAACGTCTCTAAATCCTATATCCCCATAGAAACTCGTTTGTTTGAAGAAGAAGTAAAAGTAATCTCTTCTCGGAAATACTTTCTCCTAGTTTCGTTTCTTGCTGGCAACTATCCAGACCCTTCAACTTGGCTAACTTCAAGATGATGTCTTAACCGAGGTCGTCCGAAAGTCTTAGCTCAGGTCGTCCGGAGGGCTTAGCGACTTAGCTGGTGACGTCGGTGTCGGCGTCTTTAACTTTGAAGGAGTGACGAACCTGCCACCGGATTCCGGTGGATCACTAGTAGTTTCAGTTGGAGACAATTTATAGCAGAAGTCACTGCAAATACAGTTTTTATCTCAAATTCTAACATACGTGACTCATTTGGGTCTCTGCTGAGGCCGAGGCTCGGTCCCTTTGGTTTTGATGAGAAAACGGTAATATGTACAGCCCGGTATTTCTTACTATCAAGTTCCTCAGAGGCTGGGAACGGGAGCCTGATCCGTCTTGAAAAGGGCCGAACGCGGTAAAGGCAAACATCAGAAGAGTGCCCTTACGGTGGATGAAACATTAACCTAGGTTCACACTGAGGCGATATCGGCCATCGCCGAGATTTCCGTCGCCGAAATTGGCGATTTCTGTTGCTTCGTCAGGCGGTTTTCAGTGTTAGGAAAATTCAACTTCAGTCGGGCGACAGTACGATTTTATGCACGAAACAGCAACATTTCGCGTTAAATACTGTTGCCGACGAAAATTCAGTGTGAACATCCAGGCGATACAAATCTTCTATCGCTGCGATTGAAGAATCTCGTTCATCGCCGCCATTCGCTGTGTGTGAACCTAGGGTTACATACGAAGTTAGTAATCTGGAAATGATAATGATTGAAGCTATTAGAGACGTAGAGTTAATCGGTACTAATGGATTAAGTTGTAGTGGTATTTGTTCTTATTGTAATCGGCAGTTGAGTGAGCCATATTAACTACTGAAGTCAAACGGGAGCCTGATCTGTGTCGAAAAGAGCCAAACACGGTAGATGCAAACATCCGATTAGTGCCCTTGCAGTGTTCGAAATGATAATGGTTGAAACGATTAGGGACTTTTAATGAGTAATAATCGATTAAATTAAAAGTATAATGAGCTATATCAACTACTCAAATTCACGTATCAAATTACTATAATATGATTCTTTTTTATCCTATTCTGGTAAACAAGGTTCCAACTGGAGAGGCGAAGTGGAATAACATAAACTCCGTGAATTTTTTTTTTACCTAGCCTATTACAAAAGAAAAGCGATTTGATTATTGCTTAATCATGTGATTATTGCTTCATCTTAAAATTTTGGATCACATCAAAAACGTTGGCCTCTTACGCTTCATAAAGTTGACCATGATTTCATATAGGCTGATTCGGACCGCCGCATCTTCTCATCCAGTACGTAGCCCCTCCTTTAGGACATTGGAAATCAAGATCCCTAGTGAAGCTTTGCGGCTTGATCCTTAGGCTTATTATTCTCCTGAGCCCTAAATCCAATGAGAATCCCCTCGGTCAGAATCCAACGGGAAGTAAGGAATCGAATAAACTCTGTATCACAATGCTCCTTATATATCGGTTTGACAGCCGGAAAAAATCCGGGCTGACCCGTACAAAAGGCCGCCTAAATCAGCCAAGGAGGAATGGAAGACAGTAAGAACAAGCAGTGAATTATGGCGCTGTATTGTGCCCCTTTGGATCTGCCAAGAACCTTCAAGGAATGGGCGAAATCCCTCCGGGTTTGTGTCGGAATTACAGCATGGTAACACCGCAACGCGTGAGCATAAGGGACTGTAAAGAGAACTGATTAGATCTCACTAGCGAGGGTTAAGAAAAAATTAAGCGTTTGTTTTTAATATCCGGTAAGCTAAATTATCTTTGGACTGACCGGCGAACAGTGAATTCTTTCAGTGTTTAGTCAACTTTAATTGCCCTTGTGGAAAGGAGGGAGTGTCGAAATTAAGATTATTTACACTATGCATTTGATAATGATAAGAATTATTATTGCAAAAGCCAACAGGCCAAATCAACAAAAAATACACTGAAGAAACAAACAAACAGCTATCACATATCCAATAGCATAAAACAAGCTCCCAATGCTTCGCTGCTAGCCGGATAGACCTCGCTAAATTTTTAATCACCCCGAAATAACTATTCTCCGTTAACTTAATTAGTAGGTATATATTATTCGTGTTTACTTTGTGTTTGTATGGCTTTGGCTGAATTGAATAAATAAATAGTGCAGACAAACGCTCGGCCTGGTACCACACGGAATTCGTGACCGCATTGGTCACGAGAGGGAGTAAAGGGAGCTTGAAATAGGACTCCAACAAACCCTGCTGAACCAAAAATTGTAGAAGGAGCCAAAACTTTGATTTGAAGATGAGCAACTCCTGGCAACGACTGGTGGCGTTTCCGGCGGATTATTTGTATGCAGCGCTTGTCACGGAAACTTACGTGTGTGTCCCACAAGTTGAAACTTGTGTTTGTTTGGCGATAATTTCAACACCAAAAATAAAAGTAAAATTCATATAAAATCGCAGGGATCAGGCTTATAGACTCGTTATCATTCTAAAGAAGGATCCTCACTTGAGGTATAATCTACCACTAAATTTCAGTTTCACTCAACGAGCCATACAATCGAAAATTATCTCGGCTAGTTTGTCAAATTCTAGCCACAGTGCGAGCCACAAAAACAAGTTGCTCGGGGAAACAGTCTTGTGCGCCGCACAAACGCCCCAAAAATGGCCTAACACGGAAAATGAAAATAGACTTCCGCAATGGCGGATAAAAATTAGATTAATTGAATTTTATGTATAACCCTTCTAGGTTACCGACCTTAAGCAACCTAAAATCCGTCACGCTGCTTACCGTTGACTTCCTCCAGCATTGACTCTACCTTCAGAAGCTTTCAGGTATAATCATACGGACGTAGCATTGGACCACTGGCAGCTTGACCAAGTGCACGAACGAAATGTCTTCTTACAGCAGAAAAATGAAAAAAGAAAGAAACAACACAATAACAACAACTGAAACCATTAAAATAAAGTAAACCAAAGCATGAGCGTGTTCCACCTACTTACCGTAGTTGCTACGCATGACGTCACGAATTTTGGCTTCTTGGCGTCAGAACTGGAACAAATTTTTCCATTTTCGACAAATATCCTGCACGGGGTCGGGCCAATCGTAGTTACCACGCTTACGATGCTCCCGAGCGTGGTAAGCAAATAGTTACTATTACACCGTCAGAAGTTTATGTTGTGCATAACTGTTCTAAATCACAAGAGATTACATCCCAAGTGTTGTCTGTTGAAACTGCGTATCCTCGTGTCATCTGTTATGGAACTTCTGATAGTGTAGTTACTATTTCGAGAAGGTTGGAACAGCCAGCGTAGTAACTTTTCACGAGGTTGGAACGGAAATAGTAACTAATAGTAATAGTTAATATTGTTAGAAGGGTGGAACACGATCCTTGATGCTCCGTGGAAACGATACCGGAAGCCCGAAATCGCGTAATGAAAGTGGAGTGAACGATTAGAGACGTATGGAAGTGGCAATAATGGTAAGACTTCAGGCATAGGCCGTTGAGTTGTGGACAAAATATGTCTTCCCATCGTTTCAGCATCTGTTTTCCACAACCCATTCTAGCGGAACTTCCAAGATCATATTAATTCTTCCCGAATCTTGGTTCGCAATTTAAGAGCGAACAGATGGTCGGACTGGGGAAATGGCAAGGCTACAAGACTGGTGAAGAATATTGAAAATACAGTGAGGGAAATGCGGAATGAAACACTTAGTATTTGAAAATGGCTGCAATTTTTGTTAGAACTGCCTTCGAAATGACGCTATAAATATTTAGTAACACAGAACAAAAGAGAGGGAAATATGGAATGGATTTACCTCGGGATTAAAAGGGAAACTAGCATTTGAAAATGGGCTGAAATTTTTTGAAACTGGCTTTGAAATAACGCTGTAAATCTTTTTGCTGATTGTGTAATGTGTTTACTTGCTAACAAAGTATGTACCTGACGAAAAAATATCGAATTTGGCAGTTTGCTATGATAAGCCATATTTTTGAAGTTTTATTCTGTTCTATTCTATTCAGTAAAACAAATAAAAGGAGAAACTTGATTTTGGCAATAAATATTCACGAAGAGCGTAATAAAAGTATAGTAGACATGTTAGAATGTAGTCTAGTGATGGTAGACCGGACTTTCCTTCCTGTGGAAGAAAAGGATTTAGTAGCTATTCGAATTTCGTATTTCCTGATTTGAAAATTCTAATGATACAACCAAGAAACATGATCAACTGCAAAGAAAATTGCGGTTTGCAAATTTGTCTTGGCACCGCGGTTTTGTCCGTTTGTTTGGAGTGTAAACGTTTAAAGAAACACCAGTCTAGCGTCTAGAGATGTCGCCCTGCCCTTCATATAACCAAATAATATTAACGAATTCAGTTTTTTTTTCCTGAATTTCATACCCATTAAGTGTATCAAGCACAAATACCTGGAACTTGGTTTTCTTTTCTCTGGATCTTACAGGTATCCCCTCTTCTTCCTTTTTTTCTGATTTACTCCACTATTTCTACTTTGAAGAAGTGGGAAATAAAAATATTCATTTATTCAGAGCCTATCCTGCAAGTCAGCCCCAACCTTAACAACATGGTTTCCGTTAGGAGGAGCCGAGAAAGTTATGCCATCTAGAAGGATGGTCTGCCAATCTTAACTTCTAATCCCCACAGCGAAAGTTTCGTCAGTCGGATGGATTGGTTGGTCCCCAAATAACAAGTTGGAAAACAGGAAGTGGCAGAACTGCAACAGATCGAGATGGAACATGACACCGCGAAGCAGACACCTAATTAACGCCTGTTAGGCGCACTAGTGATCAACCAAACGGTCGCCATGCATCTAAAAGATCTTGTTCTGTCATTTCCGGATACCGTAATTATTTTTGGTCCACTAGTAATATCGTTATCTTGAACCCATCTAGTATTATCGTTTCTTCAGCCCATTTAGTATACTCTATGGCCAAGTCCAAAACACGCCAGTGATCCTGAGGAAGAAGGAGTAAGCGTCTCCGTAACGACTCAAACTCACGACTCAAATCCTGTGTCAAACAAATCACGCCGATCTTTGGCAGCAACTGTGACACCACTTCTACTTTTCGTCCGCTAGGTACCCGGAGATTTTGCATTGGCAAGGAGAGATGGTCATCAAGGGTATTTTCGTTACTTTGTGTCTGTCTAGTATTTTGTTAAAGGACTCCCCGCTGCCTTTTCTATTATCATTAACTTCCGTTATGGAATTCAGACTCGTTTTTTTGTCCGTCGACATTATGTCTCCGCCTTTGACCGCCTTTGATTATATGGTAATTTTGGATAGAAGTTTAAATTCAAACCTTGAAGCAGAACTTTTCGCTATTCACCGTTGTTTTGTTTTGCACCCATTTATTTTTAGCGCTTTTCGGATTTTCGAATTTGTCACTTAAGCAGCGCGGATTACCCGCTGAGGAGTGACCCGCAAGAGAAAATACAACAAACGCTGAGATTTCTATAACAGGATCACAATTATCGCGTTGTATCTAAAAAAAGAAAATGGTAGAAAAGTAAAACCGGGACTACAGGTATAATAGACCAGCAGATGCGCTCTTCCTCAACGATGTCGAATTCCGCAAGAGCTATCTATCGCAATCCATAAAGATATAATTTTTTTTGATCATTTTGTGGCTTTTGTGTCATCTGCAGATTTACCCAAATATTCTTTGTCAACGAGCATCACCCGGGTCCTGATGTTCAGTCGCCCACTCATATCGGACACTACTTCCCCGAATGCCCTATGTTCTCTTTTCTTAATGCTATGGATTGTGCTACGGACATGTTGCTTTTCCGGGCAGGTTCCTCGGCTCAGCACTACCACCACGGAACTACTAACCAGTGTAGTTGATTAAAAAGAATGGGAGAACGTACTTCTCCATATGGCTTATAGGTTTATTCTTAAATAGTCCTTCAGTCTAAGCAGACATATGAAACAATGGCCAAAATAGTCAGTGGTATTTCGCCCCTCCTTGGCCCTCGTGAACTTGCAACCGACTAGTTACTCTCTCACATAATGACGGTATAGTAAGAGCACAGTTCACATCCAGTCTCCACGGAAGCTGCGCACAGGTTCCCAACGATTGAGTAACTCCCCGGGATGGCCGTATGTTTTTTTGTTTCTATCGCGACTCATGGCTCGGAACTACCACCACTTGATCCGAGTCTCTGACCCCTCGCTGGCGCCTTTCACCTTCAATGCGCGGAATGCACCAGTTTCTTGTTTTTCTTGCTCCGCGAATTTACTACGCAGCATCTTTACAGGATTAGAGCCTGGGAATGAAATTGCCGGAAAACGTGCAGAAAGTCGGATTCTTGTTAACTGGGACCAATGCCAAAGTACGACCTAAAGTACAAAAGACGTCACGTGTTAGGGGATTTACAGGACGTTCATAATCATGCCTTCGAGCGCAGTAGCTAAAACTTGGAAATATTTTGCATTTCAGAGAAAAAGAATATAAATTGAATCACATTTAGAAAATAGCGTGGCCTTCCGCTAAATGTGGAAGTACTAAGAAAGGCGTCGCAGGCAACATTTTACGAAAGTATATGCGTTCAGAGCAGAGCAAAATAACACTAGAGAGTAGCGCCAAGACTTGGAAAAATTGACCCACTCAAATAGCAGCGATGCTAGCACTACTAGCGATAGAGAACGTCCCACTTAAACTCATTCAGTCGTTCACCAACGCTTGCTCCGATAACCTTTATTGGCTTTAACAAATTATTATTATTATTTTGAACATTGCAAAGAAATGATACAGCCTTCGTTGTTTCCTTGGTGTGTGCAGACCGCACTTTGCTTTACTAGAAATTGCTAAACCCGCAAGTTTGTCTCGCTTTAAATGCCGCAAGCGTAGTTGGTGGCGATATAAGTATAGCCCGTTCGCTAAGCATGGAAAGCACAGGTCTTGGCGCTCCGCCGAAAACATGCTAAAAGCAAAAGTTGTATCTGAAGTTGATTAGATGACAAGTTTAGGGGTAAGAAGAGACCCTGAGTCTGTATACGACAATCATTTTTATTTTACCCGGACATATAAATTATATGAAGTATTAGGACATATGATATATGAAGTTAATTAAATTTTCGATTCCAGGGTAAGAAGACATGCTGAACATGACGGTCAAAACCATTTTCTCGCCCGACAACTAGTACCGCCTGGAATCCGGCAAAGTTGGTTAAAAGTAAAAGCTTTATTTGAAGTTGATTAAATGTTCGGTTTAGGGGTAAAAGGACATGCTGAACTCGATGGTGAACACCGTTTTCTCGCCGAACAACTAGTTCACCCGGAATCCGGCTAAAACCGGAAAATTTGTTAAAAGCAAAAGTTTGATTAGATGACAGATTAAGGGGTAAGAAGAGAGGCTGAGTCTGTATATGACAACCGTTCTTTACCCGGATTTATAATTAGTCCGGAATCCTGTTGTAACTGGAATTTTTTTTTAAGTCAAAGTTTTATTTAAAGCTAATTAGATGTTCTTTATAGGGATACGGAGATACGCTGGATTAGTTTCTGAATTTTTGTTCTGATTTTCTGAAAATCAGATATTAGATTTTTGGGATCCCATCGACACCTTTGGTCTTGTTTGTTGAGTCTCGTAGTTTTCGGGTTTTGGCTTAACTTTCCACGCGAGATCCGAAACCGTGCCAGAGGGATAATGGGATCAGCCTGCAGGCCCGTATCCATGAATTTATTTCGGGGGGAGGGGGGTTGCCTGCGGGTCGGACAAAAAGTACAAAGATGACATACATCAGAGTGAAAAGCCTGTAAAAATTATGAATTTTGTGTGTTTCGGGGGGCTTTCAAACTTTCAACCCCCTACCCCCCCCCCCCCTGGATACGGCCTTGTCAGCCTGATTGGAGCTTGACACTTGAGCCCAAGCAGTCCGTCCCTAGTCTGCTTGAATACATACAGTTGGAGTAAATTCACAGCTATTTATGTATTTCTCGTGTCTGCCTCGTGCTGCGTAATAATTCATGATTCGGTGAGCGATGGGGTCGATCCATCAAGAAGTGAATCTGCGAACGGAGGTTAGTCGCGCTCGTGTGGAACTGCATTGACCATCCCTGTCCTCAGGTCGAGCCCAGTGGATTTGCATTTATGTGTTTCAGCAGAAAGCTAGGCTCCAGTACCGAAAGCTTTAGGCTTCTTTTTAAGCCTCGGAGCAGGGAACCCGAAACTCGCGGCCTCATCAGGAAAATTGTATAGCAGACGGTTGGGAAGCGTCAGATCTCTTCCAGTCATCAGTGCGTGGATTTACCTCTGTTTGCACTTGAGTTGGCTATATAAATACTTACGAAGATTTTGCCAAAGCCTAATCTTGTCACTAAACTGGAATTGGAAACCCCCTTTTTTTTTTTTTTTTTGGCAATAGTGAAATTGAATCACGTATACACAATACCAATCCGGTTAGAAAGAATCAATATTGAGAACCTGGGACACAGGCGACTGACCCACCTCAAAACTCAGAAGCATAAATAATAAGTTAATGAACAGAAAAGAGAAGCTTTCGCTTTGTAAATTGAAAGGTAGCGCAAGACTCGTCGATAGAAATCTGTTAATAAAACCTTACTCCGGCATCATTTATGTTTATTTTCAAGCGGCTGATAAGTGATAACCCGAAAAATATCAAGGAGTGCAAGACCCCAATCTACAAGACCGGATTGTTGGGATAGATAGTCCTTCAGCCCAAGCTGACTGTGAATCATATTTGACGGTGCAAAACGGATAAGTCAGCTACATTTTATTAGAGTGATATTTCGGCCCTTCTTGGAAAGGGTTCTCTTCGGGCTCAAGCTGGAAAATGAACTTGTGGAAAAACAATGAAATATTCTTCCTTAAATGTATGATTTTATGAAATTCTTCTCTGAAAATTGGTTGGTGTTAAAGCTGGTGTTGCGATTCCATTCTGGACACGGCTGCTGTTTCTCATGTTCGATTGGGTCATCGAAAGGGTAGAGATTCTTCTGCATTTTGGTTTTGGAGTCAACTATCTCTTCTTCTTCTTTCCAGCTAAGATGGATACTTGTCGGAGGATTGTTGGGATCGTAAAGTCCAATATTTTTTTTTTTGTTGGATCCCATCGAAACCTTTGGTATTGTTCTGCTGAAGGAGCATGATTAAACACATATCTTAGATGATGGTGATTATCGGTGGGGGACTTACAGTAACTAAACCGAAACTGGAATATGGAGGCATTTGGTGGTGCTACACGGATAAAACAGCTAATGCAGGTACCGATATGAATATTCTTTGAGCCCAAGCTGACATTGAAACATTTATTCAAACAATGTTTACAACGGATACGTCAGCTATGATTCTTCATCAGCGATATTTCGGCCCTTCTTGGCAAGGGTCCTCGTCAGGCTGTCAATCCTGTTTTACAGGTTTGATTCCTTCCCCGAAGTTGAACCAGAGGATTGACAGCCTGACGAGGACCCTTGCCAAGAAGGGCCGAAATATCGCCGATGAAGAATCATAGCTGACGTATCCGTTGTAAACATTGTTTGAACAAATACCGATATGTCGGCCCTTCTTGCAAGGGGTTTCGTCAGGCTGCAGCTAGAACAAAAGAATCTGCAATCCAGAATATGAAGAATAGCAGTAAGCTGCTTGTGGCGTTTTTTGCGTGTCGCGCTAGTGACATTTCTGGCTGTTCGCTAGGCACCGTGCGATTCTTCGTCGACACTAAGGTTGCGTTCCCCAAACTTAACAATTGTTAACAATCATTAACTTTACTTCGGGGCGGAGCTAACTGCAGCTTTAACGATCGTTAACTTTTCCAAGTTCAACAATTGTTAACTATTTTGCAACGATGCTCACCGACCATCGTTACAAAATAGTTAAAATCGTTAAGCTCTGGAACGGAAAGTGTAGGTGGGCGGAGCTTAAATTTTGAAATCAGAAACGTGGAACGCGAAAAGTTGACAACTGTTAACAATTTGTTAACGATCGTTAAGTTCCGGAACGCAACCCAAGGGTTAGTAAACAAGAGTACTGCTCGAGGAAATCGAATCCGTCGTTTTTGATAGACTTGATATTGCTACGAGTTTGTCTGCTTTGGATTTGCATTAGGGTTGAAGCCAGGACTGATATGATGAGGGTCTTCCTTTGCATTATGAAAGAATGTCGCCGGCTGGATAGGGCAGGACTGTCGATCCAGCGTGATTGATGGACCACCGGTGACGCAGTTCTCGGAAGGCTTTTTCGACCGAAAACCCCAATCCACTTCGCTGACTGCCAACCCTAGTTGATTTATTTGGAAAGGCAGTCCTTGCTCAGCGGGTAGTGTGGTGAAGAGGGAAGCAGTTTGGGTCGGACCCGGGGACCGACAGGCTTGGACATGTTCTTTTTTGTTTGAGCCGCGGATTGGCTATTCTGGTTGGATAATGCCGGAAGTTGGGCTCCGTAAGGAGCGAAAAAGGTTTGTTCAAATTGAGGCGTTTTTCCGCTTTAATCCTAGATAACTGATAATTGACTGATACATAAGAGAGACAGCAAATCGGCTTTCTCAGATTAAAAACGGCAATCTGACGATCTCCCTCCGTTGCAAGATTCCCGAATCAGTTCAGTTCAGTTCAATGGGTTTATTGACAAATAAGAGGATAAATCACACATAATCAAAACAATCAGTCCATTCATGGACGCCGAGAACCACTATCTGTACATTTTAACATAATACTCAGAGTGGTCACTGCTCCTACTCTTAGCACAACCTTACCTCGCAATTTACAAACTAACTAACCAATCTCCTTTTTACCTTCCTGCACCTTACCCCAGTGGGTACCACCCATTATAAAAAAAAACGACGATCCAAGCACGAATCTGGATGGTCAGAGAAAATAATTTTTTTTAAATCTGGATTATCGGAGAAAACGCATTTCGAAGAATCCGGATGTGAATCGTCAATCAGGATTGTCACGAAAAAACGACTTTGGTGTAATAAGCTGCATAAGGATGTTTCGCGTTATCGTTTTGTATTGACTAGCTACAGCAGCCCAAGCAGGCGGCGATTTGGTTAGATTGGCATAAGAGACAATGAGATCGATTTTTTTTCTTCATCACACTCAATACGTTTTGCTCGCAGTATACGCTGACAAAATAACCAACCGTTTTGTGACAATCCTGATTGACGTTTCACATCCTGATTCTTCGAAATGCGTTTTCTTCGATAGTCCAGATTTAAAAATAATTATTTTCTCTGACCATCCAGATTCGTGCTTGGATCTGTGCAGCTTATGACACATTTGGAAAATGCTTAACGTGTCTCATCGAGGTGGTTGGACAGAATAGTTTGCTTGACCCTGTCATGAATTATCAAATCCCCTGCTATATTCCCAGTTCAGAACACAGTAAGAGGTTGATATGAAATCGAGATTACTTTCAGTTGCGCGCGAGCCAATTAATTTATTTATTTCTGTCCCTCAGAACTGAGGAGAAATAGTGAAACAAAATTTTCTTAGTCAGTTTATACATTCAGCAACCCTGTACATTCAATGATAGACACAAATAATGCACAGTATTGACAAAACTAATACACAGAATTGGAAACAACTAACTTCGTCTTAAATTCTCGCTTCTGAAAAAATTGGTATTCCATAAGCAAGGCTATAGGTTGTGGTTTGGGAAGAATTCAGAGGCATTTTGTCCTGACTCTTGCTCGAATTAACATTCTTAAATAGGCTAAGTAGCAAATATTTCCTGGTCGTGCCCCGAAGATGTGGTAAATTGTTCCATTGCGACAAAAGAGACGTTGAGATGTTAAGCTTTCCTTGTGGGAGACAAAGTCGAACCAACAGACGTCCATTAGGAAACCGAAACGATGTGAGCCACATGCTTCCAAGTCATTTAGCCTGATCCTGTCTTCCCACTTCCGTCGTCACTTCGTTGTATTTTACGGCCTTAAAAAGTCACGCCTCACACAGATGTTGGCGGTGGAAATGATCTTTGTAACCCAACTCGTACGGGAGGATTGTGTGGTTGACAAACGCCTGCTCACAGTTGGTTGTAGTAGTTTTAATCCCCTTGTCCTTCTAGTTTTTTTTAAGTATTCATTGTGCTCAAACAAAAAATTAAAAATAAACAGAAGATCAACATCTATAGAAATGATTCACCCCGAATTTCCGTCTCGACTACGGTTGCGTTCCAGAACTTAACGACTATTAACTAATTTTTAACAGTTGTTAATTTTTACGTGCCATGTTTCTGATTTAAGTTTAAGCTCCGCGCACATACGATTTCCGTTCCAGGACTTGGCGATTGTTAACTATTTTGTAACGATGGTTGGTGAGCATCGCGGGGAAAACTGAACAGTTGTAGATAAATTAACAATCGTTAAAGCTGCAGTACTCCTCCCCGAAATAAAGTTCACGATTGTTAACAGTTGTTAAGTTTCGGGAACGCAACCTAAGTTATACACTTCTAAGAAGCTCACCCTTGAAACTGCTTCCATTGTCACGCTCCGCCAATCAATTCATTCCTTCGGCTAAAGGTGCCTTCAAATCTTGGTCGATGGTGCTAAACGGTTGAGATTTCAGAAGTAAGTTCAGATCTATTCCAGCGATATTTCGTGCCTTACTTGGCAAGTGTTCCTCGTCAGGCTGTAGCTAGAAGGACGAACACGCACATATTGCTGTAATGAATCTCAGTTGACACATCCTTTTAACACCGTCGATCTTCTCGTCGCAGCGGCAGGCCTGTGGGCGATGTCGTCCTCGGCCAGTTCACGGCATCCATTAGCTCGTCCAGAACGACATAATTTAAACTGGTCATCAAGCTCTCATTAGCCGCTACGACCAAACACCTTCTAAACGCGCCTTTCAATTACCGCGCTGAGGTACGGGGCACGGTCGTTATCGTCTGAACCATGTGGTCATGCAATTATTTCTGGCTTTTCGAAAGGGTACCATTCCCCGGATTTTACGCGCTGGGACTGTCAGCCAGCCCCAGCTGTTTCGCTGTGGGATGCGCAATTTGCTTCCCTGAATGTGCGCCACTGAAGTAACTACCTTGACTGGTGAAAAATGGTCCACCTTGGCGGCCGCTGAGTGAGTGCAATTGCGCATGGTATGTCACTGACATGTCCAAATGGTCCGGTCATTAATCAAGATTAGCCCCCTTCTACCACCTTAGCGATAAGCCTGCCTTTCCTGTTTGGGGTCCAGCGAGGAAAGACTTCGCTGGAGTCGTACAGTAGAGGTATGCTTCTTTGGACATTTCTCTATGCTCGGTGATCAATGAGGTATCAGTTTTTGATCCCCCAAAGCCGCCAAGGTGTACAGACAAAATTGAGTGAGCTGTTCCTGGGATGAGATGTAGAATGGATCTTGATAAGGTAATCTTTTCAAGATTCATAAATGGCTCTTAGGTAGGCTACAGTCGTGACGTATCATCTTGGGTTTTTCCGCGTCCTTGCGACACAGAACAGGATTGTCCCCTACCTGGATCTGAGCAATGCTGGCTCTTTGACCGATAAGATTTTACTGCGCACTTAATGACTTTTTAGTGCTTTCGGTACGACCTTGAGAGGTTGCCCAGTTTGTCTTCTTTTTGTTATGTTGCAATTAAAGTAAATTTCTGTGACAGCGACAAGTAAGTGCTCGTGGGAACAAAGTTTGATATATCCCGTACATCTGTGCCACTGATTAAGCACCTGATCTGGAAGATATGGATTGGCCGAAATCAAGTTCGCTGACAGAGGGGAAATTACCAGACCCCCATCAAGGGTTTACCTGATCGTGAGCAAAGTCTGCCGTGCCTTGCTTCTGCTCGTCTTTCTGATTTGAGGTGCCATTTTGCGGTTCTTGTGGGAAGGATACCAGATCCGTTCGCAGAGGTAGGGCAAAGTAACGATGACATCGATGAAGTATTTACGTGATCTCGAAAAAATCAGGCATGAGATCTAGGCTGCATTTTTTTAGGTAATAAAATAGATTTATTCTAACGAAAAAAGTCAACACTTTAATGGGACTAAACAACTCTAAAACATCAGCAAAAATAAATGACTTTTGAAAAGGAAAGGAAGAGAGGAGTTCTAGGACGCCTAAACAACACAACAACAACAAAAAGGCGATTGACCAACCCCTGGCGTGGAAAAAGTGTGGCTGTCAATGTGCCTTCAAAGAGCATCCTATCGGTGTCCCTACCGTTCTTCGCCATCTCCTGGTAAAGGATGGTTACTTTAACCTCGACTTTAACTTATCTCTATGAGTCGTACAACCTGCCACACTGTTCAGAAAATCACCGGTTTCAGTGATGGTTGCATTCTTGGAATATATGTTATTGCTTTTTATGCATATTTTGTTTTTTACGACCTTCTGGACTACGGAGTGGAGATCCTTGCTGGATTGCCAAAAATTTCAACCCTATTCAGGTTGAGCATGTGGGCAGGTCACCAGTTTGCTTGTTCGGTTTGATATTTTTATTATCCGACAGAAGTACCCTATTTGGGCGCCTTGTTTTCGAGGGGTTTCCTGATTTTGCTTTTGGTGTACACCAATTGCCCGATGCGGGGAAGGCGTGTAAACCAATTGCCTAATCGCAAAAGAGTTATTAAAACTGAGTGGGAACTCGTAAGTTGCCTTTCCCCTCTCCTTCCTTGCTTGATGGCCCAAATCTAAGAGCCATAGCCAGGCCCGTATCCAGGAATTTACTTTTTTTTTGGGGGGGGGGGTGCCTTTCGGGGAGGGGGGGTTGCCTGTGGTTCGGACAAAAAAGTACAAAAAAGACACGGATCAGAGGGAAAAGCCTATACAAATTAATATTTGTGCATGTTCCGGGGGGGGGGACCCCCTACCCCCCCCTGGATACGGCCTTGACCATAGCCTATTTCGCTAATTGAGGTATCAATACTACGAACCGTAAGTCCTCTGATCCTAGTAAGTAAAGTGCAAATATGATGATACCGCTGTTTATTTCAGGTTTAGTAGCAGTGACCTTATGTCCATATAGGTCCCGTTTTTTGTCTTCAGAGGTCCCTGTTGCGGTTTAAAAAGTCCTGAAGTCCCTATTTCCAAGCCTCAAAAGTTGTGGCAGCCCTGTGATTTTCGCTCGGTCGCAGTTTATATCTCGGTTGTACTGGTGATGACGATTGAATTGTCCGATTTGGAAGTCGGAAACACGCCGGTGATCCTAGGGAAGTACAAGAAACGTCAGCCAAACAAAGCCTCAAAATTGACTCAAATCTTATGTAGACCAATCAACTCCTAAAATCGTTTTGTTGTGGTGACGTTTTTGGTTCTTTGCTAGGCACGCGGCGATTCTTTGACCTGAAGAGTTCGTCATCAAGAGTACTGGAACACTTTCCTTATAACAAACTATATATTAACACGGCCGTTATATAAAACGACCTCCGCGAGAGATGTATTACCTAAGGGGTACTCACTCCCAAAATGGCCAGAGGCTTGTACAGTGGTGCCCAAGAAGAGAGTAACCCTCGTGAAGCAACACTCTTGTATCACCCTAGAATGTTAGTTCACAGCCGATGTCTGGTTGATTTTTGGTTGGTCCGAGTGTATACCTTGGTGCTCCCGGTGACCAACCGCGCGCATCCTACTAATTAGTGTTGTGAGATATTTGGATTTTTCGGTACATCGATGTTCACTTTCGATAATCGATAAGAACTATAATTGTCCTAAATAGCATTGATCATCTTTTGTCAAAAACTTCGGATAATAAAAAAATTGGATAACAAAAAACCATTGCTCAACTTCGGGTTTATTAGAGTTTGTTATGTCAGACTGTTTACAGTAATTAGAAGATGCACTGATATCGTGTCCGATATCGCTATTTTCGTTTCGATATCGATATTGTGTCTGATATACCGTTAACTGATATCGAATATCGCCCAGCTAGCACTAATTGCTCCAAAGCTTGATATCCCTGGGGCTTTGTATAACATGGTTTGTTTAAAGGCTCCTGATCTCTTCAACGCTGAGATTTTTTCGTTGGAACGGGATCAAGAATGTCAGTAATTTGAGTAGCTAGTAACAGTTTTAGTTTTTGCTTTCCAAACGCCATGACACAGCGATCTCACACGACTATCCAAATTGCACGGTACCGCTTAAACCCACAGAGGTTACTACTTCTGAGAAAAAGAACAAAACCCTTCTGTCATCGATGCATTACTGACCCCCTAAAAATGTCAGCTTCCATATTAGGAACGGTTCGTTTCTTGGCTCCGGTAAAAAGGGTCCAGTGTTAGTGCCGTAACAACAGTATATCACCAAAAATCCATCAAAAGAATCTGGTGATTTTTTTCAGTATATTTAGGGTGAGGATGATCGAAATCGAGGATTTTGATGATAGCCTACAGACAGACAAAAAAATTACCAGGTTCGGTGCTTCTGTGTTTTGGAACCGGGGGGGGGGGGGGGGGGGGGTAATCTACCAACCCCCGTGGATACGGTCTTTCTGGATAGTATTTAGTTTGGTCTTCTGTTGATTCTTTGCTCCGAGATACCATGTGGTAGGCGTTGTATAGCCTCATAATTCACTCTAGTCCGTTGGTTGAAATTCGAGATTCTGCCTAAGTCCTTTCAGGCGTTCGAAGGGATGATTGTATACTCCATCGCGTCCCCTGGGCCTGAACCATCCGGTCGAAACGGCCGACTGTTTCCCATAAAATGTCAAGCACGACCATCTGGTATAGGCTCAGCTTTCCCCTTGTATCGATTGGGTAGCGATTGTGAGTTTTCCACCCGCAGGCCTTCGCTATCCAGGTCCTTTGAAATTAGATTCTGAAATAAGTACGATTTTTAGCGAAGATAAGGGTCGGGCGGCAGTGGGTCGGAGATCCTGCCAGAATTTGTGCATCTTCGTCAGTTTCTTCTTGGTTTCCTGTTTCTTCGTACCAAGGCCGTATCCTGGGGGGGGGGGGGGGGGGTAGGGGGTTGAATCCCCCCCCCCCCCGAAACATACAAAAATAATAATTTGTATAGGCTTTTCCCTCTGATCTATGTCTTTTTTGTACTTTTTTGTCCGACCCACAGGCAACCCCCCCCCCCCCGAAATAAATTTCTGGATACGGGCCTGCTTCGTACCCTTTTCTAAATAACTTTCTGACGAAGACTAAGATGCATACGTTTTTAAGACAGCAAATAATATTCAGAAAAACTACCTCTACTTTTAGACGTGCCGTTTTTTATTTTCTTTCTTTCGTCGTTAAAAACAGCACTTTTTTTCTAGCATTGCGTTGGATGTATGCAGTTGTTTGACCTGCACTGTTAAAAGTTTATCCAAATAAGGATGCAGTATTTGCTACTGGGATTAATCTTATCTCAATTGGGATAAAATTAATCCAAATAAGGGATAAACTTATCTCAATAAAGACAAGATTAATCCTAGTAGTAAATACTGCAAGATTTTTTTTTACAGTGTAGTTACTTGTGAAATGATTGATATATTTTTGTTTCCAATTTTATGGAACAAGTTTTGAAGAATCAGAACATACAAAAATTCATAATATTAAAAACTAATACGCATCACATCTTACGGGAAACTTGAGAGATTTGTTCAGCTTCAGTGATGAAAGTAGAGAAGATAACCCTGTCATCTGCCCTCGCCCTTGTGAATACGTAGGTTATGAACATCTACTTATGGGCCCTTGCTCCACTAGTGAAAACTCCATGCTATTTTATGTTTAGTATGTTTACTGTGTTAGTATGTTTACTGTTTTTATGTTTACATACCAACTCGATCGCTTTTCAATCGCACCATCGAACTTGATTTTTCATTAGATACTTGAATCGATAAACCTTTTTAGTGCCCAACACCTTATCGTGTTTTACGCAAAATTCGTATGGTAGTGACAAAGTAAAAAATATGAATAGAACTAACACGTCAAATCTGAATCACAATCACTTGCGCTATATAGAAACTTACAAAAGGTACCGTTGGGAAAAATCATTTCTTTGTTAGCTCCTTAGGGGACCTAGATGCCACGGAGAGCGTGCAGGGGCTCCGCTCAAGTGTACTGTCTCTAGTCTGATGCGTTCAATATCTCTTTGGCATAGGCATAGCATTGGACATGCGGGATTTTAGGTCTTTTGTATTATGGAACTTGCAAAATTGAAAAGAAACAGCGGGCGGCCAAGATTGAATCCTGTACATACAAAGGGAACGGATTGTTGCCCTTGTGTCTGCTCTAGGCCCAATTCGCGCTGCGAAATTACGAGGTTGGCACAATAGGTCCCTTGCTTGTCGCATTGAGAAACTTTTCCGCCGCTAGGGGGTACTGGAATCTGTGGGTAGGGATGATCTGGTAAACGCATTCCGAGCTGACCGCGAAGGATTGTTCACCCAATATTGTGTATATTCCCGGTTCCAGTCAGATGGACCGGATATTATGCTAAAGGTTGTATCTGAACTTGTATCTGTATCTGACTTTTCCCGTTTTGAGCAATTATTTAACGCCATAGGCCAAGATATGCCATAGGAAATTTCGAATACTTGTACATAGGCTTAGTCGTTTGGTATGGTTCCGTTTCCGGGGGATGGAGGAACCTCGGATTACCGGTTTCCATTGAACAATGCCCAGAGGGCTTGGCCACCTGAGATGTCTACAGTCTACACTAGTATGCGAAAAGACAACACAATATCTGTCAACGTACTAAGCCTTTAAGTGTTACGGTTTTTTTAATTAACCACATTAAACGTGGTGTGCAATGTTACATTTCACGAAATGAGTAGGCTATGTTATGCTTTTCGATAGGCTAACATCCAAAGTGCCGTAAGAAACGAACCGGTTAATCTGTTAGTTCATCTAGCCACAGCCTGCCGAGGACCCTTGCCAAGAAGGGCCGAAGTATTGCTGGAGCAAATCTTAGCTAACTTTCCGTTTAGCGTCATGTTATATATGGAAGGTTATCCACACTTCGGCACTGCTGTACACCCTTTCCCGGCACCGGCCGAAACTAGTTGCACCGGTCAGAAATTAGGCGAATCCTCTTTCAAAGGCTTCTAAACATGCTGATTTTAATGTTATATCAGGTCGTAACTTGTTCTGACTGGTGTCAGCCGGTGCTGGCACCAGTGGGACACTCCGGCACCGGCACTTGCTTTAGGCCTACACTAGAATTGGGAGACGCCAACCCCTCGGTTTTATATACGACTCGCAGTCAGCTTGGGCCGAAGGAGTATTTTTGTGTTTTGATTTTAATATGTAGGGTTTAGTGTATTTCTTCTTTTCTCTCAAGTAATTTTCCTTTTAGGTCCAGACTTATGCGTCATCCACACCCCACTGGAATCGAAATATATTTCGGCATGGTTGGATAGAGACCGCATAACCACTCACGGTTGCTGGGGTGGTACGCAGCCTCTTGCCCCACTTGAACTAGAGGTATGTTAAGTGCTAATTTCGTTCAGTTTGACATTTGAAGAAGAAACGGACATTTGCAGATCTGTAACCGATTTACCAAGGGGTATCAGACTTGAAAGGTTAAAGTTGCGCACCAAACTAATCGGATTTGAACAAGCAGAGGCGTCAGGTACGAGGAGGGGGGACACCCTCACCCAATGTTGTCGGTGCGAAGAATTCTTCTTAAATACAGTTGATTTTTTATTAGAAATAGTCCATATTTTCTTAAAAAGAGTCGATTTTTCATATAAAACAGTCGATATTTCTTCAAAACAGTCGGCTAAAATTACCAGCCAGTCGAAATACCTTGCCCACCCCGAAATATTATGGGTAGTAACGACACTGGTAGCAGTAGCAGACACAGTTCAAAAATCCAGTCCCATCTCAAGAACAAAGGGGACCCATAAGTTCGTTTTTCCAACCTGAGCGGTTTTGAGCCTGAAGAGGACCCTTGCTAGGCTAGAATCTTTAGTTTTGTGTTTCCAACAAGTTCGTTTTTCCAACTTGAGCGGTTGCGAGTCTGAAGAGAACCCTTGCCAAGAAGGGCCGAAATATAGCTCCAGTAAAATTCAGCTGACGTATCCGTTTTGCACTATCAATAACGATTCGCAGTCAGCTTGGGCTGAAGGAATATTTAAATTCCAAAGTCTGTTTTATGTGCATGTAAATGTGAAGTTGTCTTTTTTGCCGTGTTTCTTTTTGCTGGACTAGAAACAATAAGTGAATGCAAAAGTCCCAGATGTACCAGTAGTCAAATTTGCGACACAAATTAACTAAAGGCAGAGAGGATTTGCAGTTCGACTCCTTTAAACTTTCAAACCCCAAAGTATTTATAGTATTACGTAGATTCCAAGTGAAGAAAAATATATTCATCAGACCTGTTCTCGGACTGTAATTCCCAGGTTAAATCTCCTCGAAAATCTTCTAACGCGCTTCAGAAAATTTAACTTATTGCGCAGTTAGCACTTTTAACGTAGGCAAAGAGCGGTGAGAATTCTGTGAATGCCGGCGAGGTAACTCATGCTGGTTTGAAAAATAAGCCGATTAATCCATCAGATCGTTGCCCCTGGCTGGACAACAAAAGGTATTACCTGCTTGGTTTGTTTTGAGTAGGTTTGGACCGGAGGCGGGGCTAAAAGCATTTGACCGTTCAACGAGGGGGATTGCGTAACCATGCTGGGTAGCGTCATCTAGGATACGGCGATATTAGTCATTATTGCCCTAGTTTGGGGGTGATAGTAAAAAAAAAAATCACTACAGTTTTACGGCTCTTCGGTGTTCTTCAATCCGATTAGTTCAGAAAATTCTTGCGTTACGAAAAATAGCATAGGGATTCTTCATCGCTGATGTATCGTAGCTGATTATCCGTTGTATACATTAGGGAAGTGGAAATAGCGTAGGACAGTGTTCTCTCCGCTCCGGTCTTGTCCCATCGTATGTAGTGTCCAAGCTGTTACTCTTTTCTTCTTTTCGTTTTTTTTTTAACTTAGCCTACTCCATTATGCTATTTTATAGAAGTGGACACGGATAACATTAATTCATTACTTTATGTAGTTAATAAAATTTAAATTATGACCATGGTTTTCGTATCTTTTATGCGGAATAATTTGTAAACTTTTGCTAAGTTTTGTTGGTGTTAAATTTTCGTTCTTCTGCATAGTTTCCTTTTCATAGATAATTATTCTCGGAATATTCTAAATATAAAGGAATAATTATGTTATGTTTATATTTATTATCAATATAATAGTAAATACATTATTTTCTACATAGTTTGTATAATAGTTTAAAAAGTAACCGACTTATTTTATGATATCTGTATCATTTCGCTGACTAAACTACATTATTTGGAATGTGTTAAGGTATTCTTTTATTTTTCGCTATTTGCTGTAGCATGACGTTCAGAATATCTACGACCGTCCTCATAAGGCAAAATTCTACTGACGCGGAAAATTTGAATCTCAATACAAACGCAGTTTTTCAGTGGCCAGTGATCAGTTCGCGGACGGTAGCTCACTGCCTGACTTGGTGGATATAGGAAAGGTCCTGGTCCTTATTTTTGTCCAATGTGTGGTATTGAAGGAGAGGATGCGGTACATTTGATATGTTATTGCGAGGAGTTGAAAGAATTAAGAAAGGAAATGTTTGGTCCAGAGGCTCGGGAGGAAAGGGATTTGGTTTCAAGTATGGGAAGTAAGTGTTTTGGTGAGCTCCGAAGGCTGGGTAGAATCCTGAAGATAGCTATGACCCACCGTGAACTATTTTTATAGAAGTTGATTTTTGGTTTGTTTGTGGAGTGAATGATATTTTGTTTTTTGTTATTGTGTTATTTTCCCGCCATGGCCTTGGGCTTTATTGGGAATAAATTCATTCATTCATTCATGTTATCTTTCGTAAATCGTTTTTCTCAAGCATTTAACACAGGTACAAGCGCATGGAGGTACCGCAAATCCGACAGGGACATTCAAATATATTGCAATCAGTTATTCGTGAATAGCGGAGCAACGAAGTAACGTATTCTCATCGGTTCTTTAAAGCACAACTCTTACTAGAAATGATCTTTTCCCTATGAAATGAATCGGAAAAAATATTTTTTGAAGTACCATTACTTTACACCTAAAACTACGATTCTCTTGTTAGCGCTTGTCGACGACATCCAACCTTCCTGCTCTCCGACGCGGCGGCTGGGCGCGAAACATTTGAAAACTGAACGTGTCTTGGTCAAAAAGTGGGAAAACTAAGCAAATAAAAGAAGTAATAAACAGAAGATTATCACATCCATATATGTGCAAGAGTTGTCAGCGGACATCGAAGACTCCGGCAAACTTTTTGTTGGATCACGGGAAAACTCGGAAAAGCCGAAAAAGTGCGAAAAATTCGTAGTTACGAAACGAAACAATGGAAAAAGGTGGGGATTTTAGAAACTTATAATTCCATATCGGAGCTAAGTATATTGTAAAAGGCAGTATAGGCAAGAGGGGTCCTTTAAGCCTCTTTAAGTGAATAAATGATGGGTAACTAGATTGTCCTATCCTATCTCAGCCCTTTTCGGTTAAACTTTAATGATGCTAATCGGCTAAGATTTGTTCCGGCAAAATTGTGTCCTGCTACAGCCTGAAGAGGCCCTTGGCCAAGAACGGCCGGAGTATTGTTGAATAAATCTCAGCCGACTTATTAGTTTATATTCGCATTATTGCTATTTTTGTGGAAACGGATAGTATTCATTCATTCTTTTCGTAGTTCAAGTTCTTTTATTATTTAAACATACATATTTAACAATATTCACATAACGTCCCCAGCAGGGAGACTGGCTGGAAAGCCGGGCGACAAACGGGATAAATAAACAAACCCAGAAGAAACGGATGCCATCACACTTCACACTCTATCTCACACCAAAAAAAAATATATACCAAAAATTTGTATTTTTATAATTATATTATTATTTATCCGATAGCTGAAAGGCCGGGAGCTACTCACAAACTAATATTCATTAATAAGTACAGCTTTAATTTCAGTCAGCTTGGGATGATAAGAACTTGTTGACGGAATGCCCTAGACATCCCGTAAAAGTGAAGATCACATACTGTAGCTACGTTTTATTGGAACAAAAAAAAAGCAGGCGCCGTACAAATTCGGTTTGACGCGGTTTTTGGGATTTATGTCTTGGTATGACTACGATGCTTATTTTCAAAAGAAGTGACGTAAATAGTTAAAAGTGTGTAAAATATAGTAAAATTAACGTTTTATAAGTAGTGGACTGAATCAATAAATAAGTAATTGAATTAATAATAAGTATGAATTAATAATAAGTAGGGGAGATGTGGGGGAGATGGGACATGGTACCGTTGTGAAGAAAACTTTGTTGAAAAATTCCGCCTAAATGACGGACAACGGGTCATCTATCAGTAAGGATACATGTGTTTTTCTCAAGAAATCCACAAATATTTGTATCAGAGATTTTAGGTGAGAAATTTTTTATGGGTGTTTGAGTAAGAATGAGGGTCCGGTTTTATGAAATATCTTTCGACCAACTCATTGGAAGCTAATAAATGTTTTTTATGGCACTTGAGCTTACTCAAGTGCCATATAGCGATTGTAATTTCTGTCCGTCAGTCGGTCTGTCGGTCCCGGTTTTGCTAGTTCGGGCACTTCCAGATAAGCTAGGACGATGAAACTTGGCGAGCATAGCAGGAACTGGACTAGATTAAATTAGAAATTGTCGCTTCCTCGATCCGACCATCTGGAGGGGAGTGGAGAGAGGGGGAATCCGGAAAAAATAGGAAAAATGAGATATTTTTAGCTTACGAACGGGTGATCGGATCTTAATGAAACTTAATACATGGAAGGACTTCGTGTCTCAGACCCTCCATTTTAAATCCAGACCGGATCCGGTGACACTGGGGGGAGTTAGAGGGGGAAACCGGAAATCTTGGAAAACACTTAGAGTGGAGGGATCCGAATGAAACTTGGTGGAAAGTACAAGCAAAAGTCCTAGATACGTGACTGATATAACCGGAACGGATCCGCTCACTTTGGGGGAGTTGGGGGGGGGGGGGGGAGAAGTCCGAATTTGTAGTGATCCCGCGAGTTCTGTGCTTCCTGATGTGCTGGGACGATGGAAATTGACAGGCATGTCTGGGACCCGACCAGCTTAAATAGGAAATCATCAATTCCCCGATTCGACCATCTGGGGGGGGGGAGTGGAGGGAGGGTGAAGCCAAAATTTGAGGTATTTTTAGCTTGCGAACGGGTGATCGGATCTTGATGAAAATTGATATTTAGGATGACCTCGTGTCTCAGACACCTCACTTTAAATCCGGGCCGGATCCGATGACACTGGGGGGAGTTGGAGGAGGGAACCGGAAATTTTGAGAAACGCTTAAAGTGGAGGGATCGGGATGAAACTTGGTGGGAAAAACAAGCACAGGTCCTAGACACGTCATTGACATAACCGGACCGGATCAGGGCACTGTGGGGGAGTTGGGGTGGGGAACCGGAAATTTTGAGAAACGCTTAAAGTGGAGGGATCGGGATGAAACTTGGTGCGAAAAACAAGCACAGGTCCTAGACACGTCATTGACATAACCGGACCGGATCAGGGCACTGTGGGGGAGTTGGGGTGGGGTCCGGATTTCTAGCGATCCCGCGAGTTCGGCATACTTCCTGATGTCCTAGGGCGATGAAACTTGGCAGGTATGTCAGGGATCCGAACAGATTGACTTGAGAACAGCCGTTTCCCCGACCCGACCATCGTGGGGGGAGTGGGTGGATGGGGAGTCCGGAATCTAGTGGCGTGCATAACTTTTGAACGGGTGATCGGATCTTGATGAAAATTGATATTTAGGATAACCTCGTGTCTCAGACACCTCACTTTAAATCCGGGCCGGATCCGATGACACTGGGGGGAGTTGGAGGAGGGAACCGGAAATTTTGAGAAACGCTTAAAGTGGAGGGATCGGGATGAAACTTGGTGGGTAAAACAAGCACAGGTCCTAGACACGTCATTGACATAACCGGACCGGATCCGATGACACTGGGGGGAGTTGGAGGAGGGAACCGGAAATTTTGAGAAACGCTTAAAGTGGAGGGATCGGGATGAAACTTGGTGGGAAAAACAAGCACAGGTCCTCGACACGTCATTGACATAACCGGACCGGATCAGGGCACTGTGGGGGAGTTGGGGTGGGAGTCCGGATTTCTAGCGATCCCGCGAGTTCGGCATACTTCCTGATGTCCTAGGGCGATGAAACTTGCCAGGTATGTCAGGGATCCGAACAAATTGACTTGAGAACGGCCGTTTCCCCGACCCGACTATCGTGGGGGGAGTGGGTGGATGGGGAGTCCGGAATCTAGTGGCGTGCATAACTTTTGAACGGGTGATTGGATTTGAATGAAACTTGTCTGGTGAGCTATCGCCTCGGACGTTCAGTGTCACGTCTGGGTCGGGTCCGATACCTGTGGGGATGGGGGGGGGGGGGTGGAAAACTCAGGAAATTCTAAAAGCAGAGGGATTGGGACGAAACTTAATGGATGGACAAGCATTAGGCCTAGATGAAATTGACGGAGCCAGATGGTTTCGGGGCTCTGTGGGGGGAGTTGGAGGGGGTTTCCTGGAATTCCGGTAGTCGTGAGTTAGAATAGTTCCAGATATAAAACGACAACGAAACTTTGCAGGCATATTAGCGACCCGAATTATCCTGACTTAAAAACCTGACACGACATACCCCCGGAAACTTCCGTTCCTAGATCCGAGCATTTTTGGGGGAGCAAGAGAAGAGAAAATATGGAAATTGACTTCTATAAATTGCGAACGAGTGGTCTAATTCGAGTGAAACTTCATTGGTGATACGAATCGATGGCCTCGACATGTAAAACATGCGTTCGAACCATATGCGACCACGATTAGGGGAATTGGGGGGGGGGGACTTTTGACATGCACAAAAACCAAACGGATGGACCGAATGAGGTGCAATTCGACAGTGCCGAGTTTATGCGGCCTAGATTTGTTATTTGGCGTCCGGGCCGGATTCGGCCAAGGTAGAGGGGGGGGGGGTACTGGAAACTTGCAGATAGGCTATGCTCCAATTTCAGTCAAACTTGATGAGGGAATTAAGAGATTGGGCCTGAACCGGCTCCGACAACGTTGGTGGGAAGGGGGGGGGGGGGTACCGGAACTTTCCAAAAATGCTCAGATTCGAGTGAAACTTGGTAGATGGTATAGACGAAGATGCTTTAGGTGGTCGATTTTTTTTTATTCCGAACCAGATTCGGCCACGGTAGGTGGAAATAGAGTGGGTACCGGAAATCGTGTAGCACGTCTAGGGATCAAACAAATGGATTTATTGGGATGAAAGTTTGAACAGTCATGTGCATTTGCTACAGACAATCGAGACAATGCCGGAACTGCTCAGAAATGAGTGAAACTAAATATCCTATTTCTATTTCCGAACCGCCTTTTTGGATGGCGGGTGTAGTTTGTGACGTTCTCATCTACTTTCTTGTACAGCCTACTCGTACAAGTGCCATATGAGCTCGTAGCTCTAGTTTGTCTGAAGCAGTTTTTTCTCGGCTATAAAACAGTGCTCAGTGGTTTACCTATATTGACATCTAGTGATCCAAAAATGAATCTTTCTGGAAAGTTGTCCGCCTGGGTACTCTGGGACACGTGTTCCTGGGTACCCTGGGACAATTTTTGTCCATTGTGTCCCACGGTACCTTCAAGGGAATTGTGCAAACTTCCTGAAACACAACTACCTATTTGGAAATTCACATTTCCAGAGCCATAGGATGAAGCCTTTGTGACAACAGAAGAAATCGCCTTAGGTCTACCAAGACCAAAACTTAGTGGGTCCGCAGAACGCCATGTGAAAGTCCTGACTTTCGATGTCGACCTTTTGCAGTACCTTGTTGGATAGATAGTGCTACAGGCTTTGTCTCATGGTTTTTTTTTTTTTTTTGTAAAGTTGACAACCGGTTTGTTAAAAATGAAATTTAGCCAAAAAGGGCACTGTGTCCCAAGTACCCTTAAGCATGTCCCAGAGTAACCGGGGGTCAGGGTACTCTGGGACAGAAGAGGAGGGTTAAGAAGATCGTCAGTACCAAAAAGACTAATCAAGTAAATAATCTGCCAAAAATCTAGAGGAAATCACAATCAATTCCACTTAACTGAGTACCAAAATCAAGCAATTTGGTCAAAGGGTTCCATGGATATCTGACATGCAATTGAACATGTCCCAGGGTACCCACATCTCCCCTAGTGAACTGGTTTATTAGTCACGGTACAAGTCCCTTGTGTAAAGTGTCATCTATGCATTATTATAAAATTAACGTCACTGAGGGATGGAGGAGTAGCCACAAAAAAGTACGAAATGTGATTTTTTTTTTTTTTTTTAGGTAATATAAAAGAAATAAAAATAATGGCTACGGGTAAAAAAACAAAAAAACTACGATGTTTCATACTGTCCCTCTTTCCGTTCTGGCATTTGACACCCTAGAATACAAACCTAAGGTGGGTTTTACGGAGTAGGGACGTTTCCATTTTTCACCCTTTGTGCTTTGATGTCAAACACCATCCATTCGAAAGCTCATTGCTCTAATGGCATTTTTATGTTGTCGAAAGAGCCTGTCAGAGATTTCGGGAGTGAATTTGTTAGAATGCACAACTGAGCCGGAAGCCAGGCGAAGCCGACTCTTTAGAAATGTGCAGTACTAATCCATTCCTCTCGATCAAGATAAGGGAAGATAGCGTTTAATTGCTGTATGGCATCTTTACAGATAAATGGACAGCTTGACATTTAAATCATAAACATTTAATTTTTATTACATAGTCATATTCAGTGGCAATTTCACTGCGATGAATCACTCTCTATTTAGGCCTACATGTTACATGTAATGTACAAAATATTGCCTGAAGCCTGTATCGGGCGAGGTATCGGGAAGACGCGGATATCATAGCCGCTCGATACATCCCATTTAGTGTGATATCGTAAGGACTTTTCGCTCTTTTGCTCAAAGTTTGGCTTTTTTGGTCAAGTATTTTTCTTCTAAATCTCATGTAGTTTTTAGTGTTACAGTGTTGTAGAATAGATAATTTGATAAGGTGTTTTCGTTTATGGATTATATTCGCCTACTACTCAATTTTGAGGAATAGAAATAAAAAAATAAACTACAAAGGACGTTCTTTAAAGGACCCCTCTTGCTTATTCTGCCTTTTATAAGATACTCCCTTGTGGAATATAAGCTTCTCCGCTGACAACTTTTTTAAACATAAGGATGTTTTTACTTCTTTTATTTACTTCGTGTTGTTTTGTAACGTTTTGCTCCCACCCGCCGCGTCGGAGAGCAGGAAGGCTGGATAGTCTCGACAAGCGCTAACAAGAAAATCGCTAATTTCAGGTGGAACGTAATAGTATTTTCGGAGAACTTTTTTTCTGTCCCTTTCATAGGCAAAAGATTATTTCTAGTAAGAGTTGGGCTTGAAGTGCTTGTAGTCAAAACTTCAGTTTTCGATAAGATTTTCTAATTTCCTTAAATTTGCATTTGGGGGGGGCGGGTCACCTAGCTAGACCCGGTGCCAAGAATTCTTGCAGGAACTCCATTCCGCGACTGCCCTGCTCCAATCATCTGCACTACCGTACTCTCTTCTACTATGTCAGACCAAAGGCTTCGGGGCACATGACCTAACACCAAGGCCGTATCCAGGGGGGGGGGAGGGTTGACCCCCCCCCCCCCCCCGAAACATACAAAAATAATCATTTTTATAGGCTTTTCCCTCTGCTCTGTGTTTTTTTTGTACTTTTTTGTCTGACCAGCAGGCAAAACCTCCCCCCGAAAGCACCCCCCCCCCCGAAATAAATTCCTGGATACGGGCCTGCCTAACAGCCAACTCGGATGCTTTCTCAGGCGAAAAAGAGGACAAAGGTTAAAGTCAACTAATATTTCAATCAATTTGACATAGTAATTGAGGTTATTAGTTACGAATGGTGGCTAGAGTGGCAGAAGGGCCGCAGCAAATCAGTGTTTACCCGACTCCGTATGCAGGAGCAACTAGGTACTATTAGACTCCTTTCGACACCTATAAGAGTCTACATCAGGGATGATGTACGAGCATGCCTAATTATTTGCAAATGCTGTTGTTAACACATAATTTATTATTTACGGAATACAGGTTTCTCGGTGGCAAATTACAGGTCGAACATGATTGCGGACGGAAACAATTATAGCTTACTCCTGATAATAGTTTTTTCTCTCTTAAAGGCTTGAGGCTATGAAAGTAAATACAACAAAATGAAAACAAAAGAAATAAGATATTCAGCGAAAACTGGATAGGCTGAAATCGAAGGCAGATACAAGAATAACGGTTTTGCCGTGTCTCTTGTTTTGCGAAGCGCAATTTTCGCTTTAACGGTTTTTGCCGTCGCGCGGTTTTGCTTTACCGGTTTCGGCCGTCACTACTTTTGCAGTTGCTGTTTGGTTCATCTTTTATGTATTTTCCGTTTATTTTTTATATGTCGACACGCACGCCTCGCTCGTCAACGACTAATGGTGGGTTACTTGGTTACTGACATATTAGAGAAATCGGTCCGTTTTGTATTTAAATACGTCCGTATTGCTAGAAATCTTTTCAAGGTCCAAACGTGCGTAAAATACGCTCGGGTTTTACGCAGTGTGTAAATGGACCATAAGGAAATGGTCAGCTGGTATTAGAAAGAAAGTTAACAAATCAAGCTAAATTTCTGACAATGTCTATTTCTTTCAATAAACTGTTCGATTTTTTTTGTTTAACAATTCTGCTTTGAAACCCAACACATTTTCAAAAAGAAAAGGTGCTGGGTCAGTGAATACTAGAAGACTTGATAAATAATTAATGAGTCTAATAGGGATGAATTGCCATAAGGGGTGAAATTTGTCCTGTAATTTGTGAGGGATATTGTCTGGTCTTAAGATTCTGCAGAGAGAAGGCACAATTGTGTTAACAATAATCATTCATACAGGTTTCTCCCCATTTTTCCGCCACATCAATCTATTCTCTAGCCACGCGAGTAAACGTGTCGCGGCGTGGCGGGGGCTTGCTGGCCGCTCGCCTCTATATATACTTTTCGTACAGATATTTTTTTGATTTCCAAAACTTTATTTTCATGTCTAGACATGTCGATAAGGGGCTATTGACTGTGTGAGGGGCTTTGGTGTGGGGGGGGGGGGAGGTACCCTCCGTTTTTCGCCATGGTTTTTGGTGGGGGAGGGGGACTATCATCAGTTCCGCTCGTAAAGCTGAGATTTTCTTGGTTTTCTTCAGAGAAAACCAAGTTCAGATATACCCTATAAGCCATATCTATTTTGACGATACTGACCGAAACTTCGGGCGCTCTGCGAGCGCCCAGATTAGCTTTTTTCTTTCTTCGAGGGGGGTTGGTACCACCCCCCCCCATAGCGACGCCCCTGATTGTCATATATAGACTCGGCGTCTTTTCTTAGCCCAACTTCGAATGAAACTTTTGCTTTTAAAAATGTGTCCGGTTTGGCCGGATTTCGGGCGAACTAGTTGTCCGAGGAGAAAATGGATTTCATCATCGTGTTCAGCATGTCTTCTTACCCCATAATCGACTATCACATTAGCTGTTAAAAAAATATTTTGTTTGCCCCTTAATTTGAACCCCTCCCCCACCCCTAAATGAAGGATTACACAGCCCATCTATTAACTTGACATTACCCTTGACGCAAAGAATCCTCACACCAAGTTTCATCAAAACGCCACATTCTCTTCGAGAGTTATCGTGCTGACAGACGGACAGGCGGACAACTTTTGCGATGTCATAGGTATCCCTACACTTAGGTTTTGGGATCCCAAAAAGGTTGAATTCGAATTTATTATATCATATACCATCACTCTTAAAACAAATCAAAGAGAAAAGTTGTCAGGAAGTATTCTGCTTTTAGTTTCTTTCAAGTTACTTTATTTTTGGGATCCCAAAATGTAAGTGGAGGGATACCTATGAAATCAAATATTCTTTGAGCCTAAGCTGACTTTGAAACATTTATTCAAACAATGTTTACAACGGATACGTCAGCTACGATTCTTCGTCAGCGATATTTCGGCCCTTCAACTTCGGGTTGAACCAGAGGATTGACAGCCTAACGAGGACCCTTGCCAAGAAGGTGCCCACTTTGTGAGAAGGAGGAAGAAAATTTGGAGCATTACCTCCGTAGATGCCCGAAACTTTCTGATTTAAGGAAAATTTATCTAGAGGGTGTGATTTTATCACTTCATGAATTTTGAGCAATAGTAACCCTACCGTCATTACTCGAGTGGGCGTGTACATAGATAAATCTTTAGAGTCAAGAAGCTTGAAATACACTAATCTATCTATCTATCTATACCTATGACATCGCAAAAGTTGTCCGTCTGTCCGTCCGTCCGTCTGTCAGCACAATAACTCTCTAAGGGAATGAGATATTTTGATGAAACTTGGTGTGAGGATTCTTTGGGTCAAGGGTAAGGTCAAAGTCGTAGGTGGGCTCTGTAGCCCTACATTTAGGGGTGGGTGTTCAAATTAAGGGGCGAACAAAATATTTTTAATAGCTAATGTGATAGTCGATTATGGGGTAAGAAGACATTCTGAACACGAATATGAAAAACATTTTTTCGCCGGACAAGTAGCTCGTCCGGAATCCGGCAAAAAACAGAAAGTTGGTTAGAATTAAAAGTTTTAAATGAAGTTGATAGATGTTCGATTTAAGGGTAAGAAGACATGCTGAACACGACGATGAAACCATTTTCTCGTCTGACAACTAGTTCGCCCGGAATCCGGCCAAACCGGAAAATCTGTTAAAAGCGGAAGTTGTATTTGAAGTTGATTAGATGACAAGTTAAAGTTTTATTTTAAGTTATTAGATGTTCTTTATAGGGATAAGAAGATACGCTGAATTCATTTCTGAATTGTTCTTTTTTGGCTGGACAAGTAGTTCGCTCGGAATTCGACCGAAACCGGAAATTTGGCAGAAGTAAAGCAGGAAGTTTAGGTCGGTATCGTCAAAATAGATTGGCTTTTAGAGGTATATCCGAACTTGATTTTCTCAGATGATTAGCGTGGCGAAGACTGGATCTGGAGAAGACAAGACCCAATTGTTTGGATCAAATATTAGATTTGTGGGATCCCATCGAAACCTTAGGTCTTGTTACTATTGTTCCACCGGTTGTACGTCTTCGGCAACTACCGGTTTAATTGCAAGTCTGCTGCCGGGGCCTGTCTCCTCACTATTTGTCGTCATCGTTTATAATTGATACACCACTTATCTTCAGAGTGGAAGTTATTCGGTAACCAATATCATGAAGGGACCCGCCCCAATACATCATTCCACACTTTGCTGATCCAAGAGATTTGTATTACCATTGAACAAAGAATTTATTGGATAGAAAAAGCTATATTCATTCTTGCGGAACCAATCCTCTGAACTATTCGCAGCCCTAACACCAGCGTGTGTACATCTGGTTCATGTTCACTTATTTGTTCTTATACAAACAGAAACAAATATAGATGTGTGAACAAATATTCAGTCTTAAATGGTGAGAATAGAATTATTAGCTACACTATACTTAATGTTACCGCATCAGATCCAAAAGCGAGTGCTTTAAGGTGGAATACAAGAGGAGAGGTTTTCTAAAACGTTCGAAGGTGTTTCCACTGTAAATCGTTTCCTAGACGGTAATTATTCTAGACATAATAGTTTAATTACAATCCAAATTTAACTTTAATAGCATATGCCCATGTCCCAACATAAATAGTTCGGTGGGATTCGAAATTAGTTCCTGTTTTGACTTGAAATAGAGGTACTCCTCAAACTTTATACAAGATTGATATTTTACATCTGAAACCTTCAAATGGGAATAACAAATTAAGAAATTAATTTCAACTAAGAGCCAAGTGTTTCAGCTTTCTATTGTTAAAAAATAACGCAATTAAACTCTCTTGGTGCAACTACTTATTCCGTTTCAATGTTTTTGTCTTCTGTTTGGATACTTCGGACGGCCATGAAAATAATGCAAGGCCATTGCACTACTTTGGACGCTCCCAGAGGGTCAAAAAGAATTGAACAAAAAAGGGCAAGAAATACAAAAAAAACAGTGTGTGGTATTCATTTGCTGAAGGAATATTCAAATCAGTGAGAAAATCTCAGCTTTACGAGCGGAACTGATGATAGTCCCCCTCCCCCACCAAAAACCATGGCGAAAAACGGAGGGTACCTCCCCCCCCCCCCCACACCAAAGCCCCTCACACAGTCAATAGCCCCTTATCGACATGTCTAGACATGAAAATAAAGTTTTGGAAATCAAAAAAATATCTGTACGAAAAGTATATATAGAGGCGAGCGGCCAGCAAGCCCCCGCCACGCCGCGACACGTTTACTCGCGTGGCTAGAGAATAGATTGATGTGGCGGAAAAATGGGGAGAAACCTGTATGAATGATTATTGTTAACACAATTGTGCCTTCTCTCTGCAGAATCTTAAGACCAGACAATATCCCTCACAAATTACAGGACAAATTTCACCCCTTATGGCAATTCATCCCTATTAGACTCATTAATTATTTATCAAGTCTTCTAGTATTCACTGACCCAGCACCTTTTCTTTTTGAAAATGTGTTGGGTTTCAAAGCAGAATTGTTAAACAAAAAAAATCGAACAGTTTATTGAAAGAAATAGACATTGTCAGAAATTTAGCTTGATTTGTTAACTTTCTTTCTAATACCAGCTGACCATTTCCTTATGGTCCATTTACACACTGCGTAAAACCCGAGCGTATTTTACGCACGTTTGGGCTAGGCAGCATACACTAGCTTTCTGGACACACCTTTTCTTCCACCCCCTCCCCTCTGGATACGGCCCTGCCTTCTACCAATTATATACCAGTAAATTTTTACTGTTTATTCATATTCCAGCCAAATGTTTTTCTTTAATCTGATTTTCTTGTTAAGATCTATTTGTTGACGTCACCAACGGCTTCTCAGGGCGTGTTTCAACCTCAAATGCAGGGCTCAGATGTTAGAAACTAAACTGTCCGAAGTTTGATAACAGATAACATATGTTCCCGCATCTTTGTGTTAAACATTATGAGCATGTACCTGTTATGAGCCTTTCAGATGTTAGACTATGTCTCGAGACCAAACTTCTGTCATGGTCCTAGTATGTGTTATTTTTCGCGAAAAGATAACATTTAGAGCGTGTTCCACCCTTCTACAAATAGTAATTATTAGTTACTATTTCCATTCCAACCTCACTAAAATTTACTACGCTGACCGTTCCAACCTTCTCGAAATAGTAACTAATAGTAACTATTTGCTTACCATGCTCGGGAGCGTAGTAAGCGTAGTAACTACGGATCTCTGTAACATGATTGGTCGGATTCGCCCGTGGCATGATATTCTGCAGGAAAATAGAAAAAATCGTTCCAGCCTTGACGTCAAAAAGCCAGAATTCGTGACGTCATGCTTAGTAACTACGGTAAGTGGGATGGAACACGCTCTTAAAGGGTCACAACGGATATAGTCTCATAACGTTTAACACAAGATTGCACAAACATGTGTTATCTGTTTTCAGACTGGGGTCAATGTACACCTGTCGTCCCAACTAGTGTTCCAAATATAGTAAGTAAGTTACACAGAAGAAATCATGATACTTGTATGGTGAAAATTTTCATAGAAAATCATGTGAACTTAAAACAGTGGTTCCAGCCTCTATGACGATACGATACGATACGAATTTATTAGGTCAAATAACATAATAGTTAAATAAGACCCTATCAATAATTTTTAAAACATACTGTCACTTACTCATTAAAAGGCTTTACAAAATATTGACGAAAAGAAGATCTATACCGGTTAGAAGCTGATGGTTTTCAGGGCTCTAATTTATTTTGATGCCTCGTGTTATATCCGGTTCGTGCCGGTTCCGGTAGCAATCACGATCCGGTTTGAACGAAGACGGCCGTTTTTAGTGGCCATCAATTAAAGACTGGAAATCACGTCAGTGAGCAAAGTTCGCGAGCTGCTATACTTGGTGCTATACTTGGTTTTCTCTTCGCCTGGCGAAGACTGGATCTGGCGAAGACAAGACCCAAATGTCCGGATCAAAAATTAGATTTTTGGGATCCCATCGAAACCTTAGGTCTTGTTTCCTTGGTCGCATAGTTTATTTGACTGCTAGTAGGCTACGTTCAGTACGTTGTCTGCTAGCTCGTGCCGCGGGGGACGAGTTAGGGCGCAGTACTCTCAGGTTTGACAAAATCGGATTGGTTTGTAATTGGGAAGAACCGCTCAATCATTGGGGTTCGGGTTAATGCATATTAAGCAAGGATAGGGACATTCTGGGAGGAAAATCCAGTGTGTAAGTGAATAAATAGTTGTAGTCTTAACTAGTATATCCTTACCGGTAAGTTAAGGCTGCTATTTTGATCCAGGAAAACGCTGTTCGCTTTCGCTCGTGTCCATCTCCCTTCATTAAGCTAAAATCGAGGGGGTGCTCACTTCTAAAATAGCCGTACAGTAAGCACCCAGTCGGTGTCCTCGGAGGCTGTACAGTGGTGCCAAGCATTTGAGCAACCCTCGGTTTGGGTAGGACAAGCGTTGAAGCTCGGCGACTCGACTCGGCCGAAAAATCGCTAATAAGTCATTTGGACAAGATGAAACAGTGGCAGGGGGGGGGGGGGTCTGAAGCAGTTCATAGGGAAGCTATGGGTAATATAAACATCAGGCATACTTCATTTTCGCTTCGATTGTCACGGTAAAAGCCCTTCGTAGAAGTTCATTCTCCAACTAAATGTTTATAAAAGGCATAATAAGTACAAGGGCACTTTCAACAGTTGGCTGAGACTTGATATGCTTCTCATCGTCTTTCCGAAAATAACTTTCTCATCAGAAACGACTGCACCTCGCAATTCGCCTCTCATAAGGGAAATGTCAAGTTCAGGCGAGTTCTGATTAGTTGCATACAACACTCCCTCGAGTATTATTCATTTCTTCCTTATTCAAGATTCGCTTTGCTATCAAAGGATTCGAAATTCCCAATTAGTCGGAGAAAGGTGTTGTCAGATTGTGATGAGAAAAATCATTAATCAAATCAGACTTGAAAGCCGTTTTTCGGGATGGGCCGAGGGAAGGATAAAGACCCCCACCGACACCGAAGGGGATGAGTAAGGGGATTTCATTTTATTTTTTATTGTCGAAATGAAAGACGGTGACGATGATGGATTCTAAAGCAGCTCGCGAACTTTGCTCACTGACGTGATTTCCAGTCTTCAGTTGATGGCAACTAAAAACGGCCGTCTTCGTTCAAACCGCATCGTGATTTGCTACCGGAACCGGCACGAACCGGATGTAACACGAGGCATCAAAATAAATTAGATCCCTGCAAACCATCAGCTTCTAACCGGTATAGATCTTCTTTTCGCCAATATTTTGTAAAGTATTTTAATGAGTAAGTGACAGTATGTTTTAAAAATTATTGATAGGGTCTTATTTAACTATTATTTTATTTGACCTAATAAATTCGTATCGTATCGTCATAGAGACTGGAACCACTGTTTTAAGTTCACATGATTTTCTAGAAAAATGTTCACCATACAAGTATCATGATTTCCTAGCATAATCTTCTGTGTAACTTACTTACGATATTTGGAACACTAGTTGGTACGACAGGTGTACATTGACCCCAGTCTGAAAACAGATAACACATGTTTGCGCATTCTTGTGTTAAACGTTATGAGACTATATCTGTTGTGACCCTTTAAGAGCGTGTTCCATCCCACTTACCGTAGTTACTAAGCATGACGTCACGAATTCTGGCTTTTTGACGTCAAGGCTGGAACGATTTTTTCTATTCTCCTGCAGAATATCATGCCACGGGCGAATCCGACCAATTATGTTACAGAGATCCGTAGTTACTACGCTTACTACGCTCCCGAGCATGGTAAGCAAATAGTTACTATTAGTTACTATTTCGAGAAGGTTGGAACGGTCAGCGTAGTAAATTTTAGTGAGGTTGGAATGGAAATTAGTAACTAATAATTACTATTTGTAGAAGGGTGGAACACGCTCTAAATGTTATCTTTTCGCGAAAAATAACACATACTAGGACCACGACAGAAGTTTGGTCTCGAGACATAGTCTAACATCTGAAAGGCTCATAACAGGTACATGCTCATAATGTTTAACACAAAGATGCGGGAACATATGTTATCTGTTATCAAACTTCCGACAGTTTAGTTTCTAACATCTGAGCCCTGCATTTGAGGTTGAAACACGCCCTGAGAAGCCGTTGGTGACGTCAACAAATAGACCTTAACAAGAAAATCAGATTAAAGAAAAACATTTGGCTGGAATATGAATAAACAGTAACAATTTACTGCTATATAATTTGTAGAAGGCAGGGCCGTATCCAGAAGGGGGGGGGGGGGGGGGAAGAAAAGGTGTATGCTGCCTAGCCATTGTATGACTAATAAGCGGACGAGGTTGATTGAGTCGTTTCATAAATTTTATCTCGATGGAAAACTAGTTGGGACGACAGATCGATTCGGTGTGTTTGCCGCCCTTAGGATTTTTCAGAAGGAAAAGATACAATACAATTCACAATATTTTTCCTTGTTGACTGCGGAGATGGCGCCCACATCATTTCCGCTACGTCGATTAACGTTAGGGGCTGCCCGCTCATGCTGCAAGGTGTAAAGGGGGTCCTCGCCTCTGGGTCTTGGTGCAAGCCAACATTATATTTGATAGTTCGAAACGTACACGTCAGCTGAATTTAATTAGAGCTACACTTTGGCCCTTCTGGCAAGGTCCTCTTCAGGCTCAAAGCCGCTCAAGTTGGGAAAACGTTCGTGAAGTCAAATATTAAACGCTAAGCTATGATTTTTAGTTTGTTTTCCCACACGTTACTTTTTCCAATTTGAGCGGCTTTGAGCCTGAAGGGGACCCTTGCCAAGAAGGACCGACCTATAGCTTTAATAAAATTCAGCTGACGTATCCGTTTGCACTATCAAATATGATTCGCTGTTAGCTTGGGCTGAAGGAATAGTTAGCTAACATTAAGTGTCTAAAAATGCACATATCCTACATACCCTTTTTATTTTTGTTTTGCTGTCGAAAGCCTCTTGGAATTAGTTATTACTGTTAAGTAGGCTAGGCGCGTAGTGCCGGAACAACTAACACCTTGCGTACAGGGTGCCACATCAAAAATATTTAGAGAGTGACTTTTTGCCCAAAAATTTTCACTTTTGGTCGGAATCCCCTCTGTAGAGATGTCACATCTTAATTTTACTTTCATGGAAAACCTTGAAATGGTCACTTCTGGTCGGAATCCCTGCTGCAAAAATTACACTTTTGGTCATTTTCTTAAATAGAGTGATTTTTATGTCCGATGTAGGACAGGAGTGACAAAAAAAAATAGAGTGACACTATCGTGCAACATGTGGCAACCCTGCTTGCGTATGATCGTAAATGTTTGTTATTTCCTCTTGTAGAATATATTTCTGTCCCCAGGTTCACATAATCCGGGCGACTCACGCTCTGGACGAGGTCGAGCTCAAGCTGGAAGGCGATTGGTTCACGTCGACGGATGGTCCGCCCTCTAAACTGGTAATGATACTGGATTCGCCGAATGTTCTAAGGTGGAAAATACGAGGTCGCGGACCCTTGCACGACGAGAGGAGTGTTATCCTCCTGGTGAGTGCTTTTATGTTATTTGCTTCAACCTCTCCGGGAATGTGTCTCTATGATCCATTGCGTAGTCTGGAGGCAGCGGGGAATGCTATTGAACGGGTTTGTACAGATGTGGAGGGTGTTTGGAATACCTTGATGTATTCTTGGGTACTGCGGGTATGAGTAATGGAGAAAGAAGCTCCGCCTTATTGACCGTTTTTCACCTTCCTTAGTTCCTTCGCACCTCCAAATGTGCCTATTTAATAATGGTAAACTATTTTAGACTCATTTTAGTGTAGCTCATGTATTACCTGAACTTAACTCTGCCGCGGAATTTGAATTTCCCGCCAAAATTGAGCCCGAATAGGAGGGTTTTCGCCAGATTCCGGAATCCGTTTCCGGCGAGCAAAACGCATCGCGAAAGCTGATGGAACCCGATTCCTGGAATCGCCTTTCACTTTCAACGGAGTCATCCTTACATAAATATTCTTTGAGCCCATGCTGACTTTGAAACATTTATTCAAACAATATCATTTATTCAAACATTGTTTGAATAAACATCCTTACATGACGCTTGACTTGTTTTTTTCCACAATTTAAATAAATCTCTGCCGAAGCATTCAAATTACCGCAGAGGTTTCCACTAGCTTTCTGAAATCGGTTCCAGAAAGCCGCTTCTGTTTCCGAAGCGCGAAAATCGGTGCAGAAAGTTCAGCAACTTGATTCCGAATTTGCTCACCAAAAACCCTCCCGTATTTACCTCGGAAGTTGTTTGTCGAACTTAAGCCACTATACGAGCCACAGAAAACTCGTGAGCAAGGGTATGCACACTCAGTTTTAGTGTCCGGCGCCGCGGTGCCGCCATCCGCTGACATCCGCCGGCTCGGGTTGCCACGAGAAAGTGAGAATCAGTATGTATAGAAGCAAGATGAACCAATTTATGGACGGTACCGATGCCGGCACCCAGGCCCGTTTCCAGGAATTTATTTCGGGGGGGGGGGGGGAGTTGCCTTTCGGGGGAGGGGTTTGTCTGCGGGTTGGACAAAAAAGCACAAATAAGACAAAATCAGAGGGTAAAGCCTACAAAAATGATTATTTTTTATGTTTCGGGGTGGGGGGGGGGGGGTCAACCCCCTACCCCCCCCCCTGGATACGGCCCTGCCTGCATCGCTGATCTCGGTCGGTGCCGGAATAGAGTGCACAGCAGGTGCCGGGGAGTGGGTAACCACTCGCTTGTCAATCACGGTTACGGGCCTGTCGGCCGCACAAAACGATCATAGAAACACTCTTTACGAGCCCCAACCACTCGGTAAATGCCTCGTCCCCCCAAAAAACATTTTGGCTAGTGCAATCCTAATGAGTTTCCGGTTGTAGGAGTTTGTTTGGATCACCCTTTTGGCTCCTGACTCCTTTTCTGAACTTTGTAAACTCCTTTGCACGCTTCCTAATTCTCCGCTCGACTGCTTTCCTCCATCAGCCCAGAATAGAAGTCAGTTGTAAGTTTGACGCCAGAATTTGAGTCATTGCGTTGCACACTGCTAATTTGAAAGTGTTGAGACCCTGTTTCGTTGAACTTCCCCGCTCAAGGGTGTGTTAAGCATGCTTGGATAGCGACCGAAAGGGACGAAATTTGCCCTTGTAAATCGGCTGGATAAAAGGTTATGGACCTGCCTTTGTTTTATTCCTGCTTATTGACACTGATGCTGTGGCGGAGTTCAGGAAATTGGAAATGGCGGGAGAGCAAAACTGGGAAATGATAAGGAATTTGTTTTTTATGGCACTTGCAGCATCTGGCTCAAGTGCCGTTATACCGATCACAATTCCGTCTGTCGGTCTGTCCGAGTTTTTTGTCACACTTTTTCGAGTTAGGGTACTTCCAAATGAGCTAGGACAATGAAACTTGGCAGGCATATCAGGGGACCGACCAAACTAACCTGGAAATAATCAGTTTCCCGATCCGACCATATGCGGGGTAGTGGGGGGCGCTGGAAACTTGAAAATTTAGGGCATTTTGTCACACTTTTTCGAGTTTGGGGGGGGGGGAGTTGAGGGCAGGGGAATCCGGGAAATTGAGAAGTGCGGAACTTTCGAACGGGTGATCGGATTGTAATGGAACTTAATAACTGAATAGATTATATATCTGTGATGTCCCGTTCAAAGTCTTGACCGGATTCGGTAGCCAGGGGGGAGTTGGGGGGGGGGGGAGACCGGAAATTTCAAGAAACGGTTAGCATGGAGGGATCGGAGTGAAACTTGCCGGGAAGAACAAGCATCTGTTCTAGATAAGTCCTTTAGACCATTGTACTGGATATGGACACTTGGGGGGGGGGGGGGGTAGTTGAGGGAGGAGAATCCGGAATATTGAGTCATGCGTAACTTTGGAACGGGTGATCGGATTCGAGTGAAATTTATTAATTGAACAGAGGACATTTTTCTCTGGTGATCTGTTTCATTTCCGGACCAAATCCGGTAATTATTGGGGGGAGGGCGGAAAATACTTGACCCGCTTAGACTGGTGTGATCTGGATCGAACTTTGTGGGAATGACAAACATATGCTCTGGATGAATCATTTACAGAACGAGATTGGCTCCGGGTGTCGTGGGTGGAGTGTGAGGGTTGATCGCGAGTTAAGGTACTTCCAGATGTGCTAGGACGATGAAACTTCGCTGGAATATTGGAGATTTTTTCTTATAAATTGCTACTTCCCAAATCCGATTATTCCTTAAAGTACCAATCTTGACCGCAATGTAAAAAAAAATATACTTTTAAGCAATATATGCATTTTCATGATGCCCATCCGCCCCATTAGCATTTTTGCCTCAAGGGTTTTCTTACAAATGAACTTCCAGGTCCCTTAGAGTGTGCATGTCAACCGCAAAGTCGAAAATTACGTTTGATCAATCAAAACATCATAACCCATGCAAGTGCCGAGCTTACAGCTTTGTTTTTTTTTGCAGTTTCTAAGCAAACATTAAGATTCCCAACATACGTCGACAGCTTCTATGTTTTTGGTAGCCGTTGGTAGCACGGGATTTAGTTTGTCGGCGCTTAGTTTGTTGACAGTTTTCTAAACAGAAGTTAAGATTCCCGACATACATCGATAGTTTCTATGTTCTTGATGGCAACGGACCCAGGGTTGGGTTTGTCGGCACTCGGCTCTCAAAAAGCTCTCACCTTCCGTCGAATTAGAATTATCATAAAGTTAGTCTGGGAGGATTCTTATCGCTCGGGCTAACGACCTGGGTTAGAGGGTAGCCAAAGGGAGAAATGGGAGTTTCTGAGAACTGAGGGCTGTACACATTTGTGTAGAAGATCCATACTTATTTACAACACTAGCCTAGGGAAATATACGGTAGCCTGAGGTTCGCTCGCTCTCTGGTACTGTTCTGTCCTTTCGTTCCAAGACCCCAGCTACGATGTATATTTCGAGGTGAGTGGCATTATGTCTCGGGTAGCCTCGGCATGTTGGGCTTACCTACACGACGAACCACAACACTGAATAGTAGAGGTATGCTTATTTGAATAGGGCTGAATGGTAGAATGTAGATCCAAAATACCTACTCAGTTTTTGTCAGACTTAGGTTTCTTACCTACTTTGGCTAACTAGTAGTTAACTGCAGTCACAGCAAGTGCATTGAAATGGCAAAGTTCAGAGTCATACTTCGACTGTATACAGACTCCGCCACTGCTCTCGTGAGTTCCCATGTAGTGTTCAAAAACAGTAATGCCAGCAAAATCGTCAGAGTGACGGGAAGGGGATGTGCCAAAGGTGGTAGGTAAGCGGGTCGTAAAATGTCGACCCCAAAATCTCGCTAAAAATATCCACAAGTCTGCCAGATAGTGCTCATCCGCTGCTTTGTTACTCGTTTGTTACTTGACACATAAACTAGGAGAAACGTATGTCGTTCAAAGGTTTAGAGGCAAGGAAGTTACCTGGCCGTTGGAAGAGAGCGATTACTTTCATTTTACCTTTAAGGTACGTGCAGACAACTGCGCGGATTTTGCAGTCAGATGCGAATTTCCTGCTTTGCTTCAAAATTTCGTTTCGCATGCAGGTTTCCCTTTGTGTGCGCCAAGCTTCATTGACAGGCCGGTTTTCGTAGAGACTCCAGGATGTCTCCGGAAATCTTTAATGTAGAGAGGCCAAGATTTCCAGGGCGCCATGGCTTAGTTGGTTAAAGCGCCTGCCTAGTAAGCAGGAGATCCTGGGTTCGAATCCCAGTGGTGCCTTTTTGGTATTTGAATTTTTGGTTTTTATTTTTTATTTTTATTCTTATCAGTTTAGTCGCAAAATGTATTTCCAGATTTTGGATTAGAACAATCATCTCCAAGGCGCCATGGCTTAGTTGGTTAAAGCGCCTGCCTAGTAAGCAGGAGATCCTGGGTTCGAATCCCAGTGGTGCCTTTTTGGTTTCGGCGTCTACTTCATCGTGACTGTTGTTTACTATTTCGTTTTTATTCTTATCAGATCTGTCACTGCAAGATTCCAGGTTATAGATTAGGTCGTTATACTGTTGGTTAAAGCGCCTGTCTAGTAATCAGGAGATCCTGGGATTGAATCCCACTGGTGCCTTTTGGGGGTCACTGCGTCTCAAGGGGTTCCTTACACCCGGTTCCCCTTGGATTTTTGGATTGCCCTCAATCCATTTTCACTTGGTTTTTCGGTCGGTCACACCTGTGTGATCGGTTCTCGGCGGGGTACCTAATTTGAATTACACTCGGTTTCCAGGTATGAGTAACCCCTGGGTGCGTCCTACTGCGCAGTGCCAGAAGAGGAGATGGCACAGCTATTATCATCGTTACGCCGCGTTACACTGTTTTTATATTTTTTTGAAGACTATTTGTATACTGTCGTCCATGTCTTAAAAGAAACGATTCACTTGAGGGGTTACCCAATCCCAGAATCTGTGTACTTTAATTGCCCACCGGTGCTTAGCGAGTCTGTACAGTAAGTTCCCACCAAGTTAGCAACCACTCGGACTGTTTCAGTACACAAACCTCTCGTTCGCTATTGTGTCTATTAGTTTCTTTGAAAATGAGTTGAATAACCGGCTAGAATATTGTTTATAGGTAAAGCACTCGCTGGGCTATTTTTACCTAATAATTTTCTTGGAAAAATCTGACAGTTTGTCAGCAGAGGTGATGCGAATTTTGGTAAAAAATCATTCTCGCATGTCGTTTTTTTTGTGATTGAAACAAAGTTCCCGGAATCTCAGCTTCGCGGAGCCAAGTGATAAAGATTGATTCATTCGCTGTTGGTGATCTGTCATCTTTTCATAGTACTACCTGACTGTGGGCCGGAACTAATTGTAGACACCAGGAAATTGTTGTTGCATGATTTTGCGCCGTTGATGCACTATTTTTCTTCACGACTATTCCACATTTTTTTTGTTTATCTCTTGTACTTACATGGATTTCAATTTCCGGCTGGATTTTGTTCTTCCGAACCTATTATTACAATTAATGAATGGTAAATGATTTTATTACACATCCCTAGTAATTGGCATTTGAACAGTAAATATTCTTTGAGCCCAAGCTGACTTTGAAACATGTATTCAAGCATTGTGTACAACGGATGCATCAGCTACGATTCTTCATCAGCGATATTTCGGCCCTTCTTGGCAAGGGCCCTCGTCAGCAACCCTTGCGTCATTTTCACAGTATATACACAAAAAAGAGAAATAAACGTATAACAAGGGAAAATACAGAATGGTATTTGCATACTTCTGAATCACAGTGGTCCACAGCGATTTTTTCGATTGTTTCAGAATAAAAATCCTATGTGAAAGAGCCATGATACATTTTGATGAAATTATTTTTGAGATCAACACTAATTCAGTAAAAGGAGTGAAGGGTCAGAATAGTGATTGGGCAGGCTCATTCTGAAGAAAACATTGTTGGAAACGCTCGGTTCCATCGAGGGGTTGCTCTCTCTCCGCCACCGGTGTACCACCTCGGCACGGTGTACATGATGTACATCGTTTTTGGGAGTGGGGCAACCCCTCGGGTCCGATATCCATCGAAAGACTGGTGATACATTTGCCATGAAGATCAGCAAAATACCTACAGATATGTACAGGACTGTTCACCGACTTCCATGTTACGTAACAGTAAAAAAAACTGTTGAAATTATTTGCCTTTTCTTTTGTTTTGAACCTCAAACATTTTTGTTTGGTTAATTTGTGTCTTTCATCATTTTGTAAATCATGGCAATTAATTCGAGTTAAGGGAAAATGTGCTGATTCTGTATGAGATTCAGAATTCTTTTATTTAGAAATACCGAAAATGAACTAGCTCTTTTTAGATGAGATCTGTTTATGTGATGTAGCCCATCTTGTACGCCGTTGTGAAGTCAGGAACCCCTCGTTGTTATTTTTTTGCCCAGTGTGTCGTGGAGCATTTCAAGTTCTTTGAAGAGCATATTGGGAGTAGGAGCGATTTAATAAGCAGGGTTTGATAGGTTTCTGACACCCGAGACAAATTTAATATCGAAGTCCTAGATTCAGATTCTGAGGGAGTGGCTGCGCCATGCAAAGGTATACGTAATGAAACTCTTTTAAGACGATACTTTTATTTTTGTCCACCTTCTTTCTTTCTATCGAATGCACAGTTTAAATGACTACATCTCCTACCTCGAGGTGACTATACTACTAAACATTAGACCGAATATATGATTCCGTGTCAGCAAGCCTCCATCCTCCCAGAAAAATTGACGAAGTTCCTGTAATTAGCGTAACGCTTTCTATTTATAAGATCGCTAAACGTACTTACATTCAATCGGGGGAGGGGGGGTTATACCCCCCCCCCCCCTAAACATACAAAAATAGTCGTTTTTTCTGATCTGTGTCTTTTTTGTACTCTTTAGTTCGACCCTTGGGCACCCCCCCCCCCCCCGAAATAAACTCCTAGATACGGAATAGTAAAGTAAAAAATTAGCACTTTAATTTTATTCGCATGTCTGTCTCGAGTATCTGAGTTTGAAGCTATGGAGTTTGTTATAAAAAAAAATCGTTACAACAATCGAAGATGACCATTAGAAAAGTTCATAATAACAATTGAAGATGACGGTCTGCCGTTGCCTTTAAAATTTGCAATCCCGGCCGATTGTGTCCCAAGTACTTCATCTCAACCTCAGACATGGATCAAGAAAAGGAAGCTGAAAAAGCTACACTGACCACCCCTTTGACAGCAGTGACAATTCCTTTCCACTTACTTGAGACTAGTCCTCCATTGACGCAAACTCTTATTACTTTGAGATCGCTCATTCGTTGAAGACTGCTGCTAACGCAGCCGTACCTTTCGAAGATGTTAGGGTTGGAACCCGAAAGCGGCTTGAGAATTTCTCCTGAGGTTGAGAAATCCAAAATTCGTGTGAAATTTTGGTTGAGACTATGGATACACCATTACCGCAACTTGTTCAGTCAGTGCAATATGCGTGTGCAACAGAATTCCGATTATTTACTTTCAAGGTATCTCCCTGTGAAAGTGTCTGAAGCATACTGATTTGCGGTCTCCAGTAATGCTGTTGAAAATGCTGTTTGCAGGCTAAAAAAGACTGGATCTATTGATAGCGATGGTCTTACTGCAGAGTTCTCCGAAAACTGAATGTCCCGTTCTGATCCAACATATGCAACCACTATTCCAAATGTTGCTTTCCCGGTCTCAGGTCCCAAATAGCTTCCTTGTCGGAACCTAACATCTGCCCTAAAGCGAGTTTAAAGCGAGTAAAAAGTTTCCATCCAGCTACAGTATCCTGTACACCCAGTAACATTCTGAGTATGTCCTTCTCCCAAAACTTCTTGAAAAATTTAATTTTGGGATCATGCAATTGGATTTCAGAGATGGTACGGGTTGTGCGCATGCTCACCAAGTTCTGACCAAATTAATGCGACAGGCCACCCTACATAGATCCACCATCACAACAGTTCCATATACATCTCTGGGCTTTCGATAATGTCGTCCACTCTCAAGCTTTGTATTTGCTTGCTCGTTCTGGCGCCAATTCTTCTTTGCCTTTTGCAATTTTAGTTCGCAGATTCTACCGTTCGGTTAAAATGGCAGAGTGACTTACCGGAAAATATTCCATATATATTCAAGCCAGCGATTTCTGATTGCTTGGACTCTTTTCTTCCTTCCAATCTGTTCAAGGAGATTTCCATCACCTACATCGCGTATGCTGATGAGATCCTGTTAGTGAGCCGTACAAAATCTACCCCTTGAGATAAATCTGTCAAAGTGTGAATATCTTTATTTCGGTCGTACAACAACCTTTGAGCTTCCTTCTGTTGGCTCTTTTTCTATTTTTTCGTCCGACTCGCTGAAATGGCTTGGACTTACTTTCATATCCGCATTACATTATCTTTAACTTGCTGTTCTGTAGTAAAAAGTGCATCGAATTCCATTCGGTTTTGGTACGGGCGGTTGGTCCCAATTGGAAGAACATGTTCACGTAAGGCGCTCGGAAGCTTGTATAGTGCTTTCTGTGCCCCATATATTCACAGTATTTCGGAATTTACCTTATGCACATGAAAAAAATGTAAAAAAATCTGAGAAGTTTTTTAAGTATTGTAAGTTTCTGACGTATCTTCAAAATCCTTCCGTAATCGTAAATTGGTTTCGAATTACAGTGTTTAGGATAGCATCAATACACTTATTCGTTCGCATTCAAATCTGCTCCCCTCCAACAACCTGCCAGCCCACGACATTATTAGCCAGTTTTTCCATCCTGAACCCCTTTAGTGTACATGTATGTGTATTTATTTAGTTTGTTTTTAAAGTGTATGTAAATAATGCAGACATATTTATTTATCTTGTTTTGTTTAATGTTTTAATATGTGTATTTTACATTGTTTCCTTTTACTCCACTGTAACCAAAAAGCGGGTCATAAATAAATAAATAAATATAAGCAAGATTGTCATTAGACCTTCAGGACAAGGAATAGGTCCGCGAATAGGTCTATATCATTAGCAAAAAACCTTTCTTTGCGACTCACGGCTACACCTCAGTGGTCTAAGGGTTCTCCCCTTCTTTACATGAGCAGGGTTGTAAAATTCATCCCACTTGGATTCTTATCATTTCTTTCGTATGTCCTGGAGTACAAGGTAGCTAAAGATATTAGCACGTTGTTTGCTGGTGAACAAATCGGACTTAATACTGTGCTCCTGAGCTCCCAAGTGGGGTTCGCGACAGTAATGTGTAATTTAATAATCGCCAGTGTCTGGGCCGCTCATTTCTCAAAAGAGCCCGAGTTATATGAAGGTGTCAGGGGACTTTTTCGAAATCTGCATAAGCCTGCCATATAGCGGTATAGCCTTATTCTCACCCACATTGTTTCTCAAGCCGCATAAAGTCTCCAGGCTTTCTTTTGTAAAGTGTGTTTCTATTGATTTACCGTTTTCCGGGAACTGGAAGTTCTTTGGTGGAGATACAGGAAGCCAAACTCTCGCTGCCGTTCGACAAGTAGGAGATAGCATGATTGCATTCAATCATCGTCTGTCGGACTGAAGTATAGGTCTCCGATGAGGCGTATTTCAAGGAGTCATTGACTCGCGGAGGTTGGTGGACGTCCCGGTGAAATTTAATAACCTACGACTTAAATACTTCTTGAGCCCAAGCCCACTAGGAAACATATACTAATAATAAAACTTGTATTTAAAAGCCCAGGGGCCATATACATAACAAACACAATAATATACATTACAAGAGAAAACAACAACAATATTTTCCTATGGCTATGAAGCCTCACTACTAAGCTTAATCGCTCTTTGCTTCAGCGCTCTGTCGATATATTCGCACACCTTTGTTATAACCCTTTCCGAAGTGCTATTCAGGATATCCGGAAGAAGCAAAACAGTCCTCTTAAAAAAAGATTCCCTTAACTCCGAAAGCTCCAAACGATGACTGTCAGGTACGACGCTTTGGCAGCGGTATATCGGTCCTTCTTCGCAAAGGTCCTCGTCAGGTTGGAGTGGAGTCGATCTTATGTTTCACGATTTGCTGTGAAGCTGAAGATTCTCATGTATCCCCGTCGTCAAACGTACACGGAAGCCAAGTTCGCAGGAAACTTTCATTTTACCGTTGATTTCGTCTTCGATTGTACTCGGCCGTCCGTATGATGGTCCTAGTCCCGATGACAGACGGACCAATAGAAGGTGTCTTTCAACCAGAGATAGAAGTAGATACTGTTTATTTCCCAGTATTTTAACATAAGTGACTTTGACTGAGTTTCTCAAGGGTTACAAAGGGTATACAAATTTAGCCTCGGTTTTGTAAGCTTTAACCTCTGATCTATGTCTTTTTTGTCCTTTTTGTTATGGCCCCCCCCCCCGAAATAAATTCCTGGATACGGACCTGGTTAGTGAGGATGGTTACTTTCGGGTTGTCGACGCGGGAACGCACGAGTATTGCCACTAAGCCTGAGATTTCCAGTCCTAGTCAAGTTACTTTCGTGAAGGATTCCGTTGTTTTGCTGTTGGCGGTTCCTTCTGAGAAAACAGTCCGCAAGGGAAAATGACCACGACAAACTTCAGTAACCGAAAATTCTGACCAGCGATCTCCTCGGAAGTAATAATCCGCTTCGAAAATAGCCCAACAGGGAAAAGTATAAAATCAGTATAGTGCCAATAGTTTTGATGCATATGACATAGGAATCTTGCAAATGAGAATGGATGGAAGGACTAGAGATGTATAGTGAAGCAGGCGAGGTATTGCTCACTCCGCGTCACCTGCTAAATACACTTTCCGGGCACGGGCCTAAACAAGGCGGTTCTGGCACCGGTGCCGGTCATAAATTAAGCGATTCATCTTTTAAACGCCTCTAAAAATGCTGATTTTAATGAATAAATGTGTTCCTAACAAATCCCCATTGGGTCATAGCGGGACAAAAAAAAAACAATAAATAAGTACTCCAACTGCAATGTACCAGTCCAAATATTCAACACTCAACTCATAACTCTAATAACTATCAAACAAACTAATACATATCCCTACCGCAAGATCAACCTACAATAAAACGTTCATGGTGCCCAATCACCATATGCTTAACTGGCTGTAATTTTGGTATGGGCGGGGCTAGCGCTCACACCTGGTAACCGGTGTCGGCTAGTGCCGTCACTGGCCGCTCATCACGGCACCGAGCAATTGATGGACACGAAAATCGGAAGTCGGCAACCCCTTGGAAGCAGTAATGTAGATTAGTCGGGTCCTTTCATTTTTTCAGTTAAGGTCCTAGAAGGAACTTGAAATCTGTAAAAAAAACACAAAAAAAAACTATAGGAGGTGGACGCCAGTTAGTAGCCGCTGCCGTGGTGAAAACTATACCCGATGCCGCCAGTATCTTGGTAGCTTGTCGATGGTTAGTTTAAAATGGACACCTTGGAAGCGAACGAGTTATACGGTTCAGATGAAACTTGATAGTTAGCAAGAGCGGATGCCCCAGATTTTTTTTTTTTTCCGGTTACGGCAACTTGAGGGGTGGAGGTGGAACCGGGAAATTGGGGCACGCTTAAAGTGGAGGGACCAGGACCGCCTAGATACATCCTTTATAGAACTTTGACCTAATCCGGTCGCTCTGGGGAGAGGAGGGGGGAGGTTTAGGAAATTGTGTGGCATGCATGACCCTTGAATGAGTGGTTCGATGCGGAAGGAACTTGACATACGGCAAGCGCATACGTCCTGGATGTTTGTTTACAGGTACTCACCAGATCTGGCCCCATTGAGTTAAATTAAGTGTCTTTTTCTGTGTGTTTATGTGTTTTATTTATTTTCTTTCATTTACTCCGCTTTTTGAAAATGGCGGGTTATAAATAAATTACCTACTTACTTATTGCGGGTTTGGAGTAGGTCCTTGCAATCTTGTGGCTTGCATAACATCCTAACAAGTGATCCGGTTCGAATGGAACTTGATAGCAGGTAAGGTCACATGTACTACATGCTCAGTTACACGTCCGGACCTGAGTCGGCCACTGTGTGGGGGGGGGGGAGGGGCTTGTGACACACCTGAGGTAGAGAGACCAGAACCGAACTTGGCGGACACAACTACCATATGCTTTGGATGAGCTGGAAGGGTGTCTGGAATGAGCAGTCCCACCTTCATAGCGCGAACCGTCGTTGACATACATGCTAGTGCCATACGAGCTTACAGCTCTTGTTGCCACCATCGTTGCATTTACTTTTGGTGTTAGACGTGGACGCATTACCCCAGAGTCTCATTTGAGGCTCCCTACTGTGTGACAAAACTTTTGGGTGCTCGTGTGTTATTCTACGTCCTGGGGCTATGAAAGACAAATATTGTTGATTGCCTGAAGCAAATTAGAAGGCTAGAAATTGGCCCTTCCCCGGGGAACTTCGCCAAGGGAAATCCGTGAGAGAACTACTGGATAAGCCTAGCATACTAGTCCTGGTCACGAGATAAGTGGAGATTGGATAGCGAGGGGGTGGTCAGTTCCGAACTGCTTCTGCTTCGCTACCATTTCCCAACTGTACTAAAATACGCAACACATTGTGAGACAAGATACAGGAGGAGTTTAGTATAGGCCTACTGGTCAGGTCACGAGATATGTGGAGGGTGGATAGAGAGGGGTTGATGAGTCCTGAACGTCTTCCGGGTCAATACCATTTTTCGGCCGCAAATAAGTAAAACAAGGTAATACAAAATACGGATTGAGCCTCGTGTTAATAAGTTGGAAACTGGATAGCGAGGCCTAATAATTCAGACAGATTTTCTTTCGAGTATTTGACTGTGCTAAACGGATACGTCAGTTGATTTGTATTCAAGCGATTTATCGGCTGTTCTTGGAAATATGATTCGCAATCAACTTAGGCCGAGGTGATACTTATGATCTTAAGAGACCTTACTGTGATTCACCAACAAAAACGCACACTGGTTAGGGTAGTCCTTGTTCTGATTGATCCTGTCGCATTCTGATATGGTTAGCCTTTTCCTCGCAGTGCTGTTGAAACTGGGCTACTGCGTTTCCGCTGTATTTGCCACGTACAATGGAGCATAGAAACGTGTTTGCCATATATCGGGAAAAGGGGATGGCTCGAATTTCACATCCTTTGAGTTAACCCCTGCTTTCTAACAACCCTGCTTCAGTCGACAAGTGGCCACAAGTTCTGTAGCACAGATGTGCTAAAAGCAAGGGGCTGCTCATTCGCCCAGAGTTATGCAGCATGTGGAAAACCATCTGAGTAAACAAACGGAAACAAATTTGATTTTTTTTTTTTTTTTTTATTGCAGTTCTCTTAATGAGCGTTACTGCCTAGGTTGGATTCGGATTGTCGTTCTTTTGTTAACTTATTTGTGATCTGTTCAAATATTCTAACTTACTTGACCATTAGAAACTCTGCTGTGTTTCCCAAAAAATGTCAGACCCCTCCCGTCTATTTAAGCAGCGATCAGCTCCTTAGCTTTGTTGAGAAACATGGAGACAGTTGCATACCCGGTCTTTCTGACCAATGAGCGGAAGCCGGGTCCTCTTCGGAAAGAACTAGACGGCAGATGCAAACATCAGTGTAGTGCCGTTAGGGTGGATACACATTACGTCGGGAATTCTGAGTCTCAGAAACAAAAACGGATGGAACGATTCAAGGGATCAATTAGGGACGTGGATTGAATTATAGGTACGACAGGTCCTTGAACCATAGTGACTCCCAGTTCGTATGTCCGATCTAGAATGCGTGCCCGAAAGAGAAGTTGAACGGCTGTTGTACGTCATGTTGTATGCTTAGATCCCTCACAGTTCGATGTGCCACGTTTCCCTTCACCCCTCAATATCTTGAAGAGGGCGGATTGATATATTTCTTCCTTTCCTGTTCTTCAGCTGTTCTTCGGTGTTTTGTAGCGTTTTGTTTGTACAGTTACCCGGAGCCCCGTGTGGCCGTGACTCGGATGAAACACGAAATTGGATGGAGCGGGAAAGGGCTTTGACGTGATTCGGTGGCGTTTCCGTAGCCGTAAGGAGGGAGGGATGCCTGTGTTGGCTGCAATATGTACGCTCTGAATCGTGTTTTTACAGCCTGGTCGAACGATTCAACCGCGATTCAACTCCCGTGTCGAACTTTTTCTGACGTGTAGCGAATAGTTTATGTTTATTCGTTACGACTTTTTATTTATTTTATTATCGCCAAAAGTGGTAAGTCATTACCTTAAATCGCACTTGCAGCGAGATAAGGTGGTGTGATCCTCCTGTAGAGTCATCTAGACTTGTCAATGAGGTACATCGTGTACATGGGGCACAAGAAAACATAATGATGGCAAAACAAAGACAAATACACGAGTTTGACAAAATCATATACGGTATCATAAAAAGTTGAAGCATAAACTTTAAACCATATGCAGTGCTCTTGTGACCTACAAGACGCATTTAACAAAGTTTCAGAAGAATTTCGATAAAAATTTGACAATAAACCTGATTTTATTTTTAATGAATATATAAGTCTGATCCTCCAGTGTCGGGCCCTCGTTGAAAGTCGAGGGCCCTACTAAAACAGCCAGAGACTTAATTCCCTTCAGAAGGAAACAGTGTAGCGAGGGCTGTCACCCAAAATACGTGAAGTGCCGCTGCCCAGGGGTGCTCACATGTTGCCCAGGGTATACACAGTAAGTGCACACCAAGTGAGCAACCCCTTGCAATGTAAGTAGTGAACTGAAAGACAAACTTGCGCCTCGGTTGGGACTTGAAGCCGGGATATGTGTTCTTTCAGTTCGTTACCTAAAGTTTAACTGAAATGGCAACTATTTTTTTATCATTCAACTGAATACACTGCATGATTTGGATCGTGTTAAGGGATTTTTTTTTATTGTTCACTATTTACTCTGGTATCACGTTCAGAATACCTACGGCTGTCGTAACAACACAGAATTCTACTATGACGCGGAAAATCTGAATCTCAATACAAACGCGGCTTTTCAGTGGCTAGTGGTGAGCCAGGTGGTCAGTGCTCACTGCCTGAACACTTATTTTTCGTAAATGGCTTTCGTCAAGCATAAACACAGGTACAAGCGCATAGAGGTACCATAAATCTGAGAGGGAAATACCATTATATTAGAATCGAATATTCGTGAATAGCGGAGAAACGAAGTAACGTATTTTGAGGGTTCTTCTGGTCAAGGGTAGGGTCGAGTTTGTAGATATGCTCTGTAGCCCTATGGAGGGGGTTCAGATTAAGGGGCAAACAAAATATTTATAAACAACTGATGTGAAAGTCTATTATGAGGTAAGAAGACATGTTGAACACGATGATGAAAATCATTTTCTACCCGGACATGTAGTTCGCCCGGAATCCGGCCAAAGCCAGAAAATTGTAAAAAATTAAAGTTTTATTTGTAGTTGATTAGATAGCCGCTTTCGGGTAAGAAGAGATGCTGAAGCCGTGTGTAACGATCATTTTTTACCCCGGACATATAGTTCGACCGGAATCCGGCTGGAGTCGGAAAATTTGTAATAAGTTAAACTTTTATTTGAAGTTGATTAGATTTTCATTATTGGGGAAAGAAGATACCCTGAGTTGGCAGAAGTGGCAGAAATTGGAAGAATTGGCAGGACGTTTTCGTCAAAACAGATAGGACTTATAGAGGTAAACACACATGCTCAATCCATATCTGAACTTGGTTTTCTCAGATGATTAGCTATTTGGCCTTAATCTGTTTCTGAATTTTAATAGTAAAAATGTTCAAGGAGTCTGGCGAAGACAAGACCCAGTTGTCTGGATCAAATATTGAATTTTTAAGATTCCATCTAAACCTTTGGTCTTGTTTCGAAAGTAGTTTCAGCCATGCATTGTGCAGCTGGAATTTGGGGAAATAGCCAATGTCAAAAGTTTGAACAGGTACAGTTATGTTATTTTAAAAGAATACTACGAATTAGTAGTAAGACCAGTACGTTAGTAGTAAAACGTGACTTAGGACGTGAGTTAGTAAGTATGATTCGTCTGTCGGAAAAATCATACCAATGCGAAGAGTGAGGCCTATGAAGGCGGCGTATTTGGAGTCGTTGAGAGATACATCAAAGGAATCATGATCGCAGCAGGTCAAGGCAATTTTAGGTAGTACAGGATTATCTTATATTTGGAATGAGGGTAAAGGGTGGGATAACATAGCAAGTATTGTGAAAAAAGTGGAGAGTAGGCTAAGAGAACAGGAGGTGCAAGATTTGCATTGTTGGCTGGCTGCTTCTGATTCCCTGAGGTTTTATGCCGCAGTCAAGGAGACGTGGGGTGAAGAAATTTATTTTAAGGCGGGAATTCCTTTAGACCAAATTGAACTGATAATTAGCCTGAGGGCAAATTGTTTACCGGTAGGGTTAAGAAGGAAATATTTGTGTAATTTAAGGTTAGTGGTCCTTACTTCTGTCCGATGTGCGGTAAAATGAATGAATGCATTTTCCATTTAATGTTTGAGTGTCAGGAGTTAAAAGACCTGAGTAAGGAAATATTTGGGGACATGATTTGGGGGGTGGAAAGGTTTTAACAAATTTTGAAAGTAGAAGTTTTAGAGATATTAGAAATTTGGAAATTCCTAAAGGTAGCTATGATTCACATCGAAAGTTTTTGTAAATAGTTGTTGAGGTTATGGTTTCGTTTTGGTGTTGTTTTGTTGTTCCCGGGGCCCTTTGTGCTTTTACGGAAATAAATCTTATTTATCTTATCTTATCATAGGGATAAGGAGATACTCTGAGCTGAACTTTTATTTTTTTGCTGGACAAGTAGTTCGCTAGGGATTTGACCGAAAATTGAAAGTTAGCAGAAGTATAAACCAGGAAGTATCGATCTGTATCCTAAAAATACATATGGCTTATAGAGGTGTATTTGAACTTGGTTGTCTGTCTCAGATAATTAACTTTTTGCAAAATTAATCTGTTTTTAAATTTGAATAGTAAAAATGTTCAAGGATTCTGGCGAAGACTGGATCTGGCGAAGACAAGACCCAATTGTCTAGATAAAAAATTAAATTTGTGGGATCCGATCGAAACCTTTGGTCTTGTTGTATAAGCCGGTTCAGGGAGTTGTTCGGGAAGGAGGTGGCGCAGTTGGTACTGCCTCTTATACTTTACGTTACACTTAAGCGATGCTTATAAACGTCGTCGGGGCGCCGCTTTAGTCGTTAGAACAACTTCGCCAGCGGACACGCTGTCTGAAGCAGCTAACCTTGATTTTGAGAAGGCTAATTAAAACAGCCATTATTTTCTATTACGCATTGCTAGCTCCATTTTGCAGGTCATTGATAATCAAGCGCTTTGATTGGTCACGTCTCGAATTCCCTTTGCGGAAACTTGTTTGATAAAAATTGGAATTTGGGGCGGGCGAACGCTTATTGTGCCCTGGCTCTTTAGGAAACTAAAACAAAATACTACAAATCGTGGAATACCAAATTGACTTCGTGCAGTAGTCAGTTTAGTTCTTTTCCGTGACAAACTATACCTCATCTCCGTGAAAAATATCATTTGAATTTTTGTCTGCTGTATAACCGAAGTTTTCCAGCGAAGCAACCAACCAATTCGTCTTTAGAGCGAAGCTTTTATTTCTAATTGCCTGGTATTGATCCTTTTCTGCGGTTCTAGGATGTTCTTCGAATTTTCGTACGTCTTGATGCCGTTAAGTACTATTTGAGTCCAGGCTGAGTGGGAAACATGCATGAAACACATTTAAAGCATTATCAGACATATATTTTGTTTTTATAATTAAAAACCATAAATTGAATTTCTTTGTTCCAATATATTATTTCTTTCTTCTTCACGGGACTGGACCAGAATATTTTGGACGGGTTTCTTCAGGTTCAAGGTTATTAGAGTGCGAACAAATATCGTGTAAATTAGCCTGTACTGCAGTAGCAGAGCCGAACGGGGTAATTGTTTGTTTATATTTATATACGTACTCCAGTTTGATACCCGACAAATACTGAGTTCTGCCCTTTTTCGGATGTTATTTTGATTCTTTTTTTTTGCGAAGATATTCTTTATATGTTCTTCGCTTATTGTTCTTTTCTAGAATAATTTTCGGATGGTTTCTGCAAGGTTCAAGGTTACCAGAATGGGGCAATTATCATATATTTTAGACAAACACCGTAAAGACAAACACATGGTAAAGACGATGTTTGAGAAGCTTCCAGTTACATTTTATAAGGTGTGGACTGAAAGACAAAAATGCTCCTAGGCCGGGATTTGAACCCAGGACCGTCTGCTTACAAGGCAAGGTTTATTGGTCACGGTACAAGTCCCTTGTGCGAAGTGCCATCTATGTAGTATTACCTCCAGTTACATCAAGATTTCGTTAAAACCCGTATCCAAACGAGACAAGATTTCATACCACATTCTTGTAATACTTAGAAACAGATTTCGAACAAGAAAGAAAAACAAATGAAGGAGGATAGATAGATAGATAGATACTTTAATTTTAGCCGTTAGGCCATACACAAAATCATACATTTTTAAACACTTCGAGAGAGCGGTTATAGAAACTCACATGTAAAACGATTTAAACTCCCACTACCAATAATGAAAATGTTCCAAGGATTAACTGACTGAAGGTTTTTGTGCTAAAACTCGTTTGTCAAGCTCGTGGAAACGGATTTAGGAATTGTTGCGAGGGGAAGGGAGGGAAGGGATATCTCACGGGCTTATTCGTCTGTTTGACTCTTAAGTAGATTTTGTTTGTATTTGTAGTGTTTTGCCTAATTATGTCTTCATATATTCTTTTGTACTCCACTGTTTTCGTCTTGTACGATTTTTGGGTTAAAAATAAGTTATTATTATTATAGATCGCCAGCCACTCCTGGGGTACGGCCTCGTTAATAACGTGTCTTTTTTCCAGGTTACTGGTCAGTCTGAAATTGAGGATTCGGAAATACGAGTGACGGTACAAAAGCATTCGAATGTGAACCAAAATGCGGACTTCTCCGCCGTCCGACTGGCTAAGAAGCGGTATGGACAGGTTACGAGTTACAGCGTTGTCAGAGATGCCAACAAGCTAGTCTTCACTCGAGGTTTAGACGGTAAGTGTCTGTGATTCTGGCGGCCTTTAATCCCTACTATTTGCCCCGGATCTCTCAATTTCCAGCCGGATTCGAATTTGCCTCGGATTTTCTATATTTCCAGCCGGATTTGAGTGCGGTGTACTGTCAGTGTCTTGTGATTCCGGCTTTCATTTACTTGGGGTTTATATATTTTTCGCCGGATTTCGGTAGGATATTTCTGTCAGGGCTCAAATTTTAAGTTCCGGGATTTTGGACTTTATTCGGCTTTATAAAAATGATCCACTATATTACGGATTCTGCCAGACTTGGGGCTCTTTCGACGTAAGACTGAACCGCCAAGAAAGTAATAGAATCGCAGTTATTTATTACGATTTCTTCTACTAGGTTCGCCTCCTATTAAAACAAGACCAAAGGTTTCGATGGGATCCCAAAAATTCAATATCTGATCCAGACAACTGGGTCTTCTCTTAGCCAGATCTAGTCTTCGCCAGACTCCTTGAACATTTTTACTATTACAATTCAGAAACAGATTAAGGCAACCAAGAAAACCAAGTTGAGATATGGATTCAACATCTGTGGTTACCCCTATAAGTCATACCTGTTTTGACGAAAACTTCCTGCCACTTCTGCCAATTTCCCGGTTTCGGCCGAATTCTGGAACTGCTTGTCCGGCGAAAAAGTAAAGCTCAAAAACGAACCTCAGGGTATCTTCTTTTAACAATCACGACATCTAATCAGTTTCAAATAAGAATTTTACTTATAAGAAATTTTCCGACTCCAGCCGGATTCCGGTTGAACTATATGTCCGTGTAAAAAGTGATTGTCGCACACGGATTCAGCATCTCTTCTTACCCCTAAGTCGGATATCTAATAAACTACAAATAAAACTTTAACTTTTAACAATTTTCCGGTTTCGGCCGGATTCCGGGCGAACTACGTGTCCGGGTAGAAAATTGTTTTCACATGAGTTTTCAGTATGTCTTCTTGCCCTAAATCGAACATCTAATCAACTCCAAATAAAACTTTTAATTTTAACAAACTTTCCGGTTTGGGCCGGATTCCGGTTTAACTACTTGTCCGTCGAGAAAATGGTTTTCACCACCGTGTGCACCATGTCTTCCTACCCCTAAATCGAACATCTAATCAACTTCAAATACAATTTTTACTTTAAACAAATTTTCCGGTTTCGGCCGGATTCCGGGCGAACTTCTTGTCCGATGACAAAATGATTTTCACCATCGTGTTCAGCATGTCTTCTTACACAATCGACTATCATATTAGCTGTTTCAAAATATCTTGTTTGCCTCTTAATTTGAACTCGCACCCCTAAATGTAGGGCTACAAAGCCCATCTACGAATTTGACTTGTCCGACGACCGAACGAATCCTCAGACCAAGTTTCATCAAAATATCTCATTCCCTTCGAGAGTTATCGTGCTTACAGACGGACGGACAGACGGACAACTTTTGCGATGTCATAGGGATCCCTCCACTTACGTTTTGGGATCCCAAAAATAAAAGTAATTGTTTGTGATTATGAAGTCCTCTATGATGATCACTTGAGTCTTCTTTCATTAAGTTCAGTTTTACTTCTTGTGTTCATTGTAGTTCAAAGAAACAGCCCTGTCGCTTCCGTTTCGTTTAACTTTGACCTGTTACATGCTTGGGATTATTCAAAACTTTTGCCACCTTTTAAAATTTAAAGGGACTAGGTGTTGTGGAACTATTTAAACTCGAGCTGAAGGCCGCCTTGCGTGGCGTGCAATTGCGTATTATTGTTATATTATAATAACGGTGCAATTTTGTATGCGGTTGTTCGATTGAGTGCACGTGTATGGGAAAAATGAGATATAATTTTAAACCAGTGTTGGCCGTAATGAGTTTTCATAGTACGCTGGGTGTCATAGAGATTTAACTAGCAATAAAGGGAGGTTATCGGTTGGTCGGGAAATATATAAACAGCCGGGGAAATTTGCTTAATGCAATCCTGGCAAGATAAGATTGTTTTAGTTTTATTTTATTTTTTAGTTTAATACTCTTTTTATACAAACCAACTTTTACATGCTAAACTACATGAACACAACCTTTATAACCCTCTTAACATCCTTTATACATGTAGCTGATACTTCTGACTGCAGGAAAGCCCGAATGGGCCGGGCCTGAAGGGGGAGGGGAAAAAAAAAAGAAATCACTTTACATCAATTTTTAAAAACTTTTTCATAAAAAAGAAGAAAACTGAAAGAGGAAGAGCATACAAAAAACAACAACAAACAGTAACTGGGAAACCACCGGGTAAGGTGAAGTTTGATCCGTCTTATGCCAACAAATGAGCGCGGGCGAAAAGCAAGGGTTTGTTTATTAAATCGCCCATCCTGGATTTACTCGTTTGGTTTCTGTTGACTATGACACTGACAAGGTCGTGTCTCTGAAAATACTCTTGATGACCCTCTCCTTGCGGATGCAAAATCTCCGACCTCTCCGGTTAGCTAGCGGAAGAAAGGCAGAAGTGGTGTCACAGGTGCACCCAAAGATCGCGGTTTCGCGGATTCGAGTCGTTGAGTTTGAGTCGTACGAGGACGCTTACTCCTTCATCCTGAGATTCACTGGCGTGTTTCGGACTTGGTCATATAGAGTATTGTTATAATTTCACACCGCTCCCTTCACATAGTATCGGGGTAATCAAATGAACCCTTGGTTTTCACCAGTGCTTATAGGTCGGTGTAACCCGGACCCAGTCCTTCAATCTCCCTATTCTTCTGTGTCAAACTTCATTGTATATAAAGGAAAGTCAGAAAACTAATTTCGGCCGAAATCTGAAAACCGGGCTGAATTTTTGTCCAGAGAAAATACAGGCGGGGGGGGGGGGGGGGTAGTGGAAATAGGAATCTGGGAAACCTACCTTTAAGAGGAAGTGTGACCTTTAAAGAATTTTATCCCGAAATGCGGAACTAATTACAGTACCCTCTACCCCACCCACAAAATATGGCAGTCAGTTAGAAACAGGGTATCGCTTGGTTCGTTCCAGTTCTACCCGGTCACTTCTCCGGTTTGTTACCCGGAGGCGGTCGGAATGTGGTTTGGTCTGTTAGAAGCTGTGAGTAGGACAGTTTTAGGCGAACATCGCTGTCTCTTTTCTAAGCTCTAAAAGGTCTTGGGGTTGCAGCAGTGTGGTGCAATGTTGATCGTACTTTGTGGTAAGTGAATAGCATCAGATCGCGCGAGCTGGTTATTCAAGCTTCACTTCCGGAACCGGTACTGTTGATTTTTTTTTCTTTAATGAATTTGATGATCATCGAGTTTTAATTGAGACAAATTTATTTAATTGTTTTTAGACAAATGTGAGAAAGTAGGGTGTTAGGACTGGTATTGACAATTTTGGAAGACCAAGGTGCATTCGCAGAAGAACTTGCCCGTTCCCGAGTAAATATAAAGTCATAATAATATTTTAATTGAATATGCTTCTACTGAAGTTGACCATAACCGTATGAAGCTTTGGAAGGCTTTCCGAAGAACTGAACGATTAAATCAACCAGAAAGTAATAACGGTCCATCTCCAGAGGACTGGGAACTCGCCGGATTCTCGCCGGACAACTAGTTCGCCCGGAATCTGGCCAAAACCGGAAAAGCAAAAGTTCGGTAGATGACAAAATGAGGGGTAAGAAGAGAGACTGAGTCTGTATATGCCAAACATATTTTACCCGGACAAATAATTAGTCCGGAATCCGGTTGTAACCGATTTTTTTTTTTTTTAAGTCAAACTTTTCTTCAAAGTTAGTTAGATGTTCTTTATTTTTTTCTGAATTTTCTTTTTTGCTGGACTTTCGGGCGAAACTGGAAACTTTGCAGAAGTAAAGCAGGAAGTCTCTGTCAGTATCGTCAAAATAGATATGGCCTATAGAGGTATATCTGAACTGATGATTAGCTTGGCAAAGAGTGGATCTGGTGAAGACAAGACCCGATTGTCTGAATAAAATATTAGATTTTGGGATCCCATCAACACCTTTGGTCTTGTTTAATTTGATGTTGGTGGTTGGTTGTGTTCCATCTTCTTTCCAGCTTGGTACTATCACCCGCATTCCCAAAAGTGGAAAGCGAAATTTGTTTTTATGCGATTCTTACCGGCCAATCACCCGTGGGTCAATATTCGGTAAATTGTTTGAACTTTGTATTAAACGTCTTTTTGAAAACCTTGATGTTGGTGAAAACCAAGTGGGTTTAAGAAAGGTATGGTTTGTGATCATGCCCACGCTGCATTTTCAAAAATAATACTTGAATCTAGAAATAAGAATGAAACTTTATACGGTCTTTTAATTGACATAAAAGGAACGTTCGATAACGTATCTCACGCTTCAGCAATCCTGGCTCTTCTTTCTAGGGGTATTCCAACTCTCTATTTGTCGTGTTTTGCGTTCGGCTTTTCGCTAGGGTATCTTTGGGTTCTCTTATGTTTTCTTCTTATTTGCCAGTGTGCAGAGGGGTGAGACAAGGTGGTATTTTATATCCTTATATATTTAATGTTAGCCTAGAAGAGTGTCTTCGGTCAAGCCGAATATCCCTGATTTCGGCTCTTCGAGATGTTTCTTACCTAGCTTATGCCGACGACATAATTTTACTGAGTAAATCAAAAGCTGCGTTGGCTGAGAATTCTAACCGTCTTGCCACTTCTCTGTCAGCAAAGGGTCTTTCCGTTAGTGCTGGTAAATGCCAGTTTTTTGTTGGAAATAGTACCATGGAAGGAAATGAATGTCTTGATTGCGGTAATGAGATTATTTTTTCAGCATGTGATATAGTGACGTACTTAGGGATCCCATATGCGTCGCCAGCTAAGGTTTCTCAGTCTATAATTGTCAATCATATACAAGAAAGAAATCGCAAGGCATTTGGCCTCTTAATTCGTTTTCGTGGGCGATAGAGGAAAGACATCCTTGGGTCATTGTTCACCGCCTTTGCTTTACCTCGTGTTCTTCTTGCTACAACAATCGTCGAAAATCTTTGAATTTGCGACATATCTGCTATTAAAATTTCATATTTCAAATTTTCCAAATTTGTCCTTGGGTTCCCCATTTCTTTCAGTAATTCGCAGTTGGTTTCCAATTTCAAAGTAAAAGACCCAGTTATAATTTGAGGAAAAAGATGAACAACTTTTATAAAAAAAAGCTTCGGTAGCCGTCCAAACCCACAACCTGTACCCATTTTTTAACAAGTGAATAATATAGTGTGTAAATAAGTGTAACTTAGTTGTCGAAATCGTGTGTATTTTTATAATATTTATGTGTCATTGAATGGACCAGATGGTTTAGGCATAATTCTGTTTCATACATCATTTTGTGCTCCTCAGATCTGAGGAAAGTAAATGAATAAATAAATAAGCAGCGTGGGGACCCGTCTATTCGCCCACCCGTCGATTCGCCCAACCGTCATTATGCCCAAATTATACGTCACATCCCCCACTTTTTCCGACAGTTCGCCTAACCGTCACAAGACCCAAAATATCCGTCGATTCGCCCACACGCTGATTCGCCCAACCGCTGATTCACCCAACCGTTGATTCACCCAACCGTCGATTCACCCACCCGTCAATTCGCCTACCGTCGATTCGCCCAGCCTCGGTTTCGTGAAGCGTCGATTCACCCACTTCTAAAATCCGTCGATTCGCCCACCCGTCGATTCGCCCACCCGTCATAATACCCAAAAAATCCGTCACAACCCCCACTTTTTCCGACAGTTCGCCTACCCGTCACAAGACCCAAAAAATCCGTCGATTCGCCCAAAAAAATCCGTCACAACCCCCACTTTTTCTGAAAGTTCACCTACCCGTCACAAGACCCAAAATATCCGTCGATTCGCCCAATTTTCAAAATCAACCTCTGATCTAGCGCGGCCTTATCACTGAACGCGGTATCAGAAGCGCGGCTCTTTTCATTGAAGTTGGTAGAAGTCGCAGGGGAGTAATTAAGAAGGTTACGATACCGTCCCATGTAAATACGGGTGAATTCTAGTCAATAAACCTTGAGCCAGATTGATCAGAAGCATGATGTCAGACCTCGGTGCTGACAATGAAGGAGTAAAAAAGAGGATGAATGCAAGAGTAAAACAAGTTTAAAGAACGAGGTGAGCTGGTTTGTCAAAGAAACTATGATGCCGCAAGATCAATCAAGTCTCAGTAGAGTGTAAGCACTTCTTACGGATGTCTTTCCCAAACTTCCCCTACAAACGAGCTTATTAGTTTCTTCTCAATCTCTTTATCTATTTATCAATCTATTTATATTCTATTTATGAATCACTTTTTCGAGTTAGGAACTTCCAGATGTGCTAGGACGATGAAACCTTGGCAGGCGTATCAGGGAACCGACCAAACAAACCTGGAAATAATCAGTTTCCCGATCCGAACATCTGCCGGGGAGTAGAGGGTGGAGGAATCTTGAAAATTTAGGGCAGTTTGTCACACTTTTTCGAGTTAGGGTACTTTCAGATGTGCTAGGGCGATGAAAATTGGCAGGCATACCAGGGACCCCACCAAACTAACTCGGTAAAAATCAGTTCCTGGTCCGACCATGTGGGGGGAGTTGAGGGTGGGGCAATCTGGAAAATTGAGTAGTGCGTAACTTTTGAACGGGTGATCGGATTGGAATGAAACTTGAAAACTGAACAAAGGACATATCTCTGATGCCCCATCTGAAGTCCGGAACGGATTCGGTAGCTATAGGGAAGTTGGGGGGCCGGAAATCTCGAGAAACGGTTGGAATGGAGGGATCGGAGTGAAACTTGCTGGGAAGACTAACACAATTGGACTGGATCCGGACCCTTGGGGGGGGGGGGGGGTTGGAGGGGAGATTCCCTGAATTCCGGTGATGTCAGTTTTGGGGACTTTCTCGACGAAACTTGGGAGGCATTTCAGGGACCCGACCCAACTAACTTGGAAATAATGTCTCGATCCGACCATCTCGGGGGGAGGGTGGAGGGAAGGGAATACGGAATATTGAGTTATAATAATAATAATAATTTATTGTTAACCCACAAATCGTACAAGACGAAAACAGTGGAGTACAAAACAATACATGAAGACATAATTAGGCAAAACACTACAGATACAAACAAAATCTACTTAAGAATCAAACAGAGGAATAAGCCCATGAGAGGGCGACAGACTTGCGTACACCGTTTCAGACAGTTTTATGCGTAACTTTGGAACGGATGGTCGGATTTGACTGAACGGAACGTCGAATTTGACATGTCTCTGGGGATCTTTTTCATGTCCGGACTGGACCCGACAGTTGGGGGGGGGGGGAGACCGGAAAATACGTGACTGGCTGATACTGGAGAGATGGGATGGAACTTCGTGTGAACAACAAACAGATGCTCTCGATAAATCTTTTGTCAGAACTGGATTGGCTCCGGCGACTGTGGGGGAGTTTGAGGGGGGGGGGGGGGGCGGAATTCCGGTGATCACGAGTTAAGGTACTTCCAGCTGTGCTAGGAAGATACAACTTGGCTGGAATATTAGATATTTGACAAGATCCGAGATTTCCAAATCCGACTATTCCTTAAAGTATCGATCTCGACCGCACACTAAGAAAAATACTGTTAAGCAAAATATACATTTTCATGATCACCATGAGCCCATTTAATTTTTGCCTCAAGGGTTTTGCTTACAAATGAAGTTCCGGCTCCTTTAAAGTGCGCATGTTAACTGCGAATTCGAAAAGTAATTTGTATCAAATGATTCATCTCAACTTATGACAGCGGGTTCAACAGCTATGGGTAGTTGGGAGGGGGTGATCCAAAATCTCAAGAAACGGTTAGAATGGAGGGATCGGAGTTAAACTTGATGGGAAGAACAAGCATTTATTCTAGATAAATCGTTTGCACAATTAAACTGGATCCGGAAACTTGGAGGGTGGGGTGGGTGGAGGGGGCCCTTCCTGAATTCCTGTGATTGCGTTTTTCAAGACGAAACTTGGCAGGCATATAAGGGATCCGATCAATCTGACAGAGCCCTTACCTACTACATACAGGTGCAAGTGCCATATGAGCTTACAGCTCTTGTTCTCTTACTTTATCCGTTTTGCACCGTCAAGTTTGATTAAAACTTTGTTTTAAGGCCAAGTATCAGGCTCAATAATTAATACACCTACTTTCGTGCCGTTGAAAAACGGTAAGTAATGTCTTGTAAAAGTTTTTTTTCAAGGTTATCTTTATTTGCAAAAAAAATCTATCGTTATCACTTTCCGCTGCTGAGAGCAGATCTCAAGCGCATACGAAAAAAAAAAAAAAATCAGAATAGATTGCCTAGAAAACGCCACGAAAATCCCAAACAAACAAAAATTGGGATATCATACACATTTTTCGGGTGGTTCCAAAAAATCACCACGATTGTTTTGCCAACGACTCAAAATGCCATAATTCAGGGTGTAGACCCTGAAATTAAAATAGTTAAAAATGTTAACGGTCCAAAATTTCAACATTTTAAAATGCTCTCAGGGAAGGCTAATCGTCCTGGTTGAAAGTCCGACGACTAACTGTCGGTAGAGGAGGTCAGAATGGCCCGGGACAACGGACAGCGAGATTACAAGGGACAGGATTACTACGGAAAATTGTGAAAGGATTCTTTTATAGTTCATTAAACTAGAATGATTCGCGCGAAAGTACGAAGAAATGCCTTTTAAAATTGTTTTCAGCACATACAGTGCAACTAGGCAATCTAAACCTTGCACCCTGAAGGTAAGAATTGTTAAAAATAACAGTTTTGAGATCGCTGTTGGTGTTTCGTTTTTGGAATCCCAAAACGTAAGTGACGTTTGACATCGCAAAAGTTGTCCGTCTGTCTGTCTGTCTGCGAGTACGATAACTCTCGAAGGGAATTATTTTTATGAAAGTTGGTGTAAGGATTCTTTTTGTCAAGGGTAAGGTCAAGTTCGTAAATCCTATATTTGGGAGTGGGAGAGGGGGTTCAAATTAAGGGGCAAACAATATATTTTTAAACAGCTAATGTGATAGTCAATTATGGAGTAAAAAGACATGCTGAACAGGAGGGTGAAAACCATTTTGTCGCCAGACAAGTATTTCGTCTGGAATCCGGCAAAAACCGGAAAGTTGGGTAAAAGTAAAAGTTTTCTCTGAAGAAAAATATTCTTTGAGCCCAAGCTGACTTTGAAACATATTCAAACAATGTTTTCAGCGGATATACGTCAGCTACGGTTCTTCATCAGCGATATAGCTCGAAAAAAATGTAGGTGACTTATCCGTTTTGCACCGTCAAAAAAGATATTTGGGCCGTTCTTGGCAAGGGTCCTCGTCAGGCTGTCAACCTTGTGGGTCAACTTTTTGGTTTCCTTCCCCGACGTTTACCCAGAAGATTGACAGCTTGACGAGGACCCTTGCCAAGAAGGGCCGAAATATCGTTCATTTGAAGTTGATTAAATCTTCGATTTAGGGGTAGGAAGACATGCTGAAAACTTAAGTTGATTAGATGACAGATTTAGGGCTAAGAAGAGACGCTGATTCTGTATATGACAATAATTTTTTACTAAGTTAAAGTTTTATTTGAAGTTGATTAGATGTCCTTTATAGATATAAGGATATACGCTGAATTCGTTTCTGAATTTTCTCTTTTTTCTGGACAATTGCCGAAACCGTAAATTTGGCAGAAGTAAAGCACGAAGTTTCGGTCAGCGTCGTCAAAATAGATATGGCTTAAAGAGGTATATCTGAACTTGGTTTTCTCTGATGATTAGCGTGGCAAAGACTAGATCTGGCGAAGACAAGACCCAATTGTCTGGATCAAATATTAGTTTTTTGGGATCCCATCGAAACCTTGGGTCTTGTTATTTTCAAATTACATTGTAATTGAACAGTTGGACAGTTTCAATGGGCGATTATTCCCATCCTGATACTCGGTCCGCTCCTTTCGTTTCACATTCATCACTAGCTCCAATTTACTACTGCCTGAACATCTCAAACTGTACAATCGTGGGCATTCTGAATCGTGGGCATAATGGGTTGTAGGCATTTTGAATCGTGGACATTGTGATCGTGGTCAGTATGAGTGCCAGCCCCATTTCTCCTGCTGGACCGATTCAGCTAAAATCAGGCACAGCCCGGAACAACTGGAGTAACAATAGAAATCCGGTAAAAACTTGAGTGAAAAGGATGACTTATAATTGTCGTCCGCCATCTGTTCTGTGGAAGCTTGTAAAGTTACCGACTAATTAGTACAATCATTTTCCGATTCATCCGCAAAGGGTCATGTATAAAGAAGCATAACATGGATCAGTATATCCCTTGAGCTTCAGTATTCCAGCGGTAATAATTTCATAATATTCTCCTCTGGCTCCCGTCGGAACCTTTAGTATTGCTGCCGACCAAAGGTTAAGCCAACATTGGATCATGTCGATACCAAAGGTATCGGGGAGCACCAACCAAATTTTACTCTATTGAGAATTGAACGATCGTGTGTCATTGTAATTTCCTTTAACCAACCAAATAATTGCAATATGTGTCCTACCGCTTTCGGTACATATTGTACCTAAAAATATGGTAGCTCATTCATCCTCCATTTCCTCTTTCATATCCGCACCGAGGTCTTATATCATGCTTCTCATCATTCTTGCTCAAGCTGAATTGACTAGTTTTCACCCTTATTTACATCGGACGGTATCGTATCCTTCTTAATTACTCCCCTGTGACTTCTACCAACTTCAATGAAAAGAGCCGCGCTGGATCAAATGTCGGTTTTGAAAATTGGGCGGATCGACGGATATTTTGGGTCTTGTGACGGGTAGGTGAACTTTCGGAAAAAGTGGGGGTTGTGACGGATTTGTTGGGCGAATCGACGGAATTTTTGGGACTTGTGACGGGTAGACGAACTTTCGGAAAAAGTGGGAGTTGTGACGGTTTTTTTGGGTCTTATGACGGGTGGGCGAATCGACGGATCATAGAATTGGGTGAATCGACGCTCAAGCAATAGGACGTTGGGTGAATCGACGTTGGGCGAATCGACGGGTGGGCGAACTGACGGGTGAGTGAATCAGCGGGTGGGCGAATCAGCGGTTGGGCGAATCGACGGTGGGCGAATCGACGGTTGGGTGAATCGACGGATTTTTAGATTGGGCGTATTGACGGGTGGGTGAATCGACGGGTGGGGGTAGTGACGGCGACCCAGCAGCGTTGCCACGAGCAGCACAAAATTTTTACTTTGCTTAAAGTTGTACCAGTATTTGTTCGTCGAAAGAAGACTTTTTGTTCTGTTACGACTCGTTTTCGTTAGTTCGAGGAATTTTTCTTAAAATAGTAGGCTACTTTTTTCATGAAAATAACACTGTTTTCGTCTTTAGTAGCACGATAAGTTTTACCGCTGTGGTCATGAGTAATCATTGGTCATGAGTAACCATTGGTCAGTTTAGCATGACTACCAGTATCAAGCTGAGTTCTAAGGGGTTTACGCATCGGCTTGATTCCTGAAAAATACAAAATTGGATCCTGAATGCAGATGTCATTACCTTGCCTATATGTACAGATATTATAACGAAGTCAGTTAGGATATTCTGCAGCAATATTTTTTTCCATTCTTGGCAAGGGTCCTCTACCTGGAGTAGCTGGAAGAATTGAACATGCAATCCCATTCCAGCTACAGCCAGAAGAAGACCCTATCAAAGAAGGGCCGTACTTATCCGTTTAGCACCGTCAAGTATGGAGGGCCGTAATCCAGGGTTGGTCACCAAGAACCAGGGTGTACGAGTTACTTCATGATACTTTGGGTTACTCAGGGTTACATTGCATTGGGTTACATTAGGTTACTTTAAGATACTTTTGGGTTACTTTCTAAGGTTTACGAAGTTACTTTTGGTGACCAATCCTGGGCCGTAATGTCACTTATCCGTATTCAATCATTTTATTTATACAAGTAGATTGGGCAGAAGGAGTATTATGTATTATTTTGCGTGGCTCGTTCTTTAAAAAAAAACAAAAAAAAACAGGCATATACGGAGATTTCGATCTCAAATTCCGATGATGGGACCTTTGTCATTAGAATATTGTTCGTTATTATTCAGTTATGTATTTCGGTTTCAGTTCCATTGGACTATATTTAAAGACACAAACTGACACAGTTAACATTCCTGCTAGGAAAGCACAAAAGGAGTGCTTGGCTAGGGCAGGGAAATAACTGATATTAACTAAACAACAAATAGAGTCAACTAACTTAAATTTAAGATAATTTAACTAGCTAACTTATCAATAAATTTTGATCATTATTTAGGTTACAATTAGATGTATGGCCTACCAGATAATTTACCTTTAAGCTAGACGCAAATAACCTTTATTTTTTTTAAGGAGAAAAGTAGGGACTTCCCGAAACAAATGAATGCTCTTGGTTTTCTCAGGCTTTTGAACCATAGCTTCCGTCGTGTAAGGGATACAGTATAATAAATTTGAAGTTTTGTCGGTGCGTTGCCTGTACTTTTTGTTTGATGTCGGGGACTTTACGAAACAAATTAATACTTATACTATACTATTATACTACACCCATGTTTCTGAATCATAGCTACCGTAAAATAAAGGTTACAGTTGAAGAAGTTTGATTATATCCAGAAGTTAGCATTGCAAATTGGTCTGTAATTTTAAATCTATAAAGTAGCTATTCATCAAATCTTGTTTCAGAATACGGTTTCGACTAGTATGTTTTTATGTTCCGAATAATTGTAACGGAAGTGACTACATTGGGAGATTTAAGTACCGTGTTCAACTATAACGCCGGGTCGGGCGAAACAAGAAATAAGAAACTGGTAGCGCGAATGGGTTTCCCCCGGAAGTTAGAAGCTCAGTGCTTCTCAAGGGTATACCCTAATGTTCCGAGAAATTATCACCACATTGCTCAATACCTAAGTTGGCACACCCTCTTCATATATTCCTTGAAATCCCGGGTTAACGAAGCTGCGAAAAGTATAGATACGTGATCTTTGTAAACTTTCACTATTTTTACCTTAATTAACAGAATGTCCGTAATCGCACAACCTCAACGATGTTACGTAATTTGAAATAATCACTGCGACTGATTTCCTGTGAATTCGCAAGGAAAAAAGAAATTAAGACGCAGAAATGAAATAAAACACCGAAAATCAATATTAAAATGTTGACTACGTTTTACCTGCCAAAATTTGAAGAGAAGCTCAAAGAAGTGAAACTTATTTTGTATTTTTGAATAATAAATACGATTCAAAACGGATAAGTCAGCTAGGATATCATGAAGCATTACCTTTGTTTTATTTTTCATGCATATAAAGCAGTTAAATGGATAGCAAAAACAACAAAATTATGACGGCTGTTTAGCTTTTGTAATGTTGTTTGTTGATTTTTGAATCTGCTCCTTCTTTCTGCTATGTAGTGTGAACGCCATCTTGTTTGTGAAATTACGTGCTGCTTGGCATTGAAGACATAATTTAAAGAAGAAACAGAAGAAAATTAAGAGTTTATTTAGGTGTTCGGTTTTCGTGTAATGGTAAGTTTGGTAAAAAAAATAGAAGGTAGCGAGAGAAAAGGGAAGCGTTGCGCGTATGCGCTTGCCGGGAGTCATTTAGGGGATATTAAGGATATTAAAAAGCATAAGCAGTTATTTTCAACTAAAGTAGTATCTGCTATGCATAATGGTTCCGAGATTTGGGGCTTCCATAAGGGGGAAGAGTGAGAGTTCTGAAAGCGGCGTATTTGGAAATACTTGGAGGTAAGAAAAGGGATTCTTGGCCTCAGCAAGTTAAAAAAGATATTGGAGGATTGTGGTTTTGGGGGTCTGTGGTGTGATGGAGTGGAACCAGGTTACCCCCTAGGTAAGGTAGCTAATTTAGTGAAAAAAAGACTAAGAGATTCAGAGGTGGCATGGGGGTGTATCAGAGCACCAATCTCTGAAGCTGTATGGTATGGCCAAAGAGACATGAGGAGAAGAATTATATTTTAAGTTGGGATTGGGAGGGGCAGAATTGAAGTGGATGGTGAGTCTTAGGGCGGAAGCTCTTCCGGTGGGGATGCGGAGAAATTATATTGGTAGAGATAGGAAAGGTGCTGGTCCTTATTTTTGTCGAATGTGTGGTATTGAAGGAGAGGATGCGGTACATTCGATATGTTATTGGGAGGAGTTGAAAGAATTAAGAAAGGAATTGTTTGGTCGGGAGGCTTGGGAGGAAAGGGATTTGGTTTCAGGGATGGGAAGTAAGTGTTTTGGCGAGATCCGAAGGCTGGTTAGATTCCTGAAGCTAGCTATGGCCCACCGTGAACTATTTTCATAGAAGTTGATTTTTTGGTTTGTTGTTCGAGTGTATGATATTTTGTTTTTGTTATTCTGTAATGTTTCCCGCCATGGCCCTTGGGCTTTATTGGGAATAAATTCATTCATTCATTCATACATGAAACAAACGTTTTCTGCAGGTATAGTGAAAGTTGCCTGGTACGAGTTTTAATATTTTCTCCGGTGACCGTCCAGAATTAGGCGACCTTCAAATAAGCATAGCATTACTGTGAGCGTGTTCCACCCTTCTAACAATAGTAACTATTAGTTACTATTTCCGTTCCAACCTCACCAAAAGTTACTACGCTGACCGTTCCAACCTTCTCGAAATAGTAACTATTTGCTTACCACGCGGGGGAGCGTAGTAAGCGTAGTAACTACGGATCTCTGTAACCTGATTGGTTGGATTCACCCGTGGCATAATATTCTGCTAGAAAATAGAGAAATCGTTCCAGCCTTGACGACGAAAAGCCAGAATTTGTGACGCCATGCGTAGTAACTACGGTAAGTAGGATGGAACACGCTCTGTATGCACACATTTGTTACCCGTATACAATAGCTATAAGGCATGAGACGGAGTATAAAGCCCCCTTCACACTGACTTAAGAAGCTTAAGTGGACCATTCACACTGACCAACTTAAGAATCTTAAGTCCACTTAAGGTTTTTACGTGATACGTAGCGTAAGGAATTTTTACTTAACGTAGCCACTTAAGAAAGTTGAAAAAATTTCAACTTAAGACCTTGCGTTAAGTTGGGAAATGGATTTTGGTGGGAGGAAATCATCAAGTTTATTTAAGAGAGAGAGATAGTTTCTTTGTAGTACTAAGTTGAAAGAATATAAGAACAGACCCTTGAAAGTAAATGCATAATGCATGGGAAAGCTTTGCAAAGAAACTCAGTGATTACCTGGGGAAAACATGTACAGATGGACTTTTAGCTAATTTTTTTTAATCAGTAACGAATTTTTAGATGTGAATAATTTAGCAACCATGCTTCACTGTTGAAATTAAATAAAATATTTTCAGTATACAAGTACAGTCTACTATGACAAACCTCTGATTTTTGGAAATGCATGCCAGACGCCAGGTATATCTAGTATATACCTCGCATGGTAGCATGCGTTTTTTTTGCGGGAAAGAAAAAAACAAAAAACAAAGATTAGGTCACTTTGAAGGCTAAGAATTTTGGCTAAGGCTAAGAATTCTACCTTTTTCCGAAATAAATCGTTGTAATCCTAGGATGACTGAACGCAAAATATCTTCTGAATAAACTTCACTGTAAAAAGCTTTTCCGTATAAAGATTAAAGTTAACTGCAGTATTTACTACTCGGATTACTCTTATCCTTACGCATAAGATTAATACCAAATAGAGATAAGACGAATCTGAGTAGCAACTACTGCAGTCAACTTTAATCTTTATACGAAGGGACTTTTTACAGTGTTGTAGTAACCTGTTTTGAACTAGATGACCCATAGGGTTTGACTGAAAGTTTCATAATGGTGGGTGGTCTTCAGAGGGGTAATCTCCCAGCGCCGTCAGCGGTCATTTCCCCAACGGGTATCTTTAGCCTTGTGCAGAATAATTTCGGAGAAAGTGTTAATTTTCTTTTGTTTGATTGATGCTACAGTCAAACGTAACGTAGACTGGACTTGGCCCAGTCGGAAGGGGACTCTGTCAGTGTGAATAGGATACTTAACGTAAGAAACTTAAGCCGTAACTTAAGTACTTAACGTAAGGTCTTACGTATTCAATGTGAAGGGGGCTTAAGAAAAGAAAGAAAAAATAAGAAAAGAAGAACCAAGTAAGATCACAGCCAATTACAGAACAAAAAAGAAATATACTAATAACCACTAAAAAAGAATGCGTCCCCGGGAATGATGAGACGGTGTACCGGTAGTCATGGTGTACATAACCACGATGTGTATACAGACCAACAGGAAGTAAAAATAGCGAAGTTACATGCCGTATGTGATAACAGTAATTTTGACCGTATTGTCAAGTTATATCTTGATTCGGCAAGCGTTGGGGGGTTCCCATTGTTTTTGTGTAGCCTGAAGAGGACCCTTGCGAAGCTGTGCTGAAATTCGCTTTTATAAAATTCCACTGGTATATCCGTTTGTCACTATCGACTATGATTCGCAGTCAGCTTGGGCCGAATGAATATTTTTTTTATATCCGACGGGAAGACACATTTTGGCAGGATACAAACCATTATGCAGGTTACCAAACTCTGAAATCCGCTGGCATTATCACTATCACTATCAACTGTGATTCGGAGTCAGCTTGGACTGAAGGAATATTTGTCTATATCCGATGGAAAAAATACATTTTGGCAGGATAAAACCATTATGCAGGTTACCAAACTCAGAAATACAGCATATGGCACATGAATAGCTAATTCTAAGTAAGTCCATTATATGTTTCCGCTGGCAGCGCACTTTCGTAATTACAACTAAAAAAGTAAAGCTCGTTGGCGCCAAGTAAATTGAGAAATTTGTCAATTTTAAAGTTGGCTGAGTTTTCTACAATACAAGAACGGTTGACCACATGATGGGACCGAGACATGGATGTTACGGCCATATAATAACATCTATGATAGGACCTCGATGACCGAGATTGTGTACACCGAAGTGTAGACCAAGTGACATATGTGTGGACGGTGGACATGTAATAAAGTTCAACCGAAAAGGGGTGGGATATGAAAGTATAGTAACCGTCACTTATTCACTTAAATTGGTTTGAAGACCCGCTGAATGCGTTACTTCGTTGTTACGCTATTCACGAATAATAGATTTTCAATAGTGGAATTTCCGTGTGATTTTTGGTACCTCTAAGCGCTTGCATATTTGTTGTATGCCTCACGAGAGGGATTTGTGATTTTTTAATTTTTTTTAAGCACTAAGCAGTCTTCACCAGTCTCACCACTGTCGACTGAAAAGCCGCATTTGTGTTGAGATTAAAATTTCCCAGGTCGTAGTAGAATTTATGCTGTGGGGACAGCCGCAGGTATTCTGGTTCAGGTTCAGGTTCTTTTTATTTCTAAAACACTTCATGGCATTATATGTTGATGACTGAAGGCCACGAGCTTGTTAGCTCGGCCCCATTTTAAACACTGACTAGATGTAGGTAATATAAATGAGTCGTTCCTCTGTAAATACGCACGAAAAGAAAGAAAGACTCGTTACATTCCGTATACTTGCACTCGCCATACCAACTCCGACCAGCTCTCCACACGAAAAAAAGAAAAAAATAATAACGCCAGGTTGCGGCCTAAGCTGTAGGAACGCTAACTTTTTGCTAAAACAAAAGTAATAGTTAAAGGTTGGGGATTTACCGGGATAACATAGACGGGAACGTATCATATTTAATATCAATATTCTGCCAACAGATGATTTTTTATTTTCTAAAATGTTTATTTTCTGAACGTCAGAACTGGAGCAAATAGTGGAGAAAAAAAAATCCCTTTGCAGGATCAAATAAGTCAGTGTATTCAATAAAACGACACAAAAATAGGTTGGCTTTTCACTTAAACTTTAAACAATGGCTACAAACGGAAACTTCAGCGATATGTTGTCCTTCTTGGCTAGGGTCCCAGTTAGGCTGTAGCTGGACAGAAAGAAAGGAACCTGCGAGTAAACCGGAGGCGTGACCGCGACTGGAACGAATAAGCCAGCTAGGATTTCTTTAGCGATATATCGGCCCCACATGGTAAGGGTCCTCTTCAGGCTGGAATGAATTTCTAATGTATTATTTGCAGTCAGCTTTGCTGAAGGCTATTTATCGTGGCACGAGTAAGGGGATTGTAGATCACTCTTGTTATGGAACATAAAGTATGAGGGGATAATTGTTTATTTATTTTCTTGTTTTTAACTAGCCTGAGGCGGGTTCCTGTGAAATTCGTGGACTGCTTTCCAGAATGCGTCGACCAGAGTCACACTTTTTGTTTGTTCTAGGTTTAGTTCAGTTTGTTGTGTTGTTCCAGGTTTAATTTTTTCTTGCCCGAAAAGGAATTGGCATCTGGCCGTCAGGAAGGTTTCAAAATGGTTTTAACGGGTTCTACAGCACAGTTACAACGATTCAGAATAGGATTTTGGAGTCCCAGCCCCCTGTTCTGGTTGTTCTTTCTCGCCCACACGTGTGGCTATCTGTTCCCATTTGGCTGAAAAGAAAGAGTTGGTGTTTTGCGGATTCGAACTAATTACCAAGTTTACTCTAAATGTTAAAATAGTGGGTAATGTTAAATGTATTTAAATCTAGGGTTTTCATAAAACTCTAGTTTTATAAAACTCTAAAACTTTTTCATAAAACTAGATTTCAATCGGGGTTGGATCTTTCCAAGTGTCATGGGTTTAATTGGTGTGTATTGTGGCCAAGCCCCTCTCCAGGAATTTATTTTGGAGGGTCGGTCGGTTTTCTGCGGGTCGGACAAAAATAACATAGATCATAGGGAAAAGCCTATACAAATTATTATTTTTGTATTTTTCTCGGGGGGTTTCAACCCCCTACCCCCCCCCCCCTGGATACGCCCCTGATTATGGCCCTAGTCGGTATTTGATTCAAATAAATATATAGCAACGCGGAAAGCTCAAGAAATTCGCAGAGCGGTAACCAAGAGAAAGTGTACAGACTTTGCTTTCCAACCCGCCAAAGACTTCTTCTGGTTCTGGGATCAGTGAACCCATCCTTGTCGTCTCCAAGTGAACGTTGAATTTGAGCTTTCGAACTTCCGAACGAACGAACTTTTGAACAATTGAATCAGATAGACTAAAAGACTATTTACGTACGATCGAACTTTCCACCGCTTTCGAAGTTCCTAATGTAATGAATCCTATATGCGCTTTTGAAATTACTAGTTCGAAGTTTTGAATATTCTGAATCAGACAAATTAAAAGTCTCTTTACGAACGAACGAACTTCTGAACGTCTATAAGTTACAAATATTATGAACCAATTAAATTAAATGTCTATGAGGAGTCATATCGAAGTCTTCGGTTTTCACCCTACTGGACCCTTGGGACCCCTCGCGTTGATCATGCTCACGGACTAGCTATTCGGCTTTATTAGCACTAAAAAACAACGGGACTTAAGGGAGAGGGGGTAGATGATTTACAACAGTGGCCAATTTGCGAAATTTGGTGGGGGACCGGAAGTTGCTATGCTTGCGAAGGGCTATAAAACCGACCGTGAACAGCTTTCCTACGTAGCGGTCAAGTATCGTAACTTTTTATTGCATGTATGGCACAGACAGAAAATGATACACTGTTACAAAACTATCTCGCGGAAGTCAGTCTCGAGGGGAGCCTCACTCTCCGGAACCAGGTGTGCACTCATTCCCGGCACCTTCCCGCTTTGGTCAGTTTTTAACCTCTATAGGGTTTAACCTCTGTAGGGTTGTACCCCAGTTTCCGCTAGCGGAAACTGGGGAAACGTATTGTGGTATAGTCACATTTTACTGGTCAGTGTGAATCATCAGATATTAATTAATTAATTTGTAATCGCTTATTAGATACAGTGTTTTTTTTTTTATTAGATACACAGTGAAAACATTGAACAAAAGAACTAATGTTAATTCTCTGAATCCAGTGACGCAGTGTTTGAACATATAACATTAAAAGGCTCCATCTTGTTCCCAATCATTCCAGCAGTTCGAGTTTCCGAGGTTTCGGACTTCCTAGGTCCCCTTTATCCACCCTAGCGGCACTATGCTGGTTTTTGGGATCCCAAAACGTAAGTGGAGGGATAAACACGATGGTGAAAACCATTTCGTAATCGGACAAGTAGTTCGCCCGGAATCCGGCCAAAACCGGAAAGTTTGTTAAAAGTAAAAGTTTTATTTGAAGTTGATTAGATGTTCGATCCGGCCCAAACCGGAAAGTTTGTTAAAATTAAAAGTTTTATTTGGAGTTGATTATATGTCCGATTTAGGGCAAGAAGACATGCCGAACACTTATGTGAACACAATTTTCTACCCGGACATGTAGTTCGCCCGGAATCCGGCCAAAACCGGAAAATTGTTAGAAGTTATAGTTTTATTTGTAGTAGATTTAGGGGTAAGAAGAGATGTTGAATCCGTGTGTCACAATCATATTTTTCCCGGACATAGAGTTCGACCGGATTACGGCTGGAGTCGGATAATTTGTTATAAGTTAAATTTTTATTTGAAGTGATTAGATGTTCATTATTGGGGAAAGAAGATACCCCGAGTTCGTTTTCGAGCTTTCTTTTTTCGCCGGACAAGTAGTTCTGGAGTTCGGCCGAAACCGGGAAATTGGCAGAAGTGGCAGGAAGTTTTCGTCAAAACAGATATGACTTATAGGGATATCTGAACTTGGTTTTCTCAGATGATTATCTATTTGACCTTAATCTGTTTCTGAATTTTAATAGTAAAAATGTTCAAGGAGTCTGGCGATGACTGGATCTGGCTAAGACAAGACTCAGTTGTCTGGATCAGATATTGATTTTTTGGGATCTCATCGAAACCTTTGGTCTTGTTGTATTTGCCGTTTTAGGCTTTATTCGAGGCTGTGAGGCTCCCGCGTATTGCTTCGGAGGGTCTCATTGGCCAGAAGTGCCCGTTATGCAAGCTTTTCCGTATTTCTCGTCACTACCAAGGGGTGCGCGCGAGGCTGAAAAAAGCCGGGACGGGCTTGTTATCTTTGAGAAACCTGGCAGAATTTCAGAAGTATTGGTTTCAAAATAGTTTAGAAAGATTGAAATATTTAAATTTAATAATTGAATTTGATAAAATTTAATCTAATTTAATAAACTGTCTCTACTGCACCTTGGGCTTCAAAGTTTAACAAAAAAAACTTTTCCGTATTTCTCGTCACTACCAACGGGTGCGTGCTAGGCCGAAAACAGCCGGGACGGGCTTGTGATCTTAGAGAAACCTGGCAGAGTTTCGGAAGTATTGGTTTCAAAATAGTTTAGAAAGATTGAAACATTTAAATTCAATAATTGAATTTGATAAAATTTAAGCTAATTTAATAAACTGTCTCTACTGCACCATGTGCTTCAAAGTTTAACAAAAAAAAACAGCTTATTATTACATCTGATATTTGAATACACTGAATTATTTTGGCTCATCTTAAGGATTTCTTATTTTTCACCGAAGGCTCTAGTATTAACGTTGCTTATGTACGCTGCTTGCACGATAACGTAAAATTCACTCAGACGCGGAGAATTAGAATTTCAACAAAAGACTGCATTTTCCACGTATTATGGATGCTAAGCTACGAAATTCACGGATGAAAAAAGTAGGAAAGTGATGATGATATATGTCTCTTTTTAAGTGACTCACTTTTCGGAATGGCAGCTGCTGAATATTTCGAGCATAGAGCGACAAGCACATAGAGATACTACAAATCCGAAATAATAAGTTCATTTGATGAAATCCACTATCGGTGAATAGCGGAAAAACGAAGTAACGCATTTTTTTCGGGTTTTCAGAGGCCTGTCAGATCTCTGCCCTGTTCAATCAGACTTTAAAGTTTAACTGAAAGGACAGCATTTCTGTATCATTTAACTCAATACACTGCATTATTCGGGTTATGTTGATGGATTTGTTCTTATTTATTTTTTTCACTATCGTGACTCTAGTATGACGTTCACAATATCTACGGCCGTCCTCACAACGTAAATGTCTACTATGACGCTGACAATTTTACTCTCAGTACAGACGCGGCTTTTCAATGGCCAGTGATCAGCTTTCGGAAGGTAGCTCATACTGCGTGAACACTTGTTTTGTGTAAATCGTTTTCGTCAAGATATCGAAAACTGTCTGAAAGAAGACGCAATTTTCCCATGCGTTTTGGCCATCAAATTTTTAATTCTCAACACCACAGGACCATCCTTCCGGACTTCGTTACACCCTCTCATGGACCTAACACGCGAAGCAAGGACGACCCGAAACCCAAGCTTGTTCCCCCACCTACGAATTCTTCAGAAAGATACCTAAATTCATTCGTTCCGTATTTCACACATTTTAACTGTTCACGATTTATGTTCGTTTCTTATTTATTGTTTGTTAGCTTGTGTTTGATTTGTATTGTTAGTGAGTGTTTATTTTTCCAATTTCCGCCCGTGTTAGCCTAGTGCTATTAGGGTTGACAATAAAATTGATTGATTGATAGAAAAAAGCATATAACACAGATACAAGCGCATAGGGGTACCAAAATCCGACAGGGAAATTCACTATATGAAAGACGATTATTCGTAAATAGCGGGGCAATGAAGTAACCCATTTTCACCGGATTTTCAAGCCTCTTTAAGTGAATAAGTCATGGGTAACTAGATTGTCCTGTGTCAGCCTTTTTCAGTTAAACTTAAAGGGTCATGGTGGTAATATGATTTCAAAGCTTCAAGCATTCACAAACCAACGTATAACAGTCTGGGAAACATATATTTGTCAATAGCTATTATAATATCTACAAGCCTGTAGATACTTTATCAGATTTTTTCCTTGACTGAGAGGTCAATCACTCGAACTGGCCGACAACTCTGTAAAATCTTTGTTATCATTCGTAATATGATTCGCATCAGGCTGAAGGAATACTATGGGGGGGGGGGTCTGAGAACTCATGCTAGTGTTAGTGGAAAGCCCTTATGGATAATGATGAACAATTCATCAAGGGTCTTCCTCTTATGTAATTTGAGAGATCTAGGGAGAAGGCGGGAACTGGCTTCGGCCGAAACCGAATGTCGGCAAAAAATAATTAGAAGGGTTGTTTGATCGAGTGTGCGAATTGGGTTTATCGGAAAGCTGTGGTCGCAGGATAGGGCAAATTACAGTGCCTACCTGGGATCTTTTACTTACCAGTTGTATGACGCTAAAACCAGCCATGGTGTTTTACCAACACTTAAAGCACCGGTTCTATCATTTTTAGTTTTCAACCGATTTATACTCGTCCTTTGAGCCCTTAGCACGTGATAGCAAGTAGTCCAGAGAAATTACATTCGCGCTAAAGTACGTATGTGCACCTGAGAGGCTGCACTTGCGATCCCTTGAATATAGACATTTTGCTACTGTATAGCGCTTTTGAGTTTTCGCTGCGTGGAGGCGACCATGCAATGCGACAAAGCTTCGCTTATTTGAGGCAGATTTGAGGTAGCAAAGTCTTTGTTGACTTTCGATCTTGATCCTTTGACTTTTGACTTTAGTAAGTAGGATTTTGACTAAAAATCAAAAGCTGAGTAACAGCATAACATTTTTGATATCTGTGCTATTTAGCGAAGAAACAACCTTACGGTTCTGATATAGTAACTTATGGTGCTAAACCGGTCACTCAGCTGAGATTTGTTCCAGTGATATTTCGATGCTTCTTAGCAAGGCTCCTCTTCAGGTTGTACCAATGAACTCGCAAGAAGGACAGAAATATTGCTGGCAGGCCCATATCCAGGAATTTATTGGGGGGGGGGGTGCCTTTCGGGGGGGGGGGGGGGTTGCTTGTGGGTCGGACAAAAAGACATAGATCAGAGGGAAAAGCCTATAAAAATGCTTATTTTTGGATGTTTTTTGTATCGTCCCCCTGGATACGGCCTTGATTGCTGGGATAAACCTCATCTGTAAGTGCCATTATCCATGAGTCGCAGTCAGCTAGAGTGAAGGAATAGTTAAAGTTCGTATAGAAGTCTGGACTTGCTTTCCATTTTCATCTTCAGCCCTTGCTTCACTCAAATCCTGCAATCCACCGGACATTCGAGTCGACACTACCAACCAGCCAGGCCCGTATCCAGGAATGTAGGTTTATCCAGGAAGGTTTCGCCTTCCGGGGGGGGGGGTTGCCTGTGGGTCGGACAAAAAGTACAAAGAACACATAGATCAGAGGGAAAAGCCTGTACAAATTATTATTTGTGTATGTTTCGGGTGGGGTGGGGTCAACCACCTACCCCCACCCCTGGATACGGCCCTGGTTGCAGCAGAAACAGCGTACGGTATTTTGAGACCATCTTTGAACACAACGTTGCTGCAGAAGTTAGTGTATTTCGCTTGCAGTAAGTTTCCCTTCCCGCTAACGTAATAGTGTTGGTCATTGGCTGAACCATTCGCATAAAATTCCTCGATCCTGCGCAGTAGGATCACAAATCGAATGTTATTTATCATCATTTTTATGGCCCATATCTACGGTTGATGCCGTGTTTTTATGGGGATTTTAATGTCCACTTAGTTTCTTCAAATTCTGCGTTATGACGGCTTATCCTCGAGTCGCGATAAGTTGGAGATTCAGCTTGTGATTCACGAGCGTTGGAAAATTCGTTATTGTGCGAGATATTCCAGTGTTTTTCTCCTCCTTTTTGGGTTCCCAAATGAACTTCAACACCGAGGGGTCACCCACTCCCCGGCACGTGCAGTACGACCTATCCCGGCACCGACTGAAATCAGCTTCAGCTTTAGCTCAGTCGGTAGAGCATGAGACTCTTAATCTCAGGGTCGTGGGTCAGGGGAATCCATAATGAACCCGTGAAGTTCTGCACGTGTAGTAGGCCACCAACGCCCTAGGCCATCCTGACTCCGATGATTGTATACCTGGACATTTACCATCTTATGTCCGGCTTACTACACCCCTCGCCATAACATCAGGTTGAGAGTGCAAACTCCATATACAAATACAGTCATCGTAACAATGGTTTCAGAAGTGGGATTTGGATTTTTTCCCCGCACCATTGTCGTATCAATGATATAAGAAGTGGATTTTGGATTTTTTTTTCCCCACACCATTGTCGTAACTATGGTACATGAAGTGGGTTTTTGGATTTTTTTCCCCATTGCTTTATTATAATAATAGGTTAAAAGTAAATTTGCAATTTTTTTTTGTCGAAGAATGTAAAGTAAAATTTTCTGATTTTTTTTTCTTCGAAGAACGTAAAGTAAAAACTTTGGATTTTTTTTTTTCGAAGAACGTAAACTAAAATTTTTGGGAATTTGTTTATTGTTTGGAATAAATTATAGGTTTAATAACAAGAATGGGGAATTATTATAAGATTTAAGGGGGAAAATAACTTAAAAATTAAATTTTGGTCGATTTACGCTTTGGTTTGTAGTACTGGACTTTTTTATCGTTTAGTTTAAAGTAAGCGTTACCTTACGACAACTTAGGCCTAATATCCCCATTTTTCTTGAGGTATGCCCCAGATAAGTGAGGCAAGTCCTCTATTTATGAGTAAAAATATGGGTAATAATATTTTTATTTTGGGTAATTAAGGATATTTATTAGGTGAGGTTCCACTAATAGCATGATTGATGGGTCCATTAAGATTGCATTTGCCAGAAGTTTTGTAACTTCTTGGGCTGGTTAATAGTTAGTATGACTGTTACATATTATTTTTTGATGAATATTTATGATATATTATTCCCTGATCAGGAATTTATCTTTCATGAATTATGTGGAGCATTTTCATAGGTATTTTTCACCAGTGGTTTTGTTGTCATCGTTGTTTGTGTTAGTCAGGAATCGCGACCTGAGCTAACAAATAGCCTCACAGATTAGAATTTTGTATGGAAATGGATGTTACGTCCATATTTTCCTGTTATGACAGGAATTATGACCTGTTCTGACATTACAGATGATGTTTATGAATGTGAATATAGTTTAGTGGTACGATTGTGTCCCCTATTTTTTTTTAGTCATCCTTCTTTGCTGCCAGTTTATCCGTTATGTTTACTTTATAACTGGGTTGGTTAGCTAAGTTGGAGACCCTCCCCCCCTTGTATGCTTGTTGATATGGTATCAGTAGGCCTCACTTTTTTTTTAGTCAACCTACTTTCCTGGCAATGTATCCCTTATGTTTCCTTAATAAGTGGGTCGTTAGGTTAAGTTGGGAGACCCTTCCCCCCCTATAGGCATATTTATTGAGATGAATTGTGGTGCTATTAGTCCCTGTGTTATTATGTTCCCCTCTCCCTGAGATATAGCACCACTGTTCTAAGACCTTTGTCAGAAGGCAAGAAGGTATTAGCCTTTATTATAAGGCTTTATTGAGAGATGATGAGTCACATTGTGACCATGCCCCTTCACGTAGTTTTATTATTCCCCCCTCCCCCTTACCTGATGGGCTATTCTCTTAATGATAGAGATTTGTATATGACATTGAAGTCATAGTGAGTGAACTAAAAAGTAATGTCATAGGTTAAGGACCATGTATCTTTCTATGAGGCTGTATGTTAAACAAACAATGAATAACCCATTTGTGTGAGATGTTTTTTTTATATGATATGTAATATTCCAGTCATATTTCTTAGTTTTTTTGACAAAAATATTCTTCAAGAATTAAAAATACCTCATAAAATGAGAGATTTATGTGGTAATAATTCACATTTGGTATTTAGGTTAGAAGAGTTGGAACCTCACATATTTTTTTTTTACAAGTTGTCATATGGTAGTGTTTACTTTATTGGTTGTTGCCCCCATTGTATATTGGTCCCTGGTCAGTCTTCTCTTTTCTCTCATATTTTTTTTTTTTGTTTTGAATCTCATTTGGGAGATTTCTCTTTGATATTTTTGTTTATTACATTGAATTAAATCTAAAAAGTAAGAAGTATTCTGATTATATTGAATAAGTTAAAGATATAAAGATAGTATCTAGCTTATTCATGATTCCAAACCGTGTTACCGGTCGGGGCCCTTTTGACTCCCCCCCGATCACCCCAAATATCATGGCGACTGAGGATCCACCCCCACCCTACTCGACCTTTCATTCTGAAGCACCTTCTTTGGCCCCATTAAACTCCTTCCAGCCCATTAATCCTCCAGCAAGAACTTCTGAGCCTTCTGCTCATTATTCCCAGTTCTCTGGCGTTTTTGCTCAGCCTTCAGCTGTCCTTTCACAGCCGCTTGTGACTAGCTCTCAGCTGCCAACGGTTTCGTCACAGCACTTAGCTGTCCCCACACACTCTTTGCCCAACCAAACAGTGCCAGCTGTTTCGCAGCCTGCTCTGTCGCAGCCTGACCTGTTGGAATTGATGAGCCACGTTACTTCTTTACTTCAAAGATTTCAACTCTCGTCCCAAGGCCAAATTGATCCCAACCCAGCCACTTCGGCGTTTGATCCTTACCCCCAAAATCAATCCCAGCCGATTATTCATCCTCACAGCTGGAATCATTACCCGTCCAATCCAGCGCCTTCACAGCCCATTCAGCCTGTTGGAACCCCTTTGGCCCCCCATCATTTTTACCCCCAACCCTCCCAGTCCCACGACCCACGACCATCTAACTTCTTGGAAAGGCACCATCAGCAAATGCCAACATACCACTCAGTAGCAGATGTATCTTTGGCCCAAGTTCGACTTCGCTTGGAAATAGCCAAAGATATCCCTCAATTTGATGGAGAGTCCGATCCAGTGGTTTGGCTCAAGACAGCCAAATCTAAGATGAGATTTGTTGAGGTTAATGAGTGGGAAAGCCAGCTCATGATTTTGGAAAGCAGACTTTTACCACCTCTGTCTGCTTGGTCTGAAAATTTGAGCGTTTTTTCCAAGGTTTCGTGGGAAACGTTTGAGGCTGCCCTTTTGACGCGTTGTGCAGGCCGGGTCTCTGATCTAAAACTGGCAGAGGAAAGGGTCATATACAACCCCGAGTTTATGTCGCCAGATCTTTACGGTGAACTTATTTTGAAATCGGTCAGCCTCCGATATGGGTACTCTGCTTTAGAGGCTTCAAGGCCAGAAGCACTCAAGGTCTATATAGCTGAGTTTGTAAGGGGCCTACCAACCATTTATTTCGACGAGATCCGTAAAAGGCCATCCTGACTCCGATGATTGTTTACCTGGACATTTACCATCTTATGTCCGGCTTACTACACCCCTCGCCATAACATCAGGTTTGAGAGTGCAAACTCCATATACAAATACAGTCATCGTAACAGTTTTGACGTTCTAAGACATGGCAACCGGGTGCCGCACCGGCTGGACACGCGGCACCATGTACTTGTTGTACACTAAAATCAAGAATGGGCAACACCTCGTGTGTGTTTTTTTGTAAACTTCATAAATACTATAATCAAACCCAAAACGGTACTCTCGCCAAACTTCCTTTCCTCCCAAATCAGAATAATGAGAAACAACTGGTTTGAACTGCCTGCCTCCGCAAGCGCGCAGGAACGATGAGGGTAATTGCACTGACACCAGAAAAGAGTGCCAGTAATAGTGTGAACACAATACGCAGACTTTTCAGGTTTTTTGTCGATCCGTCCGTACCTTCTTGGCAAAGATCCTTCTTAGAGGGAGGGAGGAGCACTGTTGTGAGAAATATGCCGCTGTCTTGCTCGCTGGGTATTGTGGTCAATACGCTATCCTTCTTAAAGGGAGGGAGGAGCACTGTTGTCAAGAAATAGGCCGCTGTCTTTGAATGATACGCCAAAATTTCTTTTCAACCCAAAATTGCAAGAAATCTTCAAAAACTTGCAAGGATTGTCAATAGAACCCAAACGGTTTTGATGCGCCAGCAACAAAAAAAAATCCGCCAGTCGGTCGTAAAATCTGCCAGTTTAGCTCAAAATCTGTCAGCATGGCAATACTGGTCAGGAGGGACTACTGAGTACCCCCTCGCTGGTATGCATCGGAGTGTTCATGTTCAAAAGCGTCTGCTATAGCCTATGTTCTTTCTTGTAGGGAACGAAGCCAGCACCTGCGACTTGGAAAGTTCTCATGCCCCCCAAAGCACAAGCCCAGTGTTGTCAGCTACATTCGCCGAAAAGAGAACGCTCTCCGGGTGCTACCACAAGGCTGAAGTAGGGAAGTTGAACGTCGATCTTCACATCATGGAAGTCGAAGTCAAGCCTAACGCAAGAGTGAAAATCCATCTGCTGCCCGAGTTGGAGCGGGGCTTCGAATCCCGAAATATGACGCTCGTGCTGAGATCGAATAGAGAAGACACCATTTGGGTTGTCTCGGCGTCGGATCGACTCCATGGATTTCTCCGAGTTATGGTAAGTTGTAATTATATTAGAACTATATATTCTAGGAAGGAAGGAATTTATTTCTTCAACATACTGAACATATTCTTAAAACCAATAGCCCGTCTCAATATGTGACAACAGGTCACCTGTGCATGACGGACATCAAATTATCAAGATCTATTGATCAATTTTTTTTTTTTTTTTTAATTAACTTAGTGAGACTTTAACTCACTCCAAATCAGCTTTCTTCACTCAAACACCCCTAGCCTACCCAGATCCCATTCCCCTCCCCAATCCTGCCCCAATCTTCATTAAACAACCAACTCAATTACCCAACAAATATTTGTTTAATCTATCTTTAAACAATAAATGATTATCAGGAATGCTTGCCGGTAGATTATTCCAAACAATCACACATTCTAAATAATGCATTAAACCGATACGTCAGTTACGATGCTTTGGCAGCGATACTTCAGCACTTCTGGACACGGGTCCTCGTCAGGAAAGGAATCTGCAATAAATAACTGAAGCTTCTACCGACTATAAACATCCTTTTCGAGGAAATAACTTTTTAAATACGCTGTAGGAACAAACAAGTATTCAATCATAGAACCTGGGACAGGAAGACCGGATATCTACAAGACCCAGTTGTCTGGATTAAATTTTAAATTTTTGGGATCGCATCGAAACTTTTGGTCTTGTTTCTTCCGGATTTGCTGTACCTCTATGTGCTTATCACTCTATACTTGAAATATAGTCTGGATATGCCAAAATCGTTGCCAACCGCGGAAAATATAACCGCAGAGCTCCTGCTAAGCTCTACGCCACTTACTGCGACCAGTCAGTCCTTTACCTTTCTGGACCCCCCCCCCTGCTGAAGAAAAAGGATATAGCAGCTATTCGAATAGCATACTTCCGCTACTGTAAATTCCTCCTCTACTTGCCAATTTGGTATAATAATCGAAAAATGATAAATAAATTTTCAGTAACTAATATAATTTGTTGAGCTTGACGAGCTGCACAGGAATCTGTCGGTCGCCGCGTTTTCTCCTCATCATGGTCATGTCCGTTTTTTTGAAGTGTACCCTGTTCGAAGTTTAAATTTGTATCCTAATTTAAGTTGTGTTTCTTTCTTTTCTTTATGTACTCCACTATTTCTATTTTATAGAAGTGGGTTAAGTAAAAAGATTCATTCATTCTTTCATTCATATAACAACAAACGTAAGCCATGGCTAAAAAATAAACTAAAAATTACAGATTCCTAAAAATAAAAGACATTTCTTAAGATCATTCTCTTACGTTCTTTAGCCATTGAAAAGCAGGCTGTTGTTGCAATTCCAATTCCTCGCGTCTGTGTGAACTTTGAGTTATCGTGCGGGCGATGGATATTCTGACAGTTATTAGTATAGCCTCGGATGAAAAAATACAAAATGCCTTACATGAGACCAAATATGCAGTTAATTCTGATATGCGGTTAAATTCAAATATCAGATGCGAATTTGAGCTGCTTCTTTCAGTTTAAAAACAGGGTACTTATTATCCATCATTTCCAGGTCTGTAATTTCAGCAACATACTTATTTCCGGTACTTTATCCACCGTTTTTTTTTTTTTTAAAGCCAAAGTCACGTCAGCTTTGCATCATTTCGACTCCTGATTGCGATTCATTTGCGAATGCTGTCTGCAAAATTCCTGTTTTTAGTAATTTCGCGCTTTTTTGTGAGATTTATGGTGCTGGTGGCGAAAGTGGGCCAGGAACCTTCTAGCTACTTTTGAGCGATACCTCACAAATGATTTTTTTGTTTATAAATTGATTATTCTTTTTCGACGTCGTAACAAGCAAACATCCTGAGAAAAAAAAATATATTTTCCTCTTTTTTCTTAACTGGGCTAAGCGAAAACATCAGCTAAGTGTATTTTAGCGTATTTTCAGCAAGGGTCCTGTAATGTAAAAACAATAACCTGCCCAAGGAGTCAATGAAACATAAAAAAAAAATTCAATTACAGTAAATAACCAAAAGCGAACAACATGGTCACCAACCATTTTCTTGAATTCCTCTCTCTCAAATGAACTACCAATCAATATTTAAAATTCTTCTAGCCCCCCCCCCCAAAAAAAAAAAAAAAAAAAAAAAAACGAATATGTTAGACTTTCATGATTGTTGGTAGGATGTTGGAAATATACCCCAGACGACAGGAAGTTACCTCTACCCCATATATGATTCTGGAAGAAGCAAATTGAGTTCTGGCTAAGACGGCAGGAAGTTACCTCTACCCCATATACGATTCTGGAAGAAGCAAATTGAGTCCTGGCTAAGACGGCAGGAAGTTACCTCTACCCCAAATACGATTCTGGAAGAATCAGATTGAGTCCTGGTTAAGAAGCAATTTGCTTAAGAACTTCGCTCGAAAAGGTCAATTAGCTTTCTCGTTACTCGCAGCGAAATGCAATACAAATGAAATCTCAGCTTTTGAGTTTAAATCTGTAGCCCGTTGACAACAATGTGATACATACTCCTTGAGCCTACGCGAATTGGGAAACATATATTCAAACGATACTTATAACGGATACGTAAGGTACGATGCTTTTGCAGCGATATTTCGGCCTTTTTTGGCAAGGGTCCTCGTCAGGCTTCCTAACGTCAGGAACAACGTTTGGGGAAGATCGCAGGTTTGTTTCTTCAAGAAAATTTGGGGAAGATGCGCATATTTCGTTTCTTCACCAACGTTGTCCTGAGGTTCCACCTTGACGAGGACCCTTGCCAAGGAGGACCGAAATATTGCTGGCAGAGCATCGTGCCCAGGGTTGGTCACTAAGAACCAGGGTGTACGAGTTTTCAGGATACTTTGGGCTACTTAGTGTTACTTTGGGTTACTTTTGGTTACATTGGGTTACACTGCATTGGGTTACATTAGGTTACATTGGGTTACTTTGAGATGCTTTTGGGTTACTTTCCAGGGTGTACGAAGTTACTTTTGGTGACCAACCCTAGCATTGTGCCATATCTGTTTTATGTATGGTTTGAACATATAACAAAGTGATATTACTGAGTGAGTGGAAAAAAAGAAGAAAAGACAAATGCAAACATCGGACAAGTAATTACTCCTTCAACCAAAGACGGCTGAGAATCATATGTAAAACCTATATACATATTATTATATGAAGATTAATATCGAGGAGATACTCACTCTCAGGCTCCCGGTGTACATGGGTTTGAGGAGAGATTATCCCCTTGGTCATAATTCTTTTTCTCAACCTTTCTCGAACGGGGTCAGTCTCGAGGTGAACCTGCCTCCTCGAAATTCAAGGTGGATTAGAATTGGAATTACAAGATTTTGGGTGACGTCCGAAGTCGTAATTTCTCGTAAAATACCTGCGTTTCCTCTCATGACAACCGTCATTTTCGCAGAGAGTTTAGCACGTCTACTCATCTAAAGGCTGTTAAATTTGGTTTGACGCTAACTCCTAATTCCTTGTATTTGCGGCGCGAATTTTGGGCAAAACCGACCCAAATGATCGTGATTTAGAACGTGTTCCACCCTTCTAACAATAGTAACTATTAGTTACTATTATCGTTCCAACCTCGTAAAAAGTTACTACGATGACCGTTCCAACCCTCTCGAAATAGTAACTATTTGCTTACATTGCTCGGGAGCGTGGTAACTACGCATCCCTGTAACGCGATTGGTCGATCGTTCCAGCCTTGACGGCAAAAGCCAGAATTCGTTACGTCATGCGTAGTAACTAAGGTAAATATTGTGGAACACGCTCTTAAACTAGTTTGGTGGATCAGGGAGAGTAGACTTTAGTGATAGGAGGGGGAGGGGGATGGGGCAAAAATCAGTTTTGAACCTCTATCCCAGGTTTAAAGGACACGTCGCACTTAAGATAGTAATTCCTTTCGTTTCAGTGGTAAGTCCATTCATTCTCGTTCACGAAATTCTTCACTTCATAGATGTATCCCATCTCCTCTATTAGCAATGCACTGATTCATGCTTGCCAAGTTTGATCTCTTTACGTGACGTATTATGCGCCCGATCCTTTTTTCTGAGGAGCTTATTCGTCCGGTTATGCAAATTTTGTCAAGGTTGTCATACACGGCAAGGGACATGTAAAGAGGCTAAAAACAGCCGAAGCCGTTTGTAATTTTCTGCAAGCATAGCTTGTTTGTAAAGGGGTCAACTACCACGGAGCATCTGATCAGAAAGATTATGTAGTGAGAGGTTTCCTTTAATACTCAAGACTCAAAATCTCATCATTCTTTTGGGATAAATTTGAAGTAGTTTTCGAATAAACCTTAAAGTAACGTCGTTTTGCATTTCGACTTATCCTCCGGAAACACTGATATTTGATTCAGCTTTGTTCGAGCTCGAAAGACATGATGGTGCTAATTTTTTATTTTCTGAGAACTTTGCTGTTGAACGGCTGAATTGGTACATAAAATAGACATTCCTGATGTTTCTCGGAATTGATTTCACAGGCATTACCATTATTTTCCCGTATTTTATATCCGGGTAAATGAAGAAAAATAAACTTGAAGAAAGGAAAAATTCGAACCGAGAGGTCTCGTTTTCTTATTGAAGCGAACTTAAACAGCGAACAGGACGTGACATAATGTAGGATTGTGGATTTTGTGAAAGGGGCTCTATCCTGAACATGTGGCACCGGGTCTTATCCAAACAGGGGTTAGGGGGTTTGTCCCCCCCCCCCCCCGAAACATGCACAAATAATTGTTTAAAGGCCGTAACTTCTGATCAATTTTTCTGTCCTTCTTTTTGATATGGATTAGGTCCAAGACGCGGGTAGACCCCTCCCTCCCCCAAAAAATTTCTGTATCCGGATCTGTGTGGCACCCTCCCTTTCCCCCGAAATGCTTGCGACCCAAATATTGTAATGCAACATTCCCCGTCGACGTAAATCTCTAGTCTATCGACTAGTAAATCTCCCTCTGACTGTATGGTGTGTTTATATCCTTTTCCGAGCTGTAGGGAAATGATTCATTGAACGAGTGACGAACAGGTCTGTCCCGGGTCTGTCTACTCTATATTAGCCTTTAAAGGGTGAATATTCCTTCAATCCAAGCTGACTGCGAATCGTATTTAACAGCTTAAAACGGATTCGCCAAACCACAAGTTTTTCAGCTTGAGCGGCTTGAAGAGAACACTTGCCAAGAAGGGCCGAAATATGTCTCTAATAAAATTCAGCTCATGTATACGTTTTGCACTGTCAAATATGCCTTCAAAGGGTCCAGATGAGAGGTGCCGCATTGTTTGGTCCTCGATTGATTTTATCCCGCTGGCTTCTGACAGAGTAAGGAGGGTAGTCTAAGGGTTGGGATGGGCTTTGGTAGAATAAAGGAACAAAAAGACATAATATACCCCTCCAATGTTCTACTGCGATTTCTCCATATGTGTTTGTTAGAAACGTCAGTTCGTAGATAAATATTCCTTGATTCCAAGCTGACTTTAAAACATGTATTCAAAAAATGTATACAACGGATAGTTGTTAATTGTTAATTCCTATCGGTAAAGTGGGCTAGTTTATTTCGATATTTCGGCCCTTCTTGGCAAGGGTCCTCGTCGGGCTGTCAATCTTCAGGGTCAACGTCGGGGAAGGAAACAAACCTGTAATCATAAATTGTTAATTAATAAATAAAAAACGTTGTTAATTGTCAATCGTATCGGTAAAATGGGCTAGTTACAGGTTAGGGTTACAGGTTTGTTTCCTTCCCCGACGTTGACCCTGAAGATTGGCAGCCTGACGAAGACCCTTGGCAAGAAGGGCCGAAATATCGCTGATGAAGCATCGTAGCTGACGTTTCTGCTGTACACATTATTTGAATAAATGTCAGTTCGATGACTACTGGAATTTGCAATCCTGAAAAAAGTTGGCGATGTCTGTTGGGGTTGCAAAAAGTTCCCAGTAGCTTTGCCAAGATGCGAAATCCGGGAATACTCTTTCTTTTTTTTTGAAACCTGAAATTCCCCGCTCGACGACACGGTGCTATTGCTCTGTTCCCAGTCGTGACTAAACGCTCGTCAGTTTGCTCTACGCACGGCTTCCGGGAAACTGTCCATTTGCTTTTATTGAGCTTCATTAATCGTGTAGATAGGAGGCCTTAAGCGAAGTGCCCACAAAACGCCATTCGCCATGCAGTGAGCAGTAAGGCGAAATTCAGTTTAAATGAGCGACCCAAATTTTCCGCCCAGTTTGCTTATCCGCGACTTCTTAGTGCACAAAAATGTATCTGTTATGTTACTCATTTCTCATATATTTAAAGTTTATTACTCGTCGCGTTTGCCTGCTTTCATACCTCCCGAACAACGTGTACTAACAAAACGGTAAAGGAAACGGAAAGTATGAAAATGCTTAAAGTTTAACCTAAAAGGGATAAGAAACTAAAACTGGTAAAGCAAGCGGAATCTCTGAAAATGCTTACAGTTTAACCGAAACGGGATGAGAAATTAAAACGGTAAAGCAAGCAGTATCTCTGAAAATGCTTAGTTTAACCGAAAAGAGATGAAATATGACATTTTGGTTACCAATCACTTATTCACTTAAATTGACTTGAAGACCCGATGAAATCCGTTACTTCGTGCTTCGCTATTCAAAAGAGCGATTTTCACCGAATCAACTTTTTCTTTCGGATATGTGGCACCTAGGTGTGCTTGTACCTCTATACTTTAAATATTTAGTATCCTCATGGGTAATCCATTTACGACAAAAAAAAATGTGTCACGCGGAGTAGTGGGCTCTCTTCAAAAGTGACCTAATAGTGTGGAATTGAACATTTACTGAGCTGCCGTTGATTAGCCATTGAAATGCAAGCTTTCGTTAATATTCAAATTCTCTGCGTTGGGATGAACTTGGTCTTGTCGGGTCAGCTGTGTATATGATGAACGTAATTACGGGAGTCCAGGTAAAACATTGAAATATCCTTTAGAAGAATCAGCATGTTCAAATCAGTGATGTAGTCATAATCTGTATTTTCAGCTAAACTTTAACACAGGATCAAAGTTCGCTGTTTCTGCTTAAAGGACACCTGAACAATGAAACCATACTTGAAGACGCCATGGAGAATGCATTTACAGACATGGCCACGGAGAGCATTCTTCTCCTGAGCGTGACGTTTTCCTAATAGGGAAATTCGTTTCTGGGGGTTTGCACATGCAGACTCCAAGACAAAAGCGCAATTCATTGAAATCTTGTACAGCGCTGGCCGGATCGTATTGAAATTTCTTCTAGATATATGTTTGGGCTTAACTGGTTAGAAAATATTCCAAAAGAAGGGTTGATTGGAGACATTTTTTCATTTCTAAAAAAATGTCGGTACTGAAATAAGGACAGAATATGCAGAATAGAGCAAAAAGCTTGGAAACATTATTTTGTATTTGGATTGGGTTTTCTGCAGGCAATGGTAACGGAAGTCATACAGATACGGATGATATTAACTGAGATTAACTGTCAGAGTATCAATCAGCCGTGATTCGTAATTTCTTATGTTGACGATTCGCAGCTAGCAGTTGTAAAATGCTATTAAGGAAATAAATGAGTTATTTTTTTTTATTACACTTGGTACTCTTCATTCAGGTGTTCTTTAAAACCAAATTTGCTCACTTCGCTGGTAAGTTTCGCAAACAATGACAAAACTGCACACGCCTTCATTCCATCGGGTTATTAATATGCTCCGCTTTGCCACTGTTCCTCAGTGGGATTCTTGACAGTAAGATCATCAGAGTGGTTTGGCTGCCCATTTGTCAGAAGAGCCGGACATAGACAAAAGAGTCGTAAAATGTTCAAAAATCTGTATCACCTGCCACCAAGGCCGTATCCAGGGGGGGGGGGGTTAGGGGGTTGAACGTTTAAAGAAATCAGGGGTTAGGGGTTGCCCCCCCGCCCCCGAAACATATAAAACTAACGATTTGTATAGGCTTTTCCCTCTGATCTATGTGTTTTTGTACTTTTTTCTCCGACCAGCAGGCACCCCCCCCCCCCCCCGAAATAAATTCCTGGATACAGGCCTGCCACAAAGTGAAAAGCGACGCGAAAACGAGGGAAGCAGGACCCCCGATTTCCTTGTTATTACTTAAGATAGAAGCCCTGTTCTGGTGTATTTTTTCTTGTTCTTGCCTTCCAAATTTCGATTTTCGGAGCCCCTTTTTGCATCTTTCAATTCGTTGGTAACGATGCTCCGACGTGCTCCGATATTTTTCCATAATTTTATATTCAATTCCGTTCATTTATTTGTATCCGCCAAAGCTGGCAAGTAGAAAAAATGAAATAAAATACACACAATTGGTACACTTTCATAAAAATCTACATCATTTAAATATAATTAGCCTACACTTTCCTAAATAGATTTCCTAGATATATTTTGTTGCAAAAAAAAAAAAACCAGGGACAAATTTTGTTTATGAGACATACCTATCCGGAGGAACCTTGCAACTGATTTAATACATTTAATTTTTAAATCGGTCGACAAACCAACCTTCGACTTAAAAAAAAAAATCTTGAACTTAAAGGACCCCTCGCACTATTTACTCTTCAACTTACAGTATTTTATGCTGTGCTTTCAACAAATAACCCACAGTTTTGGCTGTTTTACGCCATTTCCGAGAACCGGGAAACAGGGAAACAATTTACATAACCGTTTTTTCTGATAGAAAAACTCATGGCAGACAACCTTCGACAGCCTGATACACATCGAAGGAAATGCCCCCTCGCACTATTTACTCTTCAGCTTACAGTATTTTTAAATATTTGAATACTTAAAAACTAGGTCATGCTTTCAACGAATAACCCAGGGTTCTTGCTTTTTTAAGCCATTTCCCAGACCCGTTGACTTACGCGAAAACAAGGAAACAATTTACATAATGGGTTTTCTGATGGACAAACTTCTCGCAAACAACCGTCGACAGCGTGATACACATCGAAGGTAGTAAAACACGGCAAGTGAGAAAATCAGCGTGGTTTTGTTAGAATGTACCGTACGAAATTGGGGCCTCCGGGTTCAGAAATATATGGAGTGATTATGCAAGTAGGTTGCGTTATTATTATAGGTAGGACAGGTCCTTTAAAAATAAACACTAAAACTGCTTCATCTTTTTTAGAGCAAAGGCGTCATCGAGAACCGTGGGGTCTCCACGAACATCACATTCGAAGCTGTCAAAGAAAACTACCCGGAAGCGTTCGAACACTTCATTCTCCAAATCGCACTGACCGTCACTGTACCTATCTCGTACACGAAGGTCGTAGATGTCACCTCAATCGACATCACCATCGGCAGAAAGGGGCCAGATACCCTGCCGGGTTACACGGAACCTACTGCGGAGAATAGACCTTGGAGGAACGCCGGGTCGTCGGTCGGTGTGGGGAGGAAGGACGTAAAGGTAGCGAATAAAATGAAAGGAAGACAGGAAGTCATGAGGCCCTCGCCGCCCAGGAGGGATGATGGTGAGTTGTGTGCCGTAGAATATAACAGAATATATTTAAAAAAACGTGGGTCATCGCAACAAAGAAAAAAATACATACAAAAAAAATTATCTGTATGGGACATATGTTCCGTACTGGATCGAGGAGCGCCATTTGGAGAAAGTTCTCAGATTTTGGTAGTAGGTTAATTTTAAATCCCCTAAAATTTGACATGCTATCTAAAATATAGACTTCATGTTCATTTCGGATCGAAATGTGAAAGCTTCGACGGAATAGTCATTTAAAAATCGTTTTGGTCTTATTTTCATTTAGAAAACAAAATAAAGCCGATACTGCATTTTTGTTGGGAGCGGGAGGGGGTAGAGAACGGTACATAAGTGTACGGTACGTTTCAGATTAATGGAAGTTGCGAACTTTACAGATATTGTGGCATGACCTTGACCGTCGTTCAGTACGCGTTTTATCTTGATTTACTCATCTGTACTATGCGTATAACGTATAAAAATAGAGTTCGAAGTATTTCACATATCGACCAGACGAGGTTGTGGGTGGTCTACTAGCCTCCAAAAAGCAGCGTCCCTCTGTCTTTGTCGCGTATTGAAATCTGAGCCTGCTACTTGTTAGAGCACACCTCGCACTATTTTTTGTTTCCTTTCCAGTATTCAAAACTGTCTGAATACTTTAAAACTATGCACGGCTTTTTAAAAACTATCCACGGCTTTGGCAGTTTTAAGTCTTTTCCCAGGCCCGTTGTCTTCTAGTTCAGTTCATTTTATTCATAAAAATAGAGAACACCATTAACTGTTTATGGCCCCACCATAAGGCCTAACATAAGGCCTGGCAATGGGCGGGGCTTCTAGCAAAAACTCTGCAAAATCCAAATAACCGCTTTAACGCAGTAATAGCAATACAGGGACACTGTTCATGATCAAATGCAGACCGATAAAAGTGAATCGTGGCAAGTGCAAAGATTAGTGAGGTGTCGTTAGTGGGTTCAGATCCGAATGCTTTCACCAGTAAAAGTGTTTGGCCGATTTCAAGAGTAGTACTTTGTAAGCAGAGTAAAATAACATTAGGGCGTAGCGCCAAGACTGGCAAAATTGACACACACTCGAATAGCAGTGATATTAGCACCACTAGCGATAGAGAATGTCCTTACTGAAACTCATTCAGTCGTTCACTAATGCTGGCTCCGATAACTTCATATTCTGAACATTGAAGAGAAAAGATACAGCCTCCATTGTTTTCTTGGTGTGTGCAGACCGCACCTTTTCACTCATTAGCATTTTAATACGACGGGTCCTTTAAGGGTCTTGTACCTCTCAAACCAAAGGTCTTCCAACCGATAGCACATCACCTGTCCTTCCCACCACTTTCAGCTTCGGTTTAAATCTGTGAGAGGAAAGTGTCGGGGGTAATCTAGGGCTAGATTTTATGACCATTAGCGTTAGCGAGGGTAAGTGGTAGTGTTGGGCGATATTCGATATCGATAACGACATATCGGGCATTATTTCGATATCGAATATTGAAACGTAGACATCGATACCGCAAACGATTCTTGTTCATTCATAATTATTGTAAATAATCCAATATAACCTACATATATATATCCGAAATTCGAGCAATATGTTTTCCGTAATTCGGTTCTTATTTATTCGGAGTTAGAGATGAAACGTGAAGTATCCTATAGAAATATCGAATATCAGAAGTGAAAATATCGATATATCGAAAAACCCAAATATCGCCCAACACTAGTAAGCGGAAGCGTAGTCACCGGGCCAGTTCATATTGGATGGGAATAAGGTAAAAGAAACTAAGAGGCAAAAAAAAAGGTGGATTTATTCCGTTTCAGGGTCTATGGGCGGACTTGCCAAGAAAATCCAGAACGAAATCAAGCTACTATGCGAACCCAAGCGGATGACTGCTGTACTACCCGTTAGCCTGGGCCCTATTATCGGAATGACCTTTTCTGACCGAAGTTGTGCTGCGAAACGCAACGGAACCCACTGGTCGCTGCATTCCGTTGTGACGTCATGTGGAGCGACCGTTAGAAGCGATGGGAGGGTGACTAGCTATTCAAATATGGTAAGTAGCAAGAACTGATAATGAAATAAATCTCTTTTAAGTATGTGGACTGAAAGACAAAAATGCTCCTCAGCCGGGATTTGAACCCAGGAACTTCTGCTTACAAGGTAGACGCTCTTACCATTTGAGCTACCGAGGGGCTTGTGAACTGAGTTCGCAAACCACTACAGTAGTCTGGTAGAAGCCGGTCATAGGAACGGTGATCCCGCCCGAAGGCAATTTTATCTAACCAGTTCACTTCCCCATGTCACGGAAATTAATAATAATACATAGATGGCACTTTACAGAAGGGACTTGTACTGTGACCAATAAACCAGAAATAGTTTTTTCGAATTTTAATTTAGAAGTTTAGGACTCCAGAACTCTAGAAAGACATCTCTACTCCTAGAAATTTCTAAACACGCAAGTTTGTCTGGCTTTAAATGCCGCAAGCGTACTGGGCGGCGCTACGAGTATAGCCCGTTTTCAAAGCAAGGAAAGTATAGGTCTTGGCGCTACTCCCTCCCTAGTGTTCTTTTGCTCTGCTTATAAGTTGTCAGCGATTATAGTCAGTAAACGAATTTTAAATGCAGCTACCTGGTCAGATATCAGTACAAGTAATGTCTGAAAATAATTGGAATTGATGTTGCCGTAAAGGCAAAAGCTAAAAAGACAAACAAAAAATCTGCCGCCAAAAGAACCGCAAATTATTTAACATTCCGTCCAAACAAAGCGAATGCATTTGTTTTAAACAAGTCCGTCAGGAATTCACACACGCCCCGCTGTTTTCGAAAAGCCCGCCGTCAAAGTAAGACACGGTGAGATATGAGATTACTTCTTCAGCAAACCGCTTCTGCCGCCGCAAAGAAATTGGCAAAAACTTAAAAATGCAACGTGTTTACAAAACGAACCTGCTGTTGGTAAAAGAAAGCATAGTCGTTGAACGTCTTTGAGAATCGGGGTTTCCAGGAGAGTAGGAATAAACGGAAACAGCTATGACCTGCCCCTGACTACTCTCCAGTTTGTGTGGATTGATTTAAAGTTCAACTGAAAAGCCAACTTATTTTTGTATCATTTAGTTGAAAACTCTAAATTGTTTGGATTCTGCTAAGGGATTTTGTATTAAATTTCCACTATCTGCAATACTGGTGCACGTTCAGGATATTTACGGCCGTTCCCACAGCGCAAATTCTACTATGACGCAGAAAATTTGAATCTCACTACAAACGCGGCTTTTCGGTGGGCAGTGATGAGCTTGCTGACACAAATTATTCTTAAATCTTTTTCATCGAGCAATACAACACAGATACACGAGTATAGAGGTACCACAATCCGACAGGGAAAGTCCACTATTCGAAAATTGATTATCCGTGAATAGCTGTTCCATGAAGTAACGCAGTCTGCAAGCCTATTTAAGTGATAAATATTCCTCGAGCCCAAGCTGACTTTGAAACATATATTCAAATAATGTATACAACGAATACGTCAGCTACGTATAGTAGCTGACGTAACCTAGACTAACTTAGGTCCGTTTATACGTTTATACTGACATGTAAAAGTTACGCTACGCCTCTGTAATCCCTTACATAACCTCGACTGGTTCAACCGTGCAATTTCTCAAAACTTGCTGTTGAAATAGATTTTCAGATTTTTCTGAATTTCTCCTTGGGTTCCCTTTTTTTCGGTAATTCCTAATTAGTTTCTTACTTTAAACTAGAAGGTCCCGTTTTGTTCCGAAAGAAAAAGTAGACAATCTTTTACAAAGAAGCTTCAAAAGCCCTCAGAACCCAGAGCGTATACCCATTCTTTCACAAGTGAGTAATCTAAAACGTTACCACCGTGTATTTTTTTTTTCTTGGTATTTATAGTGTCAAGTTCAAGTTTGTTTTATTTGTACACTAAATCAATACAAAGTTGGCTAGGCCTGTAGAAAGGAACACTCGAAGATGCTAGGCCTAGCCAGGGCCATACACTCGAAGCTTGAGCAGCTTGAGCCTGAAGAGGACTCTTGCCAAGAAGGGCCGAAATAAAGCTCTAATAAAATGTAGCAGACTTATCCGTTTTGCACCGTCAAATATGACATACATTATATTAAATAAACCGAATGTGAAAGCTACACTGTGTCACTTAATGGATCGATATTTTTGTATAAATGTTATGATGTTACTCCCCAGTTTTTAGGGAAACAGACGAATAAATAAATAAATTTGAGGCTGTTTTCAATGTTGGTAGAAAAGTGGTCAATAAAAATGCCAAAAGTTCGAACATCTCCTAACGCGTGTACAATAGCATAACAGCTGTCGTAAATTGTATGTAATCATGAGCATGGCCATTCTAACAAAAATTATAATAATTATGGAAGCTCATAAAAAGTAAGTATATGACTTGTGAAGATTGTTTGAACACCTGATTATTTTATTACCCGGCTTTTTTGGTTGGGTGCTAACGGATAATCATCCTAGCTTCCTTCTCTGTGCTTTGGTTGGAAGGTTGGTTGTTTTCTCTTCCGTTTTATGCAAAATGGACACGTCAGCTGAATTTTATTAGAGCTATATTTCGGCCCTTCTTTGCAAGGGTCCTCTTCAGGCTAAAGCTTGAAAATGGACTTGTGTATAAACCATTTTCAAGCTTGAGCCCGAAGAGGACCCTTGCCAAGAAGGACCGAAGTATAGCTCTATCAAAATTCAGCTGACGTATCCATTTTGCACTGTCAAACATCGGCTCTGCCAAAAATCATGGCAACAGGGTCCAGCCAGCAGATGATACTCTACATTCTTTTCTATTTTCTACATTCTTCTCTTTTCTGAATGAAAAATAGTATATTGCATTTGTTGTGTTTTATTTAATTCTTTATTTTATTTTATATACTCTGCTTTTCAAACGGCGGGTCGGAAATAATTACTTACTTACTTATATGATTCGCAGTCAGCTTGGGCTGAAGGAATATTTATTCTCTTCCATGACCTCTTTTCTTTTCAAATAAAAGAACGGTCCGCGTGAGTGGATATTATGCGATAAATTCGTTTGGAAAAAGAAATAAGGTGTGTTTCGTTGATTAGTAGTTCCAGTTGTTAGACGTTTGCAGATGAAGTAGAAGGGTGTCATCTGATGTGTTAAACATTTTTTTTTTTTTTTAAATGTTCCTTCAGCCCAAGCTGACTGCGAATCATATTTGATGGTGCAAAACGGATACGTCAGCTGAATTTTATTGGAGCTATATTTCAGCCCTTCTTGGCAAGAGTCCTATTCAGGCTAAAAACCGCTCAAGTTGGAAAAAGGAACTTGTGGGAAAACAAGGTTTTGAGCCTGAAGGGTTTTGAGCCTGAAGAGGACCCTTGCCAAGAAGGGCCGAAATCTAACTGAAGAATATCCTAGCTGACTTTTTAATATTCCCAGTCAGCATGGGACGAAGGAGTCTGTACAAGATGGTCACTGATTGACCTCGAATAACGCTACCTCGAAATTTGCCGCAAAATGTTAAAATGAAATTTCCAAGCATTCGTGACAGCCAAGACGCAAAATCTGACCATTCTCAACAGCTTTGAGCCCCATTATATCCATTGTAAAATCACTATATTAGATTCAGTTTAGTATTTTTGGCATGCTTTTGGGTTACTTTTGAAGCCAGATAGGTCTCTTTGAAGGAAGGAATTTATCTGGAAATTTGAAATTTTGTCCTTCCGGGTTCATTTTTTTTTTTTTTTTAATTCCATCCTGTAGGCTACCATCATCTTGAAGTAGTGTGACTAGGTTAAGAGAAGTGTAAAAAATTCGCCTCTTTTAAACTTCAAACCAGCTAAAACTATTCAACGTACTTTGCTGTAACTTCATTTCAGTAACCGAACTCTGTCTGACCGCAAAGGATGTTAAATAGCAAAACTCTCTTACAGTTTACATTCTTACACTTTACAGTCATAGAACAATATTGGCAGACGCACAGTCACGTAAATATCTGACGAGACATATCCGGGACTTTTGAGACGTTCAGTTTCAAAAACACTCAATAACAATATATATATATATATATATTGTATATATTAAACTACATATATTGTATTTTTTTCTGTCTGTTTGACAATAATCGCAAATTTGGTTTATAACCACGATAGTCGATTTTTTAAATAAACTTTCTATCTATCTATCTATATATACACGTGTATTTAAAAGCCAGTGTCCATATACATATAATATATATCACCGGGGACAGGCAGGGATACGAGCTCGTTAGGTCGGCCCGTACTAAGGTTGTCTGAGGTTGAAAGTATCCCTGATCATAGCGTCAAAGGTGGCCGAGAGGTCTTATGAAGAGTTGCTGCGTGAATTTAAAATCACTTCTCTACACGATCGAAGACTGAAACTCTGCATGGAGTTTGGTGTAAAATCCCTGAACCACCCAGTCCATAAAAATATTTTTCCTTCTAAAAAGCTGGCGAGAAGGCTCCCTCGCAAGGTAGCTACTGCGGTTGAAAAATTGCAGCCAACTAAATTTAACCTCCAGAGGTTCGAAAAGAGTTTTGTTCCGTCTTTTGTGAAGTTGTTTAACGTGGTAAATTGAGATGTTATTCATTTTTAATGTTATTTATGACTGTTGAAGTACGCTTACATATTAACTGACTATACCAAACAAATTTGGCGTTAGCCACGATAAGTTTTTGGCGAATAAAAAGATTTATCTATCTATCTATCTATCTAATGGGCTTGTCTGCGATTTGGTATATTATTCTGTATATATTATATATAATTTCTATTTCTTTTAGGTCTACGTCAAAGTCTCGTCTAGCTTTATTAGCGACGACGAAGATTTCGAAGGATCTGGGTTCGGCTTCGATGGACCTCAGGTGTCATCATTGTTGAAAGCGCCATCTATCACCGAAATCGCGATTCCTCACGATTGCCAATACGAACCACTGCTTCCTATTGGCTCCTTCGTTCAGGACTCGGATGATAACGTTCTGGTAAGTGACATAATTCTTCTTCTTATTATTATTATCATTATTATTATCAAGGGGGGGGGGGGGGGTAATGAAGGAATTATATAGCGGATTCATGGTGGTTAGAATTGCGGCCACAATCAGGGTTCTTTTGTCTTAAAAGTGGCCGTTAATGGTAAATTGTTTGTTTAGTTAATATGTTTGTTTAATGAAACTAAAAAAAGAAAATGTCATGATTTTTATCGAATTACCCAAGTATATACATATATAAATTAAAGAAATAATAGACAACAGATCAAAAATGTGAGCAGAATAGTCGAAAAATGCAATGAAAGAACACTGGATGAAATTATCGTTTTTGAATGAAGGGAAAAGATTGTCGATCACTGCCGATGTTGTTGGATACATTTGCATCTTGCTCCCCCCTAAAAGACGAGCAGAGAATAAAAGGTAAAAAAAAAAAAATAGGCTATAATGATTTTTTTTTTAAATCCCTCCTCCTCCCAGAAACACAATTATGACACCAACTCTTCCGCTTGTGCTTCTAAAACTCTATTTTATACACTTCTTTTCTTTTTTGCAGATATTATTTAAACAGCTTCATCTAAACTTTTTGAATCCCAGACAATTGAAAATCATTTCTGTTCTTCCGGTTTTTTAGCTCGTCTACTTCCGTACCTCCGACTAAACCAAATCACAAACGACGCGAGAGGTAGTGCTTAAGTGTGTAACGACTCTCCATGAGAAGCTTAGGTTTGGCTATAGGTTGCGTTCCAGAAACTTAACAGTTGTTAACAATCGTTAACTTTACTTCGGGGCGGAGCTCACCGCAGCTTTAACGATCGTTAACTTTTCCCAACGATGCTCACCAACCATCGTTACAAAATAGTTAACAATCGCTAAGCTCTGGAATGGAAATCGTAGGTGGGCGGAGCTTAGATTTTGAAATTTAACAACTGTTGACAATTTGTTAACAGTCGTTAAAGGACCTGTCTTATCTATAATACTAATGCAACCTACTTCTATAATCACTCCATATATTTCTAAACCCGGTAACCCCAATTTCGTACGGTACACTCTAACCCCTCTAAAAAACCGCGCTGATGTTCTCACTTGCCGTGTTTTGCTACCTTCAATGTGTATTACGCTGTCGACGGTTATCTGCGAGAAGTTTTTTCCATCACGAAAAACGGCTATGTAAATTGTGTCCCTGTTTTCGCTACAAGTCAACGGATCTTGGAAAAGGCTTAAAACAGCCAAAACCCTGGGTTAGTTGTTGAAAGCACAGCCTAGTTTTAAAGTATTCAAATATTTTAAAATACTGTAAGTTGAAGAGTTAAGTGCCAGGGGTCCTTTAATTGCTGGAATGCAACCACAGTGTCAAAGCACGAAACAACCTCGTACCTCGTACGAGAACAGTCTTCGCAGCCTCGGGCTCAAGTCACTATCTGAACGAAGGCATGAAGCAGTTATGAGGTTTGAGAACCAGTGTATTATTTCCGAAAGTCGCAGGCAGATCCTATCCGACTTTGTGGCGCCTACGGTCGATGGTCCCGTGACAAGAAGTAAAACAGCCTCAAGTCACCCAAAAGCAACCACCTGCAACCTCCAGCGAGCGATACAATTCATCTTTCGTCCCCTACTTTGTTCAGCAATATGATGCCAGATAATATGCGTCTCGTTTTTGTGTGTGTGATCATTTTAACTGTTTTTTTTTTTATATATGACTTGACAATGCCACCAGTTGCGTTTTTGCAGATACCATGGTATCTGTTACCACGGTAACTGGATCTGCAATTAGTCGTTTTTGCAGTTATCGTGGTATCTGATACACGGCGCTCTGCAAAAACGACAATTGCCGAAATCGCACTTTTCGAAGTCATCCCAAAAGAAAAACCGATATCCAGTTACATCACTAAGTGCTAAACTTCTTTCTCACTAATCTGACAAAATTTGATGAAAGTGAGATGACTTTTCAGATATCACGACCAGCTACTACGGTCGGACCGTAGTATCTGAATATCTGATACCACGATAACTGGCCAGATACCACGATAACTGCGAACACGCCTTTTGACCGTGGTATCAGATACCACGATAACTGCAAAAACGACTTTAGACCGTGGTAACAGATACCATGGTATCAGCAAAAACGCAACTATTGATTTGAACGTTTAAAGAAATAATCGAAATCGGCGGACTGGGGATTGTGCATGTTATTGAGAAGAAAAATAATGGACTTAGACAGGTTTCAGTTATGCTTTAACATCGTTTCTTTTTCTGTAGGATCCACCCGAGAACACACCTTTCCAGCTAGAACTCTACCACATGGAAGTATATCGAGATAAGGAAATGCGCATCCCTTTGAATGGTGTGCAGACCGAAACTGATCAGAAAGGACTTGGAATCTCTTCGTTTGCATCTGAAGTGGGTTATGATGACACGCTTTACGTGAAGACCTGGGTCGATGGAGGTGAGTTCGATGGTGTAATTTCCATGTTTAAAGCACATCTCGCACTACTTAAATTTACCTTAAATTACCTTAATCGCACTTCCGGTGAGACAAGGTGGTGTGATCCTCCTGTAGAGTCTCTCGCTGGTTGGCGTCGTGATTGATAGATCGTTGTTGTTACATCGGCTCATTGGAATCCCAGTGCAGCCGACATTCAGCATTTCGCCAGTCCTCGTCCACACCTTTTTTGAAGCCATCCAGGGTAGCAGCATTGACAGTTTTTTCGGAAAAAAACTTGTATATGTTTCAGCATTTGAAACCTTCTGAATAGTGTCACAAGCTCTGTTTTTAACAAATTATCTACGGTTGTGGAGAGGCACTGATAATCAAGAAATATAAAGTAAGTAAGTAAGTAATTTATTTATAACCCGCCATTTTGAAAAAGCGGAGTAAATGAAAGAAAATAAATAAAATACATAAACACACACATATGCAGCTCTGTCTTCCTCTCTTGGTTAGGGAGTGTTCCACCCTTCTACAAATAGTAACTATTAGTTACTATTTCCGTTCTAACCTCACCAAAAGTTACTACGCTGACCGTTCCAACCTTCTCGAAATAGTAACTATTTGCTTACTACGCTCGGGAGCGTAGTAAGCGTAGTAACTACGGATCTCTGTAACGTGATTGGTCGGATTCGTCCGTAGCATGATATTCTGCTGGAAAATAGAAAAATCGTTCCAGCCTTGACGGCAAAAAGCCAGAATTTGTGACGTCATGGGTAGTAAGTACGCTAAGTAGGATGGAACACGCTCTTAGGGGATGAGCAATGACAGAAGTTAGAGGAATGTGGTACGGCATGTCGGAAGTTTGATAACAGATAACACGTGTTTGCGCATCCCTGTGTAAAACGTTATGAGAATATATCTGTTATGACCCTTTCAAATGTTACCTTTTCGCGAAACATAATACTTAAACCCGGTCGTGACATATCAGAAGTTTTGACTCGAGACATAACACTTAAAAGAGTCATACATTTATTACTATTGTTATTATTATTATTTATTCATAATCCATCAACTGGCCGAGGCCAAACAAGACGGAGTATGGAAAAAATAAATGAATAAGTAAACATAGTAAACTAAAGCACAAAAACAAAACAAAAAATCCAAACAAGCTTGAGTCCCGTCCGTTTCGACAGGCTCCGCATTAGTAGTTCGTAGACATCGTAAACTCAATCACTTTCGGACGGAGTAGGCTGTACGCAGGGTGCTTGGCACTCCCACAATTGGCGCACTTCACAGAGGTTGAGGTGCACGGGCTCTCACGGCTGGATTCGTGGCTCCCACCACACTTAGAGCATTTGACGTCGTTCTCATAACGTTTGACACATGGATGGGAAAACGCGTGGTTTCTGTTATCAGACTTCTTTCAGTTTACCAAAGTAATGTGATCACTCTCTATTCTCGGAACACATTCAGCGTGTTCCACTCTTCTACCAATAGTAACTATATTAGTTACTATTTTCGTTCCAACCTCGTGAAAAGTAACTACGCTGACAGTTCCAACCTTCTCGAAATAACTACTTGTTACTATTTGCTTACCACGCTCGGGAGCGCAAGTGGTAACTACGATATCTGTGACGTGATCGGCCCGATTAGCCAGTGGCACGATGTTTTGCCGAAAATAGAAAAAATCCGTTCCAGCTTTGACGCCAAGAAGCCAGAATCCGTCGCATGCGTAGTAACTACGGTAAGCGGTGTGGAACACGCTCATTAACTGCATTTTTGGCATCTAGATTTGGTTCTCGTGACTGGCCGCTTATCAGTCAAATCGAGGTGAAGGCGTTGAGTTGTCCATCTTGATTATTCTTCTTATTCCACTTCTGACACCATGTTGTATTCAGTTTATTTATTTATTTTAACTTCGACTACGGCTTCTAGAGCCATTACACATACAACACATAAAAACAACAACACAAATTTTAGATTGCGAGCCTTCTACGCAACACGTGTAAAGTTCGCGGTTCCAGACTAACCACACAGGCAACTTCAGTCTCATATGGGGACTCGAAAGAACCACGAGCATGGGGTTTCGAGAGCGAAGAATTCGGGTCTGGAGAGAAAAGATAGCCCGACGCCGAAGTTCCCCGAAAGAAGGAAGGCCCTCACCCACAAACATGCCAGACGCACTACAGTTCCATGCAAGTCCGTGTAGCCACCGGAAAGAGTTGTTATATAAAACTCGAAATGTACCTAGACACTTAACTCTCGTGTTACACACCAGTGACAAACAGTACAGCGGAGTACAGTAAGCTCTGAAAAGAAAGGTCTTAACAGAAGCCTCGCATATACCAAACCTCCGAATTAATATATTGGCCCTCACATTGACGTGAATACTGTGGGGGCTAGTATGGCTAGGTCATCAGCGTAGCTTAAGTTGTTGAATGAAATGGTTTGATTGAGTCAGTTTATTTAGAAGCCAACTGATCTGCAATATAACATGATAAACATAAACAACAAGCAAAGCATTACAGACGGCGCAAGGTAAGCACAAAAGGTAAGAACAAAACAAACGGTGGGCATACAATAATCTCCTTGTAAAAAAGACCAATGTGTGCAATGTCTCTTGTTTTTCTAGTACCATACGTGCAGATTGTCACGGAGAAGTGCTGGGTGTCGGACACATACGGGAGAGACCGGCCACCGAAAGTTGACCTAATCCGGAATACTTGTCCTGCCGATATTTCCGTCCGAGTTCATCACAAGTCATCTGGAGCCAGTTTCAACGGATTCTCGTTTAAGATGAGCCAGGACTACGCGGAACTTGGGATGATGTATCTTCACTGCAAGCTCGGACTTTGCACGAGCGACCCCAGAAGGGCACAGGGAAATTTAAAACTGGTAAATATGTTTTCTGGCGATGGTTTTGAAATCGTGCCGATGACAAATTTTCAAGAAATAGTTGGATCGTTATGTTTTAAAAGCATACAGCAGTAACTGTTATGCTATTATTATTATTATTATTTATTTATAACCCATCAACTGGCCGAGGCCAAACAAGACAGGAGTATGGAAAAAAAAAAAAAAAAAAATAATAATAGGTAAACAGAGTAAACTGAAAAATAACAACAAAATCCAAACAAGCTTGAGTCACGTCCGTTTCAAGGGGCTCCGCATATTAGCATAGGCTACAGTAGCATGTCTGACACTTTTAAGCAACATGAGGTTTATTTGTATTTGTCAGTCTGACGCTTTTAAGCAACATTAGGTTTATTTATATGTGTCAATAAAACTGGCATGTCTGACCAGAGGCGTTACTAGCCAAAATGTTGGGGGCGGGGGCAAGGTATTTACCGACTGGCTGCTCATTTTTACCGACTGTTCTTGCAGAAAAAAAGACTTATTGATAAATATTCCTTCAGCCCAAGCTGACTGCGAATCATATTTGACGGAGCAAAACGGATAAGTCAGCTACATTTTATTAGAGCTATATTTCGGCCCTTCTTGGCAAGGGTCCTCTTCAGGCTCAAGCCCCTCAAGCTGGAAAATGAACTTGTGGAAAAACAATTAAAGATTCATCCTTAAATATCTGATTTTGTGAATTTCTTCTCTGAAGATTGGTTGGGGTTAAAGCTGGTGCTGTGATTTCGTCCCTTCTTGGCAAGGGTCCTCTTCAGACTCAAGCCGCTCAAAGTATCCATCAGGCTCAAGCCGACAAGTATCCATCTTTGCTGGAAAGAAGAAGAAGAAACAGCTGACACCAAAATCAAGATGCAGAAGAATCTCTACCCATTTGACGACCCATTCGAACAGCAAAAACAGCAGCCGTTTCCAGAATGAAATCACAACACCAGCTTTAACTCCAACCAATTTTCAGAGAAGAAATTCACAAAATCAGATATTTAAGGATGAATCTTTAATATCTTCAGCCCAAGGTAACTTGGACTGAAATGATTCAGAAGTTCCACCCCTCGAAAAATAGTGACTATTAGTTACTACTTCCGTTCCATCCTCACCATAAGTTACTACGCTGACCGTTCCAACGTTCTCGAAATAGTAACTATTTTCTTACCATGCTCGGGAGCGTAGTACGCGTGGTAACTACGCATCTCTGTAACGTGCATGGAAGGATTCGCCCGTGGCAGGATATTCTGCTGATTATTCGTCCAGCCTTGACGCAAAAAGCCAAAATTCGTGACGTCATGCGTAGTAGGTTGGAACACGCTCAAAATGGATAAGTCAGCGAAATTTGGACCCTTCTTGGCAAGGGTATTCTTCAGACTCTGGCAAGGGTTGCCACATGCCGCACGATATTGTGAATTGTCCCTCTGTTTTATTTTCGTCACTCTTGTCCTACGTAGGACATAAAAATCACTCTTATTTCAGAAAATGACCAATTGTGTAATTTTTGCAGCAGGGATTCCGACCAGGATTGACTAATTCAAGTTGTTTTCATGAAAGTAAAATTAAGATCTGTAATTTTTACAGACAGTTCCGATCGAAACGGAACATTTCATGAAAATAAATTCACTCCCAGTTACCCCTCTTTGTTTTGGGTCGAAAGCCACTCTCTAAATATTTTGATATGGCAACCCTGACTATGGCTTCTTTCTCTGCGATAAGCAATGGCGAAGACGGGAAGAAGAAAAGACCGGTAAAAAGCTAGAGTGAATAACTCTAGGTCCTCAGTTTTATCGGGGTATTCATAGTCGCTGCATGGTACCAAAGACAGAAATTCTATCTGATTATTTATTCTTGTTGGTACTACATAATCCGTATTGATATATTAGTCCCGGACTTCTTCGTGCCGTTTAACATGTGCTTTCGTTTTATAGTGTGTCAATCCTCGAGAACACTGTGAGAACGACGTCCTTAGACCATTCTTAGAAGGGGCCGTTTCGACAGCTCAACAGATCCTCGTCCGCGGACCAATCATACCCGTGCCTAAAGTGCTACCCCCTGGTAAGTATTTTTACAACTTGGCGTAAGTTGCAAATAAACTATAGCTAATTTTATTATTCAATGAGGACCCTTTATGCTGGTGGAAGGAGTTTAAGAATACAGGCGTGACTGAACCAGTCATACACAAATTCTCCTTTTTGGGGGCATGGTGCCCCAGTGTCTGGGACTGCCTCAATGTACTGGCATGGTGCTGATACGCTGGGGCACCAATTCCTGCACGAAGGGCATGCTACCCCATGAGAATCAGTTCAATTGAGAATCTAAAATGGAAATTAGCTTTTCAAACAGATTTGTATGTGGGTACAATGCCCTTGCTACAGGGCATGGTGCCCCCATGAGCACCATGCCCAATCTTGGGGCATGCCCCGATGCCCCCATGAGCACCATGCCCAATCTTGGGGCATGCCCAGATGTTGGGGCACCGTGCCCAATTGAGAATTTGTGTACGACTGGACAGAACCATATAAAAGGGTGTGCTAGGTTATTTTTATCGACCGGCTGACAACATCGGGGGGGGGGAGGGGGCCTCCCCCGATACGCGAGGCCCTGCTAGGCTGCATCCCAAAAAGGCTTAGAACAAAAGCTGTGTAGTCCGCTGTTCTGTTCTTCTATCGGGTTACAAGAATAATTAAGAAGAAAGACTTTCCCAAGGTTAGACACTCGGTAATTACCACCGCGGGGGAAGTGAATGTATTTGAATTTGTATCGCTGATTACAGTAGCGTATATTAGGGCGGGGGGACGACAGGAACGATCTTTTATTCAAACAATGTTTTCAACGGATACGTCAGCTACGATTCTTCATCAGCGATATTTCGGCCCTTCTTGGCAAGGATCCTCGTCAGGCTGTCAATCCTCTGGTAGGAACTACTAGCGTCCCCCCCTCGAAATTCTTGAAAAAAGTTTATTCAAACAATATTTACAACGGATACGTCAGCTATGATTCTTCATCAGCGATATTTCGGCCCTTCTTGGCAAGGGTCCTCGTCAGGCTGTCAATGCTCTGGTTCAACTTTGGGGAAGGAAACAAACCTGTAATAAATAACTGAAGCTTCTACCGACTATAAATATCTTATTAAAGTAAATTGTCTTCAAATACCACTATAATGAAAAAACTAGTCCTGAGATTTAATTTTTGAAACGAACGCTGTTGGTTTAATTAGAAAAAACGTGTGCGAAATCCGGGCGACAGGGGCGATCTTCATCCGAAATTCTCGGAAAAGGAGTTTTTTCACTGGAAAAACGTACGCGAAAATACAAATTGAGAAGCTAAATCGAAATTGTTTACAGTATGGTTCAGTAATTGATCTTAGAAACAGTTTTTGAGTCGTAGTGTGCATGATTACAAGATTAAAAGGTGTTTTTTGCACCTACAGGTACTTTAGTGTTAAAAACAGGTACTTTAGTGTTAAAAACAAATTTCGGCATTCCGGCCGATATAGGCCGGACGCATATTTTCACTGAACGGGCGCCCCTCCCGAAAATAATCGGAATATACGCTACTGGCTGTTTAGGAAGAAAGCGAAAGGAAAAGTTTAGCAAATGATTACGAAAAAGACGGCAATGTTAATTTAAAACATAAACATGAGATTTGAGGTCGTCGTGAACCCCCAGCCAGCTACCAGCACGTCGTGTTTGCTATTAATGTTCGCGTGTTGTTTTCCGTCTTTCTTCGGTTTTCAATCTTTTTATTACCACAAAACATCAATTATAGACCATGCTGGCGCCAAGGCTCGCAAAAAAATATTCTTTTAATTATTTCAAACATCCCACTTTACTATCTTCACATTGTTCTTGTGCAATGGGTTATAAGCAAATTACTTATAATTATTATTATTATTATTCACCTTTTTTTGTCATATCTACTTCGGATCCCATTGCAAAGTGAAACAAAAATAAAGTAATAGCTCTTCCGTGTCAAATCGTCATAATTCAGACCGAACTGAGCACGGATCGTTGTGGTTGTTAACTTCTGTCTTAGGGTTTTAGTTATTTAATTTTGTGTGTTAACCTCAACGCCGTTAAGAAGTCTTATGGGCTTGTGACATGCAGTTGGCTCAAGGAATGGCGGCAAAAGATGTATTTGTCTTAATCATTTGCAATAACCTTTGAAAGTATATTTTTTGTCGTGTCCGGTTCAAGGGGTGAGAACCCCTTCTGTTTCATATTGCTCGAATATGTTAACATGCAACATTATTTTGAATAGTTAATAGGGATTCTGGCGTTCTAACGGATCCGCTTTCCGAAAAGCAAAGCGAACTCTACTGATTATCGGCCCTTCGTCGAGAGTTTCGTCGCTAGCAGAAATGGAAAGAAAAAAGGGTTAGTCTATGCCAAACAATATCACGATTATTAGATTTTCCAAAATTCTTTTGTTGATAAAAGAAATAAGCGAGTAAATAAGTAAGTATAAATTTTTAACTATTGTAGAAGCATAGCTCTACTGTACTAGTACTAGAATAATATATGGTTTGAAGCCAAGCTGAGCATTTATTACAAAAAAAAATAGAAAAACGAGATTTTTGAGCATTTTCCTTGATCAGCTGATGTGCGAGGGATAAATAAAATGTTGGATATTTCTGTTGCACTTCCCGCAAACCATCCTCAGCGAAAAACAAAACCAGATCATAAAATCCACCACAATAACAACAGGAAAACGACGTAGAACCACAAAAAAAAAACAGGAAAATCTCGTTTTTCTATTTTTGTATGTACTAGAATAACCGTTGTGTAAGTCTCACCTTTTCTGTCTTTTAGAAACCGTGAAATCTAAACACTTGTACGACACTGCAACCTCGGATAACAACACAGTATCGGGCGCTCAGGTCATTGTCATTGGCGTATCAACAGAAATCGCTATCGGGATCGCCGTTGTGTCATTCATCGTTGGTGCCAGTTTAGTAGCGGCGCTTTGGTACATCCATGCGAAAACAGGTACGGCGAAGCAGGTAACTGTCGTCCTATTATCTTAAATATTCCTCTTTGTTTGTATAAATTCGATCTCTTTTATTTGATAGTGCAAAACGGATACGTCAGCTGAATTTTATTAGAGCTGACGATGCAAAAAGGAATATGTCAGCTACATTTTATTAGAGATATATTTCGGCCCTTCTTGGCAAGGGTCCTCTCCAGGCTCAAGCTGGAAAATGAACTTTCGGAAAAATAGCTAAAGATTCTTCCTTGAAAATTTTGTGAATTTCTTCTTTCGCAACCCAATCGAGCAGCAAAAATAGCAGCCATGTCCAAAATGAAATCACAGCACCGGCTTTAACTCCCAAGCAGTTTTCAGGGAAGAAATTCACAAAATCAGATATTCAAGGAAGAACTTTAGTTGTTTCTGCACTGGTTCGTTTTTCCACCTTGAGCGGCTTTGAGCCTGAAGACGAACCTTTGCCTAGAAGGGCCGAAATATATCTATAATAAATTCAGCTGAAGTATCCGTTTTGCACTAAGTTTGCAGTTTTGCAGTCAGGTTGGGCTGAAGGAATATTTATGTTCTTTCAGTTTTATTTGACGGTGCAAAACGGATAAGTCAGCTACATTTTTTAGAGCTATATTACTAAAAAAAGAGTACAGAATTGAGCAAGTACGAAGCGAACATAAAATCAAGTACAGTTAAAATGTTCAGTGAAATACGGAACGAACGATTTTAGATATCTTTCTGAAGATTTCGTTGGCGAGGGAAGAAGCTTGGGTTTCGTGTCGTTCTTGCTTCGCGGGTTAGGACCAAGACAGGGTGTAAAGTCCGGAAGAATGGTCCTGTTTAACTCGAGCCAGGAAGAGCCTAAAAGTTCCAGAAAGACGAAGTGGTTGCTCCGATTTGGCTGAAATTCCTACCAGACTTGCAGGATGCAGATGCGGATAGAGCACTGCTGATAACTCATTTTCGAGAAGAATGTCGCTTATACCTTTCGGAAAGACACCGTCGATATCATCCGTAGCCCCACACGGAATTATAAGCTCCAGAAGTACCTTTTTACTTTTTAGCGCTTTTCGGCCTAGCCGAGTTTGCCAGTAAAGCAGGGCGTACTTTGCCAAAAGGTGCAAGGTCCGCCGGAAACTCTTTTAAAAATAAGGGCATTGTGTCTATCTTCCGTTTTGAACTCCTATTCTTTCGCTTGGCGTTTCCCACTATTCAAATGCCGAACATATCAACCAATTGGCCATATTCCTGTTCAGCGCTTCCAAGCGGACTAGTTTCTGTTAATCCCCCCATGCATCACCGTCATTACTTGGATCCGACATTTCAAAATAGATCCACAGGTTAGTGAGTGCAAAACCTGTCCCAGGTAATGGAGCTTTTACATATGTTTTAGCAGCAGAAAGGGAAAGCGACCCACTACCCTATGGATCCGACTTTTTACTATGTCTACGTAGACATGTAACGACATAGTCTACGTAGACATAGTAAAAAGTCGGATCCATAGGGTAGTGGGTCGCTTTCCCTTTCTGCTGCTAAAACATATGTAAAAGCTCCATTACCTGGGACAGGTTTTGCACTCACTAACCTGTGGATCTATTTTGAAATGTCGGATCCAAGTAATGACGGTGAGGCATGGGGGATTAGCAGAAACTAGTCCGCTTGGAAGCGCTGAATAGGAATATGGCCAATTGAAAGCAGGTGTCGACTGCCACCTGGCTGAAATTAAATATAGTGTGTAAAGTGTCCCGAGAAATTTTAAGGGCGAAAACCTCATTATTGAAATTATATTATCATTATTTAAAAAATAAAGGCAACGTTTCTATCTTTTGTTTTGGACTCCTATTCTTTTGCTTGTCTTTTCCCACTTTTCAAGCACGCATGCAGACAGATGTTGCGTCGTACCTCTGCTTTGATGAGCCAGACGCCTGGACAGGGTGGACAAGCGCAACAGCAACGAAAAAGTTGCCAGTTTCCCGGGGCTAGGGTTGGTATTTCCCGAAAACGATTATTTCTAAATCATTTTTTCTCAGGTGACTTTAGCAGCATCAAATACAGGCTATTCCAAACTGTGGTTAGTTTAAATATTCCTTGATCCCAAGCTGACTTTAAAACATACATTCAGATAATGCATATGGGTGTAGTAATGCATATGGGTAGTCCCAACTTGTGGTATGCCTATTCAAAATTCGGAGCTTGTGCCAGGCTTCTTGGCGTCAAGGCTGGAACGCATTTTTCTGTTTTCGTCAAAATATCGCGCCGCGGGCTGATCAGGCCAATCACGTCACAGAGATCGTAGTTACGACGCTAACTACGCTCCCGAGCGTGGTATGCAAATAGTTACTATTTCGAGAAGGTTGGAACGGTCGGCGTAGTAATTTTTCACGAGATTGGAACGAAAATGTCACTAATAGTTACTATTGTTAGAAGGTGTCTTTATCTTTCGTATTTTCGTAATAAGTAGATATGGACATTCATATGTATTAAAAGAATGACCGAAAATCTCACAATGAATCTGAAGAAGCAACTAATTCCTCCTCCAATACATTCATCCGAGCGATACCTAAAATCTTTTGTACCATACTTTATTAAACAGTTTAACTGCTAGCTACGGTATGCCATTTTTTATTTGTTTTTGGTTATTGACGTATCTTATTTATGAACTTGATTACTTTATTTAGAAATTTTGTACGAATAATTTTGACCTGTCTTTTCTTTATTGATATAGATTATTTATGAACTTGATTATTGTATATAGAAATTTTAAAGTTATCAGATGAGTAATATTGACCAGTCGAGTCGATTGATACTGCTTGAAGTGTCTTTAGTTGAACTGACATATCCAAAGCTATTTTTATGCATCTAAAGATATTACGGAATCAATCATTTATTTATTGTTCTTATCTTCTAGATCCGTACCGTCGTCGGCATCGAAAAGAGCAGCGGAATTCTGGGTTCGATTTGTCCGCCGCCAGTGGGAGCTCTACCCCCAGTTCACAGACAACAATTGCAACATGAATAGTCACTTAGTCAGTCACGTGATTCGAATAACCAGTGAACGCGAGGCGCTGCTTTCACGTGCTCTTGGTTCACAACACTTGTGCAAACAAACAGAATCGTCGAGTCATATGTCTTTCAACGTGACAACGTGCAATCACGTGTTCGATCGTTTCAGTGCTGCCGCGCCTATAAACAAACCAGCGACGACACATTTTGCATGGAGTGAATCAGCCAATGAGCGTGACTCGTGGCTAAACTGACCATTCACAGCGCTTCACGAAACGGGATGGGAGCAGCGAAAGCACGCCTCCTGAGCTGGTGGACTAATCGCAGCGCGTCACGTGGTTACGACCGCGAATGAGCTACCTCACTTAAAGTTCCTGCATTTTACTGGCGGACAAATCGCTCAGGGTGATCTGCTTCTGTTTCAAATGATACCGGTATATCAGAGTACCTTGCCTTATTACGAGTGTTGAAATGATAATCAAATTTGGTGCGGAAAAGCGACTTGCCATAATTTCTGTATAAGCTCTGGACTCCGAAGTACAAATTGTGTGTGTTAGTGCTAATAGAATAAGGGAACATTGAACTGTTAATAGTAGTTTCCACTGAAGTGATGTAAGGATTGATCCCTGGTCTGTGGAAGACGTTGAGATTGTCAGGTTATAATGCAAGCGGGCGTCGTGTTGTTAATAGATGTCTCTAGGAGTGTGCTTAAATATCCCTATATATTTCTTCCGTCCTTTCTACTAGCCCATGTATCTTAGAGTTATGATCTGCTCATTTACCATTTTTCAAAATCCATATTAAACAAATAAGTATTGACCATGGTTTGGTCTGGGAGCAGTGGCGAAAGTCCTGCTAAATTTGGACACCCGAAACATGTCGGAAAGTTCCTATTTTATTTGTTTAAGTTCACCATAATTTTACCAGAAGTATTGCTTGGCAGCTCATGTTATCTTCTCGGTCATTGCTCATTTAAGCTAAATCCCGTGGCATCCGTATTTTGAAACTGTCCAGTCAACCGATTTCCCCTACGGCCGAAGGCCTCTGTTTCGCATTACCAGTAAAGATTACATCTCTATTAGGAAATTGTTATCTTCTGACAATGTGCTGCTGTTTTTCCATTTGCTATTATAGCACTAGAGCTCACATGCCCTAGATGACATATTTTAGGGTCCGAACTGGGTCCGACCACGCTGGGGGAGGGGGGGGATTTATAATCCAAGGCCGCAGGTTTTTTCGATTATCGTTCGCGCTAAAGACGGCATGTAGTCCTGTGCTTCCGTATTGCAGTCTTCAGAATTAGAACCAGAATCCTTTTCATTTGCTTAATATCTGTACACAATGGGAAAAAATAACCTGTGAGGTCGACAATTTATAGGCGTCATGAAATACATAAAATAACACTTAATTAATTCATATCCTGTCAAAATATTTCATTGTTTTCTTTTCCTTCTATTTTCAGGTTGTGATGACGGATAAAATATGGCACGAACGACTGTGTATAGCGTTGGCTTGATTTTGTCGGTGGTGGTTGAATGGATCGAGTCCCTGAACTTTTCCGGCACGACGTGTTCGATTGTTAGGAAGGGGGGCTTCTTCATCCCCTTGAATTCGATATATATATTAAAAGCCGATAAAGCCGTCAAAGCTGATTTTGTGTTTTTCGTCAATTCAGAAGGCCCATAAACGTGTCAGCGCCAATTTGAAAATATCTTGTCGAACAAAAGCAGTAGTTTTAAAAAAAAAACCTTGTCAAATACACAGTACACTGAATGCGAGTTGGAATAGGTCAGCAAAGGTGGGAACAAAACTGCTAATTATTAAAGCACACCTTTTTCTAGAAATGATCTTTTGCCTATGATCGGGACCAGAAAAAAGTTTTCCAAAAATACCATTACTTTTCACCTGAAATTAGCGATTTTCTTGTTAGCGCTGGTCGAGTCCAGATATTCAACACTCAACTCATAATTCTGATAACTAAATAACTATCAAACAAAGTAATACCTATCCCTACCATCAACGACATCAACCTACAATAAGACGTTCACGGTGCTTAATCACCGTATGCTTAAATGTCTGCAATTTTGGTATTGCCTGGGTACCACTCTCTTAGGCCTTACCTTTGCCGTCTAAAAATCTGGGGGCAGCATATCGCGTACTGCAGGTTCATATTCCAGATGCGATTTGCGGAAGACGTCAAAGAATAATCTGGAAGCCCAGATTCCGGAATTTCCGGGAGGTGAAGACCGGACTTAACTTGCCCTCTGATCCGCGAATGATGATCGAAAATCTTGGTCCCTTGATCCCACATTAATATTGAATATGAAGTTCGCGAAGCCGATTTTCATAATTTTCTACTTGGTAGTACCTTCTGGCTGACAGTGTAAGAAATAAAAATTTCTTAGAAATATTTACGGGATAACCATTTTATATGTACCTGGCTTAATTGCTTTTCGTGAAATTTGCGGATGTGGTTAGGCTATGTTTGCTTTGTATATATTTATTGTTTGTTGCATTTGAAGCTCTTTTCTTAGAGCCTGTTCCACCCTACTTACCTAGTTACTACACATGACATCAACGAATTCTGGCTTTTTGCCGTCAAGGCTGGAACGAGTTTTCTATTTTCCAGCAGAATATCCTGCCACAGGCGAATCCGACCAATCACGTTACAGAGATGCATAGTTACCACGCTTACTACGCTCCCGAGTAACTTTTTACGAGGTTGGAACAAAAAAAGCAATGGTCCGACTAGGCCTGCTAGAAAATGGATATTGTTTATCCATATTTTCAGTACTCCTCATGTTTTTGTTTTTTCTCTGTCCCCCCTTTCTCTTCTTTTTTCTTTTTTTTCCCGTAAAAAGAAAAACCCCTCCAACCTAATTAGGACTCCGTATCTACCCTCTGGTGCCAACGACTGGTCGGCTAACTCTTTGAGTCCGGCATAGTGATATATGCCGAACTCTCAAGCCTAGCATGATGGTGGTGATTAATAGTTACTATTGTTAGAAGGGTGGAATGCGCCCTTAGGGTCCTTATTTGGGAAAAGTTGATTGTATTCCTTCAGCCCAAACAGACTGTGAATCTGTGTAGATGGAGCTAAACGGCAAAGTCGGTTGAGATTTAGTCCAGCACTATTTCAGCCCTTTTGTATGTTCGCACTTCTAGCTACAAACTGAAGAGGATCCTTGCCAAAAAAGGGCCGAAATATCGCTGATATAAATATCAGCTTGCTTATACATTTGGCACAATAAAAAACGGACAAGGGCTATTTCAGAGATGTAGGTGTCGACTAAACCTCAGCCTATTATGCACGGCCCGTGACGTCACGCGAAAAGTCTGTATTTTCCATTTGCTAACGGAGTTGATAGTCCCTAGAACCGTTTATAAATGTAAACGCGTCCAGCGCCGCGCTGTCCGCTCGGCTCTATATATATGGATACAAATATATATTCTGCAATATTAATTTCACCGAATTTCCTTATTTCTTTCATGACTAACGGGTCGCCATTAGCAGGCTGAGGCTTCTTGCTATGAAAGCTTCTTACAGAGCAGAGGCGGTCGGGTCACGAGTTAACGATAAGCCATTGTAGGAAACAAACAGCAATCAGCTATTAAATTTGAGTTAGTTTTGCTTCAAAAGGCAGCTAGTGGGGTCCACTACAACTCATACAACCAACAAAAAACGGACACAAAAAAAAGTAAATTTAAGGAACGAAGCCTCCAAGATTAAAAGTCCAACCCAATCTCGCCACAAAGGCAGAGACATTCGTGTCTAAATATTCCTTCAGCCCAAGCTGACTGCGAATCATATTTGATAGTGCAAAACGGATACGTCAGCTGAATTTTATTAGAGATGTATTTTGGCCCTTCTTAGCAAGGGTCCTCTTCAGGCTCAAAGCCCCTCCCTTGAGCGGCTTTGACCCTGAACAGGCCTCTTGCCAAGAAGAGCCGAATATAGCTCTAATAAAATTTAACTGTCGTATCCCTTTTTCATTATCAAACATTCGTGTCTAAATAGACTCCATGCGAAACACCCCCATGTAAACAGAAGCATCTTGTCTGGCTGTTGTCTGAGTTCTACCATTTTTTACCATGTACAAAAATCTGTCGGTCTTGTCAAAATTTACCTCAAATTCAACCGAGATTTGATTAATTTTTAAGTTGAGTATAGTGAAAGAGGGGACTGCGTACCATTCATGTAGGGTGTACTTGCCAGTGACGAAGGTATAAGAGTATATACGGGTATGCGTTGATGACATTTATTTTTCCTACGGCTTTGGGAAAGAATCGGTTGCTAAGCAGAAGGGAGGAATTGGGCTTTTCCGTATTCAATGCCAGGGGAGTGTTCTAGCGCCCCTTTTTTATGTTCTAGCGCCCCTTACACATTCGGTTGGCTAATGAAATTTATTGTTCCTATATAGTGTAGAGTTATAGGTTTTTTGACAATCGGAGTTTATTGTATGTTGTTCTAGTTCGGCTCTTATTCTGTACAAATGCCTGTGAGGAAGAATAGCATGAATTCATTTGGTGTTTATTTGTATTGACTTACCTCCTGACTTACCATACACTGTAAAAAGTTCCTCCGACTAAGGATTAAAGTTAACTGCAGTATTTGCTACTGGGATTAATCTTATATCTACTGAGATAAGATTAATCCGAATTAGAGATAAGATTACCTTTTAGAGACAGGATTAATTCCAGTAGCAAATACTGCAACATTTTCTTTTACAGTGTACTTTGTGCCTCCTGTCCATTGTGGATTTAATTTGCTGCACCGTTTTACTGCACTAGAGGTATGCTTATTTGAACGTAGCCCAACTTTGAACTGGCGCCGAAGAAAATGTATATTTTGTATCCAGTTTATTAGGTGTCAGCTGGGTTTTTAAACAATAGCTCTTAATTTTCTATTCTTTCACATTCTCTATCTATTGTCAAGCGGCGCGCAATTTCACCAAGGCGGTGGCATTCAAACAAAAAGGCATACTCCAATGGAAGAAGAAATTTTAATAATTTAGTAATTTTTAAAGAAATTTAATAATATTTTAAAGTAAAAAAAAATGTTAAAAACATTAGCATTGCAACTTGCTGTTTGTGCGAGAAGAAAGCTGAGACATGCTGTTTGTGCGAGAAGAATTTATCGCTTCGATTTGAATGTTTAAGCAAGAAAGAAAACCAGGTAGTGAAACATTTCGAGAAGTGTTTAGAGAAGCATACCTCTACTGCATGGCTGGTGGGGTAGACGTTCTTCAACATCCAGCTTTGGATGGAAACTTGAATTTTTTCAATTCAGTATTATCAAGAACAAATAGTCAGATAGAACTTCTGTCTTTAGTCGCATGCAGCGACTATGAAAACCCCGACAGAACTGAGCGGACCTAGAGGTATTTACTCTAGCTTTGAGCTGATGTTGATACCCGTTTACTCCTCTTCCGTCTTCGTTGGCAGGAGGCGTACTCCGCGCGCTGACCCGCTCTGGAGCGCGTCCGGAGAGCCAATCAGTTTTGACTCCTTCTTTTCTCACCAGCGACTTAACAGCGATTTAGCTATTTGTAGAGGTAACGAAACGTGATGTGGCGTGAAGATAGTAACCGCCGCTCGTTCGTAGTGGACAGGGTATGGGGAAATCTTCGACTCCGCATGGTCATATTACAGAGATAGGGAGTCGGAGGTTCTGTCAGATTATTTGTTCTACGTACTGCTTATCTCACTTTTGCAGTTTTCTTGCCTTTATAATGGAAAGAATGTCGCTTGCAGCATAAGACTTCGGTGAGTAATACCGGGTTGCAGGGGGGTTTCGTCCGTTTATTTCTCCGGGTAGTGTGTGTTAAGTTCCTATCTCAGCTCTTATTAGTCTACCTCAGTTCAGTGGTATTACGGTAGTAAATTCGTTCAAATTAGGCGTGGAAATGTTTCAGGCTCAGTTACCATTTTCCGATCGGACAATTTTAATCATGCTTGGTTGGTTGAAACATAATAAATAATAATTATAATAATAGTAAAATTACAGCAAAAAGGTTTTCGCGTCTACAAACATGTCATTAGAAGTGATTGAATTTGTTTTAGTGCCTTTGCATTCTGAATATGAAGGTGTTCCCGAGTTATAATATATTCTCCGAATTTGTTTGTGACGGGTTGCCGCTTTCGAATTTGGTGTGAACGAAGTTCCAGGGAGTTGTCAGCCCCTCGCATGTTTGCTCGGGTAATTTTATAATAGTGTGAATACAGTAAACGGGCTTTTGTCTCTACAACTTTTTCAAGACACTGTTAACACTGTCGTGAACATGAGCCATGTGACGGCACATGTCTGCTTTGAACTACTTTATGTTTTCTGCGTTTCTAACACCTCCGGAAGTTCAGTCCAACGGTCCATAGTTCGGTGATAATCCTACATTTCCAGTTTTTTTCACAACACATGGAACGAAAATAGTAACTAATGGTTACTATTGTTAGAAGGGTGGAACACGCCCAACAACGGTAGTTTTATCAAGATAACATTCGGACACGGAAACCACATACATTAATACATAGATGGCACTTTACACGAGGGACTTGTACCGTGACCAATAAACCAGAAACATTTCATGTCCCTATGGCCGGCTTCTACCAGTGGTTTGCGAACTCTGTTCTCAAGCCCCTCGGTAGCTCAGTTGGTAGAGTGCCTGCCATGTAAGCAGAGGGTCCTGGGTTCAAATCCCGACTGAGGAGCATTTTTATCTTTCAGTTCACTACTTATAAAATGTTCTACATACATTACAAAGAAAAACTAATATGTCGGACAATCTTAAACAATCAGAAATAAAACTAAATAGTACACATCGCAGTGAGTATTGGGGCTCACCGAAATTTAAGCCGCAAAATTTCTTTTCGTGAAATCGTCTGTGCATGACAAAAAAAAATTCCCAATAGTTGATATACTTGTATTGAACCAGGTATTCAGCGGCGGATAGCTTTAAATCCAGATTTCTCCACCAGAGTTACTAGCAGCCTCGAAAGATTTCCATGCCTGATTTTTAGCCTTGTAATTTTTTCCATAACTGCCTGTTTTTATCGCGCCTAACTGTATGTGAAGATGGTATATAAGAATATCAGACGTTTGTCAAGCTTGCTGTATCAGAGTTTGAGCTTCAGTTGCATGGATGTGATTTTGACTTTCCGCCCGCTTTTTTAAACACTGTTGCCCTTTTTATTGAAGTTACTCCGAGAGTTTAACCTATGTGCGGTTGCTTGTAAAGCTTGTCTGATATTTAAGTACAAATATAATTGTTCGAAGTTGCTCAAACTGAGATGTTTTTTCAGGATTAGATACGAACAAACAGTTTTGGACGTCTCCTTAAAGCTTAACTGAAAAGCCAACTTGTGTTACCTTAATTCGTAATTCGAATTAAGATCAGTCTTGATCGGTTGAATCGCTCCGTCATTGATGATGTGATCAATTGTTAGGCATCAAATGCACCCCAGTGGTACTTCGAGTATTTCCATTCCACTCTTCATCTACCAACTTTTGAAGGCTTCCTCGTTGGGTGCTGATACCGTTTCATTGGTCGGACTGTTCCATGTGTTGACAACTCGACATGAGAAGAAATGTTGCCGTTGTCGGGTTCTGACAGATGGCTTAAACAGCTTCTTAGAGTGTCCCCTTCTATCTGCGCCAGCGATCTGGACAATGAGCATACAAATTGGGGATTGTTCTTGCGAAGTCAGCTTACATGTCAGCTCGCAGGAAGTTCAGTGCTTGTATTGTTCAGTTGAATACGCTGATTCAATTGGATTCTAAATATTCTTTGAGCCTAAGCTGACTTTGAAACATTTATTCAAACAATGTTTACAACGGATACGTCAGCTATGATTCTTCGTCAGCGATATTTCGGCAATGATAAACTAATTATTCAAAGTAATAGATACATGCGAGTACTCCATAATACAAACGTAGAACAAGGTTATTAATAAAATAATATTTAAGTTTTCAGAACGTTATTTCTAAGAAAAAACGAAGTTGACCAAAATGCAGAACAAACCCTTTCCTGTCATCGCCCCAATCGTGCAGCAAAAACAGCGTCCGTGTCAAAAATTAAACCTCAGGACTAGTTTTTTCGTTATAGTGGTATTTGAAGATAATTTACTTTAATAAGATATTTATAGTCGGTAGAAGCGTCAATGATTTATTACATTACAGGTTTGTTTCCTTCCCCGAAGTTGAACCAGAGGATAAAGGTACCACAAATCCGTCAGAGAAAGTGTATTATTCGGAAACCGACTGTTCCTGAACAGCGGAGCAACTAAGTAACGCATTTTCATCGGGTCTTCAAGCCTCTGTAAATAAATAAGTGATGGGTAACTAGATTGTTCTATCTGAACCCTTTTCGGTTAAAATGTAAACTATTATTACATGATTTACATGAATAAGTCTGATTGGTATAGCCCGAGTTTATCTGTAAAAGTATAATTCTGAAGAATGACTTAGTTACGGTTACGGTAGATATACGGTTGCTCTGCAAAAACGACAGTTACCGAAATTGCGCTTTTCCAGTCACATCACTAAGTGTCAAACTTCTTTCCCACCAATTTGACATAGTCCTAGGCTGCTATTGGTGATGATGAAAGTGAGATGACTTTTTCAGGTACCACGATCAGTTACTACGGTCGGACGGTAATATCTGCATTTCAGATACCACGATTACGACGAAAACGACTTTGGACCATGGTATCTGCAAAAACGCAACTCTGAAATATTTGAACGCCCAACGAAAGGGAGAACGTGCAAGTTCCCGCTTAAGTTACAATACCTTAAATTACACTGTCAAAAGTTTCTCCGAGTAAGGATTGAAGTTAACTGCAGTATTTGCCACTGGGATTAGCCTTATCTCTACTGGGACTTAATGAATTAATCGCGTCTCAGTATAGACAAGCTTAATCCCAGTGGCAAATACTGCAAGATTTTTTTTGACAGTGTAGCCTACCTTAAATCACAGCTTGGAGTGAAATAAGGATTTTTCCTCCTGTCGAACACTGATGATTGTTTGGTGTCTGGGTAGTTGGTTTCGGCGGGAATATTCTGGCGCCTCCGAGTCAAACTTCCTTTGACTTGGTTGTTTTTTTGGGAGGGGTCTAGTGGTCTACAGAAGCGTCACTATGGGGGGGGGGGGGACTCCCCCCCCCCTAAAGGTCTCGAGAAAGTACTTTCGTAAAGGTCTTGATAACGCACTTTCTTAGAGGTCTTGAGAAAGTCCTTTCGGAGCGCCGGCGAACACAGAGGAAATATTATTTTCTATGCTTTTGTCCAGCGTTAGTCGACTCGTTGTTACATCGAGTTACTTTTATACGCAACAAAATAAATCGTGCAAACATTTGTCTGACAAAACAAAGGAGAAATCTAATTTTGTATGCTTTTTGTCGGGCCTCTGTATTCTCTACTGCAGTGGTTCCCAACCTTTTCCGTACCGCGTACAAGGTTCAAGGTTCGAAAAGATTGCGTACCCCCTTTTTCAGAACGTGAAAAAGCGATCGTTATGTCATAAATGATAAGACATACATGTGTAAAAATATAAACAAAATCAATGAGGCAATCACTAGAGGCTGCTTTGTAGCAAAAATCTTGTCAAATCTCGGCTCGATATCATTAGCGGCATATTTTTTACATTCAGCCTGTTTCTGTGTTTGGTTTTGATATTCTCAGTGCTCTCATCAAGCTGCATCGCAAACTTTTTCGTTGGCTCAATTCGCAACCTGAATGACAATATCACTTGCAATGTCTTCGATTTTTCTTGGAACAATATTGTTTGACACAGGAACAGATTTTACGGCAGTAGGCTAGCTGTTTTTGAATCAACGTTCACAAGCGAGAACGGAGAACCGAGAATTCAGATCAAAAACGTTATTTCACTGGCTTTCACTAAGGCTTGTAACCAGAGGCGTCACGCACGGGTTGACAACACCCATCCCTCCCAAAGGGTCGGCCAGAAGATTAAAAAAAAAAGAGTCGGCGCGAAGTGGCGCAATTTTCGTAAAAGCAGTTATTTAAAACAAAAAAAATAGTCGGTAAAAATGGCCTGTCGGTCAGTAAAAATACCTTGCCCCTTAAGATACATTTTGGCTAGTGATGCCTCTGCTGGTAATATTAGGCTTTCGGCAATCAAAAATGAGCTCCAGCTCCAGACTAAATGAATTTGGTTCCTTCGCGTACCCCTTGCAAGGGTCTCGCGTACCCCCTGGGGTACGCGTATCATCGGTTGGGAACCACTTCTCTACTGCATATCGGGTTCTTTTTATACATAAGGAATGCAGAAGAAATAAAACTTCTATGCTTTTGTTGGGCGTCGGTCGGCTCGTCGGCACATCGGGTTCTTTTTATGCGTAAAAAATCAAATTCTGCAAACTCTTCAAGTCTCGTCGGCAGAACGTTTTTTTACACGTCAGAAATCAAATTCTGTACAGTCCAGTCGGGCAAAACACAGAAGAAATCATATGCTGCATGTTTTTTTTTTGGCGTCGGTATTCTCGTCGGCACATCGGGTAATTATGGCACTTGAGCTTACTCAAGTGCCATATAGCGATTGTAATTTCTGTCCGTCAGTCGGTCTGTCGGTCCCGGTTTTGCTAGTTCGGGCACTTCCAGAAAAGCTGGGACGATGAAACTTGGCAGGCATATCAGGAACTGGACCAGATTAAATTAGAAATTGTCGCTTCCTCGATCCGACCATCTGGAGGGGAGTGGAGGGAGGGGGAATCCGGAAAAAATAGGAAAAATGATATATTTTTAGCTTACGAATGGGTGATCGGATCTTAATGAAACTTGATATATGGAAGGACTTCGTGTCTCAGACCCTCCATTTTAAATCCAGACTGGATCCGGTGACACTGGGGGGAGTTGGAGGGGGAAACCGGAAATCTTGGAAAACACTTAGAGTGGAGGGATCCGGATGAAACTTGGTGGAAAGTACAAGCAGAAGTCCTAGATACGTGACTGATATAACCGGAACGGATCCGCTCACTTTGGGGGAGTTGGGGGGGGGGGAGAAGTCCGAATTTGTAGTGATCCCGCGAGTTCCATGCTTCCTGCTGTGCTGGGACGATGGAAATCGACAGGCATGTCTGGGACCCGACCAGATTAAATCGGAAATCGTCAATTCCCCGATTCGACAATCTGGGGGGGGGAGTGGAGGGAGGGTGAAGCCAAAATTTGAGGTATTTTTAGCTTGCGAACGGGTGATCGGATCTTGATGAAAATTGATATTTAGGATGACCTCGTGTCTCAGACATCTCACTTTAAATCCGGGCCGGATCCGATGACACTGGGGGAAGTTGGAGGAGGGAACCGGAAATTTTCAGAAACGCTTAAAGTGGAGGGATCGGGATGAAACTTGGTGGGAAAAACAAGCACAGGTCCTAGACACGTCATTGACATAACCGGACCGGATCAGGGCACTGTGGGGGAGTTGGGGTGGGAGTCCGGATTTCTGGCGATCCCGCGAGTTCGGCATACTTCCTGATGTCCTAGGGCGATGAAACTTGGCAGGTATGTCAGGGATCCGAACAGATTGACTTGAGAACAGCCGTTTCCCCGACCCGACCATCGTGGGGGGAGTGGGTAGATGGCGAGTCCGGAATCTAGTGGCGTGCATAACTTTTGAACGGGTGATCGGATTTGAATGAAACTTGTCTGGTGAGCTATCGCCTCGGACGTTCAGTGTCACGTCTGAGTCGGGTCCAATACCTGTGTGGATGGGGGGGGGGGGGGGGTGGAAAACTCAAGAAACTCTAATAGCAGAGGGATTGGGACGAAACTTAATGGATGGAACAAGCATTAGGCCTAGATGAAATTGACCATGCCAGATGGTTTCGGGGCTCTGTGGGGGGAGTTGGAGGGATTCCGTTCCTAGATCCGAGCATTTTTTGGGGAGCAAGAGAAGAGAAATATGGAAATTGACTTCTATAAATTGCGAACGAGTGGTCTGATTCGAGTGAAACTTCATGGGTGATACGAATAGATGGCCTCGACATGTAAAACATGCGTTCGAACCATATGCGACCACGATTAGGGGAATTGGGGGTGGGGGGACCTTTGACATGCACAAAAACCAAACGGATGGACCGAATGAGATGCAAATTCGACAGTGCCGAGTTTATGCGGCCTAGATTTGTTATTTGGCGTCTGGGACGGATTCGGCCAAGGTAGGGGGGGGGGGGGTACTGGAAACTTGCAGATAGGCTATGCTCCAATTTCAGTCAAACTTGATGGACAGGAACAGGGAATTAAGAGATTCGGCCCGGACCGGCTCCGACAACGTTGTTGGGAGGGGGGGGGGGGTACCGGAACTTTCCAAAAATGCTCAGATTCGAGTGAAACTTGATAGATGGTATAAACGAAGAAGCTTTAGGTGGTCGATTTTTTTTTATTCCGAACCAGATTCGGCCACGGTAGGTGGAGATAGAATGAGTACCGGAAATCGTGTAGCACGTCTAAGGATCAAACAAATGGATTTATTGGGATGAAAGTTGGATGAACAGTCATGTGCATTTGCTACAGACAATCGAGACGATGCCGGAACTGCTCAGAAATGAGTGAAACTAAATATCCTATTTCTATTTCCGAACCGCATTTTTGGATGGCGGGTGTATTTTGTGACGTTCTCATCTACTTTCTTGTACAGCCTACTCGTACAAGTGCCATTTGAGCTCGTAGCTCTTGTTTTTTCATGTAGAATAAAGACCTTTACAGTCTTGTCGGGCGAAACACAGAAGAAATCAAATTCTGAATGCTTTTTTTCGGTATTCTTCCGGCACATCGGGTTCTTTTCACACGCAAGAAATCAAATTCTCCAAAAATTTGTCGGGCGCAAATTTGTAAGAAAAAACACGGAATTAAAAAAATTCGTCTGTGGCGCTTAAGGCCCATTCACAGCGGGTTTTAGCTAATATTCGATCCCAGCCAGTTCCGGAAATCGCTCTGAGACCGAGAATTAGCTGGGTCTCTGCCGTACGCAATTGGTCTTGGTGCCAGTTTCGGATACCAGCTAGTCTCGCACCCAAGTTGGAATCAGTTCAACTTTCGAGGGTACTAGCCAATCAGATTATTTTGGTGAATGTCGAGGGATATTCTGATTGGCTATTTTCGAACCAAGTCCAATAGATAAAATCATATCCACTCCTTGCTGTCTTGAAAACCGAAAGTGAGTTTAGGTCATTGTTCTTCGGTCTGACGTCGTTCAACGTTAGCCAATCGGAACATACCTGAGAATTCCCCTAAGTAATGTGATTGGCTAGTATCCTGAAAATTTGAACTGATTTCAACTTGGGTGCGAGACTACCTGGTACCCAAGACTGGCACCAATATCGATTGCGAACGGCAGAAACCCAGCTAATTCTCGGTCTCAGAGCGATTTCCGGAACCGGCTGGTATCGAGTTCTAGCAAAAACCCGTTGTGAATGGGCCTTTAGTTCAACTTGTTCTGGGTATAATCGTTGGAAACTTAACTTTTTAGATAAAGTTGAAACGGAAAGGCGAATGTGTGAATTTGAATATGCGAATTTACATCAAAGGAACAATCTCAACTGAGGCATTAAAATTAGTTTTACACAAAATTTCGCCTGTGGCGCATTTTGTAGTATTCTCTATTTAGAAGATAAGTGTTTTTATTTAGCTTCCGTTTTAGGCAGGAGCGTCACGACTGGGGGGGGGGGGGGTTGAAAACAGTCGTTTTCTGCAGAAAAAGTCGGTAAAAATTGCCAGCCAGTCGGTTTCTCGTCCACCCCCCCCCCCCCTCCCTCAAACATTTTGGCTAGTGACGCCTCTGGTTTTAGGATTGACATTCTTGGGGGCTTGAAACACTTTAATAGGTAGTCTTGGTATCGTTAAATGTTGCAAGAAAAAAGGCGGATTAGTATATTTTCGTCTGCGGTGCTTTAATTTGTCCTAGGCACAGCCATTAGTGACGTTATCGCTATGCGACAGCGGCGTTTTGGTCGGCAGATTTTCGAGCCCGTTGGCAAAACTGGACGTCCCCCAAAGACAAAAGGCTAGTGACGGCGTGTCCCTGAACACAAAAAAAAACCTTAGAGGAAGAGCGAGAAAACACGCCAAATTTGCTATTTAGACTTGATATTTGTACATATTGTGCAGCTTGTACATTATAGTTTTCTGAAGGGCGCTCGCTGTGGTTTTAGAAGACAAAAAAAAATCGGTCAAAATCAGGTACCAAATACCGATTCGGTCAATTTTACCAGGTTCGTCCACCCCAAATGAAGAAAGGCTCGGCCCCTGCTTGTATGGTAGGTATACCAAATGTTTCTGGAAGAACAGTAGATTAAAAAATTTCGCCTGCAGTGCATACTTTAACTTGCTCTGGATACAGTCGTTGGAAGCTTTGCTTCTTAGCGAAAGCTGAAATGAAAAGCCAAATATGCAAATCTTAATAGACGAAATTACATTAAAGGAATAACCTCCACTGATTCATTACAATTAGTTTTACACAAAGTTTTGCATGCGGTGCGTTTTGTAGTATTCTCTATTTGAAAGATCGGTGTTTCATTTGGGTCGTTTACGATGGACACTCTTGGGGGTTTGAAACACGTTAAAAGCTAGAGCTTGTAGGGTAGGTATAGAATTTTTTTTTTTAGCGAAAGCTGAAATGAAAAGCCAAATTTGTGAACCTTAATGTACGAAATCACATTAAAGGAATAATCTCAACTGATGCTTTACAGGTAGTTACCGGTTTTCTTCTATGCTGGTGGGAAATGTACGCCGTTTCCGCTTTGTTGGCAGTTTTATTAGTCCGTCGGCACAAACCGGGCGCCCCCCCCCTCCAAAGTAGTGACGCCACTGGAGGTATACCCCCCTCTCAATCTTTACAAAAGGACTGTATATTTCCATGCCAGGATATTTCCATCCAAGGGTTTCGGACAGTGTCATAGAGGCAATTGGCTAAGGAGACGAAGTAGACTGAGAAGAGAAATCGCTGATTACCTCAGACCCAAATCTTTTGGTTTGGTTACTAAATGCCTCCTCTGTAACTTTAAAACTTGTATCCGTCCTCAGTGAAGAGCTCTCTGATCCTCTGGAAAATGGTAACAGCAAAAACGACGAATTGCAAATCCAGTTACCGTGGTAACAGATGTCATCGTATTTGCAAAAACACAACTAATCTTACAACATTCTCCTTTTTGTTTCAATCTTGCCTGACTGCAGTCAACGCCATCTAAGACCCTCATGCAATAGCGTAATAGCGATGGCGGTTGTCAACAAGTCACAACCTGTTTGCGGATTTAAATTTCAGTTCTAAGGTGGCATTCGTGCTGTGAAGATCTGTGAAGTTCTGTGAAGTTCAGGTGTTAAAAAGGGATTCAGTTGAGACAAAAATACTGAGACAAAGTGAGGGAATTGTAGCTGTATGGATATATGGATATGGCAGAGCTGCTGCGAGTCCGAGTCCACTAGCTCTGGGAAATGGGATGCCAGGCACCAATTAGGAGGGGCAAGTTTCAGCCTAAGCTGCAGTAGAGGTATGATTCTTTGAACTGTGCAGTTTTGGGCTAAACGGTAGAATGAAGACCCTCGGAAATTTGTATGTGCTGGCTCGCGTTCCGGTAGTAAGCGGAAATAAATCACGGAAACTTCATCACAAAAGCTTCTCGTCCGGTAGTCAGGGGTGTCCCGAGCCTCTCTTCATTGGGGGGGGGGGGGGCGAACCTGGTAAAACTGAGCGAATCGCTACCTGATTTTTACTGAATTTAAGAAAAAACAAAATTAAAAACACAGCGAGTTGCCTTCGTGAAGCTACAACGTAAAAAGTTGCTGAGTATATACAAACAAGTCTAAAAAATTGGCGCGTTTTCACGCTTTTCCGCTTCTGTTTTAGTGTCATGTGAGCTTACTCAAGTGCCATATAGCGATCGTAATGTCTGTCTGTCTGTCGGTCTGTCTGCATTTTGCTAGTTTGGGCACTTCCACATGACCTAGGACGACAAAACTTGGCACGCCTCTCAGGGACCCAACCGGATTAACTTGAAAATAATCACTTCCCCGATCCGACCATCAGTGGGGGAGTGGCAAGATGGGGAATTCGGAAATTAGTACCATTCATAACTTTGGAACGGATAATCGGGCGTGCATTAAACTTGACAGGTATCAAGAACAAGTGTCTTGGACGTTCATTGTCAAATTCGGATCGGATCGGATAACTGGAGGGGGGGGGGGGGGCTGGAGGGGGGCACCCGAAATCTCTTGAAACGCTTTTTGTAGTTTTTGTCAAACCCCTACCCCTTTCTTCACAATAGTCTAGCTCTGCGCGTGGATGAGTCATTCTTTCTTCACTCTAGTATAGCCCTGCTCGTGGATGAGTCATTCTTTGCTTAAATTTGTTCGGAGAGAACTAGAGCAATCGATGGTCGAAGGGGTTTGGAATAATGTGGCAAGTATCAGCGGCTTCTCTGGCCAAAAACAATACCAGGGTATATGCATTCCTGAAACGCTAGATGGGACCTTACGCGCAGTCCTGACACGCCAGAACTTCACCGCAAGGTCGAAAAGTACTTTTTATCAAACGATACATCTCAAGCCATGATAATTTATGCCACAAGGATTCTACTTTTGACCAAGCGGTATGTATCAATGATCCTTAAGAACCTGCTATCCTTTTTGCCTCGAGGGGTTTGCTTACAGATGCATTTCTAGCGCCTTTAAAGTCCGCATCATTACAGCCAAGTTCAACAATAAAATACTTTTTGGGATCCCAAAACGTTAGTGGCGGGATACCTATGACGTCGCAAAAGTTGTCCGTCCGTCCGTCTGTCCGTCTGTGCGCACTAAAGTGAAAACCATTTTGTCATCGGAAAAGTAGTTCGCCCGGAATCCGGCCAAAACCGGAAAGTTTGTTAAAAGTAAAAGTTTTGAGGTTGATTAGATTTAGGGTAAGAAGACATGCTTAACACGATGGTGAAAACCGTTTTCTCGCCGAAGAAGTAGTTCGCCCGGAATCCGGGAAAAAATGGAAAGTTTGTTAAAAGTAAAAGTTTTATTTGGAGTTGATTAGATGTTCGATTTAAGAGTAAGAAGACATGCTGATCACTTATGTGAAAACAATTTCTACCCAGACAAGTAGTTCGCCCGGAATCAGGCCAAAACCGAAAATTGTTAATAGTTAAGAGTTTTAAATTGTAGTTGATTAGATATTCGAACTAGGGGTAAAGAGATGGTCAATCCGTGTGACAATCATTTTTTACCCGGACATATAGTTCGACCGGAATCCGGCTGGAGCCGAAAAATTTGTTATAAGTTGAATTTTTATTTGAAGTTAATTATATGTCCAATATTGGGGAAAGAAGATACGCTGAGTTCGTTTTTGAGCTTTCTTTTTTCGCCGGACAAGTAGTTCAGGAATTCGGCCGAAACCGGGAAATTTGCAGAAGTGGCAGGAAGTTTTCGTCAAAACAGATATGACTTATAGGGGTAAACACATATGCTGATTCAATATCTGAACTTGGTTTTCTTAGATGATTAATCTGTTTTTGAATTTTAGTGGGAAAAATGTCTACTTTTTACTTACTAGTATATAATAAAATAATATTCGACTCTGTACAAAGTTCCCAAACAAAAAACTCCTGCCAACATTTTTGCCTATTCTTACAAGTGCCATATAAGCTTTCAGCTCTTGTTAACATGGATGTGTCATCACGGCTGTACCCAGGGTAAATTAAGGCGACGCATGCTAAATTTTGTTAATTCTTTTTTTTGTCTGGCAACATTTAACTACTTTACATGCAAATTCTTGCTTTTAATATGGTTCAGCCCCCAAAAATACTATGCCTCAAACGCACCCTTTGTCTAACTAGTGAAGACTGCGAAATGCGCCACAGACGAAATTTTGTGCAAACACTGATGACGAAAGTGCCATTTTGCGTTCCCAAGAGTACCTATTAAACCTAGAGCTGTCTGGCGAAACGAAGTGGGCGACTCACGGTAAAGTATATACAAAGTACATTTGTTCGAAATTTACAGCAAACAAAAGTAGTCTAGTTTTCACGTCAAGCGACGTGCTTATTCCTGAAGTGCTGTAATCCTAAGAAGTAAAAAACGAATGGCAACCAGCTGAAGCTACCCTAAATGGTAAAGAACAAGAGCTAAATAAATGCCACTTAAGTTATCGAACTCAGTAATTGGGTTGAAGCAAATAATGAATTCGTAGGCTACTATACTGAAAAACTAAACTAAAAAATAAGGAACAGATCGAGACCTATAGCAGCCGAATTTCGTAATGGAATAAAACTCTTGTTAGAACCACCTAAAACAACCGAAGTCTAGTAGTAGAAACGGAATAAAGAAAAGTCCGGCGAATTACCGAATTCGGTAAGGAATCAGAACCAAATGAATCTCACCGAATTTAATTATGAAATGGACTGACCGAATGCAACCGAATTACCGAATTCTGTAAAGAATGAGACCAAATAAACAGGTTAGATCACCGAACTTACGAAGGGACGGACCGAATGTGGTGAAATCGATGCGGACTGAACAAAAGTTGGATGAATTAAACACGTTAAATCACCCAATATGAAAATGCGGGAACAAACGATTTTATGAAAAGGGCATCACGACTTCGCAGCGATGCCTGTTTTGACCGAATTTTCACCTTTGGAGAAAATTTAACCGACTGGCTAAAACATGGGGTTTTAGCCCCCCCCCCCCGACTCCCTCGGGACGCCCATGCCGGTAGTCTTACCGAATTGTGTACTCAGAAGCTGAGGAGCCGATAGTTGATACCCGAAACTGTATAATTTGAGCTTGTGTTTCGGTAGTGTCTAAGTGGAATGTAGAACTCACGGAATAGTTTGGATGAGAGCTAGGATGCCGTCATTTTCACTGACTTAGAGAAAATGACGTGGGAAAAATCTACTACCGGAACCCATATATTGAGAGCTGAGGTGCCGGTAGCAACAATTATTTGGTTGAAAATGATCAGCTCACGGACACAGATGGCTATGGGTTAGGGTTCCGGTAGTGCCAAAACTGAAAGTTACTTGTCAGTAAAACTTGTCAAGATGAACTTGGGTTCGGGTAGCAAATATTATTAGCTCACGGAACCCATCTCCCATGGGCTAGGGTTCCGGTAGTGCCAACAAATTAATCTTTTTTGAACTCACGGCCCCATGTTAGTGCATAATAGGAGTCCGGGAGTGAATATTTTTAACTCAGTGAACCCAACTCCCATGGGCTAGGGTTCCGGTAGTGCAAAAAATAAAGATGAACTCACGGAGACCTGTCAATATGGTAGCAAATATTATCAACTATGGGGTAAGAAATGCTAATAAGTATCAGGCACTACTAGAACCCTAGCAGTCCTTGAGTTTGTGATTTTAATTTTTGGCACTACTGGATCCCTAGCTCACGGGAGTTCGGGGGTTCCATCAGTAAAATATATATTCACTTCCGGTTTCCTAGTCTGCACTGACATGGGTCCGTGAGTTAATTTTTGTTGCACTACCGGAACCCTAGCCCATAGCCATCTGTGTCCGTGAGCTGGTCATTTTCAACCAAATACCTGTTGCTACCAGGGACCTTAGCTCTCAATATATGGGTTCCGGTAGTGGTTTTTTTTTCATGTTACTTTCTCTAAGTCACTGAAAATCCCGGCATCCTAGCTCTCATCCAAACTATTCCGCGTGTTTGATGTTCCTCGTAGACACTACCGGATTACAAGCTCCTATTATACCGTTTCCGGTATCAACTACCGGCTCCCTAGCTTCTGAGCACACAATTCCGTGAGACTAACGGATGAGAAGCTGGTGCGATCAAGTTTCCGTGAGCTATTTCCACTTACTACCGGAACAGGAGCCAGCACATACAAGTTCCCGTTTGTCAACGACGTCAGATCCCGGAATGGCAGCTCATATGGTTTGATTCCCGTGAGAACTACCGGGTCCGTAGCCCGTAGGAACACAAAGTACGGCTCCCGGTTCCCTAGACAGTGCCTTTTTCTTTTTTTTTACAGCCAGTGGATGGAAAGGCACTGTTGAAATGTAACTAACATTAAAAGAAGCTTACCTCTAGCCATCATACCGTAACCGTACACTGTATTTATTTATTAGTCTTGTTAGTTTGAAAGGAGGAGCAAATGCATACTGAAGCTTTTTATGAAGGGACGTCCTTATTTTCATTATACATCTTCTCTGGAACAGCTAATATATCTTCTTTTTTTTCTTAAGAAGTTCGTTTTCCAGCTTGAGCGGCTTGAGCCTGAAGAGGACCCTTGCCAAGAAGGTCTAAAATATAGCTCTAATAAAATTCAGCTGGCGTATCCGTTTTGCACTGTCAGATACGATTCGCAATCAGCTTCGGCTAAAGGAATACCAACAAATGTGTTGTACCCCACCATACAAACCTGTCGAACTGAGAATCTGACATAGAAGTGTGATTTTCAAATAGATTTTATTGAGGGTACCCAGTCAACCACAAACCCTTGATTTTGGATACCCTAGCCAAATGCCGGGTATATCTAGCATTTGGCATACCCTGTGCCATGACTATGCAGTGCTTCCACTCCGGAAAAAAAAGAAAAAAAAAGAGGTTTAAAAATTAGGAGATTCAGTAATCCAGAAAATCAGGAGAATTATAAGGAGATGTTCTAGAAATCAGGAGTTTCTAGGGAGATTTTTATTAGAAGGGGATTTGTATTTATGGTTTATTTGACAAAGAGGGGAATATTTAAAGTATAGGTGTACAGTGGATACAAACGGATACGTCAAATGAACTTAGAGCGATGTTTAGACCCTTCTTGGCAAGGGTCCTCTTCAGGCTCGAACCACTCAAGCTGGGAAGTAAAGTTCGGTTGGCAGCTCGAGTTCAATTCCCAGCTCTAGCGCTTAGAGCTCGGATTAGAGCCTGGAGAGGACCATTGCCAAGAAGAACCGAAACATCGCTTGAACAAAGTTCAGCTGACCTATCCGTTTGTCACTATCAACTATGATTCGCAGTCAGCTTGGGCTGAAAGAAAATGTTGGTTTAGAGTGGTCCGGCTGTTAAAGGAAAGAAAACCTACGGAGGGAGGTAGGCTCCTGTAAAAAGGAACAGCAAACGTATTAAAGTTACAAGCAGAGGCGTCGCTAGCCAAAACCCGACGGGGGGGGGGGGGGGGGGGGGGGGGGGTCAGGCGCCCTGCCGCCCGTTTCAGCTTTTCTTCACATATTTAATAGTAATTAGTGTAACAGCAAGCAATGAAGTAGTCGTACGTCCGAGCTCAGGGGCGGTTTGAAGGGCTGGTCGTGGGAGGTGACGACCTCAAAATACGACCGGCAGATGTCCGGCAAGGCGCAAGGGTGACACCAGTTAGAAACAATAGCCAAGAAACACACACCCACATGCGGGAAACTGTACGAATTTAAAGAAACATTAAAGGTAGTATTTGTATGGTTAAGGTGAACGCATTCGTAATAACAGGAATTTGCTTCCACAATACCCCGACGCAGGAGTATCTAACGCCTGTATCTCATCAGCCAATGAGAATGAGCGCCGTTTATGTGCCGAACAGAAACGTATAACTTCGATGATGAGGTCCAGCTTCCAGGCCAGGCTCGACAAAAGATAATTAAGAATATAGCTATTCGGGAAAGTCAGAAGACAATTAAGTAGAATAGCGAAATATCAATAGAAAATCAGTAGGTCAAGAGACTAAAAAATAAATCGGTAGGAGCCCTAAAAAAACGTATATTTCCTGATAAATCAGGAGAAGTGGAAGCACTGAGTCTGTGCCAGAGCAACCGAACACAATGAGTAGCGTCAAGACCTATGCTTCCCTTGCTTTGCATACGGGCCATACTCATAGCACCGCCCACTACGCTTGCAGCATTTAAAGCGAGATAAACTTCGAGGGGTTGCTCACTCCCAAAATAGTTGTACAGTGGTGTTCAGCCGGCGCCCAGCCTTTGCCCAGCCGGTGCCCAGGGATGGTGTACAGTGGTGTCGAGCGAGTGAGCAACCCCTCGATAAACTTACGGGTTTAGAATTTTCTAGTACCTAAAGCTAAGATACGGGCTGCACACATCGAGGAAACAGGGGAAGGTCTGTCTCTTTTTCAAAATATTCATTTTGTTAGAGCCAACGCTGGTGCACGACTAAGCTTACACGGTGTAGGTTTTAGAAGGGACGTTCACTATCGCTAGTGGTGCTAGTGTCGCTTCTATTCGAGGTGTGTCACAGTTTGGACCGTAAAATATGTGTCACTTTTTTCAGAGCAAAATAACGCTAGGGAGTAGCGCCAAGACACACACTCTAATAGCAGCGATACTATCACCACTAGCGATACAGAACGTCCCGTACTGAAACTCATTCAGCAGTTCGCCAGTGCTGACTCCGATAACGTCATATCCTGAACATAGCGACAAAAATTATTCAGCCTACATTGTTTCCTTGGAGTGTGTAGACCGCACCGTTGCTTTACTAGAAATTTCTGAACTCGCAAGTTTGTCTCGTCTTTAAATGCCGCAAGCGTAGTAGGTGGCACTACGAATACGGCCCGTTTTCAAAGCATGGAATGCATAGGTCTTCGCGCTACTCCTTAGTGTTATTTGCTCTGGACTGTGTCAACTTCTGGATACTGGGAACACAGTAAAATATTGGTGAATTGAGTGAAGCTCAGAAATCAGCCAGTCAGATTTGTCTATAGTGGAATAGGTCACGGTTAGGGTACCAACAGCTACGGTATAGGTTATCCAGCATTAGGCATAGGTTATGTCAGACGCTAGCTATACCCAGCGTTTGGCATAGGGTATAACAAAATCAAGGGTTTGTGGTCAGGGCCGTATCCAGGGAACCCCCCTCCCCCGAAACATAAAAAAAAAATCATTTTTATAGGCTTTTCCCTCTGATCTATGTCTTTTTTGTACTGTTTTGTCCGACCCGCAGGCACCCCCCCCCCCCCAAATAAATTCATGGATACGGACATGTTTGTGGTTTGCTGCAGGGCATAGTGCCCCAACATCGGAGCAGCATGCCTAAGAATTAAGTATTTATGTATGACTGTCATACTCTAGCCAACCTTGTAAAACTAGAACTAATAGCCTGTTAGCCGATTAAAAGAATCTTCTGTACTGTTACCCCCCCCCCCTCCTGCGAAATGTAAAGGGTCGTATCAATTAGGTAAAGAGTGTGTACCTTGCTACAAGTTTGATTTAATGGACAACAGGACAAGCTCACGAGGTCTTCTTCCAGCAATGTATTAATTTTCAAAATGAACCAGCGGAATCTGTGTGATCTCTTTTTAACAATGGATATACGTGGATTTCGCTTTGAATATTCCCGAAGAAAGGGTTGTCAGTGTTTCAAAATTTTGGGAAAAGGTGAAACATGGAAAAGGTAGACGCTATAATTCTGCTAACGTGTATGAAGCATGACATTCTGATGAATTCTCTGAAACGAAATTCTGTACAATTGTGTTTTGGAACTTAGTTCTGAAGTATATAAAATACATTTTTTTTTTTTTTTTTGATAGAGGATAGGCTATGTTGGTGGGCTGTTCAAATAAAATGAAGCAACGGAGTTTGTGTGATCTCCTTTTGATATATGTGTTATTTTTCGTTTTCGGTTTGCAAACTTCGAGGCAAACTTTCGAAATAAATTTCAGAGAGAAGCTTTGCAGTGGAAGGGTCACAGTGTAGGGGTGTTTAGGTTGTAAGCGATAGTTTAAATAGGGAGAAGGTAGACCGTATAATCCTGTAAACGTTTGCGGACTGTGGAGTGGCTAGATGGGTGAATTCTCTGAAGCCAAATTCTGAACTATGTTTCCCTAATTTATACCGTTGTGTGCAGTTGTGAATGAACATTTCTAATTTGTGTTTGTCAATGTAACCTTGTGGCTATCAATCCTGCTCTCTGCCATGAACTGATTCAGCATTATTTGTTCGCAATATTTGAATTTAAATGAACCTGAACCTAAAAAAGCAACAGGAACTATGTTCCCCTAAGATTTTGTGAGATAGGCCTATATGCTACTTTTTTTTTAAAAGCCTGACGAGGAACCCTTGCCAAGAAAGGCCGAATCGATGCCAAACATCGTAGCTGATTATTCGCTTTTAGTCGTTGTTTGAATATATTGTTCCCAGTCAGCTTGGGCTCAAGGAGTATTTATATGCAAGGTTGACTAAATATTGATTTTCAGGAACAACGTAATTTGTGTGACCTCTTTCAAACAGTAGGCTATGTATTTCCGTTTTCTGTTTGCATATTCTCGAAGTGAATTTCAGAGAAAAGCCTTGCAGTGTTTAAAGTTCCAGGAACGACTGGTTTAGCTGTTAGAGCCGAGTTAAATAGGGACAAGATAGGCTGACATAAATGCTCTGTAATTCTGTAAACGTTTATGGAGAATGGGGTTGCTAGGTGGTTGAAGTCGCTTATAAAACATGCGTGATGTTGTTTTGAAAATTAGCTCTGAACCGTGTTCCCCGAATGTTTTGGTGATATAGGCTAAATCGGCTAGACATTCATTTTCAAAACGAAACAATGGAAATAACGTGACCTCTTTTGAACGGACTGTGTATTTCTATTTTTCATATTCTGGAAGCTTTGCGATAGGCTACGTAAAGATAATTTCTCTTACTACAAATGATCTTATGTGTATCATAAATTCTCTGGACTGAAAATATTTGAAAACTGAGCGTGCCGTCGTTAACAAGACGAAAGGTTTCGACGGGATCCCGGAAATTTAATATTTGATCCACACAACTTGATCTTGTAGATATCCGGTCTTCGCCAGACTCGTCGTTGATTGGAAAATTTAAAAATAAATGAGGCCAATGGCCAATCATCTCAGAAAACCAAGTTCGGAAATGGATTTTACCATGTGTGTCATGATGCGTCATACCTGCTTTGATGAAACTGATCAAAACTTCCTGCCCTATGTTATGGCCTATTATGTCTTCCAAAATGAACAAGACCAAATGTATCGATGGGATCCTTGAAAATCTTTGATCCAGACAATTGGGTCTTATAGTATTCGGTCTTCGACAGAAATTTTTTGCTATTAAAATTTAGAAACATATTAAGGTAAGGTAAGGTACAATTTTAATGGCAAAAATAAATAAACCTGGATTAAGATTAAGGAATGGCAGTCATCTGAGAAGACCAAGTTCAAATATGGATTCAGTATATGTATTTACCCTACGTCGTATCACTTTGACGAAATTTATCAAAACTTCCTTCATTACTTCTGCCAAATTTCCGCTTTCGTCCGGATTCCGGACAAACTACTTGTCTGGCCAAACTAAATATCAAAAACGAATTGAGCATGTCTCTATACCCCTACATCGCACCTCTAATCAACTTCAGATAGAACTTTTACTTTTAAGAAATTTTCCGGTTTCGGCCGGGCTCCGAGCGATCTGTATGTCCGGTGAGAAGGTGATTGTCATTTACGTATTCAGCATGTATATTTCTTCTTACCCACAAATCGAACATCTTATCAAATACAAATACAACTTTTACTTTAAACAAATTTTCCGGTTTGGGTTGGAGTCCGACAGAACTAATTGTCTGGCGAGAAAATAGTTTTCATATTCAGACGTTTCCTTGCCCCTGAATTGAACCTCTAATCAACTTCAGATTAAACTTTTACTTTTCACAAATGTTCCGGTTTTTGCCGGATTCCCGGTGAACTGCTTGTCCGGCGAGAAAATAATTTTCACATTCGGATTCAGCGTGCCTCCTTACCTCTAACTCGAATATTTCATGAGCTTTTAAAAAAATATTTTTTGCTAGAGAACCCATTTTTTTACTTTACACAAAATCACAGTAAACAACTTGTAACAAAAAACACAACAAGAGCTGGAAGCTCATATGGCACTTGTAAGGCTTGGTAACAGGATGAAAGTAGGAATTTGCCAGTTCGTGGGTTTGAGGTGATCATTTGTAAGCAAAACCCCTGAGATAAGAATAACAATGGATCCTTGGAAATCACAAGAATGTATCGTTTGGTAAAAAGTTTTTTTTTGCACTCGGTTATGATGATGCGCACTAAGGGTGCTAGAAATTCATCTGTAATCAAAAGCTTTGAGGCAGAAATGATCCTGGACCCTTTAGGACCATGAATGTAAATGGTCTGGTCAAAAGTGTGTTTTTTTACTTGTCGGTTAAGACGCGCACTTTAAGGGTGCGAGAAAGTCATTTCTAAGCAAAGCCCTAGAGGCAAAAATGATCATAGGCTCATGGGAATCTTGAAAATGTAGTTTTGCTTAAAAGTATTTTTGTACTTTGCGGTGATGAGAACACTTATTGGACTTGGATCTGGAAAGTGACAATTTCTAAGCCAATCTTGTCAAGTATCTAATGTTCAAGCCAAGTTTTTTCGTCCTAGCACATCTGGCTGGAAGTACCTTAAATCGCGGTAACCGGAATTCCGGACCACCCCCAACTTCCCCCAGAGTGCCCGAATCCGGTCCGGTTCTGTTACTGGTATGTCTAGGACTTACGTTTGTTCTTCTCACCAAGTGCCATCCCAATCGCTACAGTCTAAGCGTCTCGCAAAAATTTCCAGTTCTCTCCCCGCCCACACACTCCCCCACATTGATTGGATCCTGTTCGCACTTGAAATGGGACATCTAAGACATGAGTCCTTTCCGACTATCAAGTTTCATTAAGATCAGATCCTCCGTTCAAAAGTTGGACATTTCTCAAGATTCCGGATCCCCCATCGCTCCACTCCCCCCACGATGGTCAAAACTAGAAACGACTGTTCTTAAGTTGAAATCTTCGAGTCTCTGAGATGCCTGTCAGGTTTCATCGTTCTAGCACATGTGTAAGCATCTTAACTCGGGATCACCGGAATTCCGGAACCCTCCGTAGAACTCCGCCCCCCAGTGCTCGGATCCGATCCGGTCTTATCAATTATTTTTCTGGGGCTTGTGCTTGTTCTTCGCACCAAGTTTCATCCCGATCCGTCCACTCTGAACATGTCACACGATTTCCCAGCTCCTCCAGCTCCCCCCAAAGTCAGCGGATCCATTCCGGACTTGAAGTGAGATATCTGAGACAGGAGGTCTTTCTAAATATCAAGTTTCATTAAGATCCGATTCCCCGTTCAAAAGTAAAAAATACGTCAATATTCCGGATTCCCCTTCCCTCCACTCCCCCATGGCGGTCGGATCGGGAAAGTGACTATTTTCCAGTTAATTTGGTAGGGTACCTAATCTGCCTGCAAAGTTTCATCGTCCTAGCACTTCTGGAAGTACCCTAACTCGAGATGAGTGGCCTGACCGACCGACAGACCGAAAAGTGATCGGTATATGGCGCTTTTTCATCATGTAGCTCCTCCCACAGGGCGGGGCTTAGCTCCAGACTGTCAATTGTCATCCCTTAACTCCTACCCAATTGGGAGCCAGCAGCCAATCAGCGGACTCGGTGGGCTTGGTTAAATTAGTCAACGAACTCGGATCCTGACACCAAGTTGGACTTAGTCAAATTTCAGTCAACGAACTCGGAGCTGCAAGTGCCATAAAAGCTAAACGGTACATGGTGGAAATAGTCACAGGCGTTTGGCGCAAGGGCTCGACGTCCGGATTGGGATCGACTAAAAAGAGGCACGGCAGGGCGTGGCGCAAGAGGCACGAGTAATAGGAAGAGATTAGCAAGTAATTGAAGTAGACAAGTAAGTGAGAGTTCGTAACTTCAGAGCCTAAAAGAAGGCACGTTAGAACATTGCTCCTGCCCCTCACTTTGAAGCCTGAAAAGGTCCTTTTAGTTTTTGTGCCCTGTTTTTGTATTCGTGCCACCTACACTATGTCGTGCCGTGCCGTGCCTGTTTTCCCGTCCGGATTCACCTCAGTTCGGTTTCGCCCCAGTCTCCCTCCGTTCCAACCTTTTCGAAATAGTAACTATTTGCTTATCATGCTCGGGGGCGTAGCAAGTGCTGTAACTAAGCATCTCTGTAACGTGATTGGTAGGATTCACCCGTGGCATGATATCCTGCTGGAAATTAGAAAAATCGTTCCAGCCTTCACGGCCAAAAGCCAGAATTTGTGACGTCGTGCGTAGTAACCATGGTAAGTAGGGTGGAACATGCTATTAGACACGATGGTTATTTTGCTTCCCAGTCCAGGCCTTCACATACTTTGTGTTTTAGCTGAACGCCACAAACTAAGCTGGCTGACCGCTCATAGTTCTCAAATTGTTCCACTAGTGCACTTGTAGTCTGTTAGATCCGTTCCTCTGGGAACGGGATAGGAGGAAGTGGTTTCAGATTACGTTGATAAATAGTAATCAGATGAGCGGTAAGAGAGTTCATAACGGTTATTTGCGTTAATCAGATCTGATATATGGTCCCAGTGCAAACACATGCTGGAGGGTTAAGGCCCTCTCAAGTCCATGCGATTGAAGTAGAGAAGTGGGAATCTGTACCGCTCTACTTATTCCGCATATGCTCGCCCTGTCTCAGTTTCGGGCACTTTTTAAATTGAAAGAAAATTGGAGTTGCATATTTCAAATTAGTGAAGTCTCTTTTGAAGAGAAATACTTAAATTTCTGTCAGTCATGGTATTCTCGATTCCATGAGTGTCATTAACGTCCGAAGTTTTTCAATCGCTCGTACCCTAGCACAGCCTCTACCACGCATTTCTGAAGTAGTCTATTTGTTCTTGTTCTTTCTTTTTTTAGGCCAGGACGATTCTTCTCTTCGTTTTTCTTTTATTTTCTTTATTCTCCATGTTTCACACTTCTGTGTGTGAAACGAGGGAATAAAACAATTCATTCATTCAGACTGGCTCAAATTTGAAGTTTGAATTTTGTTGGCGCCTCAGGCGTCTTATGTCTTATGTGTTTTGCTTTTGATTGAGTTATTGATTTTGTGTATGGCCTAACGGCTAAAATTAAAGTATCTATCTATCTATCTATCTATCATAATAGTGATCCTAGTGTCGGTCTTTCACGTTGTCGGTCTGCACTGTAGTCTGATATAACTGTCCTGATACCTCTGATTTGTAATCCCAGTGACAATAGCAAGGTGAGACGAGGGGTGGAGGAGGGTTTTGGCCAAGATAATTTGTATATCACATTGGCCTGACATATCACAAAAAAAAAAAAAGAAAAACAGGTGAAAATGGGTTTTTTAAAAGCCAAGGAAAATACTGAAGTAAAAGTGAATATTTCGAGTGGACAACAGCGAACTTCCACGTCCACGTTTTCCCTCGAAATTTTGCGTCTGTGCTGAACAAAGTTGCCTCCTAAAATATTCGCTTTTTTAGTATTTTCCTTGGCCTTTAAAAAAACTATTTTCGCCTGTTTTTCTTGTTCTTTTTGGGATCCCAAAACGTAAGTGGAGGGATACCTATGACATCGCAAAAGTTGTCCGTCCGTCCGTCTGTCCGTCCGTCCGTCTGTCCGTCCGTCCGTCCGTCTGTAAGCACGATAACTCTCGAAGGGAATGAGATATTTTGATGAAACTTGGTGTGAGGATTGTTTGGGTCAAGGGTAAGGTCGAGTTCGTAGATGGGCTCTGTAGCCCTATATTTGGGGGTGGGGAGGGGGTTCAAATTTAGGGACAAACAAAATATTTTTAAACAGCTAATGTGATAGTCGATTATAGGGTAAGGAGACATGCTGAGCACGATGGTGAAAATCATTTTCTCGCCGGACAAGTATTTCGTCCGGAATCCGGCAACAACCGGAAAGTTTGTTAAAAGTAAAAGTTTCATTTCAAGTTGATTAAATGTTTGATTTAGGGGTAAGAAGACATGCCGAATACGATGGTGAAAACCATTTTCTCGCCGGAAAACTAGTTCGCCTGGAATCCGGCCAAAACCGGAAAATATGTCAAAAGCAAAAGTTTTATCTGAAGTTGATGAGATGTTAGATTTAGGGGTAGAAGGGACGCTGAGTCTGTATATGACAATCATTATTTACCTGGACATATAATTAGTCCGGAAAAGTCAAAGTTTTATTTAATGCTGATTACATGTTCTTCATAGGGATAAGGAGATACGCTGGATTCGTTTCTGAATTTTCTTTTTTTGCTGGACTATAGTTCGCTCGGAATTCGGGCGAAACCGCAAATTTGGCAGAAGTAAAGCAGGAAGTTTCGGTCAGTATCGTCAAAATAGATACGGCCAATAGAGGTATGGATTGATAGATAGATGGAATTTCTGAACTCGGTTTTCTTTGATGATTAGCCTGGCGAAGACTGGATCTGGCGAAGACAAGACCCAATTGTCTGGATCAAATCTTAGATTTTTGGGATCCCATCGACACCTTTGGTCTTGTTTCGTGAAGGGTTATGACCCGGTTATCTCCGTGCAGCGGAAGTAGAATGGCTCAAGTTTGTGATTTGATAGAGCTATCCAGGTAGTTCTCATATATAGTCCCAGTGCAGACAAGGTGGGAGGAGGGTTAGGATCGTATTATGTCCGTCAAGTGGAGTAAAAGAGAACGGCTCAGGTTTCATAGAGCGATCGTAATGTCGGTGTGCCGCGTGGTTGTTGATATGTAATCTGATCGAGTCCATGACATACATGGAGTCACCGTTATGGCTGTTATCATGTGGACCCGATGGTAAAAGGGGGAGGGAGGAGAGGCCAAGTGTTAGGAGCCTGTTATTTCCGTGCAGTGGAAGTAGAGAAGTAGGACGACTGTTTTTACTTCAGACAGTTTGAAATTAGCTAGGACGATGGAGCTTGGTATGTGTATAAAATACCCACCCGGTGCTCTAAGACAGTAGTTCTTAACCGGTGGTACAAAATCGGTTTAGTCTGTAGCTTCAAAATCTCGCCTCATTCATTTTTTATTGCCAAAAACCTAATAGTACGAGCAGAGGCATCACTAGCTAAAAAAAAATTACGGGGCATGGTATTTTTTCTGACTGGCTGGTCATTTTTACCGACTGTCTAAACAAAAAAATACTGTTTTTACGAAAAATAGCGGAGCTTCGCGCTGATCTGGCCGACCACTTTCAGGGGGAGGGGTGTTGCCACTTCCTGCGTGACGCCTCTGATTATGATCCCAAAAACAAGCTCGCCCACTTCATTAAAATCTGTTTCTGTCTCAAACAATACTGTTTAAAAAACAATCGAAGACATTGCCAGGTTCCGAATCAAGCTAACAAAAATGTTCACGATGCAGCTTGATGGAAGCACGAAGAACATCAAAACCAAACACAGAAACAGGCTGACTGTAAACAAATATTGTCGTTGATGGCATCGAGACGAGATTTCACAAAGTTCTGGCTACAAAGCAGCATCAAGTGCCGATTTTGTATATATTTCTACACATGTATGCTTTATCATTTATGAAAATAAATATCGTTTTTCACGGTCTGAAAAAGGGGATACGCAAAATTTTCGAAGCTTTGATTATAGGTACGCGGTACGAAAAAGGTTGGGAACCACTGCTCTAAGACAGCGGTTCTCAACCGGTGGGACGCGTACCCCAAGGGGTACGCGGAGGAACCAAGATTGATTTAGTCTGCTTCAAAATCTCGCCTCACTCCTTTTTGATGGCCGAAAGCCTAATATTACCAGTAGAGGCATAACCAGCCAAAATGTATCTTAAGGGGCACGGTATTTTTACTGGCCGACAGGCTTTTGGGATCCCAAAACGTAAGTGGAGGGATACCTATGACATCACAAAAGTTGTCCGTCTGTCCGTCTGTAAGCACTATAACTCTCGAAGGGAATGAGATATTTTGATGAATTTTGGTGTGAGGATTGTTTGGGTCAAGAGTAAAGTCAAGTTCTTAGATGGGCTCTGTAGCCTTACATTTAGGGGTAGGGGAGGGGGTTTAATTTAAGGTGCAAATGAAATATGTTTAAACATATAATGTGATAGTCGATTATGGGGTAAAAAGACATGCTGAACACGATGGTGAAAACCATTTTGTCATCGGACAAGTATTTCGCCCGGCCAAAACCGGAAAGTTTGTTAAAAGTAAAAGTTTTATTTGAAGTTGATTATATGTTAGGTTTAGGGATAAGAAGTCATGCTGAACATGATGGTGAAACACATTTGTTCGCCGGACAAGTAGTTAGCCCGGAATCCGGCCAAAACCGGAAAGTCTGTTAAAAGTAAAAGTTTTATTTGAAGTTGATTAGATGTTCGATTTAGGGATAAGAAGACGTGCTGAACACGATGGTGAAAACCATTTTCTCGCCGGGCAAGTAGTTCGCCCGGAATTCGGCCAAAACCGGAAAGTTTGTTCAAAGTAAAAGTTTTGTTTTAAGTTGATTAGATGTTCGATTAAGGGGTAAGAAGACATGCTGAACCCTTATGGGAACAGTATTTTCTACCAGGACAACTTGTTCGGCCAGAATCAGGCCAAACCGGAAAATTTGTTAAAAGCAAAAGTTTTATTTGAAGTTGATTAGATGACAGATTTAGGGGTAAGAAAACACTCTGAATCTGTATATGACAATCTTTTGTTTTACCTGGACATATAGCTCGTTTGGATTCCGGTTGAAACCGGATTTTTTTTTATAAGTTGAACTTTTACTTGAAGTTAATTAGATGTTCTTTATACGGATAAGGTGATACGCTCAATTTGTTTCTGACCTTTTTTTTTCTGGTAAAGTATGGTAGTTCGTTCGCAATTGTCTGGATCAAATATTAGATTTTTGGGATCCCATCGAAACCTTTGGTCTTGTTTTTACCGATTTTTTTTTTTTTTTTTTTTTATATATATAAATAACTGCTTTTACGGAAAATCGCGGCGCTTCGTGCCAACTCTTTTCGTTTAATCGTCTGGCCGACCTTTTTTGGGGGATGGGTATTATCAACGTGTGCGTGACTCCTCTGATTATAAGCCCTAGTGAAATTCAGTGAAATAATGTTGATTCAGAAACAGCTAGCCTAAGGCTGTAAGATCTGTTCCTGTGTCAACTAATATTGTTTCAAGAAGTCAGTCAGGTTGCGAATTAAGCTAACGAAAAAGTTTGCGACGCAGCTTGATGAAAGCACGGAGAACATCAAAACTAAACACAGAAACAGGCTGACTGTGGAAAAATATGCCGCTAATGACGTCGAGCCAAGATTTGACAAAATTTTTGCTAAAAAGCAGCCGCTAATGATTGCCTCATTGATTTTGTATATACTTTAACAGATTTATGCCTTATCATTTATGATAATAACTATCGTCTTTTTCACGTTCTGAAAAAGGGGTACGCAATCTTTTCGAACATTGATTAGGGGTACGCGGTACGGAAAAGGTTGGGAACCACTGCTCTAGGAAGCCTTCATTTCCCGGCCAGAAACATTGGTAGGCGGTTGAGGGAGGATCTTATTAAATTATATTACGGAATGAATAAATTTTATTTGTTACCATGACACAATCACTAAGAATAAAAGACAAAGAAAAAAAAGAAGGAAAAACAACAAACGGAAACTCACAACATAAGTGAACAAGACCAAAGGTTACGATGGGATTCCAAAAATATAACATTTGTATATTCAAACAATGTATACAACGGATATACGTCACCTACGATTCTTTGTCAGCAATATTTCGGCCCTTCTTGCAAGGGTCGTCGTCAGCTGTCAATCTTCTGGTCGGGGAAGGAAACATCTGTAATAAGTAAATGAAGCTTTTACCGACTATAAATATCTTATTAGGGCAAATTACTTTCAAATACCACTGTAAAGAAAAAACTAGTCCTAAGATTTAATTTTTGACACTGCCGCTGTTTTTGCTGCGTGGCAACGAGATAGCATTGTAGAGTCGAGCTAGAAGTCGTTTGTTCAGATTATACTTGTGTAGATTAATGTGGTGTTTTTATGGCACTTGCCCTTCGGCCAAGTGCCATATAGCGATCGCAATTTCTGTCCGTCCGTCGGTCTGTCCAGGTTTTGCTAGTTCGGGCACTTCCACATAAGCTAGGACGATAAAACTTGGCAGGCGTATCAGGGACCCCAAATGATTAAGTTGGAAATAGTCACTTCCCCGATCCGAGCACCGTGGGGGGAGTGGAGGGAGGGGGAATCCGGAATCTTGAGGTATTTTTAACTTTTGAACGGGTGATCGGATCTCGATGAAACTTGATATTTGGAACGACCTCATGCCTCAGACGACCCACTTAAAATCCGAACCGGATCCGGTGACTTTTGGGGGGAGCTGGAGGGGGCAACCGGAAATTTTGGGAAACGCTATGAGTGGAGGGATCGAGATGAAACTTGGTGTGCAGACACCTAGCAAACACTAGATACATCATTGACATGACCGAGCCGATTCGGGCACTGTCGGGGGAGTGGAGGGAGGGGGAATCCGGAATCTTGAGGTATTCTTAACTTTTGAACGGGTGATCGGATCTCGATGAAACTTGATATTTGGAACGACCTCATGCCTCAGACGACCCACATAAAATCCGGACCGGAACCGGTGACTTTTGGGGGAGCTGGAGGGGGCAACCGGAAATCTTGGGAAACGCTATGAGTGGAGGGATCGAGATGAAACTTGGTGGGAAGACACCTAGCAAACACTAGATACATCATTGACATGACCGAGCCAATTCGGGCACTGTCGGGGGAGTGGAGGGAGGGGGAATCCGGAACCTTGAGGTATTTATAACTTTTGAACGGGTGACCGGATCTCGATGAAACTTGATATTTGGAAAGACCTCATGCCTCAGACGACCCACTTAAAATCCGGACCGGATCCGGTGACTTTTGGGGGGAGCTGAAGGGGAGAACCGGAAATATTGGAAAACGCTATGAGTGGAGGGAACGAGATGAAACTTGGTGGGAAGACACCTAGCAAACACTAGATATATCATTGACATAACCGAGCCGTGCTTACTCGTAACAAGTGCCATATGAGCTCGTAGCTCTTGTTAGATTAATATGTTGTTCCGACTCAAGTGAAACTTGATAGATGGTAGGAGAATATCCCTAGACTTTTTTTTATGTCCAAAATTAATCCGGCCATGGCGGGGGGGGGGGCCGAAGAGGGGTACCGAGAATTTCGTTATACGTGTAAGGACCATACGGAGGGAGGAATTGTGATGTAACATGAACGGTACTAAGATGTTGCGCCCGAGATCTGCCTTCTTTGGGTCTCGGGCATCCGGCCTCGACCGGAGGAGTTAGAGAGGAGGATACCAGATATTTCCCGGAAATGTTCCAATTCGAGTGAAACTTGATGAGTGGTAGGAAAAAATTCCCCAGACGTGCAATTTGTTTGCCCGAGCCACATTCGGTCACAGGGGAGGAGTTCGAGGCGATGCCGGACATCTCCCAGAATTGGAATTACCAGTACAAACTGGAGATTCGATTCGAGAAACTTGATGGCCATAGGACCAAATGCCCAAATTTACCGTTACTGAGTCCGAACTGCATATTTGTCTGTCACCAAAAAGGAGGAGCGATTGGGATGTTGGAGTGCGCACCGTTTACGTTTATGTATAGTCTTCCCTTAACAAGTTCCATATGAGCTGGTAGCTTTATAAGTGGGATTACAGCTGTTTTACTGACCATTCTGTCTTATTTCTTTCTGGCCTCTCCTCAGTTTTAAAGAAAAAAGATTTTCATTCCCTCCGTTCTTGTTATTACCGATATGCAAAATTCCTCATTTCTCTACCCCCATGGTACAAAAACAGACATCTGATTTTGCGTTACAAGCTTCCGGATATACCACAGAAACGTTCGTAAAAAAAAATCTCCACAACGTCCACTCAGCTTCCCCTCACATCACGGCCTGTCCCTTCTTCTGTAGTGAACTTTAGTGTTTTTTAGTGTTGTGTGTTCTTTTTATTGTTTGTACTCTGATATTCTGTCTCAGTGACTTCAAAGCAACAGCAATTAGAGAAAACTACGAAACGTCACCTAAACTTTCTTCTTTCATAATATCTGTTATCGTTTTTAATAAAAATTAATCCATATTTTCATTATATTATCATTATATTACTTTTAGTATTTACTTGAGATGATGAGTTGAAATAATAAAATTTCATCTTTTTTCATCATGTCATATATTTCGTCACTCTGCTATACGAGAAAGAAACATCTGTCTACTGATATAACACATGTCACATAACTTCTCTGTCGAGTGACCGAAATACGGCAGGTCTCTTTCTTCGTCTCTGTTTGGAGGATTTATCACGTCGCAAAGAATACGCCCCTCATAAAATTCCTCTCAGATTAGTTCTTTTTTGGCCGCTAGGTGCGCTATCGTAAAGAAACAATGACACGTTACTAGAATTGCGGCCACAATCAGGATTCTTTTGTCTTAAAAGTGGCCGTTAATGGTAAATTGTTTGTTTAATTTATATGTGTTCTCAGATTGGGCGCAATTGCGCCATTTGGGTGCATTTTGAAATTCCGTGGCGCATATTTTTTCCAGAAATGCTCCTGCGCACTTTTGGGCGTAATTCTGGAACTCAACTGGCGCTTTTGGGCGCACTTTCGGTTGCCTGCTACAAACCCGTCAGAACCAGCATTTCACACTTCCTGCCTTGTTTTGTTTTTTCCCAAAAGAACAATCGCGTGTTTGGAATGTAATATGTCATTTCTGAACATAGCGAGTGCAGCTTTGTCGATGATGAGTTTGCCGCTAAGCAACGCCTTCGTCGAACGGATATTATCAGTGATGAACATCGCAAAGACCAAGTTGAGAAACGGAATGCAAACTGAAATGTTGATTGTTCGTATTTTGATTGTTCGGTGCTGGTTCCATAACCAGGACATATGTTGCAAGGATGCTGATTTTCCTCCTCCACTATGAGGCGCTTCACCTAAAAAATCTACGAATGTCCGGAAAGCCCTGCTGAAGCACGGGAAAATGACGAAGCCGCATTTGGCTGCTTCGATGTAGTTTCAGCTTCTTGAAGTTTGTCTGTCTAATTTGTTTAACTGTTATACTGTCAAACTGTCATACTGTATACCGCCAACAACCCGCAATTGAAGAATCACTGTATTTTCTACCGTATTTCCGTGAGCGTCTGGTTGAAAACGTCTGTTGCAACAAGTCAATGGCAATTGGAGAATTGGGAAAATGTGGGTAGTCGACCACAACCTTATATACTACAAGTTATATCACGTTTACAAAATTAAAAAAAATCACATTTGGCGAAAAATGCGCCCGATTGGGCGCATTTTCGACAAAAAAAAATTCGGCCTTACGGACGAAATCCAACTAATTATCAGTTTTACGAAAAAATGCGCCGTTGGGCGCAATTTTTGGAAGAAGCTGCGCAATTCCAATATAACCATCCAGGTTTGTTTTGCTATTTTCAATTCCTCTTAGGCCTAACCATGTTTAAAACTGTATAGAATGACTCTTCCCCTCTTTTTGCTTTACCCAACTCTGTTCTGTCAAGCGTCATCAAGTTTGTCATTTCTGGCTTCCGACTTCAGTGCTGAGGACCGGCTCTCTTTTCCACGGGGATAATGCGAGACTCGATATGAAGCGAAAGCCTAATCGCTCATTCACCCGTCAGATAACTTATCTCCGGATCTCACGTGTGATTGTTATTGTTCCTCTAGCGCGTCTGGCGGCAATTCGCCATCGGATTTTATGAAAGAGGTATTGAAACTCAGCCGCCACACCTCAGCCTGTACGGTTAGAGATTTTTTTTGTATCATTCTCCTTCCTCGATCGTGCATTCGGCGAAATCTGTTCTATTTCCTAGCCCTAGTGCTGAATCTGTGACTCGAGCCAGTTTCAATGTCAATTCCAGTTTACAGTGGGAGCGTCGAGGAATATTCCGACCATTTCCTTCACATATTTCCGAGCTGTAAACTTTAATGCCCTCTTCAATTCTTAATGGCCAGGCAGAGGAGAAGAGGGGCTAGAAATGTTTAGTTAATCAGTGGGCCACTTAGAGCTTTCGGAGCTAGGAGAGACATCAGAAGAGGTTTATGCAGGACACGATAACCGGACGTGTGTTGATTTTTGAACAGAGGCAGGCAGGTAGTCAAACCTTGGACATTAGTTTCTGCTGAGCCTCCAGAGGCGCTTAAGGCACCCAAGAAGATTCGCGAGCGGCTCACCTATAAGCCGCTGCAACGGCTTTTTCCCATCAAGATTGGATGGACGCGTTGGTGTTGCGGAGGCTACATATCATGCGACAAGTTTTCAATTGACCAGCCAGTCATGTGAAAAAAAAAATGGGCTAATACCCATTCGACAAGCTCATCATTTGTCAAGTTCCTGACGTGTAAGCCCAAAAAAGGACAAACTTTCGATTGACAAGTTACAAACACATCGGCCAAGTAATACATTCATATATAAGAAATGGAGACACAAATTTAAGTCCCAGAAACTATGCCTCCCGGTCCTTGAGGTTATCAAGGTCAAACGTTGTTGTCAGGAAAACGAACTGAATAAGAGTATGGATGGCCGCCTCTAACAGTGCTATCTTACTCCAGTTACAGGTCTTTCATGGTTAGTTTAGATCGGTATATCGGTATTAACATTGTGAACTGTACGTTCCATAAATTTAATTGGTATTTGCCTAATCTTTTAAACATGCCTTGCCTTTGGTGGAATAGCCTTAAACTTTTTTTCCCGTGGGGACTTGCCGTTCACTAGTTGGCCTGCTCGGACTGATCGACTGGGAATGACCGAAATCGACTTGCCGAAGGAAAACTTGCCCACTGATATGTTCCAGGTTCGGAGATCCGACTGGTAGGAACAGCGAAGAGTGTTCTTCAGCCGCCCTAGTTGTCTTGATCCCTCCTGTTACCACTACAGAATAATTAAATGTCTTTTGTTTTACTTACTTCACTGTAAAAAGTATCCCGAATAAGGATTAAGGTTAACTGCAGTATTTGCTACTGGTATTATTCTTATCTCCACGGAGGTAAGATTAATGCGAAATAGAGAATAGATGAATCACAATAGCAAATACTGCAGTTAACTGTAATCCTTACTCGGAGATACTTTTTACAGTGTTATATTTAAAAAAGCATGTTGCCACATTTGGACTGTTTTAGAAAACAAAAGAAACAAAGTAATTTTGGTTAGACTGACTTACTTTGTGGCTCAAACCGCATGGTTTCATCCCTACTATATTGATATTAATAGTTTACCCACACACCACTAAAGGCGTTGCGGAGGATAACACCACAAAAGACAGAGAAAGAAAAATGGAACCACAATAAAGAACTGAATTTTGTTACAAACTTCTGTCCCAGGTAGGCTTATTTTATACCTTGGTTTCTACCGCAGAATCGGAGAGGGCATCAAAGTTTGAACCTCGGAAATATATGAAGGAAATGGCATGAAAAACTGTTGTTAGTTACCGCCAATGATTTCCGACTTTCGTCAGATTCTAGCCGAAATATACACTCGATGAAAAAGAAGAAGTAAATTTGTAGATTACGCTTATCTTCTCACCCGTCTTCAACACGCAAAAGAGCATTACCGAGTTCCGTTGGAACTCTCCACTCAGTGGGTCTCCGTTCTAAACAAGACCAAAGGTTTCGATGGGATCCCAAAAGTTCAAATTTGATTCAGACAATTGGGTCTTATCTTCGCCAGACTCCTTGAACACTTTTACTATTAAAGTTTAGAAAAAGATTAAGGCAAAATAGCTAATCATATGAGAAAACCACGTTCAGATATGGATTCAACATGTGTGTTTACCCCTTTAAGTCATATCTATTTTGACGAAGCAGACCGAAACTTCCTGCCTTACTTCTGCCAATTTTCCGGTTTCGGCGGAATTCCGGAACTACTTTTCCGGCGAAAAAATAAAGCTCAAAAACGAATTCAGCATGTCTCCTTACCCCTACATCCAACCTCTAATCAACATCCAATTAAACTTTTACTTCTAACAAATTTTCCGGTTTCAGCCGTATTCCGAGCGATCTATACGTCCGGTGAGAAAATGGTTGTCATATGCGATTTCAGCATGTATACTTACCCGCAAATCGAACATCTTATCAAATTTAAATAAAACTTTTACTTTAAACAAATTCTCCGGTTTTGGCCGGATTCCGGCCGAACTGATCGTCCGGCGAGAAAATAATTTTGGGGTAAGAAAGGGTAAAAGGAAGTGGTATTTGGCATTTTGAAGGTCAATTTTGTTAGTTAAGTGCGATAATGAATACTGTTGTATGGCCCTTTGTTGGCTTTAATAAATTATTATTATTATTCGGATTCAGCCCGTTTCCTTGCCCCTGAATCGAACCTCCAATCAACTTCATATTACTTTTCACAAATATTCCGGTTTTCGCCGGACTCCGGGTGAACTATTTGTCCGGCGAGAAAATAAATTTTATATTCGGATTCAGCATGTCTCCTTAATCCTATTCGACTCTTTCATTAGCTTTTAAAAAATATTTTTTGTTCCCCTTAATTTTAAACCCCTCCCCCACCCCTAAATATAGAGCTACATAGCCCATCTTCGAACTTGACCTGTACTTCGACCTAAGGAGTCCTCATGCCAAGTTTGATCAAAATATCTCAACCCCTTCGAGAGTTATCGTGCTAACAGACCGAAGGACGGACAGACGGACAACTTTACGATGTCATAGGTATCCCTCCAATTACGTTTTGGGATCCCAAAAACTAGTCAAGTGATTTTTACTACTTCTGTCTTTCCGGTTTCCCGAGATGACCGCCGAACTGTTTCAGCACCTCTTTTCACCGCTTTCGACGGTCCATGTAGCCAGCCTGAACTATTCGTGCTCATATTCTAATCTTAAACCCCACTCGGAATGTATTTTTACCCTTTAAAGCACAATGCACACTTCTAATGCTTTATTTTGTATTACATGCTTCACAAATAAACGTTTCCAACTTCCTTTAGAAGGCGCTACGAAAATCGGCCGTTTTCTTGTTATCCCTTGTCGTTACCTCTCTGTTATTTCGGCGATCCAAATCTTTGGAGCTGGGAGGTCGTGGCAGGAAATTCAGAAACTCCCAGCAAATGCTTGATAGAAAAGGATATGTTTGAGATGTCACCAATAAGTCAAGCCGCAGATGCAGTTTACCTGATTGTTATAGTGTTTCATCAGAAGTTCCGTGTTTTAAGTGCCTATTAAAAGTTTTTCTTTGTAGAATAGTGTTGTGAAGCTTGATTAACTTGCTTTATAAAATGTAACAAATATGCAATATGTTTATAAAAAATAACATACCTACAAAAAACATTCAAAAACAAATAGCCTATTCAAATCTGAATTAGACAAGCTGATTTATGCATAAAAGAAAGATCTACTAAGTGTTATAAGAAACATCACTTTTATCTTTGTCCAATTGAGCATGTACTGGCCCAAACAAATTACGCTTTGAAATATCACAGAGAGGAAACTATTGAAAAAGCTGCTGAGCTAGGGGGTAAGCATTGTTCCTAGGTTGTTACAGAGTGGGATCGGGGTAGTTTGATGTGCCCATGGAACTTTAAGTCCGGTCTTTTTTGAAAGTCTCCTCCCGGAACTTTCGGAATCTGGGCTTCCAGATTATCTTTGACGTCTTCTGTAAATTGCATCTGGAATATGAACCGGTCCAAACGTATATCAAAGTAATCCGGGAAAAAGGGGCTTTTGAACTTCCAGATTTCCGGAATTTTTAAGTATAGCAGACAACATTAAAAAAAAATCTCGAAAAATCTGGGAACCGAGATTCCGGAAGGTGAGACTCAACTTTACCCTTTCCTCACGACCCAATCAATCATCAAAAACAGCGTCGAAAACAGGAGCCGTGTTAAGAATGAAATCAAAGCACCAGCTTTAACTCCAATCAATTTTCAAAGTTCACAAAATCAGATATTTAAGGAAGAATCTTTAATTGTTTTTCCAAAAGTTCAGTTTCCAGCTTGAGCCTCTAATAATATAGTCCGGGATCCAGACCGCGATATCGTTCAAAAAAGGGGAGGGGGGGGGGGGGGGGGGTAGCTCACGAGCTGCTGAAGGTTTGAAGAACTTTTCGAAACCAAATTTTTGTGCTGAGAACGAAAATCCTACCGCACCACTCCGCACCGATGTAGGTCACCGACTTTTTAGCCTATAAAGGCAGATAAGGCCTATCAAGACAAACTGTATAAGAATAGTTTTCTTGGCGGGAGCGCATAAACTAAATGAAACAAACTATACATACTCTGAATCCTCTTTTTGTGTGCTATCGAATGGTGTATTTTTTTATTTTTCTAAAATTTTTCTTAGAAATACCTTGGAAACCAAGAAAAAGCGAAAATTCTTCAACTTTTTTAACTAAATAGTAATTTTTTTCGAAAAATCTTCCAGCAAACTACATACTTTTATTACTTCATTAGAAAGAACATCTAATTACCAATTGTTTGAGCTATTAAAACTTCAAAAATATTAGTTTTAAGAATTTCTGGATTTTCTTAAGAGCGGAGCATCCACGTCTTTATCAATGAGTGACAGTGGAAATTTGGAACGAAATATATTAGTCTGAAGGTAAGTTTAGGGTTAGTTTTTGACGTGGAATCCAATTGTGGCAGTAGTTTCACTCTTGGGATGCATATAGATCATATAGGCTATATTACATAAGGGCAGAATAGACTATAATGACCAAATCCGTCAAATATCTGGATCCCGGACTAATATGTAGCTGCCTTATCCGTTTTGCACCATCAGTAGGAATGTATTGCATTTGAGACCTCCTGTGGACTTGACCGTTCTTTTGCACAGTGCTTTGTACAAGGGCGTCACGACTAGGGGGGGGGGGAATGTTGTCGGCCAGTCGGTAAAAAATAGCCGAGTCCGCGCGAAGCGCCGCGATTTTTCGTGAAACCAGTCGATTTTTGGGATCCCAAACGTAAGTGGAGGGATACCTATGACCTCGCAAAAGTTGTCCGTCTGTCCGTCCTTCTGTCCGTCCGTCTGTAAGCACGATAACTCTCGAAGGGAATGAGATATTTTGATGAAACTTGGTGTGAGGATTCGTTGGGTCGTCGGACCAGTCAAGTTCGTAGATGGGCTTTGTAGCCCTACATTTAGGGGTGGGGGAGGGGGTTCAAATTAAAAGGCAAAGAAAAATATTTTGAAACAGCTAAAGTGGTGAAAACCACTTTGTCATCGAACAAGTAGTTCGCCCGGAATCCGGCTAGTAGTATATAAAACCGGGTTCTAGCTCACCCTCCCCCCAATTTCAAAACCCCATTTTAACATCAATTTCTTAAATTTTAACATCCTTTTTACCAAATTATCCCCCTTTTTAAGAACATTTTTATTTTCTTACTTCCAAAATAAAGGATACAAGAAATGAGAATATTACCCTTTACTACATATAAAATACTACAATATACTACTACTTCTTTTTTTTTACATTTTTCATTTTTTATTCAAATATTACTGAGTAAACAGTTCTAAATCCACATATGTTTCTTTGTTCTTGTTTTCGCGTACAATAGGCTGCAAAACTAGATTTTTCTTTAAAAGTAATTCGTTAGCAATGGCATTATATCTCTGTGGAATAAACAAATCACATGGTTTGTTATTATGATTAATAACGACAACCAACTTATCACCATATTTTGTCTTAGCAATTCTCATTTTAACAATAGTATATTTCAATCCTAACACTAGTTCTTCTTTCCTGATTGTCTCATTGTATTTATTCATTCTGATTGTATTCAAGACTTCCTTTGTGGACTCCATTTATTAGGGGATGATTTTATTAAATAAAAATCCAGACTCACAAACTCACATACATATTTTTGTTAATAATACCTAATGTAGCTTTTCTTTCATAATATATAACACAGTAAACATTATATGGTACGGGTTGATTATCTTTCAACGTTAAACTTATTTCAATATCAGCAGTTGTTCCATTATAAATATTTGACTCGTGTTTGGAAACATCGAAACAGAATAGTGGATATACTTCTTTAAATTCTTCTATACTAACAATACTACCAGTATCAAATGCTAATTGTTTATAACCCAAATGTATGAACCTATTGTAAAGATTTGAGTATTTACATTTGTCATCGCTAAAATCACATTTAAGTGGTTCTTCGGGATATTTATCCCCATTAATTCTAAGTTCTATGTCTGTTAAATTCATATGATCAAACACCATATTATTCATTAATTGATTGTTATGCTTTTCATTTTTCTGTAGCATCACAACTACTTTTGTTGGATTGTTTCTCTCAGATATAACTTTCCAAGTGTGTTCCTTATTTTGACTAACATCGCTTTTATAAGTATTACATGCTTCCCACATCAGATTATGCTTTTTATCCTTAGCAAGACCCTTTTCTAATTCACTCATCATTTCGATACTAGGAGCTACAATAGGGATCTTCCAGGATAAATACTCGATTACTACTTTGAAATTAGTATTTCCATTTCTTATAATCATGTTGTTATCATCATTTCTTCTTAGAAATAATTTATGCGATGCACCTCTGAAGAATCGTTTGTTTCCTTTCAGAAATCCAAACAATTCTGATAATGGTAAATACATATTTACTAATTTACTGCTCTTTGTTCTGTTATATCTTTTTTCAAATCCTTTATTATAATTATTATTATTTCTCAAACTGACTGTTCCACCCCCTGCTGCAGCCCCTGCAGCCCCTGCAGTAAACGAAGCAATAACAGGATTAATTTCTTTTCCTTGATTATACTCCTTATACCAGAAATGATTTCTTGCTGCACTTCTAGAATAATCATCAGAGTATTCAATCAACTTTGTAACGGTAGTTGTAATACCAACATGATTAATTTTTTCAACCGATTCATCGTTTATTACATATTCAGCGGTACTGAATAAATTAAATCCATTGTTCGTCAAAGTAGCAATATCGGTTGCAGCTATATTATCTCCATTTTCTTTCACTATTCTTACACTGACATCAAGATAACTTTCACTTGGATAAAACCAGGAATCTAATTTCTTTGTTACGAATTCAAACTCTGATTTATTAGATACATTCACATCTGTTTCTCGAATTTCTTTAAATTCATATTTAACCACTGTATCATCCACAAGCGGTTCATCAAATATGTTCCATTGCGGACTGATAACTTTATTTACTGCCATTTATATAAGAAAGAAATTATTAAATAAAACTTATTTCAGAATCTTTAATCCATTGCCAGTCATTAACGTTTTGATCAAGTCCTGACTTCTTTGGTTTAAAATCCTTTTATTTGTACCGATAAGATCCTTCATCGATTTTTTGTTTCCAATTACATCAATGAGTTCCTTCTTGTTTACATCGATCAGATCTTTCCCATATTCTATTGCTCTGTTTTTCAACAACTCAAATCTCGGTTTAATAATATTATTATACATTGACATAGCCCCATCTTTTATTTGTTTTGCTGACGTTTGAAATAACTGGGAATTAACAATGTTTTTGAATACACTACCGATTCCACTTCCATACTGCTTTTTATAAAGTAATCGCTTATTATTAATCAACATTTATAGGTAAATAATTTTATTTCACTAATCAATAAGCTTTTCTTAAATGCAGCACGTATCCAACGTTATCACCATTCAAATCGATAGGTCTTCCCAACTGATCAGTAATTGTCATTCTCAAGGAGTAAATAAAGTCTTTTGTATTAATAGGAAGGTAGATTAATTGTCTAGGATTCTCAACAATTTGACAACCCGGTTCTGTATTAGGAACAAATGTCCAAATGACATCTGATTTACTTTTGTTTACGATAGAACTGTTTACAAGAGAGCAGTGAATTTGAATTTTATCAACGCTTCTTGTTATATTCGGAAGCTTTGTACCTTCATTGATTTTCTTAGATATCTCACTATCCTTCTCAAATCCTAAAATCTGACACAAGTCACTATTAAATCTAAACACATATTTTTCTTGTAATAGTATGACAAATCTCATAGATGCTGGATTGGATGAAATTACAATAGGACATTTATCTTTTGGGGTATCAAAATACTGACACAAAAAATAATTCAAACAATCATCGTTATACGTCCCATTAGGAATAGTAACATTCATCCATTCTGTTGCATTATTATCTTCATCTTTCCTGTATTGAAATGTATTATTTCCAAATTTATCACTTATATTATGCCATGAACACCACAAAGTACACTGATTCAAACCTATTTCATAATCCCAATTACGATTCAATTCGATTGGTTGACTAAATGTTATATCAATGATACTTTCATTACCTTCAATGTTTAACAACACCATTTATTAGAAATAATTTTTATATATTGAATTGTAATTTCTCTTCGTAAGAAATTTATTTCGCATTAACGAATCCAAAATATCAATAGCTTCATTTCTAACCTCATCAGATGTATTTCCGTTTACTCTACTACCTATCAAAGTGTATAATTTTGAAATCATTTCATCACAATTCATAAATATTCCAGTTCCTTGTTGTCTGATAAAGGGTATACTAGATTGAATTTTTTTTAATCTATCCTTATAGTCTTGTATAAATAAAATAATTTTATCATACTTACTAGAACTATAACTTTTACTTTTCAGACCACCATAACTTTGACTTATAGATGTTAAATAATTCAGAGCCCCATCTATTTCGTTAGGATGCTTAAGGTAATAATGAGGCATTTTAAAATAATTATCGGTATCATTCCAGTCATCTTTATATTTTAAATTAATTTGATTTAATAATTCCACATCAATATTTAAGTTTAGATTTACGTCATATGGTTGTTCTAGATTGGGTTCTATAGCATGAGTGGGAGCTCGACTCGATTCCTCTGAAGTAGTGGTCTGTAAAGCTGTTTTAAATGTATCACCTAATCTGATAAACCGTCTTCTTGAATTATTATCACCTTCAAGTAGTTTATTAATTATCGTTTCAGCGTTCTCTTGTAATTTTTTTATGGTGTCTTTAGTGTTTTCTTTTTGTGCTATAATAACTGGAGCGTTTAACTCTGAAGCATATTCCCGAAATCCTGCCTTCTCCATCTCATTTTGTTGAACCTTTCTTCTCTGAACTTCTCTGTTCTTCACTATATCCGATAACATATCACTCAAGCGTCTTGAATCCATTTATATACAAGTAATTTTATTTCATAATAAATTTTGAAAGTTCTTTTTCATAAAACCCTCCTTGAATTAATTCCCCACTTTTGTCAGATATTTCATAAGTAATGGGAATGGTAGGTCTGATGGTTGCTATCTGAAATACTTCATCCGTATAATTAGGTAAATATCCTTTATCGAAAATACTTTTTTCTTTTTTAATTCTGACTAAATCCCCTACTTTGACGTTTCCTGTGATTTTGTAGTCATCTACTGGAGTAAACAGAGCACTAAAAACCTTTTTCTGATTAACCTTTTTACTAGCATCAACTGGTTTCATTTGTATTGAACGGTGGTACGAGTTATTATAATTACTCACAAATAAAGGTAAAATATCAATCCAATTAGTAGTGCTATTGTGAGTGAAATATTTCCATAGCTTTTCTTTTAGCGTTCTATTGAACCGTTCAACGATTTGTGCTTTCAATTCGCTTTCAGATGCAAACCAGTGTATGCCGTTATTTTTCAAAAAAGTTTGAACATTTCTCATCACAAATTCTTTACCTTTATCAGTTTGTAGTTTCTTAGGAATTCTTTCTTTAAATATAACACTGAATGCTTTTATTATTTCAGCACCCGTTTTGTCTTTCAGAGGGATACACCAAGCATATTTACTAAAGCAATCAATAACAGTTAAAATGTAATTTGTTTTATTATTTTCTTTTTTATATTTCTGCATGTCAACTAAATCAGCTTGCCATTGCTCATCAACATAGTGAACATACACTCGCCTCCTTTCAAAGTTATGATAGGAAGGTTTGTGTAACGTATACACATTCTCATTTTGCAACACATTTTTTATTTTATCCTTGGAAACCTTAACACCATTTTCTTTTAATTTTCTGTAAATATCATCCACACCTGAATAATTAGAATAATACGTCTTTAAAATATCTGTTTCTGCGTTGAGGTTTTTTTTAAAAAGCGATTTTTCCTCGATCCGCAAATAACACAATTCCCTTTCAGCATTGGAACATTATTTTTTTGTGACACTGCCTTAAACATTGATTCAGTGTCAGTGCTCTTTTTACATTTCATACAATAAATCTCCATTTATTAGAAAACAATTTTTATAAACGAAAAGCTACCAACTCTTCATTTTCCGCTGGATGTAGGAAATGCAATGAAAACCACAGTTTAATTCATCTATATTTTGAACAGCAAGATTTTCATAAGCTATTTTTTTCTTTGAAGTTCTTAGATATTTAATTATTTCTTTTCCTGGGGGAACACCGAAAGAATCAAAAAATTCTACATGGGGGTATTCAGGTAGATTACAATACGCAACCCAGTGAGTTCCAGGCATTCCGAGTTTATCATAATTAATGACACCGCATTCTATACTATTTATATGTTTGGGTAGCGTATCTATAGAGAACACACCTCTAAACTGTGGTATATCCCCTAATGCATCCATAATATCAAAATTGGTTAGAGGTCCTACTTTACTTTTGCTTCTTTTTTGATGTCCCCGTTTTTTGGCTTCCTAGGCCTTCCACGTACCCCATTACCCACAACTTTTTGTGTTCCAGGAAGTTTAAGCGCTCCACCTATGTTGACATCATCGGTTTTTTCCTTCCTAGGCCTTCCACGTACCCCATTACCCGCAACTTTTTGTGTTCCAGGAAGTTTTAGCGCACCACCTGTGTTGGTCATTTTATCCATAATTTTCTTACCAGCGAATGTACCCAAAGCAGCAGCACCACTTGTTAAAGCTGCCTTACCAAGGGTAATTGCTAGCGGTATTAAAAATGGAAGTAATCCACCTTTTTGAATCGCTTCTCTCATCTGCTTGTATGATACATCAATATCACAACCCTTATTATTCATTTTACATGTTTCAATTTTATCAATTTGTCGTTTACTTAAAAGTAACTTAACTGGTTCTCGTTCATTTTGTCTACTATGACTAACACGTATCTGACATTTTTGTTTAGCATCAAAACATTTCTTCAGCTTTCCTTTCTGAAGCTTTGACAAATAAACTGTATACTCCATTGTTTCAACCATTTATTAGGGAATTAATTTATCTTATAAAATTTATTTACCAGCCATCATTTTTTCTATTCTGGTAACGAATGGTTTGTCAACAGGTTTTAGCTCTAGCTCTAGAAGCCTTTTTAAAATATTTACTACTGCTCTTTCAATATTATCGATACGAGTTTTTTGACCAGCAATCTTTCCTTCAATTATACCGTTATGGGTGTGTTGCCCAAGAAGCTTTTTGTCATAATCTAAAAGATTCATAGTTAACGTTGCTAAATTAACAGCATCATTTTTGTTTCTAGGGTTTTGAACATTTGTTATCAACTTGTTTTCAGCGTTAATCTCTTTATCATTAACTCGAACTATTTCTTTTACAAATAACCCTTTATCTTTAATCCTTACCAATAAATTATCAGGAGAATCATGTACCGCAGTTAATCTGTTGATATCTTCGCTAAAATACTGATTTGCCCCCACTTGTTGTGCGGTAATTTCTTCTTTAAATTGATTCAAAATAATAGTCATAGATCTGAAACTAATAGCGTCCTGGTCAGCTTTCACATCCCCTAACATAATAATTCTCTTACCTTGTAGGTTAATATTACCGTTGTCATCAGTAACTCTCTTTTCATTCGATTCGTTACTAACCTTTTTTCCAACACTACCAAATTTATTCATTTATTATAGAAATAAATTATCCGGTAAATTTTTCAAAGTTTTTCCTGTACTTAAGGGTTTTATCTTTTATTTTTAAATCTATGAAGAAAAAACCGTAGCCCTTGGTTGCAGCCTCGAATTGTTTGAGAAATTTTTCATTGTCTATACTGGATACATGGCTTTGTCTTATTAATTTTACTTCTTTTGGATTAGAACACTGAAAGAATGCAAAATAATTGCACTGGAGCCTTACCACCTTTGGCGTTTTATGATAGCTCTGTGACAAGTAAATAATTGAAGCATTTTTCTTTCTTCCTCTTATGAATAAATCTTCTATTTTCTTCTGGTCTTTTTCAGTTACAAAATCGTCAAAGATAATCAAGTTTTGGTACTCAGGGTCTAAGTCGTCAACATCGACAATATCATCAAGATTGTTACTTACTGTTAAGACTTTCGATTTGCATTGTGACTCCAAAGTGGTTAAATTGGTAATAAGGTTTTGATATTTATCTTCTTCAAGATCTTTAGCATACAAGTATATTCGGTTGAAACAAAGATATTCATAAATTAAATTCAAAAGAAGGTTAGTTTTCCCTGTTCCAGAACTACCACAAATTAAGAGTCTAAATGGCCACTAAGGTGCAAGGTCGTGCTTATTCTGATAAGTGTTCTTTTCACTAAAATCATAGACTTTGATTGGAGCCTTTTCATTCATTTATTTAGGAAGAATTTTTCATTATAAGATTTACTTGAGTATTTTAAGTATATACTTGAATTTATTAAGTAGGTACTTGAAGTTTTTAAGTAGGTTACTTGATTTTTTTAAGTAGGTACTTGAATTTTTTAAGTAGGTACTTGAAGTTTTGAAGTAGGTACTTGAATTTTTTAAGTAGGTACTTGATTTTTTTAAGTAGGGACTTGATTTTTTTAAGTAGGTACTTGAAGTTTTGAAGTAGGTACTTGATTTTTTTAAGTAGGTACTTGAATTTTTTAAGTAGGTACTTGAATTTTTTAAGTATGTACTTGAATTTTTTAAGTAGGTACTTGAAGTTTTGAAGTAGGTACTTGAATTTATTGTTTATAACCTAAAGGTAAAGTGTGTATTTTATCGCTTGTTACTATCCTTTTATCATCCTTAGGATCTAACGCTTTTTTATTCTGTTCTTCTAGAAACATATTGTGCTTGTATGATCTTAAGTTATACTGGGTTATAGAAAGGTTTTCCGTTTTACCAAACAGTACATCCTTATAGTTTTGAATCGTAATTTTATCTTTAACTATATTGGTTTTTATTCCTTTCAGTTTTTTGCTAGCTTTTGAAGGGTCTTGGTTGTCCTTTAAATAAGCATATACTTTTGATCGTAATCCAACAAACTCTGTCATAACCTGTCCACCTAATTCATCTTTCATCATTCCTATCACTTTCTTATTTACACTAGGAAATCCATATTGATTATCTTTCGCATAATTAGATGTATCGAACCTCTCATTCAAATCCTGTTTGATATCTTGATAAAAATCTTCAGTTCTAATATCATATATGAAAGAATCAGTGTCCATATAACACAAATCAATTTTATCTCCATATTTAGGCTTCATATAATCATAATGGAATTCATACATCAATAACTTGGATAGTTCCAATACAGCAAAGCCGATATACTTTGGTTTGTCTAATTTTATCTTTTCCTTTGACATTCTTGCTACCGAAAAGTTTTCACTGAATATTATTTCAGATTTAAAGTTGGGTTTCTTTATTATTTTTTCTCTTGTTGCATCATCCGTTATTATTTCCATATCCGCTCGCTTCCTTACGTTTTCCATAGTTTTTCCAAAGCAAGCATTATTCATAAGCTTAAAGAAGTCCTTTTCAAAGTCATTTGTACCCTTAGTTCTAAGTGCTGTGTTGTGGTCTATATATCCTTTTAAGTAAGCACTTTCAGTGAATCCTAGTATTCTGTGTACTCTTTTCAATATCAAACCTTTTTGTAAATAGAATTCTAGATTCCTGTGGTGAACTACATAGTTGGTTTTATCTAATATTGTGGTACATAGCTTACCGTTAAAGTGTTCGGGTGCTAATGGTAAATCCTTGTGTAATTCGTGTAGTTCTTTTGGATATTCTAAATCTACCTCATATATAGCACCTACATTCTGTAATTTCATTATCGAATTGATATGAGTTTTTAGATGGTTGTAATACTCGATTGATTCGTATTCATTCCTTTCTTTCAAATCATCTGGTATGGAAATGAATTGGAAATCATTCGCTGGTAAATTCTGCGACATCGCCCACCCATATAAATTATTAGCATCTAAATACATTAAATAATTAGATGGTTTATGCTTATTATAATCACTTGTATATTTATTATTTGCTTTTGCGTATCTTTTTATGCATTGGGACACACCACCTCTTATTCCCTTTTCTATAAAGGTATACATGTCTTCTTTTGAGAATAACGGCAAGTCTACTTTCGAATGCTTTAGGAAAGCATCCCATGTTAGTCCTGGAGCTGAGAAGTAATGAAGTGGATCCAGATCATAATTATGTATACAAACGTTCCTGAAATTCTCCACAACATCTGATAGAATTAACACATCACTTTTTAGGTACAACTTGGTATAATCAAGTAATGTTTCACAGTTAAATTGTTTCCATATAGATACCGCTCTTTTATAATCACTTTTGTCTGTCCCTTTCCCCGTCAACCTAGAATAAAAGCTTTCTATTGGTGGTAAGTTTGTACAATTCATTTTATCGAAACTGTCTACGAATTCATAGGGATACACACCTTTTTTAATTATTTCTTTGAATTCATCGTCATTTTTGAAGCTGTTAGATGTGTACTTGAAATTCTGTCTTAGATGATTACAAGGTACTTTGCAATCACATGTTGCTAAATTTGCTGATAGTTTGTCTAAAGATGAAGCCATAAATCTAATTGAATCTATAAACCGCATCTCATATTTTATTGTCGTATCCGCTTTTGTAATACTTATTGATTTCGAGAATGAGATGAAACTTTCTGCACTTTCAAAAATTCCGTTATCAGGTATCAATTCTCTAACAAATAAATGAGAGTCATATTTTGATAAATTATGCATTACTACCGGGATATGCCTAGGAATCCTGTATTTCATATTACATTCAGCATGAGCAAATCCCCTATCTTCTCCTGTCATGTGGTCGTGATCAAAGTGAGGATTTTCAGTAATTTCAGTTGTACAGATGTGACAAGTCTTATCCATTAGATTTTTCCATTTTTCGGTAATTTCTGCATTGGTATAAGTATGGTTTCTTTGTCTGCTTTCATATTTGTTTGCAATTTCTGTGGATACTTTTGTAACGGTTTTAACAAAATGTTCTGCAGCGTCTTCACCGAAATAGTCATAGTATTTGTTCTGGTTTGTATCAAAGGAACAGCATACCTGAAACCCGTAAGCAAATGGTTTCTGTTTGGCCACTTTTATTGTTTTCTTCCCGTGTACTTGATTGTACTCTTCATTATAAGACTCAAAGTCGGCTATTATGCAATAAGGTACTTTCATTTGTTTTGCAATATTTTTATATTGTATACTTGAACCTTCAGGAGGCATTATTATATCAGGATCTTCGCAATTATTTTTACTTTCATGTTTTTCAAAGTGTTCTTCTTTTGTAAAATGCCTTCCGCAAAAAGTGCATAGGTATGTCTTTGTTTTATTTTTAGAGATTTGACTACCAACTAATCTGCTCAGATCCTTTACCAGTACATAATGATTATCGAAATATAATAAATTAATAACATGTTTAGCTGTTTTGCCATTTATTGTACTTTTTAGTATATGACTTCTGATTATTTTCTCTTTATCAATTTGAAATAAACAAATTTTAATGTTGTATCTATTTTCAAATTTGTGTATATCTTTAGTATCCATTGGGAAGTTGGTAACCCCTTCGAAATCAAATTCGTTCTCATATTGTTTATATTTCGAAAGTCTCTCAGCGTTGTCCTTGGTTGGGTATAAATGTGCTAAGATGGACCAAAGAAAGCATTTTTGATCTAAATTTTTTATATTTATGCACGCTTTTTTAATTTTTACGAAATCTGGCAGTATTTTAAACGTTCCTCCCATGTAAGATTCTATTCGTGTCATCCTATAATCAATTCCTTCATACCGACTAAATTGTAGCCCAGATCGAGGGGTATTACTTAAAGAACTAAGTCTCTTGTTATTATCATCCAAATGACTATGAGTAAGAATGCTATTTTTATTTAAAATCCAAGAAGTACTGTTGTAATATACTACTACTTCTTCATCATTTTCCTGTCTATAGAATATAACCCTGGTTACAAACTGAACTCTATATTGATTTATTTCGTTCATTCTTCGTCTCAAATCTTCGAAAACAAAAGCAATAAGAGTATCTTTTTCTCTTCCATTGCTTTCAATAGAAACGTTGATGGTATAAAGGTTTTCCGTTTCCCTAGAAATAGTAGGCTGCTGTTCTTCTTCCTTTCTAAATAAATGATCAGGAATTAATTTTTCTTCTTTGATTTTTTTCTTATTTATAAAGAGAGTGGATAAATCGACTACTTTCTGTCTACTGTTATCACGTCTTTCTGTTTGATCTCTTATGATATCTCTATTTTTCTGTACGGAATCTTTATGTTTGGTAATAATATTATTATAGTATTCTTCAACCTTTTGTATGACTTCTTCTCGGTTTCCACGGGTGGATAGGTTTTTGTTTTTTAGAAATCTTTTTAATTCACTTGTCTCTTTTTCTTTGTTATCATTGTATTCTTGTTTTAGTTTTGTAATGGTAGTATTATTTTCTTTTATCTCATCTTCCAGAATGGTTCGTAATCTCGGTTCTGGTTTGTAGTCGGATGGTCTGTTCTTATTATGAGTTCTTTCGTTTCTGCGTTCAATTTTAATTTTATCTTCAGCTATCAAAATATACTTATTAAGATGGTTTATTATATTATTTGTTATTTCATGTTTCTTAGCTCCATTTGTTTTGATTTTATTAATTTTCGCATAAGTCCGCAGTTCATTATATGTGTATAGCGATAATCTTTGTATAACCGCTTTGTTGTTTGATATAACCTTTTTACAAAGCTGAATAACCTCTGCAGTATTCATCATTTAATAGGGGAATATTTTTATTAATGAATTTCCCAGTCTGCGTTTTCTCAGCCGTAAAGAAAAGCACTGGTTTTCCAAATCCTTTACTATGTATTTTCCGACGCCCTTATGGGTTTCGCACATGCTTTACTACTAGTCACGGGTTTCCTTTATTCTTTACTACTCTTGACGAAATCGGCATTTGGTTACTACTCTTAACGAAAATCCGCTTTTGGTTACTACTCTTGACGAAATCGGCATTTGGTTACTACTCTTTATTTTGTTAGAAATATTTTTCGAAACAATTTTATTATATTATAAATGGAAGAATTAGAAAAGAAAATGTATGTTTACCGTCGCAGTTACAAGTACTACAATCGTATAAGTAATAGCTTACTTGTATCCAAATTCCTCTTTTCAGCAGCAGGAATGTCTGCGTTTCTAGTGCTACCGCTAGCTTCTTTAAGTTTGGGTGCTGTTATCATCGAAATAATTGAAAAGCAATTAAGCATTGCTGATAGAAAAGCAGAATTTAGGACTATTTATGATTTTTATACTGAGTTGTTGTCAATGCTAAAATGCGGACAATTAACAATTGAGGAGGTAATTCAGAGAGAAACAGAGATGCGTAAAACCTTTCGATTTTTTCCTCGCGAAAAATACATGAAATAGGTTCGCTTGAACGGTTATAAATATTGTAAGAACGAAACTATCAAAATACAAGAAAATTTACCAAAAATATAAAATTTTTGCAAAACCTCCCACCCCAGACTTTGAAGATTGAAGATGTTTATTTGTCGTCTTATTATTTTTTATGGTGTGTCTGGGGTGCCCCGTGAGGGGAGGAAACCCTCTGAGTTTTTTGTTCGCCATCCTCACCATTAACCTCAAGTTGATGGCGGGATTCGATCTCACGACATCATTGATGAAGTGGTTGATCTAAGACGTTGCAACATCTTAGACCACTACACCAACGGGGCCTGCAGAATCTCCGCAACGAAATGTTTTGTGATGTGAATACTAATGCGCAATGAGATTTTCTGTTTTTTTGTTGCCCTAAGAGCTTTATCAGTACTAGAGGTAGAATTGTTGGATACGTTGAGGAGATTTTAATTTGATGATGTGATGAATATTGATTTGGATTTTTTTTTTACATTAGATATTATCAATAAAAATATGTATGTGAGTTTGTGAGCCTGGATTTTTATTTAATAAAATCATCCCCTAATAAATGGAGTCCACAAAGGAAGTCTTGAATACAATCAGAATGAATAAATACAATGAGACAATCAGGAAAGAAGAACTAGTGTTAGGATTGAAATATACTATTGTTAAAATGAGAATTGCTAAGACAAAATATGGTGATAAGTTGGTTGTCGTTATTAATCATAATAACAAACCATGTGATTTGTTTATTCCACAGAGATATAATGCCATTGCTAACGAATTACTTTTAAAGAAAAATCTAGTTTTGCAGCCTATTGTACGTGAAAACAAGAACAAAGAAACATATGTGGATTTAGAACTGTTTACTCAGTAATATTTGAATAAAAAATGAAAAATGTAAAAAAAAAGAAGTAGTAGTATATTGTAGTATTTTATATGTAGTAAAGGGTAATATTCTCATTTCTTGTATCCTTTATTTTGGAAGTAAGAAAATAAAAATGTTCTTAAAAAGGGGGATAATTTGGTAAAAAGGATGTTAAAATTTAAGAAATTGATGTTAAAATGGGGTTTTGAAATTGGGGGGAGGGTGAGCTAGAACCCGGTTTTATATACTACTCCGGCTAAAACCGGAAAGTTTGTTAAAAGTAAAAGTTTTATTTTAAGTTGATTAGATTTCCGATTTAGGGGTAGGGAGACATGCTGAAGACGATGGTGAAAATCATTTTCTCGACGGACAAGTAGTTCCCCCGGAATCCGGCTCAAACCGGAAAGTTTGTTAAAAGTAAAAGTTTTATTTTAAGTTGATTAGATGTTCGATTTAGGGGTAGGAAGACACGCTGAATACGGTGGTGAAAACCATTTTCTCGACGGACAAGTAGTTCGCCCGGAATCCGGCCCAAACCGGAAAGTTTGTTAAATTAAAAGTTTTATTTCGAGTTGATTAGATGTTCGATTTAAGGCAAGAAGACATGCTTAACACTTATGTGAAAACAATTTTCTACCCGGACATGTAGTTCGCCCGGAATCCGGCCAAAGCCGGAAAATTGTTAAAAGTTAAAGTTTTATTTCTAGTTGATTAGATAAGCGAATAGGGGTACGAAGAGATGCTGAATCCGTGTGTGACAATCATATTTTACCCGGACATATAGTTCGACCGGAATCCGGCTGGAGTCGGAAAATTTGTTATAAGTTAAAATTTTATTTGAAGTTGATTAAATGTTCATTATTGGGGAAAGAAGATACCCTGAGTTCGTTTTTGAGCTTTCTTTTTTCGCCGGACAAGTAGTTCTGGAGTTCGGCCAAAACCGGGAAATTGGAAGAAGTGGCAGGAAGTTTTCGTCAAAACAGATAGGACTTATAGGGGTAAACACATATGCTGAATCTATATCTGTACTTGTTTTTGGGATCCCAAAACGTAAGTGGAGGGATACCTATGACATCGCAAAAGTTGTCCGTCTGTTAGCACTTGGTGTGAGGATTCTTTGGGTCGTTGGATGAGTCAAGTTCTTAGATGGGCTTTGTAGCCATACATTTAGGGGTGGGGGAGGGGGTTCAAATTATGGGGCAAACAAAATATTTTGAAATAGCTAATTTGATAGTCGATTATGGGGTAAGAAGACATGCTGAACACGATGATGAAAACCATTTTGTCATCGGATAAGTAGTTCGCCCGGAATCCGGCCAAAACCTGAAAGTTTTTTAAAAGTAAAAGTTTTATTTGAAGTTGATTAAATGTTCGATTTAGGGGTAGGAAGACATGCTGAGGACGATGGTGAAAACCATTTTCTCGACGGACAAGTAGTTCGCCCGGAATTCGGCCCAAACCGGAAAGTTTGTTAAAATTAAAAGTTTTATTTGGAGTTGATTAGATCTTTGATTTAGGGCAAGAAGACATGCTGAACACTTATGCGAAAAAATTTTCTACCTGGACATGTAGTTCCCCCCGAATCCGGCCAAAACCGGAATATTGTTAGAAGCTTAAGTTTTATTTCTAGTTGATTAGATAACCGATTTAAGGGTAAGAAGAGATGCTGAATCCGTGTTTGACAATCATATTTTACCCGGAAATTTAGTTCGACCGGAATCCGGCTGGAGCCGGAAAATTTGTTATAAGTTATATTTTTATTTGAAGTTGATTAGATGTTCATTATTGGGCAAAGAAGATACCCTGAGTTCGTTTTTGAGCTTTCTTTTGTCGCCGGACAAGTAGTTCTGGAGTTCGGCCGAAACCAGGTGGAAGTTTTCGTCAAAACAGACTTACAGGGGTAAACACACATGCTGAATCCATATCTGAACTTGGTTTTCTCAGAAGACTAGCTATTTGGCCTTAATCTGTTTCTGAATTTTAAGTGTAAAAATGTTCAAGGAGTCTGGCGATGACTGGATCTGGCTAAGACAAGACCCAGTTGTCTGGATCAGATATTGAATTTTTGGGATCCCATCGAAACTCTTGGTCTTGTTTGTAACATAGTCGTTTCTTCTCAACAATAGTCCTTATTATCTGCAAAAACAGTCGGTAAAATAACCAGCCAGTCGGTAAATACCCCCCCCCCCCCCCACTGAAATTTTTTTTTTTTGCTAGTAACGACTCTGGGTTTGTACACCAGTTTTCATGAGAGCTTCTCAAGGTATTTGTAAGTTATGTTTTGCACAAGCTATAATTGTCAGATGTCTTAGCTATCCCGTCACTATTCCTACCATTATAGTTTGAACTTACGATAATATACCCTTGGGAATGTTTTTTTTTTTTATCACGGATTTCAAAGGATTATGAACAGTTGGGGCTGGCGATCTGTAGTTTCATTGATTCATCGTCACTCATCCAGCTCACCACAGGTGAAACAGTCCCTTTCATCACCTTATAACCGATTTAATGTATTCCGGCCAATCTCGTGAAATAGAGCCATAATTCCTTCACGACTCCATTTCTTGTTCCAAGCTGAGGTTTTTCTTGCTGCTTGTTTTATTTCGTCAAAAGAAAAGAGTTGGCATTTTTAGCTCGGCTGGCCAAACAGGGACAGTTTCTAGTGGGATAATTTACATCGAGGGGTCTGCACTTTCAGTCACTGGTAAAGTTTTGTTTGTCTGCTGGGGCTTAACAAATTAATCCACTGCTTCCCGACCGAAGATTAAAAATTAAGTGTCTTTTTCTGCGTGTTTATGTGTGTTTATTTTCTTCATTTACTCCGCCTTTTCAAAATGGTGGGTCATAAATAAATTACTTACTTACTTACCTAATTATAAATAAGAGTGAACTGTTGCGGTGTTGGAAGGAAGGATGTGACAGCGAGTTCCAGGTCTACATTTACTACTCCCAAAGGCGAATCCTTCTCAAAGAAACTTGCAGTAACAATTCACAAAATTTTGTATAATTCGAATGGACGCGATTTGAAATATGTCTAAAAGTACCTTAAACTACTGCTTGGAGCTTAACGAGTATTTATCCTATAGAATTCGTTCCGTTGACTCCGGTTCGTAGGTACGTATGGTGGTTTGTCATGTGACGCGGAATTTATGTGTATTGGCCGACAAAATTGAAAATTTCCAATACCTACGTTCCGATATCTGATACAGCCTGGGTGTGATGAGTGCGTTTCATATGTGATCAAGATTAAACGAATATCAAATGATGCCGAGCGTCGACTACAAAGGTTCTAATTAAAAAGACGTAAATATGTTTTCCGCGTGTTCAATCAGTCAATCAAACAATTTAAGTTCAGCACAAATGCCACGAAGGTCCCTGTGCATTTTTTTTGTTGCCCAGGGCATTTATTACTTTTCAGATATCAGTTCCCCGTAAGCTTGACGATTATAAGGTTTTAAACTTATGAAAACACTGAAATCAGATATCAGTGGCATTTCTGCACACATTTTTGTATACAATTCAGTATTCTTATGACATTATTTCAAGTAGTTAATTATTGTTAACTAGTATCAACTAACTACTTTTATTAACTAACTAGAAAGAAAAGATTGAACTTGGAAACTGAGTGATGTAAGTTTTGGTGCACGGAACTTGGTATGCTTTAAGCAGTTTTTATGGCACTTGCAGCTTCGCTTAAGTGCCATATACTGGTCACTTTTCGGTCGGTCTGTCGGTCCAATGTTCTCAAGTTAGGGTACAGAAGTGCAAGGGAGATGAAACTTGGCAGGCATATCGTGGACCCGACCAAACTAACTTAGCAATAGTCACTTTCCCGATCCGACCACCGTGGGGGGAGTCGAGGAGGCAAGTATAACTTTCGAACGGGTGATCTGACCTTAACGACATTTTATACTTGGAAAGACCTCGTGTCTCAGGCGTCCCATTTCAAGTCCGGACCGGATCCGATGAATGTGGGGGGAAGTAAGAGCTGGGGAGCCGGAAATCTTGTGACAGCCTTGGTGGAAAGGAAAAGCATAAGCCCTAGATAGGTCAGTTACAGAACCGGACAGGATTCGGGAACTTGGTGGGGGCGGGAATTCGCGTGATCATGTTTTAAAATACTTCTAGATGTGTTAGGAGGATGAAAATTGGTCTGGACCTTAGAGCCTTGACGAGATTAGCTTGGAAATAGTCTGTTCTCCGATCCGACTATCGTGCGAGGAGTGGAGGATGGGGAATCTGGAATCGTGAGGCATGTGTAACTTTTCAACGTGTGATCGGATCTTAATAAAACTTGATATTTCGAAAGTATTCATGTCTCGAATGTCCCAGATGAAGTCCGGACCGGATCCGGTTAATGTGGGGGATGGAGGATAACTGGAAATCCTGTAACACGCTTAGAGTGGAGTGATCGGGATGAAACTTGGTGAGAAGGACAAGCACAAGCCGTAGATACATCAGTGACAGGGCTGGACCGGATTCGGGTACTGCGGGGGGAGTTGTACGGTGGGGGGGGGGGGGCGGAATTCCGGGGATCGCGAGTTAAGGTACTTCCAGGTGTGCTAAGACGATTAAACTTGACTTGAACATTGGCAACCCCATGATCATTTGTGCCTTAAGATTTTTGCCGAAAAATATTTTTGCCGAAAAGTAAAAAAAATACTGTTGACTAAATGATATATATTCATGATCCCCAATTGCCCATGATTGTTTTTTCCTCAAGGGTTTTGCTTTCAAGTATTTTAACAATAACATATTTTAACAATAATTTCAAGAAAAATGTACATTTTCATGGTCATTCCTATGTCAAGAGTATTGTTTCCTAGTTCCATCCTCTGCCCCAGCCTCGCAGTGACCATATGAGCTTCCAGCTCTTTGTTTGATTACGATATGCTGTGGGCTTAACTTAATTGGATGTTTGGCTGTAATCCAGAGAAAAACGGAAAGTGGAGTGTGGAACAAAAATATCTTGCATGAATTGTTAATTCAAGTGTCATTTGGAGTAAGATTACATGCTGACTTCCTATCTTCCCGCTGTTTTCTCATCCGACCAATAGTTTGACCGGAATCCAGCTGAGACTGGAAATTTGGCAGAGCTAAAGGTATCGTGATTCGGTTGTCGAATTTGCACATGTAGGGCATATGCAATGATCTCCGATCGCTTCCTTACTAACTACAACCGGAGACCAGTAAAATTACTACGATATCAATTTTACATTATGTTGCTTATTTACCTTGGCAATGATGTAATTTTTGTCTTTATTGTTATCATAGTGTTTCCTTCTGCTTCTCTTTCTTTCTCTTTTACTCCTTCTGTGTGTTAATTGTGCTTTTCTGTGTATGACAAGCGGCAGCTTTTAGGAGGTAGCAGTCTGATCCCCGCAACTGCGACCAGCGCCTACTTTGAATGTAGTGGTGACATTCACCAGAGGCACCGGCGGCGGATTGCGGCATTGCGCGCAGGCATTTATGGTTTATTACTTTAAAGGACCCCTCTTGCTTATTCTGTCGTTTATAATATACATAGCTCCCTTATTGAATTATAAGCTTCTATAATTCCCACCTTACTCCATTGTTTCGTTTTGTCCCTACGAATTTTTAGCGCTTTCTTGGCCGTGCCAATTTTTACCCGTCACAAACACAAAGTTTGCGGAAATCTGATCGAAATCTCTCAAACATAAGGACATGAGAATCTCCTTTTTTGTTTTCTTTTATTCGCTTAGTTTTCCACTATTAAACCACGGCGTGTTCAGTTTTCAAATATGCTGCACACGGCCGCCGCGTCGCGGGAGAGCAGGAAGGCTGGATAGAAACGACACGCGCCGACAAGATAAGCACGAAATAAAGATGGAAAGTACTGGTATTTCGAAAAATGTTTTCTGATCCATTTCACAGTGAAAAGATCATTTTTAGTAAGAGTTGTGCTTTAAAGCTGACCTCGCACTGTTTACTGTTTATGTTCCAATATTTCAGATATTCAGAACCATCTGAATACGTAAAACTAGGCTCTGCTTTTAAAAATTATCTACGGCCTTGGCTGTATCAAGCCTTTTCCCAGGCCCATTGACTTCTAGCAAAATCTTGGAAAAATCCAGATGATCGGTTTGCGCATGAGTAGCATGAGACGCAGCCACTGATCGGGAGCATGTAGCGCATGGAAACTGGTGTATCGCGACAAGTGCTGATTAGTCAGATGTCGTTAGCGGGTTCAGAATTTAACATACGGATTTGGGTTTCTGGATTTAAGAACTAAATTGTATTCCGATGAGTAGCTTGCGGTTCATGATGGGGTTCATTTCCTGGTTACTGCTTCTGGGGCACTCCAATCCACGGTTGCGCGCGGTCATCGTCAAGTCGCTGTTTGAATCTCTCAGGCTTTTCGCTGGTCACAGTTGCTTCTGTTGTTTATTGGTTTTGAAAAGTGACTGTGACTGTGGTGTCAGTGACAGCCAGGTTTCTTTTGAGGAATAATTGTGTGGTAGTTGCTACCCCTCCCTCCACTGACTTATGCAATTTGGGGTTTGCTGTGCCATCCATATTTGATAGTGCAAAACGGATACATTATCTTAATTTTTATAGAGCTATATTTCGGCCCTTCTTGGCAAGGGTCCTCTTCAGGCTCAAAGCCACTCAAGTTGGAAAAACGAACTTGTGGTTTTGAGGTTTGCTATCCCAGCCATATTTGATATTGCAAAACGGATAAGTCAGCTGAATTTTAATAGAGCTATTTTTCGGCCCTTGTTGGCAAGGGTCCTCTTCAAGCTCAAGTTGGAAAAACAAACTTTTTGAGCGGCTTTGAGCCTGAAGAGGACCCTTGCCAAGAAGGGCCAAATACAGGTCTAATAAAATTTAGCTGACGTATTCGTTTTGGACTATCAAATATGATTCGCAGTCAGCTTGGGCTGAAGGAATATTTATCCCAGCCATGATTGACACTTTTTTCGGATTGAGTCGGAGGCGATGGCATTTTGTTCTCGTGAAACAAACCACTACGTCTGCTCTTATTCATTTTTTTGTTGTGTCCTGGCTGCGCTTCAGCTTTCTTGTGAAACTTTGACAATTCGTGTCTTGCTCAATCAAACGGTGCTGCCAGAGAATATGGTCAGGAGCTCCGAGTCTCGAAAACTAAAGTACAACTGGTCAAAATCAGTAACATTTAAGTTGCGGATCAAAATACTGTCATAAACGAAATTTCCGGAATTAAAATTCACGGAGTACATAAGAAGAAGGCCGTATCCATGGGGGTGGGGCTAGGGGGTTGACCCCCCCCCCCCCGAAACATACAAAAATACTCATTTGTATAGGCTTATCCTCTGATTTATGTTTTTTTTTGTACTTTTTTAACCGACCTGCAGTCACCGCCCCCCCCCCCCCCCCGAAATAAATTCCTGGATACGGGCCTGCATAAGAAGTTGATGTTGTTAATGTTGTTGGTAGGCTATTGTGTTAATAGTTGTTTTAACTAACAGTTAAAACCGAAAAGGAGAAAACAGAGACAAGAATTACGTAAGAATAAAAAATACACTAAAACTTATTTTTAATATCCCTGCACGTTTTCTCTAGTATCCTAAAAAACATAACACGCAGTCAACTAAACTTTGTTCATGACCTACTGCCCCACTTCTTCTTCGTCGTGTGTTTCTGTTTTCTTCCATTCCTTGATACGAAAGGAATGTTTTCATCTCGTCCTCGTATCCCAGAAAGCTTAGGAAACCCGATTATATCTGTCTGTCACCTCACATTAAGCAAGGTTGAAGATGATTACCGTCGATTTAACCCAACGCTTCTTTGGGAATGAATCTGCTCCTTGTCGTATATCTTCTGCAATCCGGAGAACTAGATCTGTCTTACGAATCAGAAAGTGTCCAACACGATCTTAGAACAAAATCGAGCTAACCGACAATACCAACTAATTGAACCATAAATTTCTAAATAAGATAGTAGTTTCGGTAATTTGTTTACTGAAAGAGGTCCTTCATTTCTTTAGAATACTGTATAAAGGAAATATCAGATACTACTGAGTGGAAACTAGGAACTACTGGGAGTGCGATAAACACGCCTAAAAGATGGCCTAGTTCATGTACGAATCTGACAAACATTTATTTCTTGCTATTATGTTGATTTCCATCATAATTATGTGATTGAGGTAGTATTTTTATTTATGTTTGTTGCTGTAAAAGAATAAATAAGTGAGCTTGAATAGAAGTCATTTTCCCTACATGAGATTGTCTGTTATAACTGTCAAACCTCCAAAAAAGATAAAATCGTTGTCATCGTCGCCTTTACTTAGTCTTCCCGGTGCCTCCCCAACTTTGAAATAACGCAATTGATGGACTACCTCGGGAAAAACAAAAATATGATAAAAGAAGTTCAGCATTTAAACACCAAACAAATATTACTCCAAAAATATTATCGATGCTCCATAGCTTGCATGAAAAACCTCACGAACTGACGAAGGTCAGAAGAATTTGTCTTACCCATATTTCTTACCAAATACTTCCTCTTCTTCAAATTTGTTTCGGCCAGATATCTCTCTCCACGAAATGAAATATATCCTCCGCTCGTAAACCGAGCAAAATTAAATACCATAACTGAACCCTATGTACCCTGTATCTTATGTATCTTTCCCTAAGTATCTTCTTCACCGAATGGGAGAGAATCCGCCCGCAAACTTACCATCCGTTTCAGTTCGTCTGGCATTGTCTCGCTTCACCCCCCCCCCCCCATGCCGCCTTTTTGGGATCCCAAAACGTAAGTGGAGGGATACCTATGACATCGCAAAAGTTGTCCGTCTGTCCGTCCGTCCGTCCGTCTGTCCGTCCGTCTGTAAGCACGATAACTCTCGAAGGGAATGAGATATTTTGATGAAACTTGGTGTGAGGGTTCGTTGGGTCGTCGGACCAGTCAAGTTCGTAGATGGGCTTTGTAGTTCTACATTTAGGGGTGGGAGAGGGGATTCAAATTAAGGGACAAACAAAATATTTTGAAACAGCTAATGTGATAGTCGATTATGGGGTAAGAAGACATGCTGAACATGATGGTGAAAACCATTTTGTCATCGGGCAAGTAGTTCGCCCGGAATCCGGCCAAAACCGGAAAGTTTGTTGAAAGTAAAAGTTTTATTTGAAGTTGATTAGATGTTCGATTTAGGGGTAGGAAGACATGCTGAAGACGATGGTGAAAATTATTTTCTCGACGGACAAGTATTTCGCCCGGAATCCGGCCCAAACTGGAAAGTTTGTTGAAAGTAAAAGTTTTATTTGAAATTGATTAGATGTTCGATTTAGAGGTAGGAAGACATGATGAAGACGATGGTGAAAACTATTTTCTCGACGGACAAGTATTTCGCCCGGAATCCGGCCCAAACCGGAAAGTTTGTTGAAAGTAAAAGTTTTATTTGAAGTTGATTAAATGTTCGATTTAGAGGAAGGAAGACATGCTGAACACGATAATGAAAACTATTTTCTCGACGGACAAGTATTTCGACCGGAATCCGGCCCAAACTGGAAAGTGTGTCAAAATTAAAAGTTTTATTTGGAGTTGATTAGATGTTCGATTTAGGGCAAGAAGACATGCTGAACACTTATGTGAAAACAAGTTTCTACCCGGACATGTAGTTCGTCCGGAATCCGGCCAAAACCGGAAAACTGTTGGAAGTCAAAGTTTTATTTCTATTTGATTAGATAAGCGATTTAGGGGTAAGAAGAGATGCTGAGTCCCTGTATGACAATCGTATTTTACCCGGACATATAGTTCGACCGGAATCCGGCTGGAATTGGAAAATTTGTTATAAGCTAAATTTCTATTTGAAGTTGATTAGATGTTCATTACTGGGGAAAGAAGATACCCTGATTTCGTCTTTGAGCTTTCTTTTTTCGCCGGACAAGTAGTTCTGGAGTTCGGCCGGAACCGGGAAATTGGCAGAAGTGGCAGGAAGTTTTCGTCAAAACAGATATGACTTATAGGGGTAAACACACATGCTGAATCCAAATCTGAACTTGGTTTTCTCAGGTGATTAGCTATTTGGCCTTAATCTGTTTCTGAATTTTAATTGTAAAAATATTCAAGGAGTCTGGCGAAGACTGGATCTGGCTAAGACAAGACCCAGTTGTCTGGATCAGATATTGAATTTTTGGGATCCCATCGAAACCTTTGGTCTTGTTAGGCAAGACATTCCACTTGATCGCTTTTAGTGTCCAAGACTGAAAGGTTGCTCTGAGAACTCTGTGAGGTGTTCCATCTCGTACCGATAGCTCCATATATCCTTGTCGAACCAACGATGATGGCTTCTATGTCCAGCAGGGTTTTCTAGTAGCCTACAGCTTGGTTTTGTTTTTCGCTTTTAAAACAGTCAAATGGGAGTGGCTATTCAGATTTTTCTTCTTCTTCTGTTGGGAAACTGCGCAAGGTTGTGAGTGATTCTTTGGACACTATAACTTTACCGTTAAGATTGTGTCCGCAGTCTGGAGTTTTTTCCGCTTACGGGTTGACACCTGAGGCTCGTTTTTCTTGCAATAGCGCTGCCGCCTCGCTGCTGCGGCACTTCTTTGATTTTGCACAATAGGCGTTTTTGGATTCACTTTCTTCTAGCTTGAAGCGGCAGCGCTGCAGCACCTTGCAGGGAAGCACAGACTTGGTCGGTGAGCAAGTCCGTGATTCTCTAGAAGCGCTGCCGTCTTCCTCGGAAGAACTGGAGTGCAAAAACGGATGTAGAAAGAATCAGTCCGGAATCGGCCGAGAAGTGGACCTGCAGCATGCAACAAAAACGAGGCTCTGGTTGAGACGCGACTAAAATTCAACTTTCAGTCGGAACCGGCGGGGCGCGAATTGTGTCGCACGACGCAGATTCTTTGATCCCGCTTGCGATGCCGGATTCGCTTAGCGAATGCGAATTGGCGTTTTATGAGCACTTAGCTTATGGTCCATTTACACACTGCGTAAAATCCGAGCGTATTTTGAAATCTGAGCGTATTTTACGCACGTTTTGAGCTTGAAAAGATTTCTAGCAATACTGACGTATTTAGATACAAAATGGACCGATTTCTCAAATACGTCCCTATTGCTAGAAATGTTTTCAAGCTCGAAACGTGCTTAAAATGCGCTCGGATTTCAAAATACGCTCGGATTTTACGCAGTGTGTAAACCCACCATTAGTCTTAAAAAGCCAATGAGCAGAAAGAGCAAAATATTCAAAAATCCAGCGTTGGGCTTTAATTGACTTTATTATGGTTAAAATGTGGTTTGCGCTTGTTACCGTGTACAATTATTTGCTAGGTTTGAACTATTCATCATATTCATCGGTCTGTTCAAAGCTAGACGAAGTCGGAGCAACTTATTTCTACTGTTCTTTCGCTATAGGAGGGTGGAGCACATAGTATGTGATGATCGAGCAGAGTTTGAGAACGAACGTACGATAGAGAATGTGAAAATAAAGGCTGATGTCCTTGTCCTTGTCAACGTTCATTTTTGCTATAATTTTTATTCCTTTTGGTATCTGTTCTTGATCGTATTACGTCATTTCGCTCTAGTTTCGCTGGCGTATCATACCTTTGCTGCTTGTTGTACGCATTCCCGCTGGGGGTTAGCCATAGCGAGTGGAGCTGAGTCATATCTCGGCAGTTGTCAGAACGTTTTATTCCGTTTGGTCAGTGCTGTGGAAGCATTGCCTGGAGCAAGTGTTCCCAGCTGGGAAGAAATAAGAGGATAGGCTTTTCGAGGTACGTCAGAGTGGGACATCGGCTAGGGTAGACAGTAAACTTTTGGATTTTAATTAAATTATTAGGCTGTCTGAGTACTGTTTACAGCTCGCCATCTTACTGTAACCGCATCATTTAATTGCATGAGGGATAGAAACACTGTCAGAACTTTGATTAACATTTAAAACATGGATGCGCATTGTTATGTTAAGCAGGACGATTGCCGAGAAAATGAGTGTTATGACCCTTAAAAATGTTATATTTCGCGATAAGATAACACTTAAAAGGTTCAAAACGTTAATAACAAGTCTAAATGACTTACCAGTTTTCTTCATCATAAATAAATAAATATACAGGCACCTGGCGTAAATTTTTTATAATTAGTGAACTGAAAGACAAATATGCTCGTCAGCCGGGATTTGAACCCAGGAACCTCTGCTTACAAGGCAGGCACTCTACCATTTGAGCTGCCGAGGGGCTTGTGAACAGAGTTCACAAACCATTACAGTAGTCTGGTAGATGCCGGCCATAGGAACAGTGATCCCGCCCTAAGGCAAATTCATCTAACCAGTTCACATCCCCATGTCACGGAAATTTGTAATAATACATGTAATTAAATTTATGCATTATTAAATTTACTAATACGATTCACATTCCCATAAAATTTATCACTAGGATCCTCATCCATGTGATAATTAAACTTCTGACGACAAAATAATATCTAACAAACCGGAGAATATTCGCCTTCAAAAAGCCCTGTTCGACTGCCCTTACATTTCAAGCGGTTGATTACGGATAAATAGTAACGTGTTAAAGGGGTTCTGCGAGATTCTTCCCAATTGTCTAGATCAAGTAGTCCAGTAAATATCCATTTCTTGGGATCCCATCGAAACGTTTGGTCTTGTTCAGCTTGGTGGCTTGAGCCAGAAGAGGACCCTTGCCATGAGCTGCCGAAATACAGCTCTAATAAAATTTCGCTGACGTATCTGTTTTGCACTGTCAATTGTACCGTGTTCTTCAAAATTGTGCTAACTGAAATTTTTTGAAGACTGAGTTAACATTACCATTGGAAAGAACATAGCTGATTTGGTATTCTGTTAAATTGTGATAAGCGTGAGATGACGACATGAGCACCATCTAATAGGTAGATAAGTTTTTAACTTTTTGAGTTCCTACTTTCTTCATGCAGATGGCATACACAAAACTGGGCCCAAAAATTATGAAAATGTAGTTAGCACAGTTTTGAAGAACGCGGTACAATTATGTACCGTGTTTCGCTATTTCAGATACATGATCATGCTTCCAAGGATTGTTAGCAAGAAGCTTATTCGTCAGAAAAACCGGTTATGTTAATATTTTCGTGGTTTTGCTAAAACAGCCATAGTTATTTGAAAGCACAGCTTAGTTTAAAATACTCACGTATTTTTAAATACTGGAACATAACAGTAAACAGTGTGACTTGTCCTTTGAAGGGAAAAAACTTGTTCTTGTTCTGTGCTTTTCATGACTGGTGTCTAAAAATTAAACTACTTCCCCAACCGTGCTTCAAGGTATGTTTTTCGAAAGTAACTTAAAGTTAATACCTGATCCCTCTAATGCAATACGTCAGTCCGTCTGCGCGTGTCGCGGAGAGACGAGCTTACAAATTTGTGAGAGTTAGCAAAATCTAGTACATAAAATCTCCTGAGTTTGGTAAACTGAATTCTGGACCGGTGGCAGCACTTGGGACAGGCTCTGTATAGAAGTAACCGGGAGAGTGTGAGACCAAACAGCTCTTTGTAGAAGAAACGCCAGACACCGGTAAGTAAACAAGACCAAAGGTTTCGATGGGATCCCAAAAATCTAATATTTGACCAAGACCATTGGGTCTTTTCTTCGCCAGACTCGCCAAGTTCCGATATTGATCTATAAGCCATATCTATTTCGACGATACTGACCGAAACTTCCTGCTTTACTTCTGCCAAGTTTCCAGTTTCGCCCGAATTCCGAACTAAAAAAAAATCAGAAACGAATCCAGCGTATCTCCTTATCCATATAAGGAACATTTAACCAACTTTAAATAAAACTTTGACTTAAAAAAAATTCCGGTTACAGCCGGATTCCGAACTAATTACATGTCCGGGTAAAAAATGATTGACATATACAGACTCAGCCTCTCTTCTTACCCATAAACCTGTCATCTAATCAACTTCAGATAAAACGTTTGCTTTTAACGAATTTTCCAGTTCTGTCCGGATTCCAGACGAACTAGTTGTCCGGCGAGATAATGGTTTTCACATCGTGTTCAGCATGTCTTCTTACCCACAAACCGAACATTTAATCAACTTCAAATGAAACTTTCACTTTTAACCAAATTTCCGGTTTTTACCGGATCCCGGACGAACTACTTGTCCGGCGAGAAAATGGTTTACTCCACCGTGTTCAGCATGTCTTCTTATCCCTTAATCAAACATTTAATCGACTTCAAATGCGACTTTTGATTTTAACCATCTTTCCGGCTTTCGCCGGATTCCGGACGAACTACTTGTCCGGCGAGAAAATGGTTTTCCCCATCGTTATCATCCTGCCTTCTTACCCCATAATCAACTATCACATTAGCTGTTTAGAAATATTTTATTTGTCCCTTAATTTGAACCCCCTCCCCCACCCCTCAATTTAGGGTTACAGAGCCCATCTACGAACTTGATCTTACCTTGACAAGAAGAATCAACACACCAAGTTTCTTCAAAATATCTCATTCCCTTCGAGAGTTATCGTGCTAACAGACGGACAGACGGACAACTTTTGTGATGTCATAGGTATCCCTCCACTTACGTTTTCGGATCCCAAGAACATGAACTTTTAGGAGTGTGATGAACCGCGCTTAATATTTGTGTTATACAGAGTGCCTGAGGACCATAATATTGAAATTGGACTTAATCCTGATTTAGCAGTATGGGAATGATTTGTCGGACATACAAAAAATATTTTCATGATAGTATAATATTTTATTGTTTAACCAATTTCTGTTTGAAACATGAGTACAGGCCTAGGTCTAAATGTTAATGTATAAGTGTAAAGGCCTATTTTTATTATATTGATTTTATAATTTTCGTTTAGATAAATATTTATTCGCATTAGGAGCAGTATAATTTATAATGCTTTCAACGAAAGAATGAGATTTTGACAACTTGACATGACGTTTTCCTGAGATAAATTTTCTTGTTCATACTTCCCCATTTTTAGACAGTATGGATAAATTAAATGAAAATCTGTATAATATGTTTCCACACATAGTACGCTCACCAGTTTCTCGACTATCGAATACTGAAAGTTTTGGAAAATTGTTTACAGCGTATATTCATTGTACGAATCTATACATACATACATATCTGATACTAAAAGTTTTGGAATATCCATTGTTTAGAGTGTACATACATTGATAAATAAAAGTATCTGTACATACATATATAGTTTGGCCAGTCCCGTATCCAAGAATTTATTTGGGGGGGGGGCGGGTTGCCTGTGGGTCGGACAAAGAAGTACAAAAAAGACATAGATCAGAGGGAAAAGCCTATAAAAATGATACTTTTCGTGTTTCGGGGGGGGGGCCCTAACCCAGCCCTAACCCCCCCCCCCCCTGGATATGGCCTTAGACATGGTACAGATTTGCGATCTTGCCTGTCACCAAGGGCTTTTGTGTTTTTCCGTTACTGATACTTACCTTGGAGAACCTAATTTATTCCAAAGCCATTTAATCATACGCTACATCTTCCTCGGAAACAGATCCTACCTCAACAAGTCATTTACTTTTTCTGTACCCCTTTCCAAGAAGATCCTTAACATTCGTAGGATATTCTTGAAGATATGCAACTCATAATTTAAGCTCGTTCTTGGGAGCTCGCGATGACAGTTTGTTCTGCCTCTCACGACTATACTCGTGGAGTATTTCTTGGCCGAATTTGCGTCAGCTAGATTCCGACGGACTTGGCTTATTTTTAATAGACATCTGCGACGCTTTTCAAGTCCAGAAGCAATTTTGTGGCAATTCTTTCAAATTGCCGACGCGGCATGGTGCATCGAAGAGGAAATTGATTCTTTGCCCGAGGGCGTTTAAGAGCTCTATTGGGGTGATTCTTGAATTCTAGTTTAAAATTGAGGTTTAGTAGAGCGGAAATCCGGTGCTGGTTTGATTTCAAGGTTGGCAGTGTTTGATTTTCAAAGGGGGCTTAATCGTCCATATCGGGGCGGGGTCTGTTAAGTGCTGTGGCTAGTATATACAAAATAGAAACAGGCGTGCGCATAGTTGTTTCGTCATGGCATGTCGTAGAGGCGTCCCGAGCCTTTCTTCATTAGGGGGCGGGGGCGAACCTGGTTAAATTTACCGAGTCGGTAGGGGCGTCCCGAGCCTTTCTTCATTGAGGGGCGGGGGCGAACCTGGTTAAATTTATCCAGTCGCTACCTGATTTTCACTGAATCCATTACATTTTTTTTTTTAACAAGACCAAAGGTTTCTATGTGATTTTACATATTCAGTATCTGTTGGACTTTTTGATCCAGAAATTCGGGCTGTAGATGTTCGGTTTTTGCCAAACTCCCTAAATTTTTGTAGTATTTGTCACTGATCATAAATCAATAAACATAAACGATACCGCAGTGGTATAATAATAATAATAATAATAATTTATTTGTAGCCCACTGCACAAAAACAATGTGAAGATAGTGGAGTAAAGAAGAGAAAGAAACAATAAACAGCTGTAGAAACACTAATACAACAAAATAAACACAAACAATCAATAGAACGAACGGATTAGCCCGTGATATGGAGTAAGCCGTTCATACGCTTGTCCAGAAAAATGTATATGAAGCTCCTGGAGTTTTGCCGTTATATCAGGGGCTTTGTATTTTCGGATTATTCTCCGGTTTATATACGATATAGGCTAATAAAGCAGGTATTTAAAGTATATTATTTAAAAATTAAGGCCAAATGGCTATTCATCTGAGAAAACCAAGTTCAGATATTGATTCAGCATGTATATTTACCCCTATCTCTCATGTCTACTTTGACGAAATTCCTTGTTTTAGCTGTGTTTACTATTTAATCGAGGAATCGACTAAAAAGATGCACGACACGGCACGGCAGGGTATGGTGCAGGAGACACGAGTAATAAAAAGAGATGTCAGGTAGTAGAAGTAGACAAGTAAGTGAGAGTTCGGAACTCCAGAGCCTAAAAGAAGGCACGTTAGACCATTGTTCCTGCCTCTCACTCTTAAGCCTGACAGGACTCTTTTAGTTTTCGTACATCTTTTTCACTCATGCCTCCTACACTATGTCGTGCCGTGCCGTTCCTCTTTTAGTCATCCTTTTAATCGGAGCCAACCAGGTCTAAAACTTTGCAAAATGTATGTAGACCCAATCAGCCGGAGACCCAAAACAGCTGGAGACCCGAGAGGGAAACAAAAATCCTCTGGATCAGCATTCAGACGCTGAAACGGTTGAGCTATCCTTCTCGGTGTTACATGGAGACTTGGTGACTTCGCAATATATATATATATATATATATATATATATATAAGTGAATTTAAAAGCCAGTGGCCATATACACAACTACAAACACAAAAATAAACAAAAAAGAAAAAAAACACTCAACAGGTTCAAGTCGCTGCCTTCCGCGCCTTCACGCCTTTTTCTATAAAGCAACGTAACGCAATAATTGAATCTCTCGAAGTAGTCCCCAACATACCAGGGAGCAGCGGTACACCCCCTCGAAAAAATGTATCCCTCAAATTCACCAAACTTTGGCAACTATTCAGAAAATGGTCCAGCCATCCCCGACCTCCCCACAAAGGGGCCAAACACACCTACCTCCCGAGCCACCATCAACAAAAAGTCCCAGTATCTTTTACGCAGTGGTATGCAGTTTGTCCTCGCAAACTTCAATTTCAGTAGTCGACATAAATTTAGCTTTTCAAATCAACTAAATTTCTGTTGTTGGTCAAATCGTTGGAATCACAAGTCTGACAAAAAGTAAAGTTAAGGAATATATTCATCGCGCGTTCTTACCCCTAATGCGACCCTCTAATCGACTTAAAAATGAACTTAATCTCCGGATTTTTCCGGAGTCCAGAAGAACTACTTTTCCGGCAAGACACTAAAACTCACAAACAAATTCAGCTCCTTACCCTTACATCGAACCTAATCAACTTCAGATAAAACTTTTGCTTTTAAACAAGTTTTCCAGTATTGGTCTGTTTCCGGGCGAACTTTCGGCGAGAAAAATTATTTTCACATACGGATTCAACATGTCTCCTTACCCCGAAATCGACTATACTCAATAGCTTTTGAACCCCCTCCCCAGCCCCTAAATATAGGACAACAGACCCCATCTACGAACTCGACCTGTCCTTTGACCGAAAGAATTCTCACAGCAAGTTTCAGCAAAATATTTCATTCCCTTCGAAAGTATCTCAATAAAAGACGGGCAAACATACTGACAACTTTTTACGAAGTCTTAGGTATACCGTGACCTAGTTTTCGGATCCAAAAAATAAGCTTTCCTGTTGAAGATAAGATGGCTTTTGTCATGTTTCAGTTCTGCTTCAGCTGCAGTAACTAAGTAAACAGTTTGAACATCTTTACGAAGAATCGTTGTTAAGCAAATTGTAAAGCAGAGGCGCATTTCCAGTAGGCTAAACCTTTTTGGGCCTTCATCCCAGGTTTATTATTCAGACTCAAAATTAAATACTCTGTTTGGGGTAAATTTAAAGTAGTTTTAGAATATACATTCAAATGACGTCAGTGCTTTCCATTTTGTCTTTTCATACCGATTTAGGGGTGAAGAAGCAATAAGAGAGATGGACAATTGTGTGCCCCTCCAATATCTAGGGGGGATACGTGTGTGCCACCTCATGTCAAATCTAGGACCACACCAAGGTGGAAGGGAGGGCCCCCTCCAAACGTGGGTTTTTCTTACATGAAAGAAACATAATTGGTGTTTAGCCGATTCTGATATATAGTATGTCAGATTTACTCCTGTCCTACGCCGTTGGATTTGGCCGTGACCTGGAGGGGAAAATTTGCTTTCTCCCTTCACTGCATATGCTTTCCCATTCCTTTGATTTGCGATGCTTGAAATCCGAATCCGGATAGTCAAGCTCAAGTTCTCGAAAATTTTATTGTTCGCCATAAGCATAGTAATGTCTGATTCTAAGTTCATGGGAGAAGCTTTACCCAAAGAGGTAAAAGCCAAGCACGAATGAGAGGGAGTGAGGTGGCGAATGCCGCTCCGGTCGCCAAGAAGCAGTCTGGAAAGTAAGGGGCTTTTGTTGATCGGTTAAAGCCAGGTTTCACCTTCCAGATTATCAGACGTCCGGGGCTTCCGCATAGTCGGTATGTTTTCAGCAGATGTCCCCTTTACATTTCAAATATCTCTTGCATCCCAGTTACAAAGAATTATCAATCACTTTCCTTTTTTTTTCCTATTTGTCTCTCGAATTGGTTGCCTCTATGGCACCTTCCAGACATCCGGAATCCGGGGTGTCCAACACCCCGGACTTCCAGACACTTTTGGCCTGGCTTTACCTTCCATATCTGTCTCGGCGAAAACCCGCTGTCTGGAATGCGGAAGAAAAATTTGGAAGGCGAAGCCTCGCTTTTAACCACTGGTTTTGATTGACCGGATGGTTTATATTAATAGTTTAGAATTTAACCTAATACGGCAGAGATTCGATGGTCTTAATACCCGTCACTTTTTCACGTAAATAGGATTGAAGACCCGATGATCGTTTCTCCGCTTTTCATAAAATCGATTTTCGTCGAATGAAATTTTCTTTCGGATTTGTCGTACCTCTGTGCTTGTAGCCTACCTCTATGCTTGAAGTATTTAGAAACTACAACAGTAAACGACTACCGAAAAACAAATCTTTCTTCGGATACGAACTTACGCAACGCAACAGCGGATTTTCTTTAGAAGTGTCCTTACGATCTGGAATTGAATATTTTTCTGAGGTTCGGTTCATTGGTCATTGAAATGCACGTTTTAAGTGAAACTCAAATTCTTGGCGTCGGGGGGAACTTTGTCTTGTCGGACCAGAAGTGCCCATTCTGAACGTCACAACTAGAACTAGAACAGCTAGGTAGGAAAAAAAGATTATTACCAGGGTTAAGATAATTCAGTGCATTCAAATCCAAGGTATAAAAATAAGCTGGCTTTTCAGTTAAACCTTAAGGTTTTTCGAGTAAACATTCGGCTTTGTGTCATCAGAAATGTCTCCAGCAAAGCGTCTCCAGTTGAAAATATCCCGGCGTAGAATGTCATCGACAAAGAAATTCCCCGCGAAAATATGTCCACTAGAGATCGCCCGTGAGACTGACCTGGCTATCGGATACTACAGCTATTTAAAAATGAACTAGCCTGCTTCAGTGGAAAGCTTGAGAGAAAATACCACTTGTCAGCACCGGCTCTTGACCATATAGCTAAAGGCCCATTCACACGAGTTTTAGCTCATACTCGATACCAGCCAGTTCCGGAAATCACTCTGAGACGGAGAATTAGCCTGGTTTCTGCCCTTCCCCGAGACCAAAGCTTTGCGAGGTTTCTGCCGTTCGCAATGGATACAGGTGCTAGTTTCGGGTACCACACTGTCAGAAGTTTCATAACAGATTGCGTATAACACTTTCAAGAATAACACCTTTTCACTTAGAAATAAAGTGTTATGACCAATTAAGTTTATACTATTTCGTGCCTAGATCTCCAACAACACCTTCAATAGGTAAAAATACTACACTGTCAGAAGTTACATAACGACAACAGAAGGATGCGCGGTTTCAACAGATAACACTTTGGGATGTTATGTTCTTATGTTTCTTTCATTCCCGTTAGTATTTTTACCAATTGAAGGTGTTGTTGGAGATCTAGGCACGAAATAGTGTAAACTTAATTGGTCATAACACTTTATTTCTAAGTGAAAAGGTGTTATTCTTGAAAGTGTTATACGCTATCTGTTATGAAACTTCTGACAGTGCAGCTAGACTCGGACCCAAGTTCAAATCAGTTCAACTTTTGAGGGTACTAGCCAATCAGATTATTCTGGGAATATTGAGGAATATTCTGATTGGCTAGTTTCGAACCAAGCCCGATAGATAAAATCACATCCACTCATTGCTGTCTTAAACAAGACCAAAGGTGTCGATGGGATCCCAAAAATCTAACATTTGATTCAGACAATCGAGTCTTGTCTTCACCAGATCCAGTCTTGGACAGGCTAATCATCAGAGAAAACCAAGTTCAGATATACCTCTATGAGCCATATCTATTTTGACGATACTGACCGAGACTTCCTGCCGATTTCCGAGCGAACTACTAGTCCAACAAAAAAAAATACAGAAACAAAACCAGTGTATCTGCTTATCCCTATAAAGAACATCTAATCAACTTTGAATAAAAGTTTGACTTAAAAAATAATCTGGTTACAACCGGATTCCGGAATAATTTTATGTCCGGGTAAAAAACCATTGTCATAAACCGACTCAGCCTCTCTTCTTACACCTTAATCTGTCATCTAATCGAACTTTTGCTTTTAACAAATTTTTCGGTTTTGGCCGGATTCCGGGCGAATAGTTGGCCAGCGAGAAAATGATTTTCACCATCGTGTTTGGCATGTCTTTTTACCCATAAATCAAACATTTAATCAACTTCAGATTAAACTTTTACTTTTAACCAACTTTCCGGTTTTCACCGGATTCCGGGCGAACTACATGTCCTGGTAGAAAATTGTTTTCACATAAGTGTTCAACATGTATTCTTGCCCTAAATCGAACATCTAATCAACTCGAAATAAAACTTCTGATTTTAACAAACTTTCCGGTTTCGGCCGGATTCCGGGTGAACTACTTGTCCGTCGAGAAAATGGTTTTCACCATCGTCTTCAGCATGTCGCCCTACCCCTAAATCGAACATCTAATCAACTTCAAATAAAACTTTTACTTTTAACAAACTTTCCGGTTTTGGCCGGATTCCGGGCGAACTACTCGTCCGATGACAAAATAGTTTTCACCATCGTGCTCAGCATGTCTTCTTACCCCATAATCGACTATCACATTAGCAGTTTCAAAATATTTTGTTTGACCCTTAATTTGAACCCCCTCCCCCACCCCTAAATGTAGGGCTACAAAGCCCATCTACGAACTTGACTGGTCCGACGACCCGACGAATCCTCGCACCAAGTTTCATCAAAATATCTCATTCCCTTCGAGAGTTATCGTGCTTACAGACTGACGGACAGACGGACAACTTTTGCGATGTCAGAGGTATCCTTCCACTTACGTTTTGGGATCCCAAAACCCGAAAGTGAATTTAGGTCATTGTTACTCAGTCTGTTGGGTTCAGCATTAGCCAATCGGAATATTCCTCAGTATTCCCCTAAGTAATCTGATTGGCTAATACCCTCATAAGTTGAACTAATTTCAACTTGAGTCCGAGACTAGCTGGTACCGGAAACGGCAGAACCCAGCTAATTCTCGGTCTCAGAGCGATTTCCGGAATGGCTGGTACTGAGTATTCGCTAAAACCCGTCATGAGTGGGTCTTTATTCCATATCAGCGCTCCGAGCGGACTAGTTTCTGTAGGTCCTCCATTTTCTGATTTTCAGCACTTATGACAGAGATAGTAAAATATGGATCCAGTAGGTAACGAGCAGAACATCACAGCTTTCACTTTCCAAACCAAACACATTGGGAACATAAACTAGTCCGTCGAATGGGAACCGGTTGAGGGGCCAGTTTGCATTCCCTGAAGAGCTATTTCGTTACTTTTTTCTACATGAATTAATGAACGAATTTATTTCCCTTGAAGCCAGAGATGCCATGGCAGGAAAAAACAAAATATGGTAAAAGACAAACACTCACAACTGCAGTATAAACACAGAAAACAGAGGCGTCATTTTGTGGAAACCTTGGGGGGGGGGGGGTGCTGTTCGGCCCACTTTTGCATTCTTTAACGTAAGTCTTATATAAGTGAGACCGAAATACTTGAAGGATACCTGTATTACCAATGCAACCTACTTCCGTAACTGCATTCACTAATTCTTAAACCGAGAGATCCAAATTTCATATGTTACATTTTTAACTGACTAACGACACCTCACTTATCTTTGCACTTGCCACGATTCTCTAGTTTCCATGCACATTATGCTCCGGATGAGTGTTTGAGTATCATGCTATTGATGCGTAAAACCAGTTTTCTGAAGTTTTTGCAGAAGTCAACGTGTCTGGGAAAAGGATTAAAACAGCCAAAGCCTTGGATAATTTGTTAAATGCAGAGCTTGGTTTTAGAGTATTCTGATAGTTTCCAGTGTTGGAACATCAACAAAAAAATCGGATGTTTTTTTTTCTTCTTCTTTCCTTTATTGTTTGTCATATACTCCGTAGGGCACGTTTTGGGCCATTTCCACATGGGCTAATAAAATCATTGATTGACTGAAACAGCAAATAGTGCGAAGTCTGCTTTATATGAATGAACAACATATGATCGAAAAGTGTACAATTTAACCCTAGGTTCACACAGAGCAAATCGAGGCGATGAACGAGATTTTTCAACCGCAGCGACAGAAGATTTTTATCGCCTGGATGTTCAGACTGAATTTTCGTCGGCAACAGCATTTAACCCTTAAAATAATTAAATTTATATAAAATAATTAATTTTTCTAGAAGTGAATCATAATAAGGGTCGTCCATGTTGCTGTTGCGTGCATAAAATCGTACTGTCGCCCGATTAAAGTTGAAATTTCCCTACATTGAAAATCGCCTGGCGAAGCTACAGAAATCGCCGATTTTGGCGACGAAAATCTCGGCGATGGCCGATATCGCCTCAGTGTGAACGTAGGGTAATACTTATGAGAAAGTATTTCGTAAGAAGAGTATATACAATTCGGTTTTGCACCTCGTCAATTAGGTTTCACAGTGGTTCCGGGTAGCTCTGGGCCCACTTAGGAAGCCAGGGACAGCTACCCCCCCCCCCAAACAAAAAATTACGCACCTCTGGGCTCTCCCTTTTCTCCTTATACATCCATTTGCATTTTTTGTTCGTCTCTTAAATGTGGTGCCTCAATGACACAGTCTCGATTCGTAACCGGGGGGGTCCGACTTCCAGACATTATTCCGGAACCGAGGAGGGAGCTCCAGAACCTCCGGCTTCCGGTTGTTTTTGGCCTGGCTTCACCTTCCCGATCTACCTCAACAAGAACGGAAAGGAATTAAAGAGGATTCCAAAAAAATGTAGAAGGAAATCTGGCATCCGGAAGGATAAGTCTGGCTTTACGGAGGTCAGGAGAGAACTGAATGTTCTGATTTTCTTCTCTTTACAGGGCAAAGTCGACTTCCGTCAATTCAAACCGAGTCTAGCGTGCGGGTGAGCCATTTGTTGCAACAGATCAAGATTGAAACATGTAGGGAAAGAAATCGGTGGAAGAAATAGCGTGACAAACGGAGATTGTGAAGACGGATGAAATGACGGACGTGAAAAAGTGGATCGTTTTTGCCGCTGCGGTCCTTGGCTCCGTCCAATGCCAGCACCTGCAACATGGTAAGCTTTGTTTGGATTGTTAGACAAACGAGGTTGAGGTTGACACTTGTTCAATTCAATTCATTCAGTTTATTTTCAAAACCGATACAACGGTCAAGCCGATTTGGTGGTTGTCGTCCATGTTAACACTAATTATATACAAAATAATTCTATACTAGTTTGGATATAACCAAGACTTTTCAAACATAACAAAAAATATTCAAAACTATATACAATTAATGATGCGAGTTAAAAAGGTTGACGAAAGCGGGAATAAAACTTCTTAGGTAACGAGTCGTTGTGTTTATTTGGCTGCAATTTTGGTATCTGGGTATATTCGGGTATATTTTAGGTTCAAAAGGTATTTTCATCTCTGTACGGAGCGGTGCTTTGAAATGTATTTCATCTGAAGAAAGCCTTCAGGCGTGGACGACGGTGTATTGTCAAAGTTATTGTACCTGGCAGCAATCCCTTATAGATCTTCATCCGTCTACTTGCGAGCACTTGACTTCAAACATTATCCTCAGGTTAATATGAAGTCGAGAGTACTATGTATTAGCGACGACTTGATGAGGATTAACTGCCCGAAAGTAGTAATTATAGTTGCGAGAAACTTCATTTACTGTATGTACGTCGGCACATCGGGTTCTTTTTATACACAAGGAATCCAGAAGAAGTACATTTGGTATGCTTTTGTCGGGCGTCGGTCGACTCGTCGGCACATCGAGTGCTTTTTATAGTAAGAAATCAAATTCTGCAAGCTTTGTCGGGCGCACCCGGGATGTTCAAGTCTCATCGGCTTAAAAGGGCCTTTGCCAAAACGTGGCGAAATATCGCTGTATGAACCTTAGCTGACGCATAAGTTCAGCGCCGCCAAACAAGCAAAATCTTTTCGTTTGACCCTTGCGTTTTCGCCAGAGTTTTAGGGGGGAGGAAGCATATGAACTGAATGATTATTTATTTATTTAACTTTGACTACGGCTTTTAGAGCCATTATACATACAACACTTAAAAACAACAAAAATACATTTTAAGATTGCGAGCTGTCTACGCACCACGCGTAAAGTTCGCGGTTCCAAACTAACCACACAGGCAACGTCAGTCTCGTATTTCAGACTAACTCTACGCAGGATTGACAGTTGCTTAATTGAAACAAGATTATGTGTTTTCTTACGGTGGTGACTGGACCGTACGGCAAAACGGATACGTCAGGTGAATTTCATTAGAGCCATATTTCGGCCCTTCTTGGCAAGGGTCCTCTTCGCCGCTCAAACTTAGACCTACACTTAGGTCTTTCCGCGCCTGGTGGCGCATAACCCTAGGTTCACACAGACGTTCACACTGAGGCGATATTGGCCATCGCCGAGATTTTCGTCGCCAAAATCGGCGATTTCTGTTGCTCCGACAGGCGATTTTCAGTGTTGGGACAATTCAACTTTATCGGGCGACAGTACAATTTTATGCACGCAACAGCAACATTTCGCGTTAAATTCTGTTGCTGACGAAAATTCAGTGGGCACATCCGGGCGATAAAAATCTTCCGTCACTGCGATTGAAAAATCTCGTTCGTCGCCGCGATTTTTGTCGCCACGATTAACCTAGGGTAAGGAGACAACTTCTGACCTCCAGGTGACTATGTTCGGCAGCACTCCACAGTTCGGTCATCGTGGTCCGACCTGACTTTGGCTTCATTCTCGAAGTTTGGAGTGCTGGCTATTCTTTGCACGCAGGCCAGAAGGTTGCCCTCAGCCATCCGCACCATGTGTCTCCATCTTTTCTCTATCAGGACATCTGTCACTGAGCGTTCCTCAGTTATAGCATGAACCTCATCATTGGGCAGTTTATCGGACCAATGGATCTGGAGGATACGCTTAAGACAGATGTTCTCAAAGCCCAAGATTCGTTTTTGAAGTGCTGATGTGAGGTTCCAAGTTTCGGATCCAGCTTATGGATCCATAACCTGGAATATTAACTTGTGGAAAAACCGAACCCTTCCCAAGAGGGACGAAATATAGCTCTAGTAAAATTTAGGTGATGTATTCGTTTTTGACTGTCAAGTGATTTGCAGTACGCTTGGGCTGAAGGAGTATGGTGCCGGTCCGTTGGTATTTGAGGCATTAAGGGCTGTACACACATGTTAGCAGGGCCGTACCCGGGGGGGGGGGGGGGGGGAGGGTCAGATCCTCCCCGAAACATACAAAAATAATCTTTTGTATAGGCTTTAACCCCTGATCTATTTTTTTTGTACTTTTGGTCTCACCCGTGGGACCCCTCCCCCCCCCCGACCGAAGTAAATTCCTGGATACGGACCTAAATGTTAGATTAAACGGGGCCTGCTTTTTTTTTTCTTCTAAAGGTGCATGGGCAAAGAGCCCGATTTTCGTAACAGGGTGCGAATTTCCTCGTTCACTCCGGAATTGTGAACTTAAACTTAAACATCATAACTTGATCATTTTCGAGTTGTATGATTTTTCTGAACTTTGCGAAGGCTTTCCAGATGTGCTTTAACACTAGCATACAGGGGCGTCACGTACGGGGGGGGGGGGGAGACCCCCCCCCTAATGTTGTGGACCAGTCGGTAATATATAGCCGAATTTTTTCTTAAAAACAGTCGATTTTGTTTTTCGGAAACAGTCGAATTTTCTCCAAAACAGTCGGTTTTTCTTTTCTTAAAATCAGTCAATTTTTCGTCAAAACAGTCGAAAAAGGCAGGAGGGGGGGGGGGAATTACCTGGAATTACATATAAAATACTGAGAACAAACAATATAAAAATTACAATTGGGGTAATAGACAACGGGGGATAATTATAACCTACTAATTTCTATTACGTAGGGAAAAAAGGAGGGTACAAAACTATTCTTGTATCTCACGTGTTGGCAAAAACACGGGTTGGGACTGGTTAGGAAGCTTGTTTTTTAGGCCTCTCCGTTTCCGTTGTAAAGTTGGGGGGAGGGAGGCACGTATAAAAGGGTCATTCAGGTACAGACGTCAGGTGATTACTTGTCTAGAGTGCGGCTGCTAGGATACCTCTGACGATTTGGCACTTGTCTTTGCGCCCGGACATCACCCGGTCAACCAATCTCGATTTGCCACTCATCCCTGATCCGACTATCAACCGCTTTCTTTCCCGATCTTTCCGTCCTACAAACCTTGACAACTTAATTCTTCGTACAATCAAAAGTCCGTCTTAAAGGAAGCGTCGGTATGGAATTACATCTATATTTCTTCAGCAAGAACCATCACCTTTCTTGTCAGGAGATGACGGTGACCGGTCGCCAGTATATTTATCTTACAATCCACCAAGATTTGCGATGACATGTTTGACCTATGGGGGATAAACCCGGCCAGAATTGGCTTTCAAATAACCGTCTCCCGGCGCCCGCATTTGTCAGGAATGGGATTTTAAAGATTGATATTGACCGAAGGATAGGGAAAGACACGGACGGTATTTACCTCAGTATTATAAGATCGCCTAGCAGCTTTGTTGGCGTCAATTTCGCAAGGTTCATTTCTTTAATTTAAATCACTTCATAACAATATAAATCGATCAGTGGTAGCCGGCAGGGATACCAACTCGAAAGATTTCTCGCAGTGATGTCGACAAGACCAAAACGTCAACCAAGGCCAAGACCAAGATTTTCGCACCGGAATTAAGACCAAGATTATAGCCCTGGTATTGAGAACCAAAACTAAGAGTTCAGCTCTGGTCTTCAGACCAAGACCGAGACCAAGAAAGTCTAAAATTAAAAGCATACAATTTACATAATTATATGCCAATATCTCTGTTGCATTTGAATAAATCAATGCTGCCAATAATTTCTGGGACATCCTTGCTCTATGCGGTCGCATAAAAAGTCCACTGGGGCTGAACACCGGTGCTGAAGTTGCTGAACGCAGAAAACCTTCTCGTATAGGGGATTTAGGCGCGAAAGGGAAGGATGCTCTTTCAGGTAGCGTTCCAGTGAACTTATTACAAGTTACGATGTTAAGAGGAGGGGCGAGCGCGGTATTGCGGTAGTTATCACACTCTCTGGAACGAAACAATAACAACGCGAACATACGTCATCACTCTTACGGGAGTTTCTGGGAATTCGTCTTCTGTATTTAATTGATGAAGTACATAACCCAGCGCTTACGATTAAAGTAACAGGACATCAATGATACTGAGGCTACGAATATTCTGATTTCAATGATATTCAGTTTGATAGTTATTATCACTTATAATGCTCGTGACCATCATAAGTAAATTGTAACGATCGTAACAATCTTGGAACGAAAATAATAAGTGGGAGGAGCCAATTTACTTATTACGGCGGACTCTGGAACGGCAACAATAACAAGAATAGTAACGATCGTAACTAATAATAATCGCTGGAACGCTACCGCAGTCTCTTCCAGGGGTCATCAGATGACAAGAATGACGGGAGAACTTCTAGGGCTGCAAGAACTGATGACCGCATAGACTGCGTCTGAGCGGTCGTCGAATGTGTTTTCAGCAATAACTGTACATACTGCATGCTTACCTTACAAAAGTAGAAGAAACCTCTTTACTGTCAGTGCTCTTTTCGTTAAAGAACTTACAAACAGCGGACCACTTCCGAGTTTTTGGTAAACGTCCACTGGGGCTCCGCATACTTCACTACTGAAGGTTCCATGGTAGGCATTATTTGTTACTGAAGAAACTCACCTCAAACCTTTGCTTATATAGCAATGATCGCTGTGAAAAGCCCCTACAAATAATACTTTGATCCTCTAATCTCTTGACCTCCAAATATGTTGCTGATGATCCAATCCGTTATAAACCTTTTCCTGCCTTGCAACGTTTTGAAAAGTTTCGAAATTAATCCGGCTGTAATTAGGGTCTTGAAGACCAGGCTAGGTCTTGACGATCGGAAGCGCAAGAACAACACCAAGACCAAGAATTTGCCACTGGTCTTAAGACCAAGACCAAGATTGTCGATATTGGTCTTGAGACTGGTCTTAAGAACAAGATTCAAGACTACATCTCTGATTTCTCGTACTTATTCTGCCTTCTACATTGTCGCTAGCTCTCGTATGGAACTACAAACTTTAGAAAACCCCTCGCATGTTGCCTCATTTTGCACCTACATTTTTCTTATGGTTTTCGCTTGGGTGAGAATACAGGTCAAGCTCATAGATACGCGTTCTACCTGTAAATTTAGAGGTGGTGGAGGGTTTCACTGAAAGGAGCTCAGCAAATATTTTTAAAGCTATTGAGACAGTCGATTTAGGGGTAGTGAGAATTATTTGACAGTGCAAAACGGAGATGTCAGCTGAATATTATTGAAGCTATATTCGGCCCGGCCCTTCTTGGCAAGGTCCTCTTCAGGCTCAAGCTCGAAAGTGAACTTGTGGAACAACAAGGTTTTTCAAAAACATTTTTTACACAAATTCATCTTCCAGCTTCAGCGGCTTGAGCCTGAAGAGGACCGTTGCCAAGAAGGGCCGAAATATGGCTCTAATAAATTCTGCTGTGGAATCTGTTTTGCACTGTCAAGTATGATTCGCAGTCAGCTTGGGCTTTAGGAATATTTAGTAAGACTTGCTGATCAAGTCTCACAAGTTTTTGACCTCGTGCATTTACTACATTATTGAAAGCTCAGTGTATTTTTTCCTATACTGCACTATTTTCCTCTGCTTTAAGTACTTAAATCTAATTCATCAAACCGTGTCGGAAACTTATTTTGTCTCCGGACAAACTAGTTCGCCGGTAATCCTACCGAAACCGCAAAGCCAGTAATTACAAAGTTTGTCTCTGAATTCGATATATGGGTGTATCGAATTCGATTTAGGGGTAAGTAAAGAATGCTGAATCCGTTTTGAATTTATTTTCTCGTCTGAATGCGATATAGGGACAAGGCGACATACGGAATTAGTCTTTGAACTTTCTTGCCGGAAAAGTAGTTCGTCCGTAGTTCAGTAAAACCGGAAATGTGGTTCAAGTACCGACAAACCCAATTGAAGTTTTGAAATTAGTTTGAGTAAAAGTTTTGTTCGAAATTTGTTATGGTGTTGAAATCGAGGTTTGGAAAACACGCTGGATCGGTATAAATGGTGTGTACCTTAGTGGAGAAATAAATAAAACATATTGGACCATTAAATTCTACGAGTTTTCGACTAACATTGTTTAGGTCGTAGATTGGTCTAGACCGGAAAGTAAAGTCTGAAAGGTATTACCGAATGGATCTGGTTAAATGGTTAATTTGGGATACATAACATGCCTGCGGAACGTGATAAAGACCCGGACATTGACCCGATAGTCTGGATGAAGAAGTCCAGTAAATATTTGCCTTCGGAATCAGATCGAAACCTTTGGCTTTGTCGTTTTGGAAAACTTAGTAGTACAAGAGGTCTACCTTGTGTGTTTGGACTTTTCACATTTTTCATCATCATCCAGAAGGTCAAGGCATAGTGTCATTCCCTTTCGGCCCAACTCTTCAACTGTGGCACGCAAATTTTTTCAAATATTTTAATAGTATTAATAACTATAATAATATATTGCAAAAAATAGGCCAATGGCCTCTAAAGTGTACACATAAAATACTTTTATCATAAATTTTCTCAGCGTACAGATTGTCGAGAGAATTCTTGAAGGCGTTGATGGAGTCACTAAAAACTACTTGCGATGGAAGGGCGTTCCAACGGTCCACTCCAGCTGGGATTTGAACAAAACAGGGCTCCTGCCTCAGAACAGGGATCCTGTTTTGAGGGAGAAGAAGAAGAAAACCAAACGAACAGAGATCCTGACTTTCTCGTTTTTCGCGGCGTTTACTTCGTGTCTTTCAATTGACGTTTATTTTGCGTCGAGCCTAAGCTTCAGAGAACGGGAAGTCTGCATAGAGTCGATAAGCGCCAACAAGAAAATCGCTTATTTCTCTTATTTCTTATGAATTTCTTATTATTTCTCTGAACCATATCGCCATGAAACATCATTTCTGGTAAGTCTTGTGCTTTAAGGTCATGTTCGAAGAAATAAATCTCAGCACTAGCTTTCAGCCCAGCAGCGTCTTAAATTAGCCATCCAAAATTGTGGATTTATGGTGGCCAAAAAAGATTTGTTGTGCCACAGTATTAGATATTTTTCCACGGTCCGAAGAGGACCCTTGCCAAGGACGGGCCGAAAGGTCACCGAATTAAAACATCAACAACTCAGATTTCCAGGGGAAATGGAAACACCCCTGTCTTAAACACTTCAATAGTTCTTGGTTGCGTAACTGTTATGTAAAATTTTATGTGTCTGTGTGTGTTCTGCCTTAAATTTCTCTTCTTTTTTCGTTATTTTCTTCTTTAATCCGTTTTGTTCTAAGTGAAAAATACGGGTAATAAAAACTTCACTTACTTACTTACTAATCGGTTTAGCACCACGCACAAAATTTGGAACAAATTTTCTTTCTACATCCCTTGTGACCCTTCGCCCTCGTAACATACGCAACTCTCGGTGAGATCATGTTCTTCTTTTCTCTGGATTGAAACTAATAGACCGTTATTTGTGTCGCCCATGATTGCTTGTGTCGAAAATGTCCGCTTCTTGCCAGAAATGGTGTCGTTATTCCCCTTGAAACAGCCCAGCTTTATACTCTGGAATCCTACTTGGCAAACGTACCGTCAAAAGAAACAAGACCAAAGGTTTCAATGGGATCCCAAAAATTCAATATCTGATCCAGACAACTGGGTCTTGTCTTAGCCAGATCCTGTCATCGCCAGACTCCTTGAACATTTTTACTATTAAAATTCAGAAACAGATTAAGGCCAAATAGCTAATCATCTGAGAAAACCAAGTTCAGATATACCTATAAGTCATATCTGTTTTGACAAAAACTTCCTGCCACTTCTGCCAATTTCCCGGTTTCGGCCGAACTCCAGAACTACTTGTCCGGCGAAAAAAGAAAGCTCAAAAACGAAGAACGGGTATCTTCTTTCCCCAATAATGAACATCTAATCAACTTCAAATAAAAATTTAACTTATAACAAATTTTCCGACTCCAGCCGGATTCCGGCGAACCATATGTCCGGGTAAAATATGATTGTCACACACGGATTCAACATCTCTTCTTACCCCTAAACCGGTTATCTAATCTACTACAAATAAAACTTTAACTTCTAACAATTTTCCGGTTTTGGCTGGATTCCGGGCGAACTACATGTCCGGGTAGAAAATTATTTTCACATAAGTGTTCGACATTTCTTCTTGCCCTAAATCTGACATCTGATCAACTCCAAATAAAACTTTTAATTTTAACAAACCTTCCGGTTTGGGCCGGATTCCGGGCGAACTCCTTGTCCGTCGAGAAAATGGTTTTCACCATCGTCTTCAGCATGTCTTCCTACCCCTAAATCGAACATCTAATCAACTTCAAATAAAACTTTTACTTTTAACAAACTTTCCGGTTTTGGCCGGATTTCGGGCGAACTACTTGTCCGATTACAAAATGGTTTTCACCATCATAATCGACTATCATATTAGCTGTTTCAAAAATATTTTGTTTGCCCCTTAATTTGAACCCCCTCCCCCACCCCTAAATGTAGGGCTACAAAGCCCATTTACGAACTCGACTGGTCCGCCGACCCAACGAATCCTCACACCAAGTTTCATCAAAATAGCTCATTCCCTTCGAGAGTTATCGTGCTTACAGACGGCCGGACGGACAGACGAACAACTTTTGCGATGTCATAGGTATCCCTCCACTTACGTTTTGGGAACCCCAAAAAAAAAGAGTATAGAAATATCACAGTAGTCTAGGAAAAGTAGTCATACTGGGTAGGTGGTACTCTTGATGACTAACTCTTTGTGCCGATAAAGGAATTGACGCGTAACGACTTCCCGACAACAAACGTTGTTGATTGGTTCACACAGGTTTTGAAATAATTTAGAATTTTCGTATTGGTGACGTTTCTTGTTCCTCCGGAGGTTCACTGCCGGGTTTTGGACTAAGTTATTTATACTAAGTAGGCTATTTCCGGCCAGTCCTTCGGCTGTGATCCGTCTGGGAAGAACAATGCAGTTTTTATAAATAATGAACAGAAAGACAAAAATGCCCCTCAAGTCCTTTATATAAACCGCCATCTACGTAATTTTGCCACTTTTCTCTGACAGAGTACCTATGAAATTAGGTCTGACACACGCTCTGACACTTGCAAAAACTTAGTTATTGGCTCGCTTTTTCAGCTTCGTAATCATTTACTATTTATAAATTAGTCAGTCGCAAAATTCTATCTCTGTAAAGTTGTCTGTTATTAAGCTTATGACAGTGTGGTGTTGTTTACACAAGATTTTTCGACTGGTTATGTTCGTGTCTGGTAGAAGATTCTGGGGCTTCCCAGCCGTATTTCCAGGGTTTTAGATTTTTTAGACCCGATTAGTCCCTTTTCTTTTCCTTGTTTATTTTTTGGATCTTGTGCATTTACTACATTATTGTATTTTCACCTTTTCTTTGTCTGTACTGCGCTATTTTTCTCTTCTCAAGCGCTTAAATAAAATTTCATCATCGTCATCATCATAAATCCTCTCGCAAGGTGTTCCGGTTTTGCACCATACTCTGGATGAAAATAATTGGTTTCAGTTTCCGTTACGTGCGAATGGACTGCATATAATATACATGTGTATTTGAAAGCTGTTAAGCCATACAGAACATTCTGAAATAACAAATCATCCTCATTTTTCTCCCATTCGCTTTTTCAACCATATTTCCAAAACAAACTACCTAGAAGTTGCCCCCCCCCCTCCCCCCACACTCTTTGATAAAGAGCCCCATTATGTTAAAAAGCTTCTCATACCTCAAGAGTAACATCGCAACTAACTATTTCAGTGCCTTCCCCACGAGCCGGATTATATCCCTTTTGAATTATACTATGTCCTTTTTCTGTCTCCGCAAAGGTTACATTTTTCATTCGAACTTGTCTAGTAAATTTTGTCCGTACACAAAGTTTTGCCTAAATACGGCACTGGCAAGGGTTATTACTATTTTTATTTACTTATTCATTTATTTCCCTCAGAACTGAGGAGTACAAAATAATGTTTTGAAGAGGAGTACAAAATAATGCAAAAGTATGTTTTTCTCCAAAGTTCTTAACCGCTCTAGTAGAACGCCACGCGTTTACGTCGTAGCTAAAATAGTTCATGATGTCCCTTTAGAACAGGCGAAAATGCTATGCCATTAAATCATCTCTGGAAATCTAATGGGAAACAAAAATCTCGTAAACTAGCCCGATTTGACGTCGAAACTTCTAACTAAGAACTGGAATTGTTTAAAAGGCGCCACTCAACTCGAATTTCAGACTGACGCTAGAAATTCGCTCGCATGATAGATGACTGTCCGTGTCTCTTAATTGTTGTAGCGGGAATATGCATAGAGATGTAATGTTTTTTTGAAAGAGGCTCTTGGGGAGCCGATTTGGGAGAATGGCCAGCTAAAGGGAAGGTTATTCCTTCAAGGACGGAGGAGTTTCTTGTCCGGCTATCACGAATTGTATTTTTCAGAGGTTTAGAGATTTCTCCAGTAAAAACAACACCAAAGGTTTCGATGGGATCCCAAAAATCTGATATTTGATACAGACAATTGAGTCTTGTCTTCGCCAGAGCTAGGCTAATCATCAGAGAAAACCAAGTTCAGATATACCTCTATAAGCCATATCTATTTTGACGACATACTGACTGAAACTTCCTGCTTTACTTCTGCCAAATTTCCGATTTCGGCCGAATTCCGAGTGTACTAATTGTCAACGTATATCCTTATCTCTATAAAGAAAATCTCATCACAACCGGATTCCGGACGAATTATATGTCCGGGTAAAAAATGATTGTCATATACAGACTAGTATATACGAGCGTATCTTCTTACCCCTAAATCTGTCACCTAATCAACTTCAAATAAAACTTTTGCTTTTAACAAATTTTTCCGGTTTGGGCCGGATTCCAGGCGAAATAGTTGTCCGGCTAGAAAATACTTTTCACATAAGTGTTCAGCATGTTTTCTTACCCCTAAATCGAACATCTAATCAACTTCAAATAAACTTTTACATTTAACAGACTTTCTGGCTTACGGGACTCTGGGCTAACTAATTGTCCGGCGAAAAAAGGGTTTTCACCATCGTGTTCAGCATGTCTTCTTACCCCTAAAGTGAACATCTAATAAACTTCAAATAAAACTTTTACTTTTAACAATTTTTCCGGTTTTTGCCGGATTCCGGGCGAACTACTTGTCCGATGACAAATTGGTTTTCATCAGCGTGTTCAGTATGTCTTCTTACCCCATAATAGGCTATCATATTAGCTGTTTAAAAATATTTTGTTTGTCCCTTAATTTGAACCCCCTCCCCCACCCCTAAATGTAGGGCTACAAAGCCCATCTACGAACTTGATCTTACCCTTGCCCCAAAGAACCCTTACACCAAGTTTCATAAAAATATCTCATTCCCTTCGAGAGTTATCATGCTCACAGACAGACGGACAGAAGGACATTTTTCTCCACTTACGTTTTGGGGTCCCAACAAGAGCTACGAGCTCATATGGCACTTGTGACGAGTAGGTGGTACAAAAAAGTTTATGATCAATGACTGTCATTGATATTTAGTTCGGTGATGCCGAACGAAATCCAATTACTTCACGGACAATCCCCCACGTATCTTCTATATTACCTTTCTTACTTTTTAAATGGTTTAATAATAATCATTCTTTGCATTTCTTCTTGTTTTATTTAGACGATTTGTGAATTCTTTGAAATCAGATAAGGCAGCTTCAGATGGGCTATCTAGATATTGGCAATTCAAGTTATTTCTTTGACTTAGTAAACTCAAAATTTCATCATTAATCGACGGCTTTCTTGGTTTGGATTTCTTAAAATTAATTTCTTTAAAAGTGCAATTTTTCTCCAATACAGGGTAAAGGATATCTGAGAAACATTTAAAGCTTTTGAAGCACAATCCTTTTCATTCTAAACCACCTCCCAATCCAGCCTCATAAAGTAGATGAGAACGTCACAAAATACCCCGCCATCCAAAAATATGGCCGGACCTAGGAATAGAATATATAGTTTCGGACTTTCTTTTGCTGCAGGACTTTCTTTATGCTGCAATGCGATATTAGTAATGTTAATTTATTTTATTTTCAATGTTTTGGTTAAAAATAAAAAACCTACCTACCTACCCACCTACTCAAGTATGAGCATTTCCGGCATCGCCTCGGATCATCTAGGGCAAGTGAGTTTTCTACCTTCCAAGTTTCAACCCAATACTCCTCAGTTCTGAGGGAAATAAATGAATAAATAAATAAATCCACTTGTTTGGTCCCTGAACATGCCACACGATTTCCGGTACCCCCCTCTTACTCCCTCTACCGCAGCCGAATTTCGTTCGGACTCCTAAATGGATCATAAGCATTTTATCTTAACAACCTTAACTTGAATCAGAGCATTTTGGGGGAACTTCCGGTAACCATCCCGCCTCCCCCCCCCCCCGCCTCCCACTGTTGTCGTATCTTGTTCGAACTCCAAAATAAGTAATCTAGTGCATATGTCTCTCTACATTCCAATTATATCAAATCCCTCCACTTGCGAGCCACAACATTTCAGAGACTCCCCTTTCAACTCCCCACACTGTGGCTGGATACGACTCGGAAATATAAATGTCGCATCTCTGACATCTCCTCTTCCTGTCTGTCAGGTTTGACTGGAACCCGAGCAAAGCCTATCGGCAAATTTTTTGTTCCCGCTACATCTCCCCCCCCCCCTCATACCTTGGTTGGATCCTGTCCGGACGCAAAATAAGAAATCAAGGCCGCATAAACTCGGTACTGTCCAACTTGCATCCCATTCTGTCCATCCCTTTTGGTTTCTGTGCAGATCAAAAAGTTTCCGAACCCCCACCCCACAACTCCCCCAACCGTGGCCACATCTGGTTCGGACGCATGTCTAGGTCATCATTTCTTATCACCCATAAAGTTTCAATATAATCGTCAGTAGTTTCCGGATCCCCCCTCCCTCAACTCCCCCAAAGATGGTCGGATTCAGGAACACAAGTTTTTCTAGAGCATTGTGTCGTGTCTTTAAGTCACTAATATGCCTGCAAAGTTTCATCGTCCTTAGAACGTCTGGAACTGTCCTTATTTGGTGATCATCGGAATTCCGGCAAAGACCACCCCCGCAGAGCCCCGATACAACCTGGTTCTGTCAATTACGCATCTAGGGCTAAATCTTGTTCTTCCCACCAAGTTTCATCCCGATCCCTCCACTCTAAGTGTTTTCAAAGATTTCCAGTTCCCCCCCTCCACCTCCCCCAATGTCACCGGATCCAGTCCAGATTTAAAATGGGACGTCTGAGACACGAGATCTTTCTAGATATCAAGTTTTATTTAAATATTTTTTGAGCCGAAGCTGACTTTGAAACATATATTCAAACAATGTATACAACGGATACGTCGGCTACGATTCTTCGTAGCTGATAGAATAGATTATTACAGGTTTGTTTCCTTCCCCGGTATTGACCCTGAAGATTGACAGCCTGACGATGACCCTTGCTAAGAAGGGCCGAAATATCGCTGATGAAGAATCATAGCTGACGTATCCGTTGTTTACATTATTTAAATATAGTTTCATTTAAATCCGATCACCCGTTCAATAGCTGAGCTTGCCACTAGATTCCGGATTCCCCATCGCCCTTCACTGCCCCACGATGGTCGGATCGGGGAAATTACATTCTCAAGTCAATCTGTTTGGTCCCTGACAAGCCTGACATGTTTCATCGTGTTAGCACATCAGGAAGTACCGAACTCGCGGGATCACTAGAAATTTGCTCCCCCCCCCCCCCGAACTCCCCCACAGTGACTGGATCCGCTCCGATTATGTCATTCGTGTATCTAGGACTTGTGCTTGTTCTTCCCATCAAGTTTCATCCCGAACCCTCCACCCTAAGCGTTTCCCAAGATTTCCGGCTCCCCCCTCCGAATCCCCCCAATGTCATTAAGTTTCATTAAGATCCGATCAGCGATTCGTAAGTTAAAAATACCTAACCTTTCCAGATTCCCCCTCCCTCCACCTCCCTTCCAGATGATCGGATCAAGGAAACGACTATTCTAAAGTCAATCCGTTCGGGTTCCTGACACGCCTGCCAAGTTTCATCGCCCTAGCACATCAGGAAGTATCGAACTCGCGGGATCACTATAATTTCGCTGGTTCGTCATTCTAGCTTGAGCCTGAAGAGGACCTCTGCCATGAGTGCATAAATTTCAGCTGACTTTCCTGTTTATGTAATGCCCTCCATGGTTCTCTAAATAAAAGTCCGGTATTTGGGCATTGAACATTGTGATTGCTAGGTTTCCAGAGTAACCTTCTAGGACATTATTTAGAAAGGATCGAGTCTGCGACTCTGAAGGCTTCAAGCCATATGTACGCTGTAATCCTAGTCTTTCCCCGTGAATCGTTTTTCTTCACGAGGATTGTGTTTTCGGCGATTTCTTTTGCTGTCGGCAATATGTCAGAGAGACGTTGTTTTATCTTCTCTCATGACAAAAAGGAAAAAGTCATATTCCAGGACTACACGGATTGGGGCGAAAGGAAATGGTGGGGTGGAAATAGCTTTGTTTTCGTTTCTTCCCAAGCCTAGAAATAAAAGGGGAAAGGGGATGAAATGGGGCTTAAAGTATCGGCTACATGAGGATTCCGTTAAGGGGCGATTCGTGAGTGGAGCGACGTATCCCCCATGTCGCACATAGTCATATTCTCATTTGTATGTTGTAAGCGTGTCAGAATAACATGGAAGCAATCGTGAATTTCGCCCGCAAGTGACCTGTTTCTAGTCGTTTGGTTACGAAGAGAGCTTGGTTTGACGTAAAGGCGTGAAAGTTGCCCGCGAATGACCTGTTTCTAGTTGCATGATTACGAGAAGTTTTTCTAGTCATGTGTTACGAGGCAGCTGTATGTTTTGAGCTTGATACAATGACATGAGAATGCTAAAATGACGTAAAGGAAGTTATCAAGTGCTGAATTTCAACGTGTGGCCATTCTACCAAATCTCTTTATTTAAGCAGAAAATAGGCTGATTTTCTAATTTTGTGTAATCCACTATGATGATATAGAGCAAAGGGGAGAGTACTCATCCCTGACGCACATCAGATGTAATTTGAAAAATCTGATTTTACTGTTTTCGGTTTTGACGAAACATTCGGATAACGTATAACGCTTTGGTCATGTCCTCTATTTTCTCCGGTATTCTGTAATATTTTAGAACTATCAACAAGCATTCTCGGTCACCGAGTCAAATGCTTTTCGAAGTCAATGAACAGAAGATGTAACTTGTTCTACTCCTATGATTCTTCGACAAGCATTCTCAGTGCAAATATTATGTCAGAGTATGATCTCCCGGTGCTGAAATCATGTTGCTCTTCTCGCAGATTTGCATCTAATGGTTTACACAAACGTTGACAGATAATCGAAGCCAATACTCCCAAAAGTTTGGATGGTACAGACGATTATCTACGATTATCGCAGTCCATGTAGGTTTGTCACATGTCGCACGATAGTGTGAATTGTCACTCTATTTTTGTTTTTGTCACTCTTGTCCTACGTACAGGCCCGTATCCAGGAATTTATTTCGGGGGGGGGGGGGGGGGTTTGCTGGCGGGTCGAACAAAAAAGTACAAAAAAGAAACAGATCAGAGGGAAAAGCCCGTAAAAATGAGTATTTTTGTATGTTTCGGGGGGGGGGGGGGGTCAACCCCCTAAACCCCCTGGATACGGCCTTGCCTACGTAGGGCATAACAATCATTCTATTTAAAAAAATGACTAAAGCAGCAAAGATTTCCAACAGAAGTGACTTATTTAAAGTTTTTTTCGTGAAAGTAAAATTAAGATTTGTCATTTTTACAGAGGCAATTCCGACCAAAAGTGAACATTTCTTGAAAATAAATTTCACTCCCGATACTCTTGATGACTATCTCTCCTTGCCTATGCAAAATCTCCAGCCTCTTTTGGTATCTAGCGGAAGAAAGGCAGAAGTGGTGTCAAAACTGCTACCAAAGATCGCGGTGATTGATTGACACAGGATTTGAGTCGTTGAGTTTGAGCTGTACGGACACGCTTACTCCTTCTTCCTGAGGAGCGCTGGCATGTTTTGGACTAAGTCATGTAGACTATTCACTCTCTGTTTTGGGCCAAAAGTCACTCTCTAAATATTTTTGATGTGGCAATCCTGAGTCCATGGTGTCTTGCATTCTGAAGATTTTGACTAGTATGGAATCTCTAGGAACCTAGGTCCTAGCAAGAACAATTATTTATTCTATTATTCTTATTCTGTTATTATTTTTTTACACTTATTTATTCTTGGTCCTAGGGTCCAAATCATGAGGGTGAGCCAAAGTGATAGTCAGGGACATGAGTGAATGAAATTTATTTCCCATTTTTAAGACAAAAGTCACAGATGGAGTATGAAAGAAAAGACAAGAAAAGAAAGAAAAAAAGACAAGAAGACACAACATGTAACACATAAATTCTTATACTCTTATTTACACATGGGGCAACATAGCCCTATACAAAGTGTGGCTAGCGTCAAGAGAACGAATAAAACCTGCAATTCGCTCAGATATTGCAATAAACGGATCGGTGACATTATACTTTGCCGACAATCTAGAATTACGGGCCCACGGAGGTAGTCCTAGGAGATATTTGCAATACTTATAAAATGTGGAACGAATGCATTTTTTATCTTTCATAGGGACAGTGCTGTCCCTTCAGATGGGACAGCACTGCCCGACATAATCTACATTACAATACAATATAAATGTATTGTTTTAAAAAGGACCATGCAAAACTAGACATGGGCAGACGAAAGGAAGAACACACGTCTAACTCACTGAAGACCGGAAACGTGTCCGAAAGCTCCGAAACGAACGAAAATGCTGAATTAAATTCAGCATTTTATGCAGCATTTCGCTTTCGGACTTAAATGTTCACTCAATTAATGCAGCATTAATTCAGCATAAAATTCATCGAAAAATTCAGCAAGAATGTTAAATTTTATGCTGAATTTTCAAGAAGAAACTGGGGAGTGCGGCGATTCTCTCAGTGTTTTCGGCTGCAAACACAACAAACTCAAAAAGACAACTGACAATTCGGCAAACATTCCAAATTCTAAGAGAACTGGCGATCATTGCCAACGAAAAAAGGAAAAGATAAGAAGATAAGAAGGTTGGGTATCAGTAGCTGATCCATTTTGTCAGCTTTATACGGCTAACTCTTTTTTCTTCTGCTTCTTCCTGACTTAAATTTTGGTATTCTGGCAGTGTCAGAGAAGAAAAAAAGGTAACAGCTTTCGGACAAAACAAAGAAAGAAAATGCAGTATTAATGCAGCATTAATGCAGCATTTAGAGCACCGAAAAGCTTTCGGACTCGTTCTGGGTTCTCCACCCCTGTAGGCGTTCTACGGTTTATATGGCACTTGCAGCTTCGCTCATATACCGATCACTTTTCTGTCGGTCGGTCCACTGTTCTCAAGTTAGGGTACTTCCAGAAGGGATAGGACGATGAAAATTGGCACAAGACCAAAGGACCAAAGGTTTCGATGGGATCCCAAAATTTTAATATTTGCTCCCGACAATTCGGTCTTGTAGATATTCGGTCTTCAACAGATTTCTTAAACATTTTTACTTTTAAAATTTACAAACAGGTTAAGGCCAACGCTAATAATCGGAGAAGACCATGTTCGTATTTGACAGAGCAAACCGGATACTTCAGCTGAATTTCAACAAGTTCAGGTATATTCAGATATCCGTTTTGCGCTGTCAAATATTTAGATACGGATTCAGCATATGCTTTACCCTATAGCCTGCGTCGTATCTCCTTCCTTCCTTACTTCTGCCCAACTTCCGGTTTCGGCCGGATTCCGGACAAACTACTTGTCTGGCAAAAAAATAAAGCTCAACAACGAGTTCAGCATGTCTCCTTACCTCCAACCTCTAATGAACTCTAGGTTAAACTTTTACTTTTAACAAATTTTCCGGTTTCAGCCGGGCTCCGAACGATCTAAGGTCCGGTGAGAAAATGATGGTTACGTAGATGGCGTTGGAAAGCAAGGTTGCTAATATTTAACAATTGTGAAAAGTGGTCCAAAAGCTGTTACACAAGAGCAAGAAAGCGGTACACGTAAAAAGAACAATCTGGCAAGTAGTCCTACAGACATTTTGAAAGCTTGCTCAGTACAAATTGTAGTAACTTACCAGGAATCAGTCAGATTCATTTCCGGAAATTAGTTGCGACATCTAGGGACAGAAACTGCCACGACTGTTTACGAGGTAGTTCCGCGAAGCCCGTAAGATAGCGCAGTTATCAAAATTACCATGTCTGAGCCCCATGCTACCTCTTCAAACGAAATAAAGTTGACAATGCGCGAAGTCTTGAGTGAGTTCAAAGCGGAACTGAAAGTGGAACTGAAGGCCGAATTCCGCGAGGAACTTGACTCTCAGCTTAGACCAACCATTGAACGTTTGAGAAAGCTTGAAGTATCTAATGTGAACATGTCCTCAGTGCTAGAAAGACTGCAATATGCTGAGAAGAGGGCAGATGCCCTAGAAACGGAGTTGAGAAAAGCTAACATAGTGATCCACAACCTAAGACCAATCCCTCCATCACATTCACTCGGGGAAGAAATCTTTGACTTTTTCAACTGGTGCATGCCCGGTCTCAGAGTATCGCAGTCTGACATCCGAGAAGTCTACCGTCTGAGGTCCGGCCCGGTTATACTTAAGCTGAATTCAGTTGATCTTCGCAATGCCATACTAAGGAATAGTCACGCTACGCGTAAAGAAGGGGTCAGCATCACGCCCGACTATTCGGTGGCTCAGCGGGAAGCGAGGAAAAACCTGAAGCCGCTTTTGAATGAGGCAATCGCTAAAAAAAAGCCAAGTAAGATTCCGAGATGATAAGCTATTCATCGATGGGAAGCTGTTTATGTGGGATGCGGCAGAGAAGATAGTTAAGGAAGTTTCGCAGGCAAACCGGATCCCTCGTGCGGCCCCCCCAATTCCCAATCCTTTCCCAGCGTCTGAGCCACTCCCAAACCCAAGCATATCTGCCAGCATTGAAACGCCAGCGGCTTCGGGTAGGATTAGCCGCGAAGTGGTTCCGACAGCCCATCACGGGGATTCGTCTGGGAACGAAAGTGCGACATCTACGGAAACGGTGACAGAGAGATTTCAGAGAGTCCGAAAACGTAACGAAGTGAGTCCCCTCGACGCCCAAAACGGGGGTAGTATGAGAAAGCGCCAAGGCAGGGGTTCCGATAGAAGTTGGAGTGGCAACATGGGAGAAAGCAGCCGTGTCCGTGGAAGAGGTCACGCTGGGAGCCCTTGGGCTCAACACAGGCCAATGACTCATGGTTATTACAACCTGTCTAACGAGAATGTTGATGTTGACTTGGAAGAGTATTAGGAGGTTGGCCATACGCAGAATATCGGTTTAGTGACTTGGAACGTCCAAGGGCTTAGTGCGAAGCTGGAATATGTCATGAAAGAGTTGGGTCAGTTTGATGTCGTTTCTCTTGTGGAAACGTGGCACAGTGAAAACAGTATCCCAGTGTTGAAAGATTTTATAGTAGAAAGTGTAAATCGCCAAGAATCCAAAAATATGAGAACATATGGAGGTGTGATGATGCTGCTGAAAATTAGTTCGTTTGAAAGAATTTCCCGACTAAAAAGTAGATCGGAGAATTTAGTTTGGGTTCGAGTGAAGTGCAAAAATGGTAGTTCCCTATTGATATGTTCGGTTTACGTTCCGCCCCAAAATAGCTCGTACCAGGGTGAAGATGTCTGGGAGATTTTAGAAGATGAATTAAGTAAGTTTAGAACTCGTCATAGTAAAGATAGGCTAATTTTGTGCGGTGATTTTAATGCGTATACAGGGGCAGAACAAGAGCTACCGGGGGAGACTGTCCCTGAAATTGATCAAGTGACCCCGCTGGCGTTTAAGATACCAAGGACGAGTAGGGATGATAAGAGAAAAATTAACAAGTGGGGTAGGAAGCTGTTGGATCTGTGTGCAGAGATGGGCTTGGTTATAGGTAACGGTCGGTTCGGAAAAGATAAGTTTTGCGGTGATTTTACTTGTTTTTCAGGTACGAAACCCAGTGTTATTGATTACGTGTTGGTAGATTGCCGCTTGGAGTTGGACCGAATTGATGTAGGGGTATTAGAACTTATTGGTTCTGACCACTTAGGGTTAGGGCTAGAGCTAGTATTAGTTGGAAAAAGAGAGAGGTTTGAGGTAAAAAATCATTCTAATTTTAAACCTAGGATAAATTTGAAGTGTGATTGGAAGGTAGAAGATGCAGGAGCAGCGGCTGAGGCTCTATCGATTTGTAATGTGGATGATCGGGTGTTAGAAATTTCGGAGAATAGTGAGTCACCGGATGAAATGATCGAACAGGTGATCAATCTTATCCATGAGTCTCTAGATCCGTTAGAGGTAAGTAAAAAGAACGTAAAGAAAAACAAATGTTGGTTTGATGAGGAGTGTGTCCTAGCAAAAAGAGATTTAATCAGTTCTTTCAAAAATTTAAGAAAGCATAATTCACAGCAGGCTTTAGATATGTATAGAGAAAGGAGGAAATCATATAAGCGTTTACAGAAAGTGAAGAAGCGGGATTCAGATGAGCAAGAGAGACAGAAAGTTAAGAAATCGTATATAGAGAGTAATATGAAATCTTTTTGGAAATTAGTTAGGGGACAGTCAGGTAAGTCGGAATGTAATAAGACTCCTGATCCAAATAGTTGGCTAGAATACTTTAGTGAAAATGAAAAGGAGGAACCTAATATGGATAGTTGGTATAAGGAAGAGTTTGGTGATATTAAAAAGGAATCAGGGTTCCCATTAAAAGAGCAGGATTATAATTTGATAGGAAAGGTAACTACGGAAGAGGTGGCTGAGGCAATTAAGAAAATGCAAGGAAATTCCGCGCCAGGTATGGATGGAATCCCCACTGGAGTTTTTAAAAGATTCCTGGGAGTGTTTATGCCGGTATTAATGTCAATTTTCAACTTGATAGTTAGCTCAACTGAGTGGCCTATGAATTGGAGAACTTCAGTTATTTGCCCAGTTTTTAAAAAAGGTGACCCTGAACTTCATGAAAACTATAGACCGATTTCTTTAGCTCCGTGTATAAGTAAGATTCTTGAAAAGATTATGGATAATAGGTTAACCAGTTGGATCAAGGCTGGCCGGATATTTAGGGAAGAACAGGCCGGTTTTCGAGAAGGATATAGTGCGGTAGATAGGGTATTTGTATTGAAGTCGTTAATAGAGCGCCATGGTAGAGGCAAGAAACGGCTGTTTGTGGCTTTCCTGGACCTGGAGAAAGCATTTGATAAGGTAAACCGGATTCTTCTTTGTCTTGAGTTGTTAAGAATAGGCCTTCCAAGGCTGACAGTTAAACTGATAGCGGACATTTATAAACTAAGTTGGTGGTCGGTGAAGGTTTTAGGGAAAGAAAATTCTAAATTGTTTGAAGTGTTTAAGGGAGTTAAACAAGGTAGTTCATTGTCCCCTAAGCTTTTTTGCCTTTATATAAATGATATGGCAGAGTATTTCCAAAAGCGATGGGCTCCAACGGTTAAACTAGGTATGTCAGTATTGTCTGTGTTGCTTTTCGCTGATGACGCGGTATTGGCGGCGACGTCTCCAGAGGACCTCCAAACTTTATTAAACATCCTTTCAGATTATTTGGAAGGAAAGAGATTAAATTTAAATGTAAAAAAGACCGAAATAGTTGTTTTCACGGGAAGAAAACCAAATGAGGAGTGGAATTTTTATTACCGAGGTCACCGAATACAACAGTCGGCTAAGTTTAAATACCTAGGGGTTACTTTATCCCAGAATGGGGGTTGGAAGGATCACCTCCTTGAAATGAAAAGAAGAGGTAGGATGACTTCTTCGGCTTTACTGAGAAATTCAGTGGTTTCGGGATTAAAAGACCTAAAAATGCATAAACATATTTTCCAATCAAAAATCCTTCCTACAATTCATTACGGAGCTGAAATTTGGGGATTCGAAGCTGCGGTACAATTGGAGTCGATTCAGCTGCTTCACTACAAGAGACTGATTGGATTACATCCAACAACTCATACCCAGGCAGTAGCAGGTGAACTTGGGATTCAATCTATGAGGAATCTTAGGCTAGTTCAAATTCTTAGATTTTGGCTTAAGTTAGTTCGGTTACCTGAAGACAGGTTACTAAAAATTGCATATAAAGAATTAATGGAGTCGAAGGGTTCTCGGTCTTGGCCACTCCAAGTGAAAGCCATGCTCGATAAAGCAGGTTTATCTTTGGCTTGGAACGATGGTTTGGGACCAGATGATCAACCACAGTTGCTGCGACAGTTTGAGCAGGTATTACGGGATCAGGAAATTCAAAATTGGCAGGCAGCACTGGATAAATCAGAGACACTATTTTATTATAGACAAATAAAAATTACTTTTGGATTTGAATATTATTTTAAATTAGGATTGTCGGCGCAGGCACTTAGGGTATGGTTCCAACTCCGGACTAACTCTCTTCCATTACGGTACAGAAAGAAAGTTTTTGATAGGCGAAAACAGGTCGGTGAGGAGAACTACAATTGCCCACTTTGTTGCACTGGGCAAGATACCATTGACCACCTCCTAGGACAGTGCCAAGAGCTTCCTTCATTGGGTTTAGTTGGGATGGATGGTGGTGTTCTCTTCCCTGGTATCTTAAAGTCGACAAATAAAAGTGTAATCCGTGAGGTAGTTTCTTTCGTTTTGAATGCAATGAAAAGAAGAAAATAGTTTGTGTTTCATTATTAGTGTTTTAAATTGTTGTTGGCGCTTCAGGAATCTGTTGTATGGCCGTATTAGGCTTTTTCCAATAAATTATTATTATTATTATTATTATTATTATGCGAATTCAGCATGTCTTCTTACCCGCAATTCCAACATCTTATCAAATTTAAATAAAGCTTTTACTTTTAACAAATTCTCCGGTTTTGGCCGGATTCCAGCCGAACTAATTGTCCAGCGAGAAAATACATTCCATATTCGGACTCAGCAAGTCTCCTTGCCCCTAAACCGAACCTCTAGTCAACTTCATATTAAACTTTTACTTTTCAGAAAATTTCCGGTTTTCGCTGTATTCCGGGTGGACTATTTGTCTGGAAGAAAAATAAATTTCATATCCGCACTTGCCCTTCGGCCAATTGCCATATAGCGATTGTAATTTCTGTAATTTCAGTCGGTCTGTCAGTCCCGGTTTTGCTAGTTCGGGCACTTCCAGTTAAGCTAGGACGATAAAACTTGGCATGCCTATCAGGGAACGGAGAGATTAAATTAGAAATAGTCGCTTCCCCGATCCAACCATCTGGAGGGGAGTCGAGGGATGGGGAATCCGAAAAAATTAGATATGTTTAGCTTACGAACGGGTGATCGGATCTTAATGACACTTGATGTATGGTAGGACCTTGTGTCTTGGACGTTGCATTTTAAATCCAGACCGGATCCGGTGACATTGGGGGGAGTTAGAGGGGAAACCGGAAATCTTGGAAAACGCCTAGAGTAGAGAGATCCGGATGAAACTTGGTGGAAAGAACGAGCACAGGTCCTAGATACATGACTGACATAACCGGAACGGATCCGCTCACTTTGTTGTTGTGGGAGGGCTGAATTCCTAGTGATTCCGCGAGTTTGGTGCTTCCTAATGTGCTAGGACGATGAAAATTGGCAAGCATGTCAGAGACCCGACGAGATTAAATAGGATATAGTCACTTCCCCGATCTGACCATCTGGGGGGAGTGGACAGAAGGGGGAGCCGACAAAATTGAGGTATTTTTAACTCGCGAACGGGTGCATAGACCTATGTCATAGGTCTATGCTCCGATTTCAGTAGAATTTGATGGACGGGAAGAGGGGATTAACAGATACGACGTTTATGTTTCTAAGTCCTCTTCGGCCACAGTGGGGGGAGTTGGAGGGAGATTGTCGGAAACTTTGAGGCTTGCATAGGGGTCAAACGGGTGCATCAATTTAAATGAAACTTGGAATGTAGAGAGAGCATATGTGCTAGATAATATATTTTAGGGTCCGAACCGGATCCAACGACGGTGGGGGGGGGGGAGGTTCCAGAATTTTCCAAAATGCTCAGATTCGATTGAAACTTGATAGATGGTATAAAAGAAGATACTGATCCATTTCTTAGTCCGAACCAGATTCGGCCACGGTAGGGGGGGAAGGAGGGAGTTCCGGAAATCGTGTAGCATGTCTAGGGATCACACGAGCGGATTTATTGGGCTGAAACTCGGAAGTCTGAACAGTCTTGAGCATTTGCTACAGATAATCCGAGACGAGGCCGGAACTGCTCAGAATCGAGTGAAACTAAATATCGTATTTCTATTTCCGAATCACATTTTTGGATGGCGGGTGTATTTTGTGGCGTTCTCATCTACTTTCTAGTACTACCTACTCGTTACAAGTGTCATATGAGCTCGTAGCTCTTTTCATGAAAATGGTTGTACCTATCCTCAGATCCTGAAATACTGATACCTTTATAATTTATAAGATTTTAGCTGGAACTGACCGAAAGTTGTTTTAATCTTTCTTTTGTGCCTAGTTTATGACAAATACTTTTAAGCAAAATATACATTTCATCATCATCATGAGCCCATGACCATTTTGCCTCGAGGGTTTTGCTTAAAAACGAATTTCTAGCACCCTTAAAGTGCGCATCTGAACCGAAAAGTAAAAAAAATACTGTTGACTCAACGATATATCTTCGTGATCTCCAAGGCCTGTGATCATTTTTGTCACAATGTTTTTGTTTACAATTATATAGATTCTCGAGATTTCTAAGAGCCCATGATCATTCCTATCTCAAGGGTTTTGCTTACAAAGGATCACACCCACGAATTGAATTCCTACTTTCATCCTCATTCTTGTTGATTCTCCACTCATTTCAGATCATGTTGGAATCACACTTTTTTTTACTTTTCCGGCTGTATGTGTAAGAATATTAATATATAAAAAATAATGCCAAAAGCCACTGCAAATTCTTTTGAAACTATCCAGTTTAATTTTTGTTTGTGTACTGGCGATTTACAGCTTCCTTCGTTAGGCTATTCCAGAAAGCAGCCATCCAGTTTGTAACATATATACCTACATACATACATAAATGTTATCATTATATATAATCCGATCCTTTGGTTGGTGTGAACTGCCTCCACGAAGTGGCCTTCAGAGGTATTGCTGTTCCTGTAGCCCGCCTCTGTCTGAATGAATGAGCTTCATTACCCGTAAAAGTGTAGAAACACGAAGTACAGAGTTTATAAATAAAAAAATAATGATAAGTAACCAAAAAATCCAAACTAACGAAGACAACACGAACCACTGCTTCCTGACCGAAGATTGAAAATTAAGTGTCTTTTTCTTTGTGTTTATGTGTTTTGTTTATTTTCTTCATTTACTCAGCCTTTTCAAAATCGCGTGCCATAAATAAATGAGTTAAAAATTAATTAATTAACCAGCACCAATAAGGAAGGCTAACTACTATTGTAGTTGTTTGCCAACTATGTTCACACGCCCCTCTGTAGCTCAGTGGGAGAGCAGTGGCTCTCCCATAAAAAAACCTCCCGTAAACGCAAGGTTGTAGGTTCGAATCCCGCCGCACAAGCGCTTTTATCTTTCGCTACACTACTTATTATCTAGTTACTTATTATTACGACACCCCTCTTGAAGCTTTAAGGCGGTCTCTCAGTGTTAGAGCAGTGGCCTAGTAAACGAAAGGTTGTGGGTTCGAATCCCGCCGCACGAGCGCTTTTATCTTTCGCTGCACTACTTATTATTTAGTATACACTACTTATTATCCCGATGTCTCTGTTGAAGCTTTAAGGCGGTCTGGCGGCGTTAGATCGCTAGGTCGGTAGGCTTACTTTTATTTTTCACTAAACGTTAATAGACAAAACTACACAAGAACAATATAGTTAGAAGCTAAACCTCTTAAGGACTTGCACTGCAAATGCAAATAAGGAAAGATAACCAATACTTATGAAAAAAACTTCATACCCCCCCCCCCTCCGGTAGGATAGTTGTGTTTTAACCAGACTCGCTCGTGGAATCGCCGCGACTTTTATTGGAGCTCCAGATTGTCAGATACTTTAAGCCCTACGCTACGCTTTGTTATAATAGTAGAAGGTTGTGGTTGGGGTGGGTTCACCTGTAGGACTGATCTCTTACCACAAGTTTTGCCCACAAGGCTGTCTGTTTTCTGTTGTGAAAACGCGACTGAGGCTTAAAATTCGTGGTCACGGTCTCTCATTCAACGAATGCTGTCAAAATTCTTCTGAAGATTTGTCATCTCTTTAATTTAAAAGAGGGAAGGTCTGGAGACAGAAACGCAAAAATGTGTCTATTTCTTGAAGGTACTTCTACAGGGTGGGGAATGTGGTCCACCAGTCTCATTCGCGGAACACACCAGTCTCACTATTTTGAACCATCAGTCTCAGAAAAATGGCGCCGGGAACCACCAGTCTCGGAAACGAGACCAACAGTCTCAAATTCAGACCAACAGTCTCATGTAATTTCCAATTTATTTAAAGAAAAAAAGTGTTTTCTTTGTTTTTCTCTGTCAGTCCCTTGAATTACGCGCTTGTGTCAGCACTACAGGTAGAGTGAAGCTTGGGCTTTCAATACATGTATTCATCTCTGCTATTGGCTTGGTACTTCTCAGTGAGTAGGGCTCTGAAAAAGCAAACAAATTTATTTTTTTGTTTTCTGTGTTGTTTAATAGACTTCTGCTACTCTGCCAACTACAACAGGTAAAGTGAAGCCTGGGCTTTCAAACGATATATGATTCACTGTTACTGGATTACCAAGTGTCACATTGGGTGGCTCTGAAAAAACTGTTTTGGTAAACAAATGTAATTTCTAGGCTGTCTATGAGATTTCTTGGAATTTTCTAACTTTGCGACCAGTTTTGGTTGATAGACATCCATGTATCTCTGATACTGGCTTAGTCAGTTTGTTGCTGGGTTCCTATGGTAAACTCATTAGCTGTTTTTTTTTAACTGCCCTGCTTGATACTGTTGAATGTTTTGTCGCCTCACTGTTCAGTTCACCTGACTGACTGGTCCGATATTAGTTTGTTCCATTCTTTTTCCATGCATTTTCCATGCTTAAAATACTATTCTGAGGCTGTCTCTACACAACTACAGTAAGCGGTCAAGTAACACTCAATGGAGCCTATTATCGCTCACCAGAGCTGCGTTTTATTCGCATTTCTAGTTGACTTAAGTTATTATTTTGCCGTTTTATTTGCTATTCTCAGTTGACTGATAGCGTTCAATTTATCCAATCTATTGAGATTGTCCACTAAAAGTTGACTTTGGACGACCGACAACAAATGGTCATTCGTTCTATGGATAACCGGTTAACCAACAGTAAGCTGTCAAGTATCGCTCAATGGAACATTTTATCGCTCACCAGATCTGCGTTTGATTTGCATTTCCAGTTGACTGAAATAACCTTTTTGCTGTTTTATTTGCTATTCTCAGTTAGCATTCAGTTTATCCAGTCGACTAAAAGTTGACTTTTGAGGATCGAGATAAAATGGTAATTCATTCCATGGTTAACCGTTTAACCTACAGTAAGCAGTTAAGTATCGCTCAATGGAACCTATTATCACTCACCAGAGCTGCATTCTATTCGCATTTCCAGCTAACTTAAATCATCATTTTACTGTTTTATTTGCTGTTCTCAGTTGATTCATATTGTTCGATTTAGCTCTTGGCTTATCCAATGTATTGAGACTGTTGACTGAAAGTTGACTTTTGACAAACGAGAAGAAATGGTTATTTGTTCCATGGTTAACCGGTTAACCTACAGTAAGCTGTCAAGTAAACTCAATGGAACCTGTTATCGCTCACCAGAGCTGCGTTCGATTCGCCTTTCCAGTTGACTTAAATCATCATTTTTCCGTTTTATTTGCTATTCTCAGTTGACCGAAAGCGACTGATTTATCCAGTCGACATAAATTGTCGCTTAAAAGCTGACTTTTGACAACCAAGAACGAACGGTCACTCATTCCATGGTTAACCGGTTAAGCTACAGTAAGCGGTCAAGAGTAACGCTCAATGGAACTTATTATCGCTCACCAGAGATGGGTCCGATTTGCATTTCCAGTTGACTTAAATCATCTTTTTGCTGTTTTATTTGCTATTCTCAGTTGACTGACAGCGTTCGATTTATCCAGTCAACTGAAATTGTCGATTAAAAGTTGACTTTTGACAACCGAGAACAAATGGTCATTTGTTCCATGGTTAACCGGTGAAGCTAAAGTAAGCGGTCAAGTAATGCTCAATGGAACTTATTATCGCTCACCAGAGCTGAGTTCGATTTGCATTTCCAGTTGAATTAAATCATCTTTTTGCTGTTTTATTTGCTATTATCAGTTGACTGATAGCATTCAACTTATCCAGTTGACTGAGATTGTCGACCAGTCTAGTACACTAGCCAATTTTCAGGCACGGTGCTCAAACGTCTAGCACCATGCCTGGGTGCTAGACGTTCAAGCACTGTACCTTGGATTTCATGTATGGTGCATGGATTTCAGTATACAGTGCATACATCAAAAACACAGTTTCTGTCATCACAACTGAGCTCCGGCTCGGACAGGGCTGAAATTACTACTATGAATTATAGAACTCAAAGACAATCCTTTATATATTTTTCACAACAAAAACAAAAGGGCTCTAATGATAATGGAGATGAAAAACCTAACAGCACCCTATCTATTTTCCATGTACTTTCCCTATCTATTCCCCAAGGGCCAATATTCTGGTTGGCTGCTATGTAGAAAAGGCTGAAGCACAGGACACTTTGCATGCAAAACCCTTGACTATATAGAAAAGGAAATGTGGTTTTTCACATCTGTCATCAGCTGAGCCCTTTTGTTTTTGTTGTGAAAAACATATAAAGGATTGTCTTTGATTTCTCTAAATCATGGTAGTAATTTCAGCCCTGTCCGAGCTGGTGCTCAGTTGTTATGACAGAAACTGTGTTTTTGATGCATGCACTGTATACTGAAATCCATGCACCATGCATGAAATCCAAGGTACAGTGCTTGAACGTCTAGCACCCAGGCATGGTGCTAGACGTTTGAGCACCGTGCCTGAAAAGGGGCTAGTGTACTAGACTGTTGTCGACTAAAAGTTGACTTTTGACAACTGAGAACAAATGGTCATTCATTCCATGGTTAACCGAGAATATAAGCGTATGTTGAGAAAAAGATGGCGGAATCCAACCAACCGGTCACCTTTTACTGGTCATTTCAAATTGCGGCCATGAGGCCACATTTTTTCATGTTCTAACAAATCTGGTGCTACAGAGTACGCTACCTATCCAATGATGGTAAAAAAAATTAAAAAATAAGCTTATTCTTAATGTTTTACACTGGCTATGGAAGTCCTAGCTAAAAGTGTTCAAGTTAACCTACATGAACTAACTTTGTTTTGTTGGTTTTGGTGATTCTTTTTTCACATACCATACGTTCTTTACTAGTCCTCCATGAATATTCCTCTAACTCTTTTTTTAATTGTTGGAGTACTATCTCCTCTGCAGATGTTGCTCTTGTTGTAGGAACATACTATTGTTTGTTACAGACATACTATTGTTTGTATGTTCAAGTACTATAGATTGGTGCACGTAAGAGGTCTCTTCATGAGACCCTCAAATTGAAGCTGCTACGTACAGCATCATCAAGGGGACAAGCAAAGGGTAATTTTAGTAATTGTCTAAATGTTATAGAACATGATTAGGTCGCTTTGTCATATTGTTTTAGTGATGTTCCCTTACCTTCCTGAGTTTCCACACCCTTGCCAAGAGCTAAATCGAACAATACGAATCAACTGAGAACAGCAAATAACAGAGTAAAATGATGATTTAAGTTAGCTAGAAATGCGAATAGAATGCAGCTCTGGTGAGTGATAATAGGTTCCATTGAGCGATACTTGACTGCTTACTGTAGGTTAACCGGTTAACCATGGAATGAATTACCATTTTATCTCGATCGTCAAAAGTCAACTTTTTGGTGATTCTTTTTTCACATACCATTTGTTTTACTTGTCCTCCATGAATATTCCTCTCACTCTTTTTCTAATTGTTGAAGTACTTTCTCCTCTACAGATGTTGCTCTTGTTATAGGAACATTCTATTGTATGTTACAAACATACTATTGTTTGTAGGTTGAAGTACTATAAATTGGTCCACGTAAGAGGTCTCTTCATGAGACCCTCAAATTGAAGCAGCTACGTACAGCATCATCAAGGAGACAAGCAAAGGGTAATTTTAGTAGTTGTCTAAATGTTATAGAACGTGATTAGGTCGCTTTGTCATATTGTTTTAGTGATGTTCCCTTACCTTCTTGAGTTTCCACACCCTTGCCAAGAGCTAAATCGAACAATATGAATCAACTGAGAACAGCAAATAACAGAGTAAAATGATGATTTAAGTTAGCTAGAAATGCAAATAGAATGCAGCTCTGGTGAGTGATAATAGGTTCCATTGAGCGATACTTGACTGCTTAGTGTAGGTTAACCGGTTAACCATGGAATGAATTACCATTTTATCTCGATCGGCAAAAGTCAACTTTTTGTCGACAACCTGAGTCTACTGGATAAATTGAATGCTAACTGTGAATAGCAAATAAAACCGCAAAAAGATTATTTCAGTCAACTGGAAATGCAAATCAAACGCAGCTCTGGTGAGCGATAAAATGTTCCACTGTTGGTTAACCGGTGATCCATGGAACGAATGACAGTTTGTTGTCGGTCGTCCAAAGTCAACTTTTAGTGGACAATCTCAATAGATTGGATAAATTGAAAGCTATCAGTTAACTGAGAATAGCAAATAAAATGGCAAATTAATAACTTAAGTCAACTGGAAATGTGAATCAAATGCAGCTCTGGTGAGCGATAATAGGTTCCATTGAGTGTTATTTGACCGCTTACTGTAGTTGTGTAGAGACAGCCCCAAAATAGTATTTTAAGGATGAAACGAACTAGTACCGGACCAGGCAGTCAGGTGAACTGAATAGTGAGACAACAAAAGATTCAACAGGGTCTAGCAGGTCAGTTAAAAAAACACAGCTAATGAGTTTATCAAAGGACACCATGAGCAAGAAACTGACTAAGCCAATATCAGAGATACACATATCTGTGGAAAGTCCATGCTTAAATCTACCAAAACTGGTTGTAAAGTTAGAAAATCCCAAGAAAGACAATCTGAGTCGACTGGATAAATTGAATGCTAACTGAGAATAGCAAATAAAACAGCAAAAGATTATTTCAGTCAACTGGAAATGCAAATCAAACACAGTTCTGGTGAGTGATAAAATGTTCCATTGAGCTGTACTTGACCACTTACTGTTGGTTAACCGGTTATCCATGGAACGAATGACCATTTGTTGTCGGTCGTCCAAAGTCAACTTTTAGTGGACAATGTCAGTCGACTGGATAAATAGAACCTATCAGTCAACTGAGAATAGGAAATAAAACTGCAAAATGACGATTTAAGTTAACTGGAAATGCAAATCAAATGCAGCTCTAGTGAGCGATAAAATGTTTAATTGAGCAATACTTGACCGCTTACAGTTGGTTAACCGGTGATCCATGGAACGAATGACCATTTGTTGTCGGTCATCCAAAGTCAACTTTTAGTGGACAATCTCAATAGATTTGGATAAATTGAACGCTATCAGTCAACTGAGAATAGCAAATAAAACGGCAAATTAATAACTTAAGTCAACTGGAAATGTGAATCAAACGCAGCTCTGGTGAGCAATAATAGATTCCATTGAGTGTTACTTGACCGCTTACTGTAGTTGTGTAGAGACAGCCCCAAAATAGTATTTTAAGCATGGAACGAACTAGTACCGGACCAGGCAGTCAGGTGAACTGAATAGTGAGATAACATAAGATTCAACAGGGTCTAGCAGGTCAGTTAAAAATACACAGCTAATGAGTTTATCAAAGGACACCATGAGCAAGAAACTGACTAAGCCAATATCAGAGATACACATATCTGTGGAAAGTCCATGCTTAAATCTACCAAAACTGGTTGTAAAGTAAGAAAATCCCAAGAAAGAGAATCTGAGTCGACTGGATAAATTGAATGCTAACAGAGAATAGCATATAAAACAGCAAAAAGATTATTTCAGTCAACTGGAAATGCAAATCAAACACAGTTCTGGTGAGCGATAAAATGTTCCATTGAGCGATACTTGACCACTTACTGTTGGTTAACCGGTTATCCATGGAACGAATGACCATTTGTTGTCGGTCGTCCAAAGTCAACTTTTAGTGGACAATCTCAATAGATTTGGATAAATTGAACGCTATCAGTCAACTGAGAATAGCAAATAAAACGGCAAATTAATAACTTAAGTCAACTGGAAATGTGAATCAAACGCAGCTCTGGTGAGCAATAATAGATTCCGTTGAGTGTTACTTGACCGCTTACTGTAGTTGTGTAGAGACAGCCCCAAAATAGTATTTTAAGCATGGAACGAACTAGTACCGGACCAGGCAGTCAGGTGAACTGAATAGTGAGACAACAAAAGCTTCAACAGGGTCTAGCAGGTCAGTTAAAAATACACAGCTAATGAGTTTATCAAAGGACACCATGAGCAAGAAACTGACTAAGCCAATATCAGAAATACACATATCTGTGGAAAGTCCATGCTTAAATCTACCAAAACTGGTTGTAAAGTTAGAAAATCCCAAGAAAGACAATCTGAGTCGACTGGATAAATTGAATGCTAACTGAGAATAGCAAATAAAACAGCAAAAAGATTATTTCAGTCAACTGGAAATGCAAATCAAACACAGCTGTGGTGAGCGATAAAATGTTCCATTGAGCGATACTTGACCACTTACTGTTGCTTACCGGTTATCGATGGAACGAATGACCATTTGTTGTCGGTCGTCCAAAGTCAACTTTTAGTGGACAATGTCAGTCGACTGGATAAATAGAACCTATCAGTCAGCTGAGAATAGGAAATAAAACTGCAAAATGATGATTTAAGTTAACTGGAAATGCAAATCAAATGCAGCTCTAGTGAGAGATAAAATGTTCCATTGAGCGATACTTGACCGCTTACTTTAATCGGTTATCCATGGAACAAATGACCGTTTGTTCTCTGTTGTCAAAAGTCACCTTTAGTCGACAATGTCAGCCGACTGGATAAATTGAACGCTATCAGTCAACTGAGAATAGCAAATGAAACAGCAAAATGATGATTTCAGTCGACTGGAAATGCGGATCGAACCCAGCTCTGGTGAGCGATGATAGGTACATTGAGCGTTACTTGACCGCTTACTGTAGCTTAACCGCTTAACCATGGAAAGAATGACCATTTATTCTCGGTTGTCAAAAGTCAAATTTTAGTCCAAAATCTCAGTCGACTGGATAAATCGAACGCTATCAGTCAATGCAAATCAAACGCAGCTCTGGTGAGCGATAATAGGTTCCATTGAGCGATACTTAACCTCTTACTGTAGTTGTGTAGAGACAGCCTCAGAATAGTATTTTAAGCATGGAAAATGCATGGAAAAAGAATGGAACAAACTAATACCGTCAGTCAGGTGAACTGAAGAGTGAGGCGACAAAACATTCAACAGTATCAAGCAGGGCAGTTAAAAAAAACAGCTAATGAGTTTACCATAGGAACCCAGCAACAAACTGACTAAGCCAGTATCAGAGATACATGGATTTGTGGAAAACTCATGCTTAAATCTACCAAAACTTGTCGGAAAGTTAGAAAATTCCAAGAAATCGCATAGACAGCCTAGAAATTACATTTGTTTACCAAAACAGTTTTTTCAAAGCCACCCAATGTGACACTTGGTAATCCAGTAACAGTGAATCATATATCGTTTGAAAGCCCAGGCTTCACTTTACCTGTTGTAGTTGGCAGAGTAGCAGAATTCTATTAAAGAACACAGAAAACAAAAAAAATAAATTTGTTTGCTTTTTCAGAGCCCTATTCACTGAGAAGTACCAAGCCAATAGCAGAGATGAATACATGTATTGAAAGCCCAAGCTTCACTCTACCTGTAGTGCTGCCACAAGCGCGTAATTCAAGGGACTGACAGAGAAAAACAAAGAAAACACTTTTTTACTTTAAAAAAATTGGAAATTAGATGAGACTGTTGGTCTGAATTTGAGACTGTTGGTCTCGTTTCCGAGACTGCTGGTTCCCGGCGCCATTTTTATGAGACTGGTGGTTCGAAACAGTGAGACTGGTGTGTTCGATTTTCAAAACGGCCGTGAGACTGGTGGACCACATTCCCCACCCTGTTCTACGTCTCAGGCAAAGAATGTATGAGTAAGTCAAATATGAGTAACACGTGATGGAATTGTTAAGAAAGGTTGAATGTGGTAAACTTAAACGGTGAGTAAGTTTTATTTTTGTAATTTTTGTGTTGTTGTTGTGAATAATACATTCCTTTGCGGCTGGCTCCTTCTAGGAAAACCGCAAGGGGGCTCAAGTGTTTCTGACGTATTCTTCTAAATAATTTTGTATTATACTTATTTAAAGTGTGCGTTTACAACTCCTGTGGGTTCTTTTTAGAGCTGGTTAAATCAGTGTCTTTCCAGGCCGCTTCGAGTATCTAGAACACGGTAACACGGCCTTGTGATTGGCCAAGGGGTCACTGATTGAATAATCTCCTATAATAAACATTCCTTCAAACCAAGCTGACTGCGAATCATGTTTGACAATGCAAAACGGACACGTCAGCTACATTCTCTTAGAGCTATATTTCGGCCCTTCTTGGCAAGGGTCCTTTTCAGGCTCAACCCGGTTCAAGCTCGAAAATGAACTTGCGGAAAAACGACTAAAGATTCTTCCTTAAAAATGTGATATTTTGTGACAGTATCACACTCCTATAAATATTCCTTCAACCCAAGTTGACGACTGGGAAACAAAATATACCTATTATTATATCTCGTATTAAACAGTGGCTCAAAATGAAAAAAAAAACAGAAAGCTAAATTTTCCATTTTGGCCTATTGCTTTAATATACAACGCCCTATAAATAGCTGAACGGAAACCAGTGGCTGAAAAGGGCACGGCTAGCCGGGCCTATAATAATGAGTTAAAACAATAATATCCTTTTATTTCAGCCAAGAGCCATTATAATAGGATAGCACACGAAAACAGCAATAAAAATACAAAACGCGCTAGGGGCCACGTCCTAAAAGAGGCCGGGATTTCCTCTCTGAATGTATAGGAGGGGATCAGCTGTATGCGTGACGAGCATAATATAATTGTAGTTATTTTATATAGTTGTAATCATATTTCCGAGCGAAAGATTCGCTGGTGCAGAAAGGCTTTATATTGTCTCACTGTCTCCTTGGGTTTTGCAGCATCTGCGGGGATTCTTTAATCACTAACGCGTGAGCCAATCCATGGCCGTGGCGTTCTCGGGGCTCGAAACTACCTGGAAATCGGGTTAACCAGCGCGGAAAAATCTGGCAGGGTTATTCCAGGGAGTTGGAAACAGACCTTTAAAGGAGACCTGAGGGGTGCATAGCTCATGACTCAGGTAGCAGATCCGCGGGAGTCTAAGAGGTTGTGAGCAATCCGCTTGTATCCAGTTCGAAGCAAATTGGCTGATTTCTGCCGTTCGATACTAAAGACCGAATGTTGAGACGACCACGTTGCATCGCAGAAATAGACTGCAGAAATGGAGGAAACCCTGTCTTCACGAGGGGTTTCCTACTTCCCGGCACCTGCTGTACACCCTTTCGCGGCACCGACCGAAACCAGCGGTGTCGGCACCGGTACCGGGTATAAATTAGGCGGATACTCACTTCTAAAGATGATAGTTTCTAACGTTCTAAGACGCGACAACGGTGCCAGCTGCTTTCAACCGTTGCATGCACCGACCGGGTAGCGCGTCACCGGGCACTTGCTTTGCTCTACACTAAAATCGAGAGTGGACAAACCCTCGTGTCCTCGTAATGTCTTGGTAATTCAACAACAAAGCTGTGCCCACGCAAGTTCCTCCATCTGTTGGCGTTTTTCTTCCACAGAGACAACTGCACACCGTGTCTGAAAAACATGCTAACTGTTCTTACAAGTGCCATATGAGCTTTCAGCTCTTGTTCTTCTATCTGGACGATCAGTTCCCTTCACGAACGTTTAATATGGAAAAGTCGGAACTTCAATGTCATTTCTCGTCGGATCGCTGTTTTGGAACGTTAGGTCGTGAGCTCGTGTCAGAGTTGAGCCAATTAGAACTTGAAGATGTTGTCAATAAAGGGAAGTCGACTTCTGTGTATTTCATCGAATTCGAGGAATGAAAGAGGTCGATTGAAACTGAATTCAAAGGATTGTAAATTGTGTGGTGTGGATGGAATGAGAAAGCTAAAAATTGACATTTAATTATATGGGGAAAACACTATCCAGCATTTTTTTTCTGAATGATGCGTCGATATGTAGATAATAGCTGAGGGCTAATTGTTAACCACTGCAAGGTGGGAATACAGTCTTTGACAGGAGTGTAAGGAATCAGAATGATAATTAAGCTTGCCCCCTCTTTGCGATTTGAAGTCGGTCGTTTTTTAAGCCAGTGCCAAAGATTCCATGACAATTCGCCACAGTGACAACTGGGAGCCGACAAGTTGTCACACAGACATTTCGCCACACCGATAAGTAGCCACACTGGAAACTCGCCACATCGATAACTTGCCACAGTGTCAACTCGCCACTAGGACGGATCGCCACAGTGACATTTCGCCACACGACCGACTGGCCACATGGACAACTTTGACCGTAATTTGTCAATAAAACACCACTACGGTGTCATTTATGTTTATCTTCAAGGGGCTGATGATTAGCGATGAATAGTAAAATGTTTAAGGGGTCTGACAAAACCGGATTATCTGGATCAAAAAGTCTAATAAACATTAGATTTTTGGAATCCGGTCTAAACCTTTGGTATTGTTCCTATTGTATATATATAAGAGAAAAGGCTTTTGCCTCTAAATAACTCTGAAATTTTGAGTAGTCGAACTGATCAGAATTTAAAATATCATCAACAGCGCACTTGAAACTATTGATCGATTCAGCATTAACCGCATCTTCGGTAAGGCTGTTCCAAGATCAACAGTAGTGTTGCCAAAACTTATTGCCGTATCAAAATTTATCAGATGAGAATATCTTCGGGTTAATACTGCGTAGCAGTAATAACAATATTTTTTTTATGTCATCGGCATGCCTGGCACTTTCTATTGGCCCTATTATTTTTGTTTCAATGAAATTTTACCGTAGCCTACCTTTTCTTGCCTCATAGAGCCCCACAAACAATAACTCGGGAAGTTTTCCTGTGTCAATGATTCTTTCCGAGGAAAGAAAGTGGCAAACAGTCAACAAGAGACTGTGTAATTAGTCCCAGTCAGACTTATATTGACTTTCGCTGACATGCCTTATTGTTGCCTCAAAGACTAAACAAACAACCGGTAATGACGAAACCACTGTCTCTCATGCCATGTACAGTCGATCATGGTTGAGTGCTACCAGACTGGAATTCCTGCCAGGATTTTTGGCATTATCACCGTTTCCATATGAAAAGGCTTGGATTTTTTTAAGCTTAAAATAAAAGTGCAGAAAATCCGGCCGGAAAATCCTCATCTTGTTCGGATGGTCAGCCAATACGACGAGTAAAAATCCCTGAGAATTCTGATCAAAACTCTTCTGGGCAACTTCCGGTAGCCTGTATTATCCCCATGCTTTTCTTAATTTTGTCGGGGAGCGAGGTAGCCCTCAAGAAGTAGTCCGACGTTCGATTTTTGTCCGGAATAATTCCAACATTCCGGATCATTCCGGTAGGAACCCGTCGAGAACATCCGGATCGTTTGTTCGCACTGTCAGCCACTACGATGAGAAACATCTCCGAGAGTAAATCTTCCCGACAATTTCCGTACATTATCCATGTTTTCCTTAATTTTTCCGGGAGGTAACCCTCGAGAAGTAGTTCGGCTTTATTTTTTTTCAGGGATAATTTGGACATTCCAAATGTTCGAGACGTTTCTTGGCTTCATAACAGTAGGAATTCGTCCGGAACTACTTCACGGTTGTTACGGCAACAGAAGAATCTCGTTATCCGGTCAAGCGCAAGGATGAAATATTTAGGAGGACAAGAGAGTGCCAGTTATTAAGCTTTTGAAACAAATACAGATTTCTGTGGATGTCCTGTAACCATGGGGGATGGGATTTCTAGGTGACGGGGCTATCACTCAAAGGGTTAATAGAGAGAAGCGGGATTAGAAGTATTGTTCTGTCGCTTTATTGGCTCTCAGCTGTCTGTTGAAGACCCGTTTCCGTGGATAGGATGTCATCAAAATAGCGAGGCTTACGTCTGCCTAATAGCGAAGAGAGTGGGAGGGGAGGGATGAAAGAATAAGAGAAGATGGTTGAAAATACTCTTTGCAAGTCGGTCTTCGCCCTCTTGGGTGTGGTGAGGGAAACTAAGATATCAGAGGAATCTGTAAGGAAGTATTTCAGCTACGAAAGATTGAACGACAGCCACAGCTGAAGAGTGAACTAATCCTTAGCCTACTTATCCATGTCATCTCTAATGCGATCCTTCTCCAGTTCGAGAGTAGGAAGTTTAAAACTTTAAGTTTAACTGAAAAGCCAACTTCCTTGTGTGTACTTTAATTGAATACACTGAACTATTTGGATTCTTCATAGGGATTTTTTTATTTTCCAATATCTGCTCCAGCTACGACGTTCAGAATAACTACGGCCGTCCCCACAACGAAAATGTTACTATGCCGTTGGAAATTTTAATATCAACACATACTCGGCTTTTCAGTGGGCAGTGGTGAGATTGGTGAAGGTTGCTTAGTCCCTGAACAAAAAAAAATCATAAATCTTTCTCATAAGGCGTAGACCAAAATACAAGCGCAGAAAGGTACCGCAAATCCCACGGAAATTCCACTATTTGAAAATTGATTATTCGTGAATAGTGGAACAACGAAGTAACGCATTTTCAGCGGATCTTCAAGCCAGTTCAAGCGGAGAAGTGATGGGAACTAGATTGTCCTATCTAAGCCCTTTTCAGTTAAACTTAAGGATATCAGGAATATGGTGTGATACAATTCGAAAAGAAAGCCCGTCGGACTTCTTTCTCTCTTTTTAGTTAGAATTAAGAGATTAAATAGTTGAATAAATATAACAGCGGGTTCCATGTGTGCAAAGTGAGTCCCAAATGGAACTATTATTTTAGGACTTTATTTTACTTTCTTACAAGGAGTTGAATATGTTGAAGCTACGTTTTCTATTGCCGATAGAATTTATGGTTCGACATTCTTTGTAGCAACAGGGTTCCATGGTCTACACGTAATTGTAGGGACAACCTTCCTAATTATCTGTTTTAACATCATTTACTTTGCACAGAATTTTAATATTATGAAAAATCCAGTAAGACATTTAAAATCAAACAATTTTTTATTTATTTTTTATCAACATTCGATAACTATCTTCAGAAACCTCCCCAGTCCGCTTATGTCCCCAAAAACCTTGTCCCAAGTATGTTAACCAACCAATCCTCTCCTTACACGCCACCCTATGAATGAATAAACGAATGAATGAATTTATGACGCACTGCCCAAGGGCGTAAGTGCAGTAAAAAAAGATAAAGAAATATAAAATAATCACAGAAAACTCAACAAATATATTCCATAAAGGTTCACTAATTTAAAATCACGTTGATGGGATCGTGGACAGGTAATTTTCCAATTATATGAATGAATTGAATGAATTTATTTCCAAAAAGCCCGTAGGGCCATGGCAGGAACATTACATAAAATAGCACTCACAAACACAATGTTTACACCAAAAGGAGGGAACGCTTACTCCAAAAAACGCTCCCGATGCTCCATAGACTGCTTGAGGAACCTCCCAAGCCGACGAAGGTCCCCAAAATTTTTCTTCCCCATGACTTTCACCAAATCCTCCTCCTCCAACCTACTATATCCAGAAATCTCTTTACACAGATCATTTAACTCAACGCATTTACCCACCAGATGCAAAATATCCTCCCCTAGTGAACCGCACATAGTTCTTCCTTCAGTACATAGGTATTGAATATGCATATCCTTTACACTGTCAGAAGTTTCATAACAGACAACACCGGAATGCGCGGTTTCAACCGACAACATTTGCGATGTTATATGTTGTCGCAACAAACGTTATGCACTAAATGTTATGCATAACGAGCATTTCCAGGAATAGCTGAAAAACCACCAAAATAGCACCTGCTGACTTTTCGTTAGTCGTCGTGACATCGGAAAATACATACAGTACATATAAAGCTTAACGGTGCGCTAAACGGAAACGTTAGCTGAGTTTTATTCTAGCGATATTTCAGCCCTTTTTGGCAAGGCTCCTCTTCTGGTCGAAGCTAGAAATATTGTTAACCGAAGTTTGTCGGAACACGGATGTTCGGATCCGGAAATTTTGTTTATTATAGTTTTTTAGTTTAACAGTTTTCATTATACAAACCAACTTTTACATGCTAAACTACATGAACACACCTTTTGTAACCCTCTTAACATCCTTTATACATGTAGTTGATACTTCCGACTGCAGGAAAGCCCGGGTGGGCCTGTGGGGTCAGTCAAGAAAAAAGTTTCACTTTACATTAATTTTCATACTTTTTCAAAAAAGAGAAGAAAACTGAAATAGGAAGAACAAAAAAGAAATGAAGGAAGAAAGCAAAGCACAACAACAAACAATAAGTGGGAAACCATGCCGTCGTACCAAAATCAACTAAACAAATGGAGTAAAATTTTATCAATGGTAGTCTCTCAAGAAATGTTTCTTTAGTCGGTCTTTGAACTGAGCTAAACTTACCGCATTCTGGATGTCACAAGGAATCGAGTTCCAAATTGCGGTTCTAAAATGCTTTATGACGAAGCCCGAACGTGTAGTGTTTCTCGCTTGGCTCACCAGTAGTTCCTCATTTGTTTATGTGTTTTGTTTATTTTCTTCATTTACTCCGCTTCTAAGAAATGGCGGGTCATAAATAAATTACTTACTTACTTACTTACTCATGATCAAAGATGTTCATTTTCAATAAATCTGAAAACATTTTTGGGCCAAGTCCGTACAGACACTGGTATACAAACGTTCCAATCTGGTAATCTCTAATTACCAAAGAAGGGGGCTTTGAGGATCGGGTCGGGTCTTTGTATGCATGCCACTCTCCTATTTTAATTGGAAGTGCCTGAACTAGCAGAAGCCAACTGCAGTTGGCATAGGAGCAGCGTTGCCACATGTCGCACGATAGAGTGAATTGTCACTTTGTTGTTTTTTTGTTACTCTTGTCCTACGCAGGACATAAAATTCACTCTGTTTAAAAAAACGTCCAGAGGTGTTATTTTCCAGCAGCGATTCCTATCAAAAGTGACTATTTCATGTTTTTCAAGGACATTAAATTAATATTTGTAGCTTTCGCAGCATTGATTCTGACTAAAATTTACCCTTTCCCATATTTTCATGAAAACAATATTTCAGTCCGCCCTCCAAATCACAATCACTCCAAATCACTCTCGGTTTTCGACCAAAAATTCCTCTAATTTTGTTCGATGTGGCAACCCTGCGTAGGAGGGTACAGTCATCCACAGCGAGATGGGAATCGGAAACCATTCCGTATAAGCACTCCAGTTGATAGATTCGTAGTGAAATGGCGAGGAAGTTGATAACATCTTAGCATTTATAGACTGCCCATTCCTATTCCAGCAAGTCTGTTTCGACCTTAATATCCTGCTGACAGGCCAACGTAAGCCCTTTTCCGTGCCTCGCAGCAGAAATGAAATATGCGGTCATTCGTCCGGTTTTCCTGAACCGCGATTGCATGTTTTTTTCCGAGTGCGACAATAAACTGGAAAAGAAATGGCATCGCGTGATGACTTGTTCGTCTTTCCGTCTCGGCGATTTGTTTTATTCACGCCGTAGATGTCACTGCTCACACAGAGAGAACGGTGGGCGATTTCCTCGCCACACAGACTACTCGACCGGAAAGAAATCTCGTGCTATTTGGTCCGTAATAGTAGCATCCGGAAATGAATACAGGCAAATTCGGTGGGTTGTCTTTGGCTTATTCGACCAGAAGAAAATCAAGCGCTATTCCAAGAATATTGGGATCCTGCAAGCACAAGTCTTACTAGAAATGATCTTTTCACTATGAACTGGATCAGATAAAACGTTTTCGAAATACAGTTACTTTCCACCTAAATTTAGTGATCTTCTTGTTAGCGCTTGTCGACTCAAACCTGCCTTCCTGCTCTCCGAGGTGGCGGCTGAGCGCAAAAGATTTGAAAACTGAACTCGCCGTGGTTAAAATGTGAGAAAACTTAGAGAATAAAAAAAAGTCAAAACCAGAAGATTCTCATGTCCTTATGTGTGAAAGAGTTCATTGAAGATTTCTGCAAATTTTGTGTTTGTGACGGGCAATACTCGGCACGACCGAAAAAGCGCTAAAATTTCGTAGGGAGAAGACGAAACAATGGAGAAAGGTGACAACTCACTATCCGGAATGAATTTAGATACATTCGGTTGAAATTCCTTGCTTCACAGCTTACTTGATCAGAAAATCACAATCCGAAGGAATATATTTTTTCCGGAAAATTTGTGTACAAGAAAGAATTCCAGATTACCTGGGTCGGATTTCTTTGGTTCTTAGGTTAATCGACCCGAACAAAACTTGGCACTCTCTCATAAAGCTTACTGGGCCTGAAATAAATTTCATGTAGCCGGAAGCAACATGTTTGGTATCCGGGAAAGAATCCTGACAAACTCGGTAGGAGTTCTTTGGTTCATAGCCTACTCGACCGGAACTAAAGCACGCGCTATATCGGATCCGGGAAATTATTATCCGAAAAGAACTCAGATGAATTCAGTTGAAATCCCTCGCTTCATAGCTTATGTGACCGGAACAAACCTTGTACAGTCCGAAGGGAGATGTTCTTTGCGGAAAACTTGCACACGGGAAAGAATTCAGGATGAATTAGATAGATATGTTTATTGATCCAACTCGTAGCGCCGATGGTACTAAATACGTCGACCATTACACTACGGATGTCTTCGGTTCGTAGCTTACTTGGCCCGAACAAAAGTTGGGTGTTAGTCGAGGCATATTCGGGAAGGTTTCCGTATATTCTGGGGAATATCCTGCTCACGCGGTAGGATTAGAATTATGCCACTTTGAAAACATAATCACATAAGTACTCCTTCTAATGGACAAATCTGCTGAGCTACAGCTGAAATTTCTATCTAAAGTCTGACAACGACCCTTGCGAGAAGCCCAAATATCGCTAGAAAAATCTCGACTGTCTTCTGTGCGTAGCGCCATCTAATATGGCCGCATAGAATAAAACGGATCCTAGACGAAACCGGGTTCTCCTATATATGGAATGAAGGGAAAGGCCGCAATGTAAATACCAGTGAATTTCTAGGTACATTAAAATCAAGAATTGAAGACCAACAGATTCAGTTGTGGTGGAATGATCTTCACAAGTCATCTAGTCTAAAACTGTATCAGGAAATTAAAGAGTGTTTTGGTACTGAGTTTTATTTAAAGTTGAAAATCCCAGTAAAATTTATTCGTTTGTGGATCCAGGCAAGAGCAAACTGTCTACCAGTACTTGGAAAATGTTTTGGAAAAGGAAAAGTGGTGGTCCGGAAGCGCAGTATCCTTGTCCTTTTTGTAATTCGAGTGATGAGGGGCTGGGCCATGTTCTCTTGAGGTGTGAGGAGCTTTCTAATATAAGGGGTACTCTTTTTCAGAATGGGGGGGGGATGAGCTACTTCTAGGTACCCTTAAGTCTACAAATGCTAGGTCTATAGTGTGTTTTGGCAACATGGTAGAAAAAGTTATTAGTTTAGCAGAAAGTCGGTAGGATATTAAGTAAAGAATATGAGGTTGTTTGTTAGTTGAGATTGTTGTTTGTTTTGTTTTTCTGTATATGGCTTAATCGCTTTCAAATACAGATATATATATATGTTTGAGAAACTTTTGCTTAAGAGGGAATTCGAGATGATTTTCGTAGAGTTCCGGATTTGTTATTGTGGAGGAATTGTTCTCCGGATTGTTTCTAGCAAGCTGAATATTTGGGGTTTTCGGATTTCGGGTATTCATACGCAAAGGTGTTACTAGCCAAAATGTGTTGGGGGGAGGGGCAAGGTATTTACCGACTGGCTGGTCATTTTTATCGACTGTTTTGCAGATAAAGACGACTACCCGATGAAAATTTTAGCCTGCGTAGTAAAATATTCTTTGAGCCCAAGCTGACTTTGAAACGTTTATTCAAACAATGTTTACAACGACTACGTCAGTTACGATTCTTCATCAGCGATATTTCGGCCCTTCTTGGCAAGGGTCCTCGTCAGGCTGTCAATCCTCTGGTTCAACTTCAGGGAAGGAAACAAACCTGTAATGTAAATGTAAATGTGGAAATGTGGATGAGGACCCTTGCCAAGAAGGGCCGAAATATCGCTTTGAAGAATCGTAGCTGACGTAGCCGTTGTAAACATTGTTTGAATAAACTGCGTAGTAGTATGGTAGTAGTACGAAAAATTTGCATGTAATAGCAGAGAATACTATCACTTAATGTGCCTCAGACTGGTCCAGTCTTATGTAGTAGTATCCAGTAGCATCCTGTCTTGCTAATAGTAGTATATAGTAGTATGCAGTAACGCGGTAGCCTTGAAGTAGAAGCATGTACTAGCATCGTCAGTACTGCATGCTACTTTTTCGTACTACTACTGTTTGGGATAAATTTTTCATCGAGTATTATGGAAAAAATAAGTACTATGTTTAGCAGGAGCTGACTGTTTAAAAAAAAAAAAAAAAAAAAAAAAATAAAGAGAGAAGAAACAATCCACTATTTTGACGTAAAATCGCGATGCTTCGCGACGACTCGGCTATTTTTGCCTACTGGCCGACAACATTCGGGGGGGGGGGGGGCTAGTCGTGATACCCCTGTTCTTACGTACGTTGATTAACCTCCCCCCTCCTTTGTTCCAGAGCAACTGCCAGAGTTCCTCGAACCAGTGAACAATGTAACCGTAACTATTGGAAGGGAAGCGACATTTACATGTGTGGTCGATAAACTGAGCGATTTTAAGGTGAGTTAGGAAGTGTTTTCTTGTAAAGTAATAACAAATTATTTTACTTTTTTTTTTGTTTCATTTCAACATGAAAAAAAAAAAAATGTATGTGGGTCCCGATAAGTTCCATCCTCTTCTGTAGCCAGGCCTGCCTGGCTGAAAAAAACAAACAGTTTCTCATCAGAATTGTGACAGTTGGTTACGCCATATCAGCTGAACCAGGTCACTCATGAAAATCAAACTCTTTTTAATCCGATATAGAATAGAATAGTGTTTATTTAGCCTTGAATGGGCTATACACAGACTTTTATATAGACGACATACAAAAATATGAATGCATTGAAAACATAATGATCCTACTACACATAAATAAACTCGTATTTAAATCCCCCCTCACATATTCTACCACCATTTTAATAATGTTGTCTGTGGTCGATGTCAATATACCAGGGAAGAGCAACCCTCCCCTAAATTGATCCGGCAGAGGAGACTCCTGGCACTGCCATAGGAGGTGGGCAACAGTGTCCCCACCAATAAGACATATCGTACATCTGTAATTATCACTGATTAACCCTTCCCTATTTTTGTTACTCTCGACCAGAGGCGTTACTATCCAAAATGTTCGGGGGGGGGGACGAGGCATTTACCGACTGGCTGGTAATTTTTACCGACTTTTTCTGCAGAAAAAACGACTGTTTTCAACTAAAAAAGGACATTTTTGAAAAAAATTCCACTGATTTTCAGAAAAACCCACTGATTTTCAGAAAAACCGACTGTTTTGACGAAAAATCAACTAATTTTCAGAGAAAACCACCGTTTTCATGAAAAAAATCAACTGTTTTGCGAAAAATCGCGGCACTTCGTGCCAACTTGGTTATTTTTACCGACTGGCCGACAACATTGGAGGGGGGGGGGGGGGGGCCTGCTCTCAAGTCTCAACACCTTTTTTCTGAAACCAAGTAGTAATGAGTATATTGAACCATCGTTCGAGGATCGAATGTCGTCAAGGCGCGTTTGAGCCTGGTTCAGGGGTCAGTCTGGCCAGGTCCTGGGTCAGTCTGAAACTGTGAACATGAAGATAGACATTGTAACATGGTCTTTGTAACATGGCATCCAGCGTCATTTTATGACTTTTTCCTGGATAGCTGAGGGCCCCCTTGAAAATCCAAGGAGGGCACCACTCCGAATTTAAGGAGCACAAAATAAGAAGGAAGGGGAGAGACACTCGGTGCCTCCACGCCCCCATCACCTTGTTTATTTTGTAAAACGCTAGGAAAAGTTGTAAATCTATCTTCACTGTACAAAGAAATCTTGCAGTATGTGCTACTGGGATTAATATTGTTTCTGCTGAGATGAGATTATTTGCTTCTGCTGAGATGAGATTATTTGCTACTGGGATTAATCTTATCCCAGTAGAGATAAGATTAATCCCAGTAGCAAATACTGCAGTTAACTTTATACTTTCTCGGAGAAACTTCTCACAGTGTTTACGAGGGTTGCAGCAAAGGCCACTCTGTTTCAGTTTTGTTTCGGATGGTAATTTGATTTGGAAAGGGTCGAGTTGAAGAACCATCATTTACCATTTGTCGGTGAAATATCTCACACTGTTTCAAATGTATAGTGACCGAACACTATGAGCTGATCTATGACGGATGGCCCTTTCATTTGTCGTCCAGAAAAGCACTCTGATCATCAGGAGTTCCAAAGTTTTCGCCCGAGTCACCATTAGCAGTACGCTCGATTTATTGGAAGAGTGCGTCATTTGGTCGGGGTTTCGACTAACAGTTTAGGAGATGGACCAAAACCTAAAATTAGTTCGGGAAGTAGGCACGAAGGGAACGTAGGAATGGGGTCACGGGACTTGGGAAGAAGCTGCTGCAGTGGCTTCCTTCTCCAGTGAGTTCTTGTTGTTATAAGGCATGGTCTCTGCCTTTCACCGACTTTTGTCTTCAAATTCATTTAGTTTTCCAGACATCGTTCAGTACGTTTCTTGTCTATTGTTTCTAAAACGCTAGCTCTTCAGCCGTGCTGGATGTCCGACAAGTATATTTTACGGCGTTCACCCCCCCCCCCTTCACATAGCCCCTGCGTCACGGGCCTCGAAGGGGGGCCGGAACGACGCCGCCCCCCACCCCTTAGGTTTCAGTGGAATGACGCCTCATGGTGGTGATCAATCTTGTGGAAAACACAAAAATTCAAACCTTCTGGCTTAACAGCGTATAGCTATCTGTTCAAGCATATTAGAGGCCTTTATATATCACGAGTTTAATAAACTCTTGAGTTTAATTTATTTGTTATTAGTTTTCTGTTGTGTATTCTTTTCTTTCATCTTAAACACAAAAGTTATTATTATTGTTGTTTAAAAGATATCTTTATAGTTGATTTCATTTTTTTTTATGGCACTTGCCGTTCGGCCAAGTTTCATATAGCGATCACAATTTCTGTCCGTCCGTCGGTCTGTAGTCGGGGGTTTACTAGTTCGGGCACTTCCACATAAGCTAGGGCGATGAAACTTTGCAGGTATAGCAGGGTCTCGAGAAGATTAACTTGGAAACAGTAATTTCCCCGATCCGATCATCGCGGGGGAGTTTAGGGAGGGAGAACCCGTAATCGTGAGGTATTTCTAACGTTTGAGCGGGTGATCGGATCTGCATGAAACTTGGTATTTAGAAAGACCTCGCGTCTCAGACGACCCACTTCAAATCCGAACCGGAGGAGGTGAATGTGGGGGGATTTGGAGGGGGGGGGGACCGGAAATCTAGGAAACGCTTAAGAGTGGAGGGATTGGGATGAAACTTCGTGGAAAAAACAAGCACATCATTGATATAACCGGACCGGATTCGGGCACTGCGGGAGGAGTTGGGGGGGGGGGGGGATTCTGACGATCCAACGAGTTTGGTTACTTCCTGATGTACTAGGATGACGAAACTCGGCAGGAATGTGAGGGATCCGAATAAACTGAATTGAGGATAGTGGTTTGCATTATCCGAAAACCGTGGGGGGTGTTGAGGGATGGGGAATTTGGAATCTAGTGGCATTTATAACTTTTAAACGGACGATCGGATATGAAAACTTGGCTAGCGGCGAGTTGGAAGGGGGCACTTCCGTAGGTTGTAGGTTGCGAACAAAGTGTCCGATTCAAGTGAAACTTTATTGGTGATAAGAACTGATGACCTAGATATGCAAAGCATGTGTCTGAGCCTATGTGGCGATGGTTGGGGGAGTTGGGGGGGGGGCACAAGTTGGACAGTACCAAGTTTTTGCGGTATAGATTTGTCACTTGCCGTCAGAACCGGATCCGATCAAGGTAGGAGGAGGGTGAAGCGGGAACGGGAAATTTGCAAATATGGTCCGATTGACGGGAAGAGGAGATATAAGAGGTAAGAAGTTGGACAGTACCAAGTTTTTGCGGTGTAGATTTGTCATTTGCCGTCAGAACCGGATCCGATCAAGGTAGGAGGAGGGTGAAGCGGGAACCGGAAATATGCAAATATGGTCCGATTGACGGGAAGAGGAGATATTAGAGGTAAGAAGTTTTATGTCTGATTCATATTCAGCCACACCGGGGGAGTTGAAGTGGAGAGTCCTGGAAATGTTGTGGCTCGCATAGGGGTTAAACGAGTTGAGTGATTTGAAACTTGGGAAGTAGAGAAATCGTATGCCTTGGATGACATATTTGAGGGTCCAAACCGAATCCGAGCAGGGTGGGAGGGGTTCCGGAATTTCATGAAAAATGCTCAGATTTACTTTCTCGTTTCTCATACCACCTACTCGTACCAAGTGCCATATGAGCTCGTAGCGCTTGTTTAAGACAGTCAACTATTAGAAGAAATTACAATTATTATAGAGAGGTAATCTCGAGAAGAAGACAGACATAACAGTTGATAAACACCAATCTGCAAATTGCGTAAAGAAAGTTTACTTGCATAAACACATACTTCGGCATTCTTGGATTGAATGAATGAATGAATTTTATTGACCCACTGCACTACAATGAGGACTAGTGGAGTATAATAAAAGAAACTGGAAAAGGAAAAAAAACAAAAACACAAAGTACATGAACAATAACAATAACACTTAAAGGACGGTAACTAATCTTACTCGATCATTCCTGGCCGTACAGACGGGTGATCCAAGGGTGGTTGCAAGAACGAAGGATTCGAGCACGGAGATCTTCCACCGCGGTAACAGGTTCATTAACTTTAAATCTGTTGATTAAATAGGTGTTCCGCGTCCATAGTGGCAATTTTAGCAAAAATTTAAGGTAACGAAAGAATAGTGAACGGATATGTTTGATTTCAAAACGGGTAAAAATTTTCCAGAAAGGGGTGAGGTAGAGGACATTTGTCAGAACTCACGAGTTGAACCGGTAATACGGTAGATAAATCGATTCATCGGCTAAGATCTCGGCCCTTCCTGGCAGTTGTCCTCTTAAGGCCGGTGCTAATAGTGGGGGAAGGCAGTTGTTAGCTTGAAGCATTACATACTTCCCGTCTACCCGTATGTGAAGCAACACATACTTCGGCATTCTTGGATTTGTCAGAACTCATGAATTGAACCGGTAATCCGGTGGATAAACGGATTCCTCAGCTAAGATCTCGGCCCTTCCTTGCAGTTGTCCTCTTAAGGTCGGTGCTAAAAGTGGGAATGCAGTTGTTAGCTTGAGGCATTTCGTCGGTTCTGCACGAATTCAAACCTATTCAAACCGAATTCAAACCCATTTCAAACTGACAACTTTTGAAAGTTGTCAGTTTGAAATAGGAAACCGATGTCTGTGGCATAAAAAGCAAGTCCAGCGAAGTTTGGGTCTGAAACCTGTTTTCGTCGGCGTCGACGACAGTCACAAAACATCCGAAAAACTGGGGCTTTTGCCGCCCGGATTCCAGGATCTCAGAAGTATCAAGGGTCTGATAAATAAATTTGCAAATGGGTGAAAGGGTAGGGGTTGGCAAACCGGATTTAGAGGCGATACTAGTAATAAGTTTTTATTTAAAGACTGAACAATGGACATTCACTGTTAAGAATAAACCAGGAACCAATTTTTTATTTAAAAGTCTAGGACTCTGGCGTCGTAGCATCGTAGGCTGTCCAGGGACTACTTGGCGGGGTCTCATTGAGAAAACCGATGGAAACCAGAGACTTAATTTGAAAGGGAAATATCCCTTGAGACTGAAACAATCACAGTGGTAGTTTTATCGTTAGCTCAGATACTTTACTCAGTATAGTGAGTAAATTATGGCTATAGCCTACTACACATAAATGAGGCTAGAGCCTCAGAATGTCATACGAATCAGCAACTGATGAAAATGTAAGAGACTTGGAAAATAGAATTTGGATATAAACAAAGTTTGACGAAGGAAAGTTTACGGATATAGCGAAGAGCAGCTAATTATCAGCATGAATAATATTTAGTATAAAGGTTTTTTCTTGTCTTTCCGATGCAGTTTGAGATTGAAATGACTAAGACAACGGACAGAAGAATCGCGGATCTCAAGATAGATAATGAAATCCGGTCAGATGCAAAAGCATCGGTCCTGTATGAATGGGCTTTTAAAAGTATGATCATAATCCAATGTTCGGAATCAGGGATTTCTAAAATAGTGTCACCGGACCGGAGAAAATTCCGGTAGTTTCTAGAATTCCATGACACGGCAAATTTCGTAAATTTTTGGCCTTTTCCTGACCGGACGAATTGGGATGGGTTGTGGTGTAGAACAGTGGTTCCCAACCTTTTCAGCACCGCTACCACTAATCAAGGTTCGAAAACATTGCGTACCCCCTTTTTCAGAACGTGAAAAAGACGATAGTTATTATCATAAATGATAAGGCATACATGTGTAAAATACATGAGGGAATTACCATTTTGTAGCAAAACTTTTGTCAAATCTCGGCTCGAAGTCGTTAGTGGAATATATTTTACAGTCAGCCTGTTTCTGTGTTTGGTTTTGATGTTCTCCGTGTGTTCATCAAGCTGCATCGCTAACTTTTCCTTTAGCTTAATTCGCAACCTGATTGACAATATCACTTGCAATGTCTTCGATTCTTCTTGAAACAATATTGTTTAACACAGGAACAGATTTTATGGCAGTAGCCTATAGGCGAGCTGTTTTTAAATCAATATTTGTTCATTGATTTCATTAGAGGAGTCACGCACGGGTTGACAATACCCATCCCCCCAAAAAGGTCGGTCAGACGATTAAAAAGAAACGAGTCGCCGCTTCGCGCCGGGATTTTTCGTAAAAGCAGTTATTTAAAACAACATAAAACAGTCGGGTCAGTAAAATTACCTTGCCCCTTAAGATACATTTTGGCTGGCGATGCCTCTGCTGGTAATTTAGGCTTTCTGCAATCAAAAATGAGTGAGGCGAGATTTTGAAGCTAAATAAATGTTGGTTCCTTCGCGTACCCCTTGCAAGGGTCTCGCGTACCCCTCGCAAGGGTCTCGCGTAGACTACCCGATTTCCCCGGTTGGGAACCACTGATGTAGACTACCCGATTTCCTCGAGAAGGATCCATCTATGCCAGGGGTTAGGATTCCCGTTTCCTCGTCTGCTATGACAGGGAAAAAGAATCGATAATTTCTAAATGCCCTCACCGGACAAGAAAATCCGGTAATTTCTAGCATTCAATGAAAGGGCAAAATTTCGATAGTTTCGAGAATTCCGCGAGATTTCCCGGACAAAAATCTAGTAGTTTCTATGACCAGGAAACATTTCGATACTTTCTAGAATTCCGGATGAAGTTTCGTGGATTTCTCTTATCGGACGAATCGGGATGGGTAGTAATGCGGGCTACCGATTTCCTCGATAATGACCCGTCTATGCCAGGGTCAGGATTCCGGTTACCTTGTCGTGTAGGCGACGGGTCGGAATTTCAAACTCCTTGTTTAAAATACGGAGTGGAAGATATACTGGCGTGTGAAAGTGTACTTAAAGTAACATCAATACAAGAACATGTTCTTTAATCCGAAACAGCGAAGGGGGATTTCAGAGCTCGGAAACTTCCGAGAAGCTAGAGAACCGGATTAAGTTTAAGTGAGCACAGCAGTGCTCAAATAAGCCTGACGAGAAAGTTCCCAGGTATTCTGAGCGGAAGTAGAGTCCAAGTCTGTCCAAATGGTTGTGCTGATGCTAAGGCCGTATCCAGGGGGGGGGGGTAGGGGTTTCCCCCCCGCCCCCCCCCCCCCCCCGAAACATACAAAAATAACCATTTTTATAGGCTTTTCCCTCTGATCGATTTGTTTTTTGTACTTTTTTGGCCGGCCAGCAGGCAAACCTCCCCTCGAAAGGACCCCCCCCCCCCCGAAAAAAATTCCTGGATACGGGCCTGGCTGATGCACTTGATGGACGTACCCGTTTAAATCCGTTTTTGGAAAAGTCCAATAAGCGACTAATCTCTCTTCGTGCTTAAAGGACCTGTTTTCCCTAAAATACTAATGCAACCTACTTGGAACCAAGGAACAAAGAAAATCTCATGAAGAATAAATAACACACATTGCAGCAAAGGGAGTCTGCTGCACTGTCAGAAGTTTCATAACGGATAGCGCATAACACTTTCAAGAATGACACCTTTTCACTTAGAAATAAAGTGTTATGACTAATTAAGTTTATACTATTTCGTGCCTAGATCTCGAACAACAGCTTCAATAGGTAAAAATACTACACTGTCAGAAGTTACATAACGACAACAGAAGGATGCGCGGTTTCAACAGATAACACTTTGGGATATTATCTGTTATGTTTCTTTCATTCCCGCTAGTATTTTTACCAATTGAAGGTCTTGTTGGAGATCTAGGCACAAACTAGTGTAAACTTAATTGGTCATAACACTTTATTTCTCAGTGAAAAGGTGTTATTCTTGAAAGTGTTATACGCTATCTGTTATGAAACTTCTGACAGTGCAGCAGCTACAGCTCCCTTTGCTGCAATGTGTGTTATTTATTCGTCATGAGATTTTCTTTGTTCCTGTTTAGCTAAAACCTAAACCAAGGCCTAAACCCAAAACCGATCTCCAGTTTATATATGATCTCTGAGAGTTATCTTCTTCTCCGACAGAAGTAGAGCTCACGTAGGCTAATGTTGTTGACCGCCCTACTTTTGCTGGACCTTCCGTGGGATGTGATGGCAGCTCCTACGTCACGGGTGACAAGAAGTAGCACTCTTGCATCCTTTCCATGTTGCGGCTACGTTGCTTCCAGCAATAGGAGAGCTATCCGCCGGGCGTCGGCAAGCTCTCACTTTTTGTGACCACTCGTTCATCCGTTAATTTGGACTCTAACCTCTTCTGGAATTAAAGGATTGACATAGTCCGTATTTCGAGTACTGCAATTTCCTACTTTACTTGCCAATTTGGTACAAAGATCGTAGAATTTTCTAAGTTGCTCTCAAATTTTTATTATCTCTTCACATAGATCGCACAGTTTCTACGGTTCATTACACATTACTGTCCGTATTGCTTTACATTTTTGTTGTGTTGTGAGAGTCCGTATTGCATTATGTTGTTTTTCGTTCTTTTGTATCTTTTTGAATGTTGGTCCTAATTTTGGTGGGTAATACATTTTTTTCAAACATAAAAGTTTGAATAAATTCAAACTTGACAAGCTGCTAGCTGCAGAGAAAGCTTTCGGTCGTTGAGTTTTGTTTTACTCCTTTCTTCTTTTCTATATTTTTTCGTGTGGACACTTACCCCACTCTTTCATTTTATAGAAGCCTGCAATCAAAATATTCATTCAGCGGGTTTTGAGTCAGTGGAGCTCCCACGCCCGCTCTCTATCCCCCTCGGTCCTCGTAAAAGTCTTCCAGACTTCCAACCGGCTTCACTATTATCTCCCCATCTTTCCACTCCATGCTTTGCCATTTCACAACATCGGATTTGAGGCAATAAACTCTCCTCTCCCTTAAATGTTCTAAGATTGTTTGTGTCGGGAAAACGGAGGGCTTTTCTCCGAGAGTGTCCAGCCGGAAAAGTCGCAGATATAATTTGGTTTGAATTTTCCCCGGAAATTCGGTTACGGGAAGAAAAGGCGAGTGAAAGGAAAAAATGAAAACGGGGCCGAATGAATGCTCTTGTTGAACGGCAAGGACAGTTGGTCCATTGATTTGTTTTTGCCTTAGTAATGTTGCTTGATCGATATGTCCTTGAAAGATTCCGGATTTCAGTTACGGGAAAATTTTGTGAATGTGTCACCGGATTTTTCAGTGGATCTAGGAACGACTGAGAGAAAATTCGAGAACTGTATTTTTTTTTTCTTTTTCTTATAACGTTATGCATGGAATGTTATCAATAAAAAGCTTTGTTAGGAAGAGCCAAAAAAGCATCTACTGACTTTGTTCCTTATCGTCATGATGTCGGAAAACTCAACAGATACTTTTTGGCGGTTTTTCGGTTCTTCCTGATGGTAATGCTTAGTTTGCATAACATTTTGAAACACAACAGGTAACATCCGAAGTGTTATCTGTTACGCATTATTTGTAGAAACCTCATCTTCGTGTTATCTGTTATGAAACTTCTGACAGTGAAATGTTTTTTGTTTTTTTTAAAGCTTTTGTGTTAAATGTCATGTTGGATGCAAAGGAAATTTCTGTTCTGACAGTTTTGAATGTTATGTTTCGCAAAAAAAGGGTCATAACATATTTATTCTCATCTTGTTCAACAAGGATGCGCAAACATATATTAAATGCTATGTTGGATGCCAAGGATATTTCTGCTATGACTCTTTTAAGTGGATTGTTTCGGGAAAAGATAACATTGAAAAACTCACAACAGTTATATTCGTAGAAAATTTGATACTGATGTGCAAACATGTGTTCAATGTTACCAAGCTTCTGACAGTATAACGGTCTTCAACTCTTCATGCCTTCAGTCTTCAGTCGTTGTAATTTAGTTGGTCATCAGGTATTTCCTCAACACGAACTGCGAATCAAGTTTGATGGCCCAACGATCTTTCCGTCCTTCCTGACCAAGAACATTTTTGAGTTAGAAATATATTTCCAGAGTTGCATACTGACTCATATTTTTCGGTAAGGCGTGAAGAGGCCTGTTCGAAGGATAGTAGGTTGTTCTTCTTCTTCAGTTCTAAATAAATGATCAGGAATTAATTTTTCTACTTGGATTTTTTTCTTATTTATGAAGAGAGTTGATAAATCGATTACTTTCTGTCTACTGTTATCACGTCTTTCTGTTTGATCTCTTATGATATCTCTATTTTTCTGTACGGAATCTTTATGTTTGGTAATAATATTATTATAGTATTCTCCAACTCTTTTTAGTACTTCTTCTCGGTTTCCGCGAGTTGATAGGTTCTTGTTTTTCAGAAATTTCTTTAATTCGCTTGTCTCTTTTTCTTTGTTATCATTGTATTCTTCATTGAAATAAAAAGTCAGCTAACATCGCTGTCTTATCGTCATAAAAGGTAGCTGGTCATTGTTCCTGAGGACATGTTACGCGTTCTTTAGTTTTTTGGCTGACTTGTACTTGCCCTTCGGGATTCGGCATATTAGAACAGGTAGTTCATATAAAAACGCATTTATCACTTACCAATTCACGGTCCTACGCTTTCCTCTGTTTGGATTTTTCAAAAATGTGAGGTCAAGTTACAGATTAATTAGTATTTTCATTAGTTTTTGTCCTTCTTAGTTTGCATATGTACAATTCGCTCATAAAATCTTCCTCGTCGGTAGCCCCTGATATGGCTGGGAGTTAATTATAGCATTCAACAGACTTTTCTTATAAGCGAATGGCTCGAAGCCGCAATACCGCATCTTCAATGCAGGTGTGTGGTCTGTACCGGACTGAACCCAGAGCACTCTCACACAGTGTTGCCACATCAAAAACGTTTATTGAGTGACTTTTGGCCCAAAACAGAGAGTGAGTTGGGAGTGAAATTTTTTTTTGTTTTACGAAAAACGTGAAATGGTAACTTTTGGTCGGAATCGCCTCTGCAAGAAACATGCATCTTAAATTTATTTTCACGGAAAAATGTGAAATAGTCACTTCAATCGGAGTCCCTGCTGCAAATGGGACACATTTGGAGGTAATCTGAAATAGAGTGATTTTTATGTCCTACGTAGGACAAGACTAGAGTGACAAAAATAAAATAGAGTGACAATTCACACTATCGTGCGACATGTGGCCCTGCTCTCACACCATGCCCGTGTTGCGGTAAGTATCACTATAAAAACAGTTGACATCCCAAAGAAAATATTAAAGTTTGACTGAAAAGCCCCTTATTTTTGTTTCATTGAACTGAATACACTGCAATATTTGGATCGGGTCAAGGGATTGTTTTTATTTTTCACTATTTGCTCTAGCATGACCTTCAGAATATCTACGGTCGTCCTAACGACGCAAAATTCTACTATGACGAGACAAATTTGAATCTCCATACAAACGTGGTTTTTCAGTGGTCAGTGATCAGCTCGCGGAAAATAGCTCACTGCGTGACCACTTATTTTTTGTAGATCATTTTCGTCAAGCATACAACACAGGTACACGCGCATAGAGGTAACGCAAATCCGACAGCGGAGTAACGAAGTTACGCATTTTTATCGGGTCTTCGTAATGTAGCGTTTACACGGACAAGAAATCCCTTCGATTAGAAAGGAATTCTGGTGGACTCGAAAGGATTTCGTTCGTGAAGACGACTAGAAAAAAACGAGACCAGAATCCTTTTGATGGCGAAAGTTCCGGTCTACTTGAAAGGAATCTCGTTGGGGGCGCAGGTAAAAAGACAAAAAAAACGTCTAGCTAGCGTTTGAGAGCAGCAGTCATCAGTAGTGATGTCATGAACGCTCTCAAAAAAAAGATTTCATCGGCTAGTGAATTTATTTTTGTTCGATTTTCTGGTTTGAGGATTTTATTATTTTCCCTCTTTGTGTAAACATAATCTTGTCACCAAGATCGGATTCTCTATTAAAGTTTTCCTGTTCTTGTAAACGCTGCGTAAGTGGATAAGTGACGGATAACTAGATTGTCAAAACTCGGTTCTTTTCGGTTAAACTTGAAGGTTAACTTCCGACGTCGAGGTTGATTGAAAGAATGTGCCGCGGGTACGGTAGACTTGTTGGTCTTAAAAAAGGGAACCGGTCAGTTGGTTCAACCCGTCAGTTCGTCCCATCAGTTCGCCTAAGAATTCCGTCAGTTCGCCCACTTTTTCCGACAGTTCGCTCACCCGTCAGTTGGCCCACTAAATTTTTTTTTTCGTCCACCCGTCAGTTCGTTCACCCGTCAGTTCTCCCACCCGTCACTACTCCCACTTGTCACTACATTTACCCGTCAGTTTTTCCACCCGTCAGTTGGCCCACCGTCAGTTCGCCCACTCCTAAAAAGACTGTGAATCGGGCGGTGAATGCGCGTCTATTCAATGCTTTTGTATCTCCGTTTGTGTTTTGTATTTCCCCTCTGTGGTCCGTTCTTAGCGTTACTGAGCGGCGAAAAATTCAGAACTTCGTACTTCAAGTACTGCAAGTTTCTTCCGAGATTGCCATTATGGTCAGAAACACTTGTAAGGTACCCTTCAGGGGTTTACTTCTTTGGTAACGCTTTTTAGTTAGGTAAGCGTGTACGGGTTACGATCGACTGTATCGCACGAGATGGTAGACGCGAAGGCGACCTTACTTGGCGGCTTGGCAAGAAGCCACCGGATTGAGGGGTTGTTTAGGTAGCGTAGACGATGGCGCTCGGCAAGGCGTATATTTGGTCCTTGCTTTCCTGTCTGCTGCGGTGAACAATCTACCCGCTTTCTAAGTCTTAAATCGTAAACTCTCAAGTCGCAAGTACGTGGTTATTATAATCATACGAGGCTGGTATAAAATATAATACGTTTTTAGGTAAAAGGTAGGCAGTCGAGTAAGAAGGATGAATCAGCAGTATTGCAGAAGGCTGTCATAGGTTGAGTGTATATTAAGTAGAGGTGAGTTCAGCTGGGCCGAGTTCACCGTGGGCTTCGGAGGAAGATGGATTTAAAGAAATAAACTTACTCTAGTTACATTTTGATTTCCTGTACCGACAAGTGTGCCGATGAACGACTCCATGAAACTCCACGAGTCAAGCCAGAAAATCTTTCGAGCGAGAACTTCTTTGGGGACTAGGTCACGTCATCTAGTTTCCCCTTCAGAAAGGCAAACTCCTGATTGGCTGGCTGAAGCCATATGATGGTGCTGGCTTTCTTCTAACGGTCTTTTGCCTTCTGCCTTTTGACCGTGTGACAGGGACCTGGACTTTGTAGTGATTTATTTGGTTGGGTTTGAGCTGTCGGCCAACGTCCGTCAGAAAAGACAGGGAAAATAAATCTTAGAGAGGGAGGCCTGTTGTAAAATAATTTAATGAACCAGATGGATCTTACCTTATGTTTTTGGGAGTACATACTTAAGTTTGTAATCGTAATCGCATTATTGACCCCGCCCTACGTCTTGAAAAAAATTAAAAAGAGCTCGAAGACAAGCTGCTAGAAATTTGTATGAGTACCCATTAACCCGTATTGTCTATGGTGACCTCTTCACCATTTAGACGACACGGGTAGATGCTATGTTTTTATTTAGGTATATGTTTATGTTCAATTCTTATTTTCTTATTTGGTTTTTTCTTATCATGCATGAATGTTTAAGTGTTTTTCAAAGTGTTTCTGGGATCCCAAAGCGTAAGTGGAGGGATACCTATGACATCGCAAAAATGTCCGTCTGTCTGTGAGCACGATAACTCTCGAAGGGAATGAGATATTTTTATGAAACTTGGTGTAAGGGTTCTTTGGGTCAAGGGTAAAGCCAAGTTCGTAGATGGGCTTTGTAGCCCTACATTTAGGGGTAGGGGAGGGCGTTCAAATTAAGCGGCAAATAAAATATTTTTAAACAGCTAATGTGATAGCCGATTATGGATTAAGAAAACAAGTTGAACACGATGGTGAAAACCAATTTGTCATCGGACAAGTAGTTCGTCCGGAATCCAGCTAAAACAGGAAAAATTGTTAAAAGTAAAAGTTTTATTAGAAGTTGATTAGATGTTCGATTTAGGGGTAAGAGGACATGCTGTACACAATGGTGAAACCCTTTTTTTTGCCGGACAAGTAGTTAGCCCGGAATCCGGCAACAACAGGAAAGTTGGTTAAAAGTAAAAGTTTCATTTGAAGTTGATTAAGTGTTCGATTTAGGGGTAAGAAAACATGCTGAACTGCGAAAAAACAATGTGAAAAGCATTTTCTAGCCGGAAAACTACTTCGTCCGGAATTCGGCCAAAACCGGAAAGATTGTCCTATACAGATTCAGCCTCTCTTCTTACCCCTTAATCTGTCATCTAATCAAACATTTGCTTTTAACAAATTTTCCATTTTTGGCCGGACTCCGTCGAACTAGTTGTTCGGCGAGAAAATTGTTTTCACCGTTCGTCTTCAGCATGTCTTCTTACCCCTAAATTGAACATTTAATCAACTTCAAATAAAACTTTACGTTTTGGGATCCCAACAAGCTTCTCATGTTCTTGTGTACGAGGGATTTGTCGCTGGACCTTGAATCTTTTGGAGATGTGTGCATTGTGACTGCCAAAACTTGGCTAGGCCAAAAAATTACTAATAAGTCGAAGGTACAAAACAAAACAAAGGCGAAAAGCGGGAATTTCAGAATCTTATAATTCCATGTGTGGGCTAGTGATAATTTAAAATGCAGAATACGCAAAAGGGGTCCTTTCATAGTCAGACGATTTAATCTGAAACCACTTTATATTCCTTGTTTTAAAGTAAATGTTTCACATCTGTATTTTCTTAGGTTGCGTGGATCCACATTCAACGTCAGATGATTATATCCATTCACAGCAAAGTTATCACAAGGATTCCCCGATTTGCAGTCTCATATGACCACCAGCGCACCTGGCGGATGACCGTGAGAAATGTTCATAGCGAAGATGCTGGAGGTTATATGTGTCAAGTCAACTCAGATCCTCTGCTGTCCCAGATTGGATATTTGAGCGTCGTAGGTACGTCTTTAAAGCACCTCTCTTACCTATATTTCTAGTTGACTCTCGGTCCACGTTCTATCCTTTCTTATTCCCGAGATTTTCCGCTCTAAGCACAGCACGCTGATTTTTGCATTTCCCGTCTCTTGGGCAGACTGGGAACACGCCTATTGCTTTGGAGAACCTCATTGGCGGGAAGTACAGGTTTCCGTGTTTTTCATCAAAACCAATAGGCCACGTGAGGTTGAAATAAGCTGAGAGGAATTTATGGTCTTTGAGAAACCCAGCAGAGACTAGTTGCGTATCTGATACCACGGTCAAAAGGCATTTTTGCAGTTATCGTGGTATCTGGGCAGTTATCGTGGTAACAGATATCCAGATACCACGGTACGGCCGTGGTTACTGGTCTGGGTATCTGAAAAATTCATCCCACTTTCATCAAATTTTTGTCAAATTGGTGGGGAAGACGTTTCGCACTTAGTGATGTGGCTGAATATCTGTTTTTCATTCGGGATGACTTCGAAAAGCGAAGTTTCGCCAATAGTCGTTTTTGCAGAGCAACCGTATATCAGATACCACGGTAACCTCAAAAACGACTAATTGCAGATCCAGTTACAGTGGTAACGGATACCATGGTATCTGCAATAACGCAACTACTGTAAGGCATCACGAAAAATTAGAGTTACTGTGTCTTGTAGAGTTGTAGACAGCCAACCGGAGTCACTCCCGATAGCCGAATCGCCATGAAATTTTGTGTAGCAGTAGTTGATAAAAATACAAGCCAAAGGTTTTGATTTCTTTTAAATACCACCTCAACTCCAGGTCGCTCTGTGTGACATGAATTAATTAATTAATTTATTCTTAACAACAAATCGTACAAGACGAAAACAGTGGAGTACAAAAGAAAATAAGAAGACATAATTAGGGAATACACAACACATAGAAAAAAAATCTACTCAAGAGCCAAACAGACGAATAAGCCCATGAGAGGGCGACAGACGCCAGGGGCGTCACTAGCCTTTTACCTTTGGGGGGGGGGGGACGTCCGGTTTGTGCCGACGGACTCAAAAATGTGCCGACAAAACATTTCCCGCCAACACAGGATAGAACCGGGGTAAAAACTAACTGTAATGCATCAGTTGAGATTATTCCTTTGATGTAATTTCGTATTTTAAAGTTCACATATTTGGCTTTTCATTTTAGCCTTCGCTAAAAAGCGAAGCTTCCAACGACTGTACCAAGAACAAGTTAAACTAAGCGCCGCTGGCTGAAATTTTTTTAATCAGGCTTTTTTCCGGAAAAATTTAGCTATACCTACCATACAAGTTCTAGCTTTTAACGTGTTTCAGCGAATTTCAATCCTAAAACACCAAATTAAATGAAACACTGTTCTTCTAAATAAAGAATACTACACAATGCGCCGCAGGCGAAATTTTGTCTAAACTAACTGTAACGCATCAATTTAGGTTATTCCTTCGGTATAATTTCGTATTTTAAAGTTTACATATTCGGCTTTTCATTTTAACTTTCGCTAAAAAGCGAAGCTTCCAACGACTGTACGAAGGCAAGTTAAACCAAGCGCCGCATGCGATTTTTTTTTAATCTATTTTTTTTCCTGAAAGTCAAGCTATAGTACCATACAATTTCCGGCTTTTAATGTGTTTGAAACCCCAAGAATTTCTATCCTAAAAGGAAAACTAAATGATACACTGTTCTTCCAAATAGGGAATTCGACAAAATGCGCCGCAGGCGAAATTTTCTGTAAAACCTACTGTAATGCATCAGTTGAGATGTTCCTTTGGTGTAAGTTCATATATTTAATTTCACATACTCGGCTTTTCGTTTCAACTTTTGCTAAGAAGCGAAGCTTCCAACGACTGTACCCAGAACAAGTCGATCTAAGCAACGCCGGCGAATTTTTTTTCAATCTGTATTTTTTCCGGAAAACTTTGCTCCCAACAAATATTTGCAGAATTTGATTTCTTACGTATAAAAGACCCGGTGTGTGGACAAGAATACCGTCGCCCGACAAAAGCATTCAGAATTCGATTTCTTCTGTGTTTTGCCCGACAAGATTGTAAAGAACTTTATTTGTACGCGTAAATAGAAGCCGATGTACTGACGAGACTTGAACTTTGATTTTTTTTTGTGTGTAAAGAGAACCCGATGTGCCGACGAGAATACCCACGCCCGACAAAACCATCGAGCATTTGATTTGTTGATTTGTTCTGTTGACTAGCCTGTACAGAACTTGATTCATAAGTGTAAAAATAACCCCTTGTGCCGATGAAACTTAAACTTACCGAGTGCGCCCGACAAAGTTTGCAAAATTTGATTTCTTACGTATAAGTAGAACCCGATGTGCCGACGAGTCGACCGACAAAAGCATAAAAAAAACTATTTCTTCTGGATTTCTTATGTATAAAAAGAACCCGATGTGTAGACGAACCGAGGCACGACAAAAGCATGCAGAATTCGATTTCTCCAGTGCTTTGCCTGACAAAGGTTTGCAGGATTTCATTTCTTGCGTATAAAAAGAACCCCATGTGCCGACGAGTCGACCGACGCCCGACAAAAACTTTTTTTTTTTTATTTCTTCTGGATTCCTTCTGTATAAAAAGAACCTGATTAGCCGACGAGAATACCGAGGCACGACAAAAGCATGTAGAATTCAATTTCTTCGGTGTTTTGCCCGACAAACGTTTGCAGGATTTTATATAAAAACATTCGACCGATGCCTGACAAAAAGCATACACAATTTTATTTCTTCTTTGTTTGCCGGCGCCTCGCGCCGACAAACAAGTGAACTTTCGCCGGGCTTCGCCCGACGAAAGTACTTTCTCAGGACCTTTGGAGGGGGGGGGGGGGGAGTCTCCCCCCCCCCCACAGTGACGCCCCTGACAGACCCACCTACGCAGTTTCGACAGTTTTCTGTGGGGAACAGACAGTTTCTCAGTGATACCCGGTAGCAAGTAGGCCTACCTACTAATAATTCTAGAATTTCTTTGCCAAGGAGGGAGAAAAAGAAGAAATTCAGAAAAAAGAAAGTAAGAGGATTGCACAGCTTTAATATCCTTTTTCTTTAAAACAGGATAAACACCAGATAGAACAAGACCAAAGGTTTTGATGGGATCCCGAAATCCAATATTTGATCAAGAAAATTGGGTCTCGTCTTCGCCAGATCCAATTTTCACCAGACTCCTTAAGCATTTGTACTATTAAAATTCAGAAACAGATTAAAGCCAAATAGCTAATCACCTGAGAAAAACAAGCTCAGATATTGATTCAGCATGTGTGTTTACCCCTATAAAGTCTTCTCTTTTTGACGAAAACTTCCTGCCTTACTTCTGCCGATTTCCCAGTTTCGGACTAATTCCGGAACTACTTGTCTGGCGAAAAATAAAAGCTAAAAACGAACTCAGCGTATCTTCTTTCCCCTATATCGAACATCTAATCAACTTGAAATAAAAATTTAACTCATAACAAATTTTCAGGCTCTAGGCGGATTCCGGGCGAAGTATATGTCCAGGTAGATAATGACTGCCATACACGGCATCTCTCCATAAATTGGATATCTAATCAGCTACAAATTAGAACTTTAAGTTTTAAGAAATTTCCGGTTTTGGTCGGATTCCGTGCGAAGTAAGCTACTTGTCCGGGTAGAAATGGTTTTCACAAAAGTATTCAGCATGTCTTCTTACCTCTAAATCGAACATCTAATCAACTTCAGATACATCTTGTTCTTCTAACAAACTTTCCGGCTTTGACCGGATTCCGGTCGATTATTTGTCCGGCGAGAAAATGGTTTTCATATTTGTGTTCAGAATGTCTTCTTATCTCTTAATCGACTATCTAATTAGCTGCTTAAAAATATTTTGTTTGTCCCTTAATTTGAACCCCTGCCCCTAATGTAGGGACAGAGCCCATCCTACGAACTCGACCTTTCCCTTGCCCAAAAGGATCCTCCCACCAAGTTTCATCAGAATATCTCATTCCCTTCGAGAGATATCGTGCTCACAGACAGATAGACAGACAAACAACTTTTGCGATGTCATAGGTATCCCTGCACTTGCGTTTTGGGATCTCAAAAAGCATAGAATGGTCACAGAAAGAAGAATATAGCTTGCCAAGAGCTTTCGGATTGTATTTCCCCCCGTTAGCAACAATATTGAACATTCTGTTCCTATTCACTAGAACTGACCTTCGTTCCTTTAATAGGGAAATATGTCACACACTTTTGTTTACTCTTGAAATACAGCTGTAGAATTGTGTTATTTGAACACTTCCCTGGCGTTTCTTCTTGCTTAAAAAATGAAATGGAAAACTAACAAACCTGATGTCAGCTTATGGCCAACTGTTTCATAGTAGTCCTGTCACATCTTTGAGTTTAAGTTGGGAAATTCGGAGTTTATTGTGAATTTTTAAATGTGCATCTTCTTCTTTTTATGGCACTTGTAGTTTCGCTACCATATACCGATGGCATGTACCGATCACTTTTCGGTCGGTCAGGCCACTGTTCTCGAGTTAGGGTACTTCCAGAAGGGCTAGGACGATGAAACTTGGCAGGCACACCTGGGACGAGGAAATTTACTTGGAGATAGTCACTTCCCCGATCCGACCACCGTGGGGGAGTGGAAGGAAGGGGAATCCGGCGATTGCGATTAGGATAAACAGCGATTGGGATAAAACTTGGTGGGAAGAACAAGCACAAGAACTAGATACATCAGTGATGGAATTGGATCGGGTTTGGGCACTGTGGGGGGGGACATCAGTGATGGAATTGGATCGGGTTTGGGCACTGAGGGAGGGGGAGGGGGGGGGCTATGGAATCCGATGATCGCGAGTTAAGATACTTCCAGATGTGCTAGGACTATGAAACTTGGCTTGAACATTAGAGACTTGGCATGATTGGCTTAGAAATAGTCAATTCCCCGACTCGACCATCGTGTGTGGGGGGGGGGGGAGGGACCTCGTGTTTCAAATGTCCTTTTAAAGTCCGAACTTGATCCGACGAATGTTGGGGGGAGGGACGGGAGTTGGTGGTGGTGGTGGGGGGGGGGAGGGAATTACGGTGATTGCAAATTGATGTAGGCTATTTCCAGATGTGCTACGACGATGAAACTTGGCTTGGACATTAGAGACTTGACAAGATTGGCTTAGAAATTGTCACTTCTTGGATCTGACCATCCCTTAAAGCACTAATCCTAACCGCTAATTTTTGCCTTAAGGGTTCTGCTCAAAATGAATGTTTAGCACCCTCAAAGTGCCCATCTTAACCGAAAAGTAAAAAAAATACTTTTGAGCAAGCGATATATAGCCTATATAGTCACCATCCCCAAGAGCCCATGATAATTTTGCCTCAAGGGTTTTGCTTACAAGTGAATTCCTTAAAGTACAAACAACACTTCTGAGCAAAATATACATTTTCATGGTCCCGATGAGCTTATCGTCATTTGTGCTTCAATTTTGCCTTGAGGATTTTGCTCAAATGAATTTTTAGCACCCTTAATCGAAAAGTAAAAAAAATACTTCTTACCAAGCGATATATAACCTATTCGCCATCTTCAAGAGCCCATGCTAATTTTTCCTCATGGGTTTTGCTTACAAGTGAATTCCTTGTACAAAGAATAACTGTGAGCAAAATATACATTTTAATGATCCCGACTAGGTTACCATCATTTGTGCTTCAAGAGTGTTCATTACATATGAATATCTAGTGCCCGTAAAGTACACATCATCGCAGCCAAATGCAAAAAAAATAGTTTTTACGAACGATACATTCTCGTAATTTCCAAGGACCCAAGATTATTCTTATCTCAAGGGTTTTGCTTACAAACGATCACAACAAACCCACGAATTGGCAAATTCCTAGTTTCATCCTCTGACCCAGCCTTGCAAGTGCCATATGAGCTTCCAGCTCTTGTTTAGAGTATCTGAAGTTATGATTAGCAAAATGAAAGGAACGTGCCATGTGGCAACAGCAAACTGACAGCAACGTTTTCAAATAAAAAGTGCCATATATAAAAAAATGAAGGATATTTTTGGCAAGTATTTTTCGAAAAAGTTGCATTAGATGGATTTTATTTTTTTCTTCCGCGACCCTTTACTGTTAGGTGACGTTCACATAAGCATTCCTCTACTGAGAAAATACTGTACTAAGCAATATGGTAGACAGTACTACGGATAAACGTAGGCCCACTTGGGATCAAACTACACTATAAACGAAAAATCTTGCAGTATTTGCTACTGGGATTAATCTTGTCTCTACTGAGATAAGATTGTCTATAATTCGGATCAATCTTATCCCAGTAGAGATAAGACTAATCCCAGTAGCAAATACTGCAGTTCACAGTGAATGGCCTCTCCTGAGGGAATTCTAAAAAAACGGTTCATTTGTAGTTGATGCAGAACCTTACTCATACTGCTACCTTATGTCTTATTTATTTATTCATGTGTTTCCCTCAAACTTATGCATTCCTAATTCAATCATATTTATTCATTTGTTTCCCTCAAGACAAAGGAGTACAAAATACAATATATAAAACAAAACTATTCCTAAATCAACTGATCCATTCAGTGATACTATAAATAGGCTACTATAAAAAATACATATTGTTTGGACAGCTATATAAATTACGTTACGTCATGATTGCTGTTGGTGCTGTTGGTTTACCGGACGACGGACATCGCATGAATGTTGACATCGCCGTGCAGATGAAACATGAAGCTGAGCTTTTCTCTCTAAGATGATTCTGAAGGGGGTACAAATCCTCGGGAAATAAACTGCAGAACTGGTCTAAGGATAGTCTTCGAACAATATTACCTATAATGCGAATTGTAGTCAACTTCTCATTCTATTCCCTTCAAATCGAGTTGAATGACGGTTTATTCAGAAGATTCTTTGTGTTGAACCATCCAAGGATTACTATATTTGTGTTGCTAGAGCAACACTTTGGTTTATTCGTGTTTTTTTTATTCTTCTAGTATCCCGATTTCAGGTTATTGCTAGAAAGTTGTAAGGGTCTAACCTCTGCAGTTTTCTGGACGGTGTGCATCTTAGGCCGGATTGATGGATATGACATTACATTTTGCAAAGCTAACGTAGAACTCTTGCCTGGGGCCAAAATGGTCGTTTTTGATTGTTGTTGGGCCAGAGCCTACGGTCTGTGAAGTCAAGTATATTTGCATAGCCTATGTCAAGAAGACTATCTGAAGTTTCTGCTGTTAACAATCGTCAACTTTATTTCGGGGCGGAGCTAACCCAGGGTTGGTCACCAAGAAGCAGGGTGTACGAGTTACTTCAGGATACTTTGGGTTACTTTTGGTTACATTGGGTTACTTTGGGTTACATTGCATTTGGTTACATTGGGTTACTTTGAGATACTTTTGGGTTACTTTCCAGGCTGTAGGAAGTTACTTTTGCTGACCAACCCTGGGCTAACTGCACTTTTAACGATCGTTAACTTTTCCCAATTCTACAACTGTTAACTTTTCCCAACGATCCTGACCAACCATCGTTATAAAATAGTTAACAATTCGAACGGAAATCGTAGGTTGGCGGAGCTTAAATTTCTAAATCAGAAACCTGGAACGCAAAAAGTTAACAAATGTTAACAATCGTTGAGTTCTGGAACGCAACCATAGGCTACTCGAGGGTTAAATTTGCGAGTCTTTCCGGACTCCAAATGTGTCAGGAAGCTTCATTTACTTTCGTGGAGGAGCTTCTTCCGATTTAACTTCAGGGTGATGGAAATCCCCGCTAGTTTTTGTGTCGGCTGTTTTTGCGACTTGGCTAAAACTTGCTTCGCCTTCCAGAACTGTTTTTGCAATCCGCTATTTCTGGAAAAGGAATCCACGACAGGAGTGGAAACTGATCTCGTAAAGGTGTAGAGGTGGAAATAATAATAATTTATGATAATGGTTTATTGGAAAAGGCCAAATACGGCCATACGATAGACGTCTTAAACGCAAAAAAAATAAAATACGAACCAATTAAATATGCAACAAAACGCAAAGTATTTTTTTTCCTCATAGCTTTTGCACTGCCATGGGGATTTTCTAGCCAAATAAGATTGTTTGTTCTAAATTTTCGGGATCCCAAAACGTAAGTGGAGTGATACCTATGACATCGCAAAGTTGTCCGTCTGTGACCACGATAACTCTCGAACGGAATGATATATTTTGAGGGAAGTTGGCGTGAGGATTCTTTGAGTCAAGGGTAAAGTCAAGTTCGTAGATGGGCTCTGTAGACCTACATTTTGGGGTGGGGGATGGGGCTCAAATTAAGGGGCAAACAAAATATTTTTAAACAGCTAATTTGATAGTCGATGGAGTAAGAGGACATGCTGAACACGGTGGTGAAAACCATTTTCTCGCCGGACAAGTAGTTCGTCCGGAATCCGGCAAAAACTGGAAAGTGGGTTAAAAGTAAAAGTTTCATTTGAAGTTGATTATATGTTCGATTTAGGGGTAAGAAAACATGCTGAACACTTATGTGAAATAAATTTTCTACCAGGACAACTAGTTTGTCTGGAATCCGGCCAAAACCGGAAAATTTGTTAAAAGCAAAAGTTTTATTTCAAGTTGATTAGATGACAGACTTAGGGGTAAGAAGAGACGCTGAGTCTGTGTTTGACAATCATTTGTACCCGGACATATAATTCGTCCGGAATCCGGTTGTAAACGGAATTTTTTTTTTTTATAAATTAAAGTTTTATTTGAAGTTGATTATATTTATTCAAGCAGTGTTTACAACGGATACGTCAGCTACGATTCTTCATCAGCGATATTTCGGCCCTTCTTGGCAAGGGTTCTCGTCAGGCTGTCAATCCTCTGGATCAACTTCGGGGAAGGAAACAAACCTGTAATAAATCACTGAAGCTTCTACCGACTATAAATATCTTATTAAAGTAAATTATCTTCAAATACCACTATAGTGAAAAAACTAGTCCTGAGAATTAATTTTTGACACGGACCCTTGTTTTTGCTGCACGATTGGGGCGATGACAGGAAATGGTTTTTTCTGCATTTTGGTCAACTTCGGTTTTTATTCGGTTTTTTTTTTGTTTTTCGGTTGATTAGATGTTCTTTGTAGAGATGACGATATAGCCTACGCTGAATTCTCTCTGAATTTCTTTTTCTGCTTAACACTTAGTTCGCTCGGAATTTGGCCGAAACCGGAAATTTTGCAGAAGTAAAGCAGGAAGTTTCGGTCAGTATCGTCAAAATAGATATGGCTTATAGAGGTATATCTAAACTTGGTTTTCTCTGATGATTAGCCTGGCGAAGACTGGATCTGGCAAATACAGGACCCAGTCGTCTGAATCAAATATTACATGTTTGGGATCCTTTAGTCTTGTTGAATGTGAAAAATCGTGAATCCGAGATGCATTTTGGCCTTAACCTACACTGTAAGAAGTTTCATAACAGATTGCGCATAACACTTTCAAGAATAACACCTTTTCACTTAGAAATAAAGTGTTACGACCAATTAAGTCTATACTATTTCGTGCCTATATCTCCAACAACACCTTCAGTAGGTAAAAATACTACACTGTTTGAAGTTACATAACGACAACAGAAGGATGCGCGGTTTCAACAGATAACAATTCGGGATGTTATCTGTTATGTTCCTTTCGTGTTCGCGTTATTATTTTTTACCAATTGAAGGTGTTGTTGGAGATCTAGGCACGATATACTGTAAACTTAATTGGTCATAACACTTTATTTATAAGTGAAAAGGTATTATTCTTGAAAGTGTTGTGCGCAATCTGTTATGAAACTTCTGGCAGTGTACAATGCTGATACACCCTTCTTACATAGTTGATCCGTCCATTCGAAGACCCGAATACGGTACATTCTCGCCCCCCTAACGACAACTTACTGATTATTTCTCACTTGCCTTGTTTCGTTATCTTCTATGTGTGCCATGCTTTCGACGGTCCTTTGTGAGAGTAGCTTTACTGATCAGAAAACCGGTAATGTAATTTTGTTCCTGTTTTTTCTAGACGCTCCTTAAAAAATGCTTAAAGTTGAACTGAAAAGTTCTGGGATTGGGTAACCTAGTTACCCATCACTAATTCACTTAAATTGGCTTGAAGACCCGCTGAAAATGCGTTACTTCTTTGTTCCGCTATTCACGAATAATCGATTTTCAAATAGTGGAATTTCCGTGTGATTTGTGGTACCTCTTCGCGCTTATACTTTTTGTTGCATGCCTTACGAGTAAGATTTATGATGTTTTTTTGGTTCGGGTACTAAGCAATCTTCACCAATTTCACCGCTGCCCACCGAAAAGCCGAGTTTGTGTTGAGATTAAAATTTCCCGCGTCATATTAGAATTTTCGCTGTGGGGACTCCGGAGATATTCTGAAGGTCATAACAAGAGCAGATAGTGGAAATAAAAAATTTACTTTTGAAGAATCCAAATAATTCAGTGTATTCAGTTAAATGACACAAAAATAAGTTGTCTTTTCAGTTAAACGAAAACATTTAAAGCCGTGGGTAGTTTATTGAAAGCAGAGCCTGGTTTTAAATTATTTAACTATTTTAAAATACTGGAACATAAAGAGTAACGACAACAGTGCGACTTGCACTGTCAAAGATTTCATACACTAAAACAAATTTCATAAGTAGTATGTTGTAATTTCACAAATCTTATCCATACCCGACGAAAAGTTTTGAAGAATTAGTTATATGGAGTTGTAAGTTTTAATAGCATATAGTAGTAGCTGTTACAACTGCATGCTACTATTAGCAAGACAGTGTGCTACTGGATACTGCTTAAGATTGGCCCAGTCTAAGGTACATTAAATGATAGTATTCTGTACTATCACATATCAATACAAGCAACTTTTTCGTACAACTACACAGGCCCCCCAAATTTTTCATCGGGTAACGAGCCAAGAAGAGCCGAAAAAGCATCTGCTGACTTTTCCGATATTAGGATGACGAACAAAAAAGTCAGCAGCTGGTTTTCGGCTCTTCTTGTGTACAGAACTTCTCAATGCGTAAGTTTGAAAAACATAATCAGGACATCGGACTTCAGACATCGAGGTTGAAATCGGAAAATAACAAGGAGACGGCCATTGAAAATAACCTGTCCGAGCCGAAGGCGAGTCAGGTTATGAAAAACACCAGCAGAGCGCAGCGAGGTCGATATTTTTAATGGCCGTAGAAGTTGTTATACCGACATGAACCGAGATGGAGGTATGTTAACTATTATACCTTTTTCGGACAGAATATTTTTTATACGTAGGACTTATTCTTCTATTGTTGTACTTTTTTGCTAATGGGGTAGGGCGTTTATTTTGGTAAAGTAGCAACCGGAGCCTACTGTAGACATACTAAAATGGCTACTGTTGTGCCCCAAGCACTTCGGTTTCTACCAATAAAGTCTTTTACTTTTTTCGATTCAGGTGCCATCTAGCGGTCCTACCTTACATCTACAAAAATAACTATTCTAGGGGCCGTAGAAGCAAAAGGTAAACAATAACAAAACCACGTGTTGGCTCTTGAGAAAACCAGAAAAATACGAGATCGAAGACATTGATCAATGCTGAATAACTAGCTTTTGGAAAGCAAAGGATATTAGGATGTTGTTTCAGTTGACAAGCTATATTTTCAGAGAAAATCTGACTGTGACAAGGTATGACCATATGCTGGTTGTCTATTTTTCAACATTTTCTTTATTTATTTTTTTCTTATATAATTTTAAACATTTTTTATATTATTAACTGAAAGTATTGTTTTTAGTTTATTTCTTGGAGGCCAGCTTCTACTTTTCAGTATGTGAGGAAAAGTGCTCGATGAATTCAGTTTTAGAGGAAGAGTGCTCGATGAACATCTGCGGAGGCTGATACGGCTTCGAATCAGCCTCTCTGGAGGCTGATACGACGTCATAACAACCTCGACAAAAGTAATTATCATATTATAACTTCCTGTGGGAAATAGGAAGATATGCAGTGCATACCTGTCCGAGAAAAATTATCAGCTAATATCCTAAGTATTATCAGTTATGAAACTTCTGACAGCTGTGCCCGTATCTCAATTTACAAAGTGGTGCTTCGAAAAGGTGAAAATCGCATATTGCCGTTTTCTTGACCAGATTCAGGATTGTAACGTCGATCTGATATTTGTGAATTGGACCCCTCTTATAGCCAGGCGATAGCTAAGTTCCGAAAAGTTTGTAGTTGGAACTTAGAAAACGACAACGATTACCGATCGTGTTCCAGGTACTTGTATTCAAGAAACGGAAGTTTGTTTTAAGTTTTGTGACTTTGGAACTTCCTTTGTGTTTAGTTGCAAATCTCTAAATCGTGTACAAGATATGGCGTACCTTTACAACTAGTTGAAATGAACTCTGCAGCATTTTGCCTTATGTAAGAGTTGAATAGTCATGTGGTATTGTTGCCCTGTAAATTTGACCAGTCATCGGGCACCCTAGTAACTCCCAAGGGGTTACCCACTCTAATAATAATAACAATAATAGATTTATTGCCCATCGTAATGCACAAATGTACAAGAAGACGGAGTAATTAAATGCAGAAGAAGAAAAAAACAAGAAAGAAAGAAATGAAAGAAAAGAACACTACTGTCAACAGGAACTATTGAAACAACACAAGAAACTTCACACACAATGACAGAATTTACACTGAGTAAAGCATCTGCTGACCTACATTAAGGCTGCACTTAAAGCGCTCTCGCCTTTCCCGAATAACAGAAATAGAACTTGCTACTCCATACTTTGAAGACAATACAACGCTGGCTGTTATCATCTTCTGCGATGAGGGGTTTCCAACTTTTGCTAGCTGGTGTACCCATTATTTGTTTCCGGCGAACTTGATGTCTATCACGGGGGAGGGACTTGTAAGTAAGAATCGGTTCACGAGGGGTAGAAATTTCTGCAAATTGGTGCACATTGTATTTGATTTCTATAAATCTGACGGTAAGCAATATGCAGTTACTCGATTTCAGTGTAGGAAAGTGCCAGTTGCCACAATGTCCTCTCGGTGCCGTCACTTGTTAGCTTATAATCAACATGTTTAGAACCTGGCATCTACTAGGTTATGGCCTGTATCACTGGTTTACGTCGGGGCCAGAAAAGGATGTACAACAAGTGCGGGGGTTTGGTAACCCTTCGGCAACTCAACACGCTTGACGATCTCTTTACTCCGCTACCACCTTGTGTATTTGGTGGATTACAAATAAAATATATATAATATATTAACTCTTCGTTCCGATGAATATCGTGCTAATTCTTAATTATATCCTGCTAGTTCTTCTGCCCAATTTTACGTAGTTTCATCCCACATTTATTTCGGGTAAAATCTTGTAAGTGTATTAGTTAATTTGTCTCGTGTCTGTATATATTTTGTAAGTTTGTATTCCACTTCTAGCTTTTAGCTATTTGGAATAAACTTGATTGATTGATGAAGAATTGCCATGTGACCAGCGAAGCGCCAGAAACGTCACGACAACAAACGTTGTTGTTCGGTTTACATATGATGTGTGGGTATTTCTAGACGGTTCGTTTCACTAACCTTTCTTCTTCTTCGGTAAGTTCACTGGCGTGTTTCAGACTTAGTGATATAGAGTGCTAAACCCCGACAGTGACCGGAAAACTGGCATAATTTACCAAGCTTCACCCGATTGGTCCTATTCTACCTACTAGTAATTCGCTTATTGTCTATACCGTACAAGGAGTCTCAGTGGGAGACATGTTCTGACATTTATTTATACTTAAAGCCCAGGGGCCAAACAAAATAAATGAATATAAATAGAAGATTTCACCAACCAGTCCCTCTTGTGTACTTCCCCCCTAAGAATGTCTTCCCTTAACCCCTTCAACGCTTAACACCTACACATAAAATGAATAAGACCCCAATAGAACAAGTAGAACAAGACCAAAGGTATCGATGGGATCCCAAAAATGTAATGTTTGATCCAGCAATTTGGTCTTGTAGAAATCCGGTCTGCGCCGGACTCATTCAAAGTTTTTACTATTAAAATTTGGAAATAGAATGAGGCTGAGAAAACCAAGTTTAGGTATGGATTCAGCATGTGTGTTTACCCCTATAAGTCATATCTACTTTGACGTAACTGATCAAAACTTCTTGCCTTAATTCTGCCAAATTTCTGGTTTCGGCCGGATTCCGGGCGAACTACTTGTCCGGCAAAAACTAAAGCTCAAACACGAATTCAGCACGTCTCCTTACTCATACATCGACCTTTAATCAACTTCGGATAAAACTTGAACTTTTAACAAATTGTCAGGTTTTGGCCAGATTTTGGGCGAACAATTTGCCGGGCGAGAAAATAATTTGTATGTACGGATTCACCTATCACTACGTCGAACCTACCTCTAATCAACTTCAAATAAGACTTTCACTTATAAAACATTTTCCGGTTTCAGCCGGTTTCCCGGTGAACTATATGTCCGGGTAGAAAATGATTTTCGTATTCGGATTCAGCATGTCTCCTTACCCTTAAATCGACGAATATGAAAATCATTTTCTTGCCGTAGTTCGCCCAGAATCCAGCAAAAACCGGAAAGTTTGTTAAAATTAAAGTTCTATTTGAACCTTTATATGAAAATCATGTTGTCGTCGGACAAGTAGTTCGCCTGGAATCTGACGTATATCTAATCAACTTCATACAAAACTTTTACTTTAATGATTTTCCGGTTTTGACCGGATTCCAGGTGAACTACTTGTCCAACGAGAAAATGATTTTCATAAAAAGGTTCAGCATGTCTTCCTACCCTTAATTCGACCATCTAGTCAACTTCAAATAAAACTTTTATTTTTAACAAGCTTTCCGGTTTTTGCTGGATTCTGGTCGAACTATTTGTCCACCAAGAAAATGATTTTCATATTCGTGATCAGCATGTCTTCTTACACCTAAATCGACTATTTTATTAGATGATAACAAATATTTTGTTCGCCCATTAACTTGAACCCCTTCCCCCCACCCCCAAATTAAGGGCTACAGAGCCCATCTACGAACTTGAACTTTTCCTTGACCCAGAGAATCCTCACACCAAGTTTCATCTACAAAAAACCTCATTCCATCCGGGAGTTATCGTGCTGACAGACGGACAACCTTTGCGAAGGCATAGGTATCCCTCCACTTAACGGTTTGGGAACCGAAAAAGCAGCGCTTAAGTTATTCTCGGCTGAGCTTTTTTGTTGTTTCAAAACTGTGAAGATGGCCACTTAAATTTAATGTCTTTTTTTTAAATTTAGTTCCTGCTCTTCAGTTTTTTAGATCTTCTCTGTCACAAGAGAATTTGTAGCCTTGCTTTTTCCACCCCTTCGTCCCCGTTGTATTCGATTAATAACCCCTCCACAAAGGCACTCCAGTTTACTTTATCTTTCTTGCATCTCAAACCTAACCTGACAAATCCAGGAACATAACTCCCCGGAAGTTCCCAAGGGACTGTTCTATTCCTCTGCTTCGGGGAATACAACTGGACGTCTCTACTGGCGTAGAGGAGTGAGTGTAGGGATCAGAGTGGGAGGGGTTGTACAGTTCTGGTGAGGACTTGATACGCGGGGAGTTGCCAAGTGCTTGGGTTCCATGTGCGCTTTTTTTAGGTTTTCAGTTTTTCTTCCGGGTTGAAGCCGTGGGTTGCAGAAGGCGGCAATAGCCCATGGTGTATGTTATTTTTTGAAAACAGAATAAAGTTTCAACGGAGTCATGTTTAATACTGGAACACAGACTGGATCTAGAATCGTCCTTAAAGTTTAACTGAAAAGGCAGCTTATTTGCTGGCACTGGAATATTTTTACTGATCGAAGGGAGTTTGTATTTTTTTTACCTGTACTCTAATAATAACGGTCAGAGCATGCGCCTCTTGCATGACAACCCAAAATTCATCCAGATCTGGAGAATTTGAATTTCAACAAGACCTGCATTTCCAGGGCTAAATATGCGGAGTGAGACGAGTAACGCCTGTAGAAAAGAGGGAAAATAATTTAAGATATATCTTGCAAGGAATCGCGACATTTTCATTTTATTTTTGGCAGTGGATTACGTTTCTAGTAGGTATTTCAAGCGTAGAGGGACAAGCACATAGAGTTACCAAAAATCGGAAAGAAAGAGTTCGCTCGATGAAATCGATTATCAAGTGGACAAACGAAGTAACGCATTTTATCGGGTTTTATGCCTATTTAAGTGAATAGGTGATGTGTTACTAGACTGTCGAATCTCAGTCCGTTTCGTTAAACTTTGAACAATTCGAAGACACAGTCATTCTTGACATATGATTGACAAGATACCCGACACACAATCTTGGTCTCATTGAGGGCCCCGTTGTAGATTCTGTAGGCTCCTGATATTTTGAACTTGAAGCGGCATTGTATATGTGCCGTGGAGGTGATGGGCAGATTCGACTTGGCCGTGGGCCTCATTTCGAGCCTTTTTTCGAGGGCCTCAGGCTGTAGATTATTATTAATTTTGGCAAGCAGACTGGTAAGGAAGGCCCATTGTGAAAAAAGTTATCTGTTTCTTATCGAAGCCAAGGGTTGAGGAGAAAAGCCAGAAACATCCGAACGGAGTTCATTATTTATTGAGTTAAAGGACCTGTCTTACGCAACCTACTTCCGGAATCACTCCCTATATTTCTAAACCCGGACACCCAATTTTGTACTGTACATTCTAACCCCTCTAACAAAACCACGCTGATTTTCTTACTTGCCGTGTTTTGCTACCTTCGATGTGTATCGTGCTATCGACGGTTGTCTGCGAGAAGTTTTCTATCAGAAAAACCGTTGTGTAAATTGTTTCCCTGTTTTCGCTATAAGTCAACTTCGACTTACTTTTGACTTATGTCTCCTTCGGGGCGTCGGTCAGCGTAAAGAGTGATGTCAGCCTCAGGCCCGTATTTCGGGGGGGGGGGGGGGGGTTGCTTGCGGGTCGCACAAAAGACATAGATCAGAGGGACCCCCCCCCCCTGGATACGGCCTTCGTCAGCCTCCTTTATCTGGTACGATCAGCAGCTAGCGCTGGTGCGTCGTGGATGTCAATGTTTGTCAACTTCAAGTATTTGGTAAAGACAATCGGACCATCGATGTTTTGGTCTGCCGCGGGGTCGTTTCCAGCCGGCTTCTGCGGGGTTGAAGTTCAGCACGATTTTCGCAGGTAGGTGTGATGGCATTCTAAGGAGGTGACCGTACCATCGTTGAGTGCGCTGTGCAGTTCGGATGGAGAACAATGTCTGCTGCGCTGTCTGCGGTAGAGGATGCACGGAATAAGCTTTCACTCTGTGCCTTATCTGACAGCAGTAGCAACTTCTTGTTGCTGACGAAGTCGGACAATCTCAGGCCCTCTATCCTCCTAAGGCTTTCCATCTGGAACACGTCTACTGTCTTGAGAGCTGTGATTGTAGCCGGCCAGGTCTCTGTTCCATGAAGAATTACAGACCCGACTAGGGCGCTGAAGATTCGCAGCTTCGTGATCCGACTAGTACTTGGTTTCCGCCAGAGGTGACGGTTTAACCTCCCCGTTGCAGCAGATGCCTTGGCTATTCTTGCTTGTAGTTCAGGGAGAAGCGAGCCGTCTGCAGCAATGACAGAGCCCAAGTAGGTGAACTGCTGAATCACGTTGACAGTAGTTGTTTGGTCCACGGCCACCGGAGGATCGGTTATTTGTTGAAAGCAGAGCCTAGTTTCAAAGTATTCATGTATTTTAAAATACTGTAAGTGGAAGAGTAAATAGTGCGAGAAGTCCTTTAAGAATTTTTAATATTTAAGAAAACGGAACAGAGTTTCAACGGACTCGGTCATATCAGAAATTTTGAACAGAGACTGTAGGTACTGCGATTGTCCGTCAAAATTGTCAGCGAATTGGGGACGATTATTCCGATGTGTCTGAGAGGAGAACCATCTTCGGGAGATCGCTCCGCAGAAGATCTTTGTGGACGCATACCCTTGAGTTAGAAGGGAGGCGGCAGAAAGGATCGAAACGTAGCGTTTTGTAATGATTATGATGTCAATTGTGTATCAGTGGTGTACATGTAGATGAAATCGTAACAGAATTCACACACACGAACTAGAGGAGAGCCATTGCGTCAGCATATATCCACGCCTGGGCCCTTACAGCTTTGTTGAAGAATGGTGTACCAGCAGGCCCGTATCTAGGAATTTATTTCGGGGGGGGGGGGGGGGGGGGGGGGGGGGGGGGGGGGGGGGGGGTTTGCCTGCGGGTCGCACAAAAAAGTACAAAAAAGACATAGATCAGAGGGAAAAGCCTATAAAAATGAGTATTTTTGTATGTTTCGGGGGGGGGGGTCATCCCCCTAACCCCCCCCCCCCCTGGACACGGCCTTGTGTACCAGTGAGGGTAGAAGGCCTACTCGTGCTGCGTCGGTCGTTTGGATCTTCTTAGAGTTCTTTGGAACGGTTCTTTCAGAGCTTTTCGCCAGCTTTGGCGGATGTAAATAAATGAATTGAATTGAAAAATATCGATTTCCTTTATTACCCTAAGAAAAATCCAAAATATCAAGTTTTAAGTAAGGGTTCCAAACAGAGGGGTTAGGGACCAGTCGTACCTATGTTACTGCTTCACTCATACTCGTCAAATCATTCCGTCCGTTCTCATTTATGCGATTTATGCGAACTTCTAATGTCATTGGTAATCCCAACGACACCACGCTCATTTTTACATCTTGCTACATGCTTAGCCATTTTCGAAGTCGATTAAGCTTCCGCTTATTTCTTCGTAGGAGCTCATTGGTCAAAAACACCGGTAATACAATTTTCTCCTTGTGGGGGGGGCACACGCGGGTTAAACAGCCAGGATTTCACACGCGGGTTAAACAGCCAGGACTTTTCAGGAAAAGAAGAAAGATTTGTTTTTGCTCTCAGAGATTGAAAGGAGGAGCTTCTATCCCCTCCTGTGAGCGGATCTTCAAGAGAAAGCTAATGCCATCTGAGATTAGCATACCTTACAGCAAGTCCGCGACTTTCCCGGAGCACTTAAAAAAAAAGAGGATTTTTCGAGATCCCTTTCGCTTGGGGGAGGGGTAAAAATAGTAGGTCATTACCGTTTTTTATTTGAAGTGTAGGCAAGGGGTGCATTACCAAACTATAATACTGAAAGAGAATAGTGTCATAGCAATCATTAGTCTCGTAACAAAGTTGTAGAGAATTTTAATGTAATGTAATTGTCCCATCATGCAAAAGCGACTCAGAAACGTTTTCTACTCATGTTTGTAGTTATTATAGTTAGAAACACAAGTAGTAAACAATTCTTTCCCGCTCATGGTAGCTCTTATTTCAGTTTAGTCGTTTGTGGAATGCTTCTAGTATCAGAATTGGGTTAAAGCCCCCTCGCACTGCTTACTCTTCTTGCTCCAGTATTTATACACTCGACTAATTCAAAAATAGGCACTGTTTTATTGCCCACACCTTTGGCTGATTTAAGCCTTTGTCCAGCCCCGTTGAAATTTACATAATAGTATTTACTGACGACGGAGCTTCTGACACAAGGCAAGTGTGAAAACCAGTGAGTTGTCATTAGGGTGGTTAGAACCAAGAACAAATAAGCCAATAGTCAATGGTCCCATTCAGCGACTATGGATACCCCGATAAAACTGAGCTCCGCTAGAGGTATTTTCGGAGCTTTGAGTTGCTGATCGTCTACTTCCGTCACGCATATCAGAGAAATTAGTGCAGGAGGCGCGCCTGACCCGCTTTGCAGCGCGTCCAGACAACCAATTGGCTTTTACTTTGGAAATTTCGTCTTCGGGACTTTACTGTGATATAGCTGTTTGTAAAGGTAACGAATTGTGATGTTCCTCGTAGCTCCTAACATCCGCTCGTTTACATCGGGCAAGGTACAGGAATGTATGCAGCGTTTACAAGTACAGGAAAACTTGAACAGAATCCGATCTTGATGATAAAATTATGTTTACACGCAGAGGGAAAAAAATAAATTCTTCAAACCAGAAAATCTGACCAAACTAAATTCACTAACCAATAAAAAATGTTTTGAGAACATTTATGACATCAGTACTGATGACTAATGCTCTCAAAAACTAGCTATACTAGTCTTTTTACCAATGCCGACGACGGGATTCCTTTCAAGTAGACCGGAATTCCCTTTATCACGAAAGGATTCCCTTCCCGCTAGACTTGTTTTCTAGTCGTCTTCAGGGAAGGAATCCAGTCGAGTCGACCGGACTTGCTTTCTACTCGACAGGACTTCTTGTCCGTGTAAACGCTACATTATTCAACTCTGCACGGTCGTATTACAGATGCATGGAGACGGAGGTTCAGGTGCTTATTTGTTCCTTGTTCTTTAAAATTATGCTAACTACCTTTTCATAATTTTTGGGCCCAGCTTTGTGTATGCCATCTGCAGGAAGAAAGTAGGAACTCAGAAAGTTAAAACTAATCTACCTGTTAGATGGTGCTCATGTTGTCATCTGACACTTAGCACATTGTTCTCCCCAATGGTATAGTTTATTCAGTTTTCAAAAAATTTCAGTTAGCACAGTTTTGAGGAACACGGTACATTTGTTCTTGGTAGAATGTACCGTATTCGGGTCTCCAGGTATAAAGGACCGTTCAAGCTTACGTTTAAGGCGCAGAAATCCTGAATTATACTTGCTATCCACGAATATCTGTGGTAAACATTTCATCTCGGAAGACTTGCTGTGGTAAAAATTAATAGGAACGGGTTCTATTCTGGGTGTTAAAAGCTATACGTGACCAATCACAGCTTGCGTTTCCATCACGTGACTGTCAAGGAAGACAGAGAGAAACGGATAAGGAGAGATATTTGTAATTATAATTGAAACTGAATGAGCTCTTTGAATGGAAAGTCAACTAGACCTACGTTGCCCGGGCAACGTGAAGTGTTGCGGCAACCTTTGTCCGGCTTCGCCGGCTAAAGTGTTGCGAGAGCAACACTTTGGTTTTGTTTCTTCGCTGTCGGTTAAATGCTGAAATTGTCAACTTATCGAAGCTTTTAAAACGGTATGTTCTAAAAAGAATAATCACATAATCAAAAGCTGTTCTTTAGCGTTGTAAAACCAACAACAAAACAATATCGGAAGAAGGCTATTTGTAACGTTTCAGGATTAAAATACCATAGATGACACTATTAATTATCACAAAACTACCTTATTGTTTTACATTACCGTATCGTTTGTACCCGTTGCGTAAACAGTTAATCCTAGGTTATAGCGATAGACCATCGATACAAACTTGCTTACTGTCATATTTACAGAAATCGAATACAATGTGCACCAATTTTCAAAAATTTCTAGCCCCTCGTGAACCGATCTTACTTACAAGTCCGTCTCCCGACATTGACAATAAATTCACCGGAAACAAATAATGGATGCACCAGCTATCAAGAGTTGCAAACCCCTCATCGCTGAAGATGATTATAGCATAAAAGCCGATTATTACTTACAAGTCCCATGCATGTCTTACAATTGGGAACAAAATTGTTCTTACCATCGAATACACCTGAGACAAATAACAGGTATACCAACTAGCAAAAGCTGCAAACTCCTCGTTGCCGAAGATGATTATGAGCTAACAGTCGACTGTTGCTTACAGTCGAATGTTGCTTACAAGTCCCTTACATGTCTCACAACTGGTATCGCCTATTTTTGGTTTCAGTGTGTACCTTACTCCTGAAGTTGTCAACCCCTTGAAACTTTCAAACTGGCTTATCTCATGAAGGATTTTTGTTCAGAAAATTTGATGGCATATATTTTGATCAGCTCTTCAAGGGCTATCGATTGCCCTAACCACAACAAAAGCATATCGGAAAAAGGGACTAAATTGACTTTGCAGTCAGTTGAACTTTATCCTTTTCAATCGTAGACATCGTGACGGATGAAAACTTGGAATAATATCCTATATAATCTAGTTGGTATTATAAAGCTATCCGTAACTTTTTAGGATTAAAATACCATAGATGACACTATTAATTATTACGAAACTACCTTGTTTTACATTACAGTATCGTTTGTACCCGTTGCGTTAACAGTAAATCCTAGGTTACAGCGATAGACCAACGATACAAACTTTCTTACCGTCAGATTTATATAAATCGAATACAATGTGCAACAATTTGCACTAATTTCTAGCCCCTCGTCCACCGATTCTACTGACAAGTCCCTTTCCCGTGATCAAGTTCACCGGATAAAAATAATGGGTATACCGACTAGCAAAAGTTGCAAACCCCTCATCGCTGAAGATTTGTGTAGCATAACAGCCGATTATTACTTACAAGTCCCTTGCATGTTTTACATTTGGGAACCAAATTGTTCATCAAATGACAGGTACGCCAACTAGCGAGAGCTGCAAACCCCTCATTGCCGAAGATGATTATGAGCTAACAGTTGCCTGTCGCGTACAAATCCCCTAAATGTCTCACAACTGGTATCGCCTATTTTTGGTTTCAGTGTGTACCTTACTACTGAAGTTGTCAACCCCTTGAAACTTTCAAACTGGTGTATCTCATAAAGGAATTTTTTTTACCAAAAAATGGATGTCATATACTTTGATCAGCTCATCAGCGGCTATCGATTGCCGTCGAAGTTGAACTTTATCCTTTTCAATCGTAGATATCGTGACGGATGAAAACTTGGAACAATATCTTATATAATCTAGTTGATATTATAAAGCTATCCGTAACTTTTCAGGATTAAAATACCATAGATGACACTATTAATTATTACAAAATTACCTTATTGTTTTACATTACCGTATCGTTTGTACCCGTTGCGTAAACAGTTAATCCTAGGTTATAGTGATAGACCATCGATACAAACTTTCTTACTGTCATATTTACAGAAATCGAATACAATGTGCACCAATTTTCAAAAATTTCTAGCCTCTCGTGAACCGATTCTTGCTTACAAGTCCGTCTCCCGTGATTGACATCAAATTCATCGGAAACAAATAATGGATATACCAGCTATCAAAAGTTGCAAGCCCCTCATCGCTGAAGATGATTATAGCATAATCTTTTTAAACGGGATGTTCTAAAAAAAATAATCATATGATCAAAAGGTATTCTTCAGCGTTGTAAAAACAACAACAAAAAAATATAGGAAGAAGGGACTAAATTAGTAAGTAAGTAAGTAAAGTATTTATTTCCCGTATTTTTCACTTAAGAACAAAACGGAGTAAAAAAGAAGAAAAAGAAAAAAAGAAGAGACATTTAAGGCACAACATATACAGACACATGACGTTTTACATAATAATTACGGATCACGAACTATAAAAGTGTCTAAGCCAGGGGTGGTTCCATTTCCCCTGGAAATTTGAAATTACCCGATCCACGGCGATACTAGGGTCCGCAATCTGGTGTTTTTCAATCAAAAAGGTGTTCCTCGTCCACAAGGGACAACGCAGCAGAAACTTTGCAAATCTGAAGTAAAGGGACCGGAGCTTACGTTTTTGGGTCTCGGTTAACAAATTCCAAAACGGCGCGACATACAGGATATGCGGCAGTGCGACAGCGTTATACATGATCGCGAGATACTTTCGGCATAATAGGAGTCTACTGGCGACGATAGAACCGTATGCGGTTCGAAGTTTTTTCTCGACGTGTTTAATGATTAGTACACGAGTTTCTTTAAGGTTACGGCCTATCGGCAGACCAAGGTATACGACGTGAGACGAAACGGTAATTGACTCGCTACCCAGTTGAAGGTGTTCAGGTTGAGGGGAATTATCATTGAAAAACAGTACTGCAGATTTAGACGTATTGAAGGCGAGGCCGATTTTTCGATATTCATCTCGTAGGATCATGAAATTCGATTGCAGACCACTAGTAGACCGGCTTAAACTTAATAGGTCGTCAACTTTGCAGTCAGTTGTACTTTATCCTTTTCAATCGTAGACATCGTGACGGATGAAAACTTGGAACAATATCTTATATAATCTAGTTGGTAATAGAAAGCTATCCGTAACTTTTCAGGATTAAAATACTATAGATGACCCTATTAATTATTATGAAACTACCTCATTGCTTTACATTTTCGTTTGTATCCGTTGTGTAAACAGTTAATCCTCGGTTACATTGATAGACCATCGACACAAACTTTCGTACCGTCAGATTTATAGAAATCGAATACAATGTGCACCCATTTGCAAAAATTCCTAGCCCCTCGTGAACCGATTCCTACTTACAAGTCCCTCTCCCGTGATATACATTAAGTTAACCGGAAACAAATAATGGGTACACCAGGTAGCAAAAGCTGCAAACCCATCATCGCAGAAGATGATTGTAGCATAACAGCCGATTATTACTTAGAAGTCCCTTGCATATCTTACCATTGGGAACCAAATTGTTCTTACCATCGAATACACCGGAAACAAATAACAGGTATACCAACTAGCAAAAGCTGCAAACCCCTCATTACCGAAGATGATTATGGGCTAACAGTCGACTGTTGCTTAAAAGTCCCCTATATGTATCATAACTGGTATCGCCTATTTTTGGTTTCAATGTACCTTACTATGAAGTTGTCAACCCCTTTGAAATTTTCAAACTGGTGTATCTCATGAAGGAATTTTTGTACCAAAAAATGGATGGCATATACTTTGATCGGCTCATCAATGGCTATCGATTGCCGTCGAAAAAAAAATTCTACCTGTCTTAGTTCAAAAGTTGACTTTTTTGCCGTAGGCCAACTTTCTAACGTCACGACTTAGAAAGGAGCAAAGGATAAGCTCTAGTTTCTTTAGCAATGAGAGAACTTTTAAAGTTTAAGAGGCACATCTGATACCGTTACTCTACCACAAACCAAAGTGCAAAAAAAAAAAAAATTATAAACTCAGCTGAAATCGTCGCAGACATGGACAGAAACAATAGATGGCAGCACTTTCGGACCCGTGGGAAAAAGCCACTTTTTTGTCTCTGTAGATTTTTCTATTTATCACTCAAAGAAGATATGTTGGCTGTGGGGCCGGGTAACTGCCGCATATATTTAACACTTATAGATTTTAGTCCATCTTCAATTTGAAACTAGTGCCTGCCTGCTTGCGTGCTAGAACGGAGCTTTCCACTCGAAAGCAGAAACATCTTTTCATGAAACGAAAGGTTCGCTACACAACTTCAGATAGTCCTCTCTGACATAGGCTATACAACTCCACTTCACTTCGCAAACCGTAGGCTCTGGCTCGATGACAAGCAAAAACCATCCTTATTGGCCCCAGGCAAGAGTTCTACGGAGCTTTCCAAAATGTAATGTCATATTCATCAATCCGGCCTAAGGTCCACACTTTCCGTAAAAACCGCACAGGTTAGACCCTTCTCAGTTACCAGGAATAAAATGAAATCGGAGTCATAGGAAAAAAAAAAAAAAACAAAAAAAACGAGGACAAAACCAAAGTGTTGCTCTCGCAACACAATGATACTAAACTGTACAGCTAATTGCGTTTTGACAACTACAAGCTTTTACCTTATCTGAAGTAATTACAGCAATCCTGGTAGACTCAAAACTAAATGGAGAACTTTACATTGGTCCAACAGACACAGCAACAGATATTATACTGAATTTGCACACAAACGGTCGAGGCTGATTTAAAATTCCACATTTCAGGATGTTCAGTATCCCTCAAAGTCATCAAAGGTTAGGTTCTCTTGGGATTCTTTGTCAGGCTCAAGACTCAGTGTGGTTAGTTAGCGCATACGTGGCGTACAACTTGATTTTCAAGTTGAACGGGAGAGGAGGATAAGGCAATGCGAAGTATTTTTATTCATGTTACAACACAAGCGTGAACGGTCCTTAAGAACCCCAATAAGAACTGATGGAGGTAATTACGGAAGTAGGTTGTATTGACACTGGGCTATAGGTACGACGGGTCCCATGCCTTATGTTTTGTTATATATGAATTTCGTGCCAAGGAGGGATGCGTATAAATTATTTTGCAAACCTGATCGGAATCATTTAGTTTCTCGAAAAATGGAGCTATGTGGAATTCACATTCTCAGTTGCTTTCCAGCACCTATTACTAAACTGAACGACCTTCTTCGCTCTTCATTTTGACGGCTCCGCAACCTAACCTCGAATCTCATTTACACAAAAATGTTCAGGAGAGCAAAAATCTTCTTATTTTCCTAACTTTTGTGTTCTAAAATTGTCAAAAACTAAAAAAGAATATCTTTGTTATTTTTTAACAATTTTAGAACACAAAAGTTACAAAAATAAGAAGTTTTTGGCTCTCCTGAACAACTTTGTGTAAATGAGATACGAGGTTAGGTGGCGGAGCCGTCAAAATGAAGAGCGGTGTCGGAGCCGTCGATTTAGGTTCATTTTTGTCCAGTGCCTGATATTGCACTGGAAATTACCCTTTGTGTAAGTTCTATAATTTTTCTCGAACAGGTATGTGATTTTTTTCGTCCGATGTCCCACAGGAAGTTATGTTATGACAGTTACTTTTGTGGAGGCGTATACGATATCGTATTATTCTTCAGAGAGGCTGATACGATGCCATATCAATCTCCGCAGATGTTGATCGAGTACTTTTCCTCAAATAGCCTACTGAGAAGTAGAAGCCTACCTATAAAAATAAATAAGAATCATTAATTTCAGTAAAAAAAAAAAATATATTTAAAATCATTATAGAATTTTTTTAAATTAAAACATATAAATGTTTAGAAAATGAAAGAACATCTTCATACTTTGTCACAATCAGGTTACCACTGAAAAAACAACTTGTCAACTGAAAGAACATCTTACTATCCCATGCTTTCCAAAAGCCAGTTATTCAGTATTGTATACAGTATTTACTCAGTATTTCAGCACTGTATTTTTTCTCCATTTTCCTCGATTTTCTATAGCAAAAACAGTGAAAAACCTATGAATCTGGGTACTTTTTACCATCTATTAACGAGAAAGCTCGCTTTATCGTCTTCGTCCACAAAAACCATTGAACCCGTGTCTTCTCTCGGACACGCAGTTACCCTAGGTTCACACCAGAGCAAATCGCGGCGGTGAACGAGATTTTTCAACTGCAGCGACAGAAGGTTTTTATCGCATGGATGTTCACACTGAATTTTCGTCGGCAACAGAATTTAACGTGAAATGCTGCTGTTGCGTGCATAAAATCGTACTGTCGCCCGATTAAAGTTGAGTTTTCCCAACATTGAAAATCGCCTGACGAAGCAACAGAAATCGCCAATTTTGGCGACGGCCGATATCGCCTCAGTGTGAACGTCTGTGTGAACCTAGGATTACGCTGTAGCCGGCTGTTATTTCATTTCTGGCCACGCCAACGTGACGAATGGCGAGGCGAGCCCATGGGACTGGTTCAATATCAAGGAGACACCAATAGGAAGAACCAATAATCACAACAACCTCCGTTCTCTGTAATACGACCATGTGGAGTCGAACATATTCTTGATACCCCCGGTCGATGCAAACAAGCGGAAGGTTACCCCTTCAAACAGCTATATCGCAGGAGAGCCCCAGAGAAGAAATTTCTTACAAACGCCGTCCGAGTCATTGTTTAAAGCAAAAGTTGAAAATTTTAATCGGAAGTTGATTAGAGGTTCGATTTAGAGATAAGGAGACATGTTGAATCCTTTTTGAACTTAATTTTCTTTCCGGACAAGTAGTTTGCCCGGAATCCGGCCAAAACCCGAAAGTTAGCATGAAGTTTTAAACCCAATTATTTAGTTGATATACGGTGAGGAGACATGCTGTTGCAGATTTCCGAACATACGCAAGATAAGTTAAGTGTAGACAATGCGATCAGTTTAGTTACCTCCGAAGTCCCAACCGGTTTATTCGAAGTTGATTAGAGGAGGGGTAAGGAAACATTCTGTCTCCGAAAATTAAATTTATTCTCTTGCCGAACAAGTAGTTCGCCCGGAATCCGGCAATACCGCAAAGTTAGCGTGAAGTTTTAAAACCCCTTTGATATAGCCGATATAGGGTGAGGAGACATGCTGTTTCAGCTTTCGAACATACTCAAGATGAAATAAAAGTGTTTCCAAATACCAAGTTTCATAAGGATCCGATCACCTGTTCGAATGTTATAGGCCTATAAATACACCAAGATTACGGATTCCCCTTCACTACCCCCCCCCCCCCCCCGATAGTCGAATCGGAGAAACGACTGTTCGAAACTAAAAGTAGTCAAGTACCTGATATGCCTACCAACTTTCATCGCCGTAGCACATCTGGAAGCACCTTAAATACAGATCACCGGGATGCCCTGATCCGGTCCGGTCGTGTCAACTATGTATCTAGGGCTTGCGCTTGTTCTTCCCACCAAGTTTCATCCCGATCCGTCCACTCTGACTATGTCACACGACTTCCGGTTCCCCCCTCCAACTCCCCCCCAAAGTCACCGGCTCCGCTCCGTACTTGAAGTTTGACATCTGGGACAGGAGGTCTTTGCAAATATCAGGTTTCATTAAGATCCCTTTCCCCGTTCAAAAGTTATACATACGTCAATATTCCGGAATTCCCCTCCCTCCTCTATAAAATACTGTTCTTGAGCAAAAACGGTCCAGTCCCTGATATGCCTACCAAGTTTCATCGTCATAGCACATCTGGAAGTAGCTTAACCCTGGATCACCGGAATTTCAGAACCCTCCCTCCAACTCCCTCCACAGTGCCCGGATCCGGTCCGGTCTTGTCAGCTATGTATCTAGGCCTTGTGCCTGTTCTTCCCACCAAGTTTCATCCACTCTGACTATGTCACACGATTTCTGGCCCACCCTCAGACCCCCCCCCCCCCCCAAAGTCACCGGATCCGTTCCAGACTTGAAGTGTGTAATCTGAGACAAGAGGTCTTTCCAAATATTAAGTTTCATTGAGATCCGATTACCCGTTCAAAAGTTATACATATGTCAATATTCTGGATTCCCCCTCCATCCACTCCCCCCACGATCGTCAGAACGGGGAAGTGACTATTTCCAGTTTCGTTTGGTCGGGTCCCTAATATTCCTGCCTAGTTTCATCGTCCTGGAACATGGAAGTACCCTAACTCGCGATCATCGGACTGACGAAAAGTGATCGGTATATGGCACTTGGCCGGAAGGCAAGTGCCATAAGAACTCCAAAATTCAAGCAGTTGATTACGCATAAATTAAAGGGGTCTAGCGGCGACTCGGAAATCTACTAGATTCGATTGTCTTGTTCATGAAGTCCAATAAATATTGCATTTTTGGGATCCTATCGAAACCTTGGTCTTGTTTCTTATAGTGCCTCCAGAAATATCGGACAACGCAAGCTCCCCCTCCCAGGTCACAGTCCGTGAGGGAGGGAAGACTACCCTTATCTGCAAAGCGGAAGGATTTCCGAAGCCGAAGGTCACGTGGCGGAGAGAGGATGGGCGGCCAATGGTGCTTGGAGGAGACAGAAGAAAAGTCCGTATGTATCATTTTTTGTCGCGTAATATTATCCGTATTCAGTTATCGCTAACCTCCGTTAGATCAAGAACAAATACTCAGATAGAACCTCTATCTTTGGTACCATGCAGCGACTATGAATACCCCGACAAAACTTAGTGTACCTAGAGGTATTTACTGTAGCGTTTTACCCGTCTATTCTACTTCCGTCTTAGTCGTTGCTCATCGCAGAGAAAGAAAATGCAGGAGGCGTACTCCGCGCGAGCACGTCCAATCAGCTTTGTCTTCTACTTTTCCTCAAGGGATTTCTGCAGCGATATAGCTAATTGTAGAGGTAATGAAACGTGATATGGCGCGAAGCTAGTAACCTCCGCTCGTTCACAGCGGAAAAGGTAGGGGGAAATACTCGTCTCCGCATGTTCACAGTACAGATATAGGGACACGGAGGTTCTATCTCATTATTTGTTCTTGGTTAGATTCTTTCAGTCCTACTGGGCCATTCCTTCGGAAATATAGTTACTTTGTGCGGCCCGCGCTCGATTACGCCATTAGAAGCGGACCCGCAGAAACAAAAACCCATCTGGGATTGACGAGATCAATCAATCAGTATTTTTATAATACATGGGAATTAATGAATGAATGAATTAATTACATGATTTAGCCTTACGGCATTTCACAACTAACAAAAACATGTAAGATGTAAACAAAAGAAAAACAATAACACTTAATAACAAGAGCTGTAAGCTCATATGGCACTTGCATGGGTTAAGATGTTTTGATTGATTAAAAGTAAGTTTCGACTTTGCGGTCGAGATGTGCACTGTTTCTTGAGATTTCTCCACCCCCCTCCCCCCCAGCTCCCCCATGGTGCCCGTAGCCAATCCGATTCAGTAAATGATTTACCTAGAGCATCTGTTTGTTCTTCCCACAAAGTTCCATTCCGATCTCTCCATTCTAAGCGGGTCACATATTCCCCCCTCCCCGCCCAATAGTTGCCGGATCCCGTCCGGATCTGAAAAAGATCACCGGAGAAATGTCCTCTGTTCAATTCTTAAATTTCACTCGAATCCGGTCACCCATTCCAAAGTTACGCATGACTGAAAATTTCGGATTCCCCTCCCTCCACTCCCCCCACCATTATTAGATCGACAAAATTTGTATTTTGAAGTCAGGTTGATCGGGTCCCTGATATGCCTGCCAAGTTTCATCGTGAAAATCCCCAAAACCGCCATCACCGGAATTCCAGGAAACCCCCTCCCCCCCCCCCCCGTAAGTGTTCGGAACCAGTAAAATGATCTAAAGGATCTATCTAGAGCAGATGCTTGTTCTTCCCAGCAAGTTTCACTCCGATCCCTCCATTCTAATCGTTTTTTGAAATTTCCGGTCTCCCCCCCCCTAACTCCCCCCTGGATACCGAATCCGGTCAATACTTTAAACGGGACATCACAAATATATAATCTATTTAGTTATTAAGTTTCATTACAATCCGATCACCCGTTCGAAAGTTACACACTTCTCAATTTCCGGGATTCCCCTGCCCTTCACTCCCCCCAAAACGGTCGGATCGGAAAACTGATTTTTTCTAAGTTCGTTTGCTCGGGTCTCTGATATGCCTGCCAAGTTTCATGGTCCTAGCACAATTGGAAGTAGCCTAACTCGAAAAAGTGTGACAAAATGACCTAAATTTTCAAGTTTTCAGCGCCCCCCACTCCCCCGAATATGGTCGGATCGGGAAACTGATTATTTCCAGGTTAGTTTGGTAGGGTCCCTGATATGCCTGCCAAGCTTCTTTGTCCTAGCTCATCTGGAAGTACCCTAACTCGAAAAAGTGTGACAAAATGCCCTAAACGTTCAAGTTTCCAGCGCCACCCACTCCCCCGCATATGGTCGGATCGGGAAACCGATTACTTCCAGGCTAGTTTGGTCGGGTCCCTAATATTCCTGCCAAGTTTCATTGTCCTAGCACACCTGGAAGTACCCTAACTCGAAAAAGTGTGACAAAAAACTCGGACCGACCGACAGACCGACAGACCGACCGACGGAATTGTGATCGGTATATGGCACTTGAGCCAGAGGCTGCAAGTGCCATAAAAACACTAAATAATTCACACTGAGAATTTCATTATCAAACACAAAAAAATAAGCCACATATTAAATAAGATTATAACTCCAGAAATGTTTAGTTTGCCTAATGTATTCCATCACAACATTTCTAACGTTCCTAAAATTAACAAGAGCTGAAAGCTCACATGGCACTTGCAAGGCTGGTTCAGAGGAGTGAAATATAGAATTTGGCTTTTCGTCGGTTTGTTCTGGTCATTTGTAAGCTCGAGATAAGAAGGACCATGGACCCTTGGAAATTGATAAAGTATCGTTTGGTAAAAAGTATTTTATTTTTTAACTTATTGGCCGTAGTGATGGCATATCAGGGACTCGACCAAACTGACTTGGAAATAATCAGTTTCCCGATCCCACTTTCCGGGGAAAGGGGAGTGGAGGGACGTGGAAACCGGAAAATTGAGTAGTGTGTAACTTACGAACGGGTGATCGGATTGGAATGAAACTTAATAACTGAATAGACGGGATATCTATGATGTCCTATTTGAAGTCCGGACCGGATTCGATAGCTGCAGGGGAGCTGGGGGGAGAGACTGGAAATATCTAGAAACGGTTAGAATGGAGGGATCGGAGTGAAACTTGCTGGGAAAAAACAAGCGTCTGCTCTAGATGAATCGTTTGTTTGCAGAATTGGACTGGATCCGGACACTGTGGGGGAGGGGGGTCCCGGAATTTCGGTGATAGCGGTTTTGGGGATTTTCACTAGGAAAGTTAGCAGGCATATCAGGAACCCGATCAAACTGACTTGGAAATAAAAAAAAAATCTCGATCCGATCATCGTGGGGGGAGTGGAGGGAGGGGGAATCTGGAATATTGAGTCATGCGTAACTTTGGAACGGGTGCTCGGATTCCAGTGAAATTTAATAACTAAACAGAGGACATGTCTCTGATGTTCTTTTTCTAGGTCCGGACCGGATCCGACAACTGTTTTGGGGGAGGGACCGGAAAACACGTGACCCGCTTAGACTAGAGAGACTGGGATGGAACTTGGTGTTAATAACAAACAAATGCTCTAGATAAGCCATTTAAATAATCGGACTGGATCCAGGCACTGTGGGGGAAGTTAGAGGGGCCGAAATTCGGTGATCGCAAGTTAAGGTACTTCCAGATGTGCTAGGACGATGAAACTTGGCTGGAAAAATTAAAGATTTGGAGATTGGCTTAGAAGTTACTTCCACAATCCCACCACTCTTTAAAGTTCTAGTCGTAACCGCAAAGTAAACAAAATACTTTAAAGCAAACTATACATATTCAGGATCCCCATGAGCCCTGATAATTTTTGCCTCAAGGGTTTTGCTTCCAGATGAATTTCTAGCTCCCATAAAGTGTGCATCTTAACTGCAAGGTCAAAAAGCACTTTCGATCAAACGATACATTTGTGGCACGAGGGTTTTGCTCGAGAAATTTTTCTCTAGCCCCCTCAAAGTGCGCATCTTAACCGAAAAGGGAAACAAAAATACTTCTTATCAAACAATATATATTTAGGATTCCCAAGGGCCTATTATCGTTTTAGTCTCAAGGGGTTTGCTTATAGATGACCAGAACAAACCGACCAAAAGGCAAATTCTATATTTCATCCTCTGAACGAGCCTTACAAGTGCTATGTGAGCTTCCAGCTCTTGTTAATTTTAGGAACGTTAGAAATGTTGCGATGGAATACATTAGGCAAACTAAACATTTGGATCTGGAGTTATAATCTTATTTAATATGGTGGCTTATGCCGTGAAATGCCGTAAGGCTAAATCGTGTAATAAATTGATTCATTCATTATTTCCCATGTATAATAGAAATCCCTGATATACCTGCCAAGTTTCATCGACCAGTAAATTAAAAGTACCCTTGGTCGCCGTCGGGGGACAGACCGCCCGACCGACAGACGGAATTGCGATCGGTATATGGCACTTGAGCCAGAGGCTGCGATTGCCATACAAACCAAATCAAGATGAAATGGAAAAAGTATATTGATCCTATCCTATTAAGGTGAAATATAAAGTCTAAATGTTCACGAAAAAATATAGGGCGCTCAAAAACAAAATGGGAACATGTTTCGTTTTCACCAACAAGGCACAACTCGGTATCATTTTTATGGTACTTGTCCTTCGGCAAAGTGCCAAATACCGATAGCAACTCTGTGGGTCTGTCGGTTCCACGATTGCGAGTTAAGGTACTTCCAGATGTGGTTGGACGATGAAACTTGGCAGGCTCGTCAGAGATTTGACCAGATTGACTTGGAAATAGCCACTTGCCCGATCCGACTATCATGGGAGGAAGGGGTGGAATCCGTAATTTGGTGGCATGCATAACTTTCGAACGGGTGATCGGATCTTAATAAAACTTGATTTTTGGAAAGATCTCAAGCCCAGACCGCATCCGATGAATATGCGGGGGAGTCGGAGGGGGAACTGGAAATGTTGTGACACGCTTAGAGTGGAGCGATCAGGATGGAACTTGGTAGGAAGAACAAGTAAAAGCTCTAAGTAAATCATGGACAGAACCGGACCGGATTCTGGCACTGTGGGGGAGTTGGGGGGGGGGGGGGGGGGACAGGAATTCCGGTGATCCCGAGTTAAGGTACTTCCAGGTGGGCTAGGACGATGAAACGTGGCAGAAATATCAGGGACCTGACCATATTAACTTGAATATAGTCAGTTCCTCGATCCGAGCATCATGGGGGGAGTGGAGGGAGTTGGAATCCTGAATATTGAGGCAAGTATAACTTTCAAACGGGTGATAGGATCGTAATAAAACTTGATATTTGGAAAGATACCGTGTTTCGGATATCCCATTTCGATTCCGGTCCGGATTCGATGGTTGTGGGGGGAGTCCGAGGGAGGAGCCGGAAATCTTGTGACACGCTTAGAGCGGAGCGATCGGGAAGAAACTCGGTGAAAGAACAAGCACAAGCCCTAGATACTTCAGTGACAGAACCAGACCGGATTCAGAATTTCGGTGATCGCGAGTTGAGGTACTTCAGATGTGCTAGGAAGATGAAACTTGGCTGAAACATTCGAGACACGACAAGATTGGCTTAGAAATTTCACTTCCTAAATACCATCCCTTAAAGTACTCATCTTAAACCGCAGGTACAGAAAATACGTTTAAGGAAAATATACATTTTCACGGTCCCCATCAGCCCACGGTCATTTGTGCCACAAGTGTTTTACTTAAAACTGAATTTCTAGCCCCCTTAAAATGCGCATCTTAACCGACAAGTGAAAAAATACTTTTGACGAAACGATATATAATCATGATTCCCAAGGACCCATGATAATTTTAGCCGCATGGGTGTTCCTTACAAGTGAATTCCTTAAAGTACAAAAAATACTCATCATCATTTTTTTCCTCAGCGGTTTTGCTTACCCGATGAAACATTTGTAGCCTGCGTAATTGTATGATAGTTGTGCGAACAAATTGCATCTAGTGATATCTAATAGTAAAGAGTATCATCATTTAATGTGCCTAATACTGAGAAAATCTTAAGTAGTAGTATCCAGTAGCATCCTGTCTTGCTCTAGGAGCATCCAGTCTTGCTAATAGTAAGCATGCAGTAGAATGCAGTAACACGGTAGCCTTGAAGTAGAAGCAGAACTCCATGCTACTTTTTCGTACAACTTCATACGACTATTCTGAGATAAATGTTTCATCGGGTATAGACGCCCTCACAGTGCGCATCATCACGGTCAAGGGTAAAAATAAAATACTTTGTACCAAACGATACATTCTCGTGATTTCCAAGGGCTGATGATCATTCTCATTCCAAGGGTTTTCTTACAAATCATCAGAGCAAACCCGCGAATTGACCTTGCCTTTCAAGTGCCATAAGAGTTTTTAGCTCTTGTTTGAAAAGCACATGTGATATGACTATAAGCACTGGTTCCTTTGTATAGCTTGAGCCTGACGAGGTTCCTTGCCAAGAGGGCCGGAATATCGACATTATAAGTTTTAACTTACGTATCCGTTTAGTGCAGACAGATTTAAGAAATGTGTAATTAGAAACAGGGGGCAATTTTATAACTCGAATTTGCAAGAGAGGGGATTGGGTCGATAGATGATGGAGAGGAAGAAAATATCAAACGAGCATCAAGCGGTGCATGATGGCTTTATCCCCCCCCCCTCCCCCCATCTGTTTTGTTTCCTAGGGAAGAAGGAATCGTAAAAACACGAAACACACAAAGTCCAACCACTCTAGAGATTTAGTATTCGATTACTCTTTCAGTGCCTTCTTTTGATGGTCCTGAGCTGACGATATCAAGAGTCACGCGAACAGACACAGGAGCTTTTATGTGCATAGCAACCAACGGCGTCCCGCCGACTATCAGCAAGAGGACGGTTCTGGAGGTGGAATGTAAGTTCCCCCCCCCCCTCTCTCTCTCTCCCCGGGACTACCAAGAACAAATGAGTCAAGTAGTGCCTCCGTCTTTTGTCCCATGCACCGACTGTAGACGCCCCTACAGTTTGAGCAGAGCTAGAGCTACTTGCTGAGGTTTGAGTTGACGCCCGTCTACTTCCCTCTTAACCGCTGCGCATTTGAGAGGAAAAGAGCGTAGCACGAGTGTATGACCCGCCTCTAAGTCAGAACGACTAGAACGTAGGACGGTCCCCAGTCTTAACATTTTACACTCAAGGTTAGTGTCGTCTTTACCCTTAGGCCAGTTAGGTCGGGGCTGGGGGGCCAGTTGAAAAGAGAGGCCAAGCGGCCGGTGTAAATTGCTGGTAAATCCAGGTTACGCACCCTCGTCATTTACATTCCCGAATTTTTTTCGGATGTGACCATAGTGTGGCTCGACCAAGAACAGTCTGTGCTATTGGATTGACGTTTTTACACTTTCACTCTCGAAAAGGGGCCACAAATCCATGGATGGCCTAAGGTCCACCAAAAGTAAAAGACGGCACTGCTCAAGGTCACATTTGTATACACCCAGAGGAGTTACTAGCCAAAATATTTGGGGGGGGGGAGGCATTTACCGACTGGCTGGTAATTTTTAACGACTTTTTCTGCAGAAAAACTACTGTTTTCATCAATAAAAATGACATTTTTGAAAAAAATGATTTTCCGAAAAATCCACTCATTTTCAGAAAACCAACTATTTTGACGAAAAACCGACCAATTTTCAGAAAAACCGACTGTTTTCATGAAAAAAAAATCAACTGTTTTGACGAAAAATCGCGGCGCTTCGCGCCGACTCGGTATTTTTTACCGACTGGCTGACGGGTTTGGGGGGGGGGGTCCCCCCCCCCCCCAGTCGTGACGCCTCTGTATACACCCACACTGTCAGTAGTTTCAGAACAGACAACAGAAGGATGGGCGGTTTTAGCAGACAATGCGTAACAGACAAGACTTCGGATGTTGTCTGTTGTGTTTGAGAATGATATGCAAAACAAGTGTTCCCATCAGGAAGAGCCGAAAAATCGGCAAAAAGCCTCTGCTGAATTTTCCGACATCGTGACGACAAACAAAAAAGGCAGTTTTTTTGCTCTTTCCTGGTAATGCTTGTTATGCATAACGTTTTATGTATAACGTTTTCCAACACAACAGATAACATCTCAAGTGTTGTCCTGTTGCGCACTGTCTGTTGAAACCAGGCATCCTTCTGTTGTCTGTTGCGAAACTTTTGACAGTGCAGCAGTCTGTCTAGTCTTGAAGCACTTCGACCCGCCCAAGGACCTACCCGCCTCTGAATCAGGCCGAAGGACGCCTATTTCTTCTTGATATTACGTAGGCTGGATCGAATATCCTCATCGAATTTAAGCCTTTGGTTTTATTTGGTTTTTACCATTTGGCAAAATGGTAAAGATCGTGACAAACTAACAAATTGGCGCTGGTTTGTCATGATGCTCCGACTTTGGAGTTGTAGAAGTCCTAGACTTCCAAGTTTAATTCTATATGTCCGGTTTATTTTTCACCGTACAAGTCCCTTGCATAACTCATTCACTCAACCCAATTTCACTTTATTAACATGCGACGGTCAGAGCCGATTATTAGTTTTCGTTGTCATAAAATAAACATGAATGTCAGTCAGCGAGCCAAAATTAACATACAAAAGTACAATATATACAATTTGCCTCTCGGGTTTTTTTTTCGCCTGCAGGTCGGACAAAAGAGACATAGATCAGAGGGAAAATCCTATAAAATTTTTGTTGCATGTTTCGGGAGGGGGGGGTCAACCCCCTAACCCCCCTCCCCCCCCCCAAAGGATACGGCCCTGGTTATGTTACCATGGTCCCCTGGTGTGTCTACGATGTTCCGACTTTGAGTCCTACACTGTAAAAAGTTTCTCCGAGTAAGGATTAAAGTTAACTGCAGTATTTGCTACTGGGATTAATCTTATATCTACTGGGATAAGATTAATCCGAAAAAGAGATAATTTTACCTCAGTAGAGACAAGATTAATCCCAGTAGCAAATACTGCAAGATTTTTTTTTTACAGTGTAGTTCGAAATTTACCTCTTTTTTTTTCGTTTTTACTCCGATGTGTATCTGTTCCCGTGACATGGGGATGAGACCTGCTGAGATGTTTGTCTTCGGCTGGGTCAATGTTGTTTCTATCCGCTTCTATCTGAGTATTGTAGTGGTTTGTGGAATATGCTGACGATCCCCTCTGTTGCTCAATTGGTAGAGCAGTGGCCTAGAAAGCCGAAGCGTCCATGGGTTCAAATCCCGGCGGAGGAGCATCTTTGTCTTTCAGCTCACTTGTGATAAATGTGTCATCATGGTCAGGGGCGTCGCAAGCGGAGTACTGGGGATACCGCCCCCCCCCCTCGCCCCAGCTTTTTTGAGATTCGGTAAAATTTTGGTCCGGAGGCCCAATTTTTATGGCACTTGCCCTTCGGCAGCGATTGTAATTTCTGTCCGTCAGTCGGTCTGTCGGTCCCGATTTTGCTAGTTCGGGCACTTCCAGATAAGCTAGGACGATAAAAACTTGTCAGGCATATCAGGGACCGGACCAGATCAACTTACAATTAATCATTTCCCCAATCCGACTTTCCCCGGATCCGGGAGTCCGGAAACTATAAAGCAAAAGTGGAGCGAAACGTAGCTAAAAGAGTGCTGCCCAAATGTGGGAGCGAACCCTGAACCTCTGAGTTGTAAAGCGACCGTTGTACCAACTGAGCCAAGACTCCATGTATGAGAGAGCGAACGCGGAAAATATTGAAAATGGATAAATTAAACAAATTACATATTTAAGTTAGGATAATGGAACTTGTCAGGAATATTGGATGTATTAGGGAGCGAATGCGGGAGTATATATTGTTAAAAGATTTGAATCGGGGACCCGACCTGATTAACCTGGACATAGTCAAGAGACATAAATAATAGTGCAGGCGCTTCCAAGCAAGCTAGGACGATGGAACTTCGCAGGCATATCAGGGACCCGACCAGACTAAGTTGGAAATAGTCACTTGCCCGATCCGACCATCGTGGGGGAGGGGGAAAAGACATTCAATAACTTTCGAACGGGTGATCGGTTCTTAATGAAACTTGATATCTGGAAAGATCTCGTGTCTCAGGTGTCTCATTTCAAGTCCGGACCGTATCCGATGAATCTTGGGGGTGGGTCGAAGGGGGGAACCGGAAATCATGTGAAACTCTCAGAGAACCATCTCTGAACCATCTCTGAAACCATACTTGAACACACCATGGAGAATGCATTTAGAGACATGGCCACAGAGAGCATTCTTCTCCAGAGCGCGACGTTTTCAAAATAGGGATGTTCGTTTCTTGAGGTTTGCACATGCAGACTCCAAGACAAACAGCGCAATTCATTCAAATCTTGTACAGCGCCAGCCGGATCGTATTGGAATTTCTTCTAGATATACGTTTGGGCTTACTTGGTTAAAAAGTATTCCAGAAGAAGGGTTGATTGGAGACATTTATTCATTTCTAAAATTGTTCCGTACTGAAGTAATGACAGATCCAAAGTTGAGCAAAAATCATAGCTTGGAAACACTATTTCATAGCTGGATTGGGTTTTCTGAAGGCAATGTTAACGGAAGTCATACAGATAGGGATGATACTTCGTACTCTTCATTCAGGTGTCCTTTAAATGTTCATAAAAGGTTCATACAAAATAAATTCGAAAGAAAATATTTATAGGGTCATAACAGATATATTATCATAATTTTTAAAATGAGGATGTGCGAGTACTTGTAAGCCACGGAAGGCAGGAGGGGTTAGAAAGAACTTTGGAACGGTGAACGTTCGTATGCCCTACACTATTGGAAGCTTGATAACGGGTGGCCAATAGGTGCGCATCCTGGTGTTAAAACCTTAATATAATGTGTATGTTATGACCCTTTTAAATTTCGCGAAACTTAAATGGGTCAAAGAGAATTTCTAGCTCGAAACATAAATACATAAGAGATTCGAAATTTGTGGTTAGGCGAGAACCGGATCGGTGAGAACCGGATTGTTTCTAACAACCAGCACCGTATTTTATGGTTCAAACACACTACCGGTTAGAAAAATTCTCAGAGCAGAAAGTTGTTAAGTTTCCAAAAAATCGGTAAATTACTTTGACAGTGCGATCAAGCTGGTCATAAAGCTGAAACGGTGAGAACCGGAAACAGCACCGGATTTGCCGGTTTGAACGCATTTCCGGAAAAAAAAATCCTGAGCTGCAGAAAATCCCTTAAGTTACCGCAAAAACTAGAACACTACCTGGACAGCGCAATCCGAATGGTCATATAGCTGAAACGGCGAGAACCGGATTATTTCTACTAAGCAGCGCCAGATCTGCCGGTCTGAACGCAGTTCCGGAAAAAAAAATCCCGAGCTTTAGAAAAACGCTCTGAAGTGACCGCAACCCCTTTGTTAGATGACACTATAACATTTCTACGGGACGTCGCCGGGTTTGCGAGTGCAAAAGCAAGCTCACGTTCTGTGGGCACTTGACGTCAGATTTTGTCCCCTTCTACCTCTTTACTATTTTCTGCGTCGATGAACTCCATAATTTTCATCTACCAATGGAAACCGGTCTTAATATTTTTTGCCCACATTTCTGTAAATTGAATTCCTGATACTGTGTATGTAACCGAGTTTCACAAAACATTAACTTGAGGTCATTACGGTAAATTTGGTGACAGTCCTGTCTCCTTTGGAATAAGGCTTTGCGTGTCATCGAAGTCGCCAACAAGACCAACGGCTATCGTAAGTGAGCGGTGGACAATGAAACAAGACCAAAGGTGTCGATGGGATCCCAAAAATCTTATATGTCCGGGTAAAAAACCATTGTCATATACCGACTCAGCCTCTACTCTTACCCCTTAATCTGTCATCTAATCGAACTTTTGCTTTTACGGACGGACGGACGGACAACTTTTGCGATGTCATAGGTATCCCTCCACTACGTTTTGGGATCCCAATAAATTAACCGCGTTGCGTGGGGTCTTGCCGTAAAGAGACCCTGTTGCTGATCCCCTGAATTACAGGTTGAACCACCGATATTTTGAGATAATGTCTCTGAAGAAAAGATGTGTCGTTTTCTGTCACAAAACGTGCAACTGCGACAAGTTGATAAGGAAACAGTTAGCACCACCGAATTTCCAGTTTCCGCCGGATTCCGGCCGAATCGTCGGTACGGCCTGAGAACGAAGCAAAGATATGCTCATCAGGTCTTCTCACACTCTAGCAGATACTTGCAAGGATTCCGGATTCCGGACTACGATAAATATATATTCTACGAATTCCGTCCAAATTATCCACCCGAATCGAAAATTGGTCTTACAATTTAATTCAGCATAGTAACTTCCTCAGGAATTTGGTTCTGTGTTCAAATTTTCGGTTAAATCGGACCATAGTATGTCCGAGTTATCAATCCTTGAAAAGAAAAATCCCTTAATCTTTGATTTTGACTACATTCCCGGCAAAACTATCGATCCGAGTCACAAACAACTAGTATTTCCCGATTAAGCATGTCCTTTTACGCCCTATATGTCAGAAGTTCCAGTCAATTTCTTTGAAGAACTTTTTCATCACCTAAATTCCCCATGTCACGGCCATGTCAATGATAAATTCCTTGTTCTAGTTCCTTGTCGAAACTTTTCGTGAATTTCTAAGTTTTTATGGCGCTTGCAGCCTTGGCTCAGCTTCCATAGAGCGATCGTAATGTCTGTGCGTCAGTTCCTCTATCCCAGTTTGCTGGTTCGGGCTCTTCCACGGAAGCTAGGACGATGAAACTTGGCATGCCTATGAAGTACCCGAGGGTTTGCCCACTCCCCGCGCCTGTTGTACACTTTTACATGCACCGGCCAAAAAAGGCGGGCCGACACCGATACCAGCCAAAAATTAGGCGATTAATCTCTCAAACGCTTCTAAACATTCTGGTTTTGGTGTTCTAACACGTGGCAATGGTGTTACGGTGTAGGGCGGTGCCGTCACCGGATACTTTTTGTACTCTCAAATTGAGAGTGGGCAACCCCTTGAAAGGACCCCCGGTGCTCCAAGACCCGAATCCGAACATCGGTGTTCGAGTGGAGGGTGGCGGAAACAGGGATTTTTGAGGGGGGGCTGGAAAATTGTGACATGTGTAGGAACCTAAAAGTTCAACCAATCAATCATTTATTAATACCAAATTATCCATTGGATAGCATAGGCTGATGACGAAGTAATCGTACACTACACGACAAAAGAAACAATTAGTATCGTTATATACAATTGGTTTGTCAAATTAATTAAAATACAATACTAGCTATACGATGAAACACTAAAATAGATTGCCGAATTTTCATAATATTGTCTGTAGGCCTATCGGTTGTTTCTTCACGTTTTTAGAGCGTCGTTATAGTGTTGAATAAAATTAGGTACAAACAAGTGGACATATCGTGTTGATGCTATAGAGCGAATGGGATGAATCTTGGACTGTAAAAGTTCAGTTGGATACTAGATGTGTTGCTTTGAGGTCTGGACTGGATCCGGCCTCGTTAGGGAGCTGAGGGGGGGAATACCGGAAATTTTCCGGACGAGCTTCGATTCTAGTGAAACTAGGCATGCATGTGGTACGAGGTATGTGTCCGGATCATGTGGACACGTTGGGGGAAGTGGAACTTTGGCAATACTCGTAGAGACCAAACCGATAGAGGGATAGTGATGAAATTGGAACATTACACAAATTACGTGCCTCAGATGTGCTATCTGAGGTCGCTGCCGGATACGACCTCTTTGGGAAAATAAGGGGGGTGGTAACTCGGAAACTCGATGAGATCTCCGATCTCGGTGGGGTAGAAGGGGGGTCCTGGATATCTTCTGACAAGCATAAAGCTACTTGCACATAACGTCTGATGAGCACTATAAATACTCTTCAACATAGGGAAACCTTCATGCGATGCGTCGAAATTCTGGAGCGACGGAGGAAATTCGCATCCGACTTCAAAAATCGGACTGTTTATGCACGGACTCTCGAACGCGTGATCCAATCCGGATAGACTTGCTTTTTAAGATAACATGTTTCTTTCCTTTCCTATCCAATTCTCTTTTTTCCCGATTTTGCTAACCATCTGGACGCCGTAACAACAACAAGCCTCTTTCGTGGACTACTCCTGCTTTTATTGAAATTTCATCATGAACACATTTAATATTTGTATTTATAATCTTTTTTTATTCCTTCCCTTCCAATTTTCTTTTTTCCGAGTTCCACCAACCGTCTGGATGTTACAGGATTTCGAGGCCTCGTTCGAATTTCTCTTTTTGGAAATATCCTTACGCATTCATCTAGCATATTTTTTATTTATTATCTTACTTACGTGACAAATTTCTCGTTTATAACTTCCTTCCCTTTCAATTCTCTTTTTCCCATTTCCGCCAACCGTCTGAGTGTCACAGGATACCATCCCTCTAAAGGCTCTTTCACGGCTGGGTTCCGGTTACCCCCCCCCCTCGGGCGACCTCCCCCCCGGACAACCCCCCGCTAACCCCCCCCCCCCCCCCCCCCGGCTAATAAAAATCCGATACAAAAAAAAAAAACCGACCCCCCCCCCCCCCCGATACCAAAAAACCCCGGCACCAAAACCCCTCCGGCGAAAACCCTCCCGTATAAATAAAAAAGACAATCCCAAAAGAATCTCCTAGTCCCAAATAATCCCTACGCTACGTATAGTACAAGGATCCCTACGCTACGTATAGTACAAGGATTAGCTGGGTACCCGGATTGGCTCATGTACCTACTGACGGATATATAAGAGTAGATTTACTGGACGCAACTTCGTTCGCAGACTTGACTGTACAATAATGTCTGAAGTACAGCGGATATCCAGTAACAAGTGTAAGGATAAGCCTGTGTTTGTCAAAAGGGTATCTACATGTGAAGCAAAAAGTGCTGACTGGTTCTTAGTTTTGAATGCGTTAAGCGTAGGGAGAACAAATATATACAAGGGAGGGGAGTGTAAAGCGAAGGTGAAGGTTGATGGTGACAGAATAATTGCTGAAGTGAACTAACACACGCATTCACCGGCTGTGGTCAGTGATCAAAACCCGTGCCACTCAGTGTAAGACCCCCCCCCCCTCCCCCCAACAAATCCTTTCCCAATTACTTCCGCTTCTTGCCGAGGAAGCTTTGACATCGCAACCGTTGTCCGCTTGTGCGCAATTAGGTCAAAAGTACGGTCAAGCTTATAGGTGGGCTCTGTAGCTCTTCATGTTGGGATCAGGGAAACCATTCTGAAACAACATTTTTATATCTTTCCCACACACATGGTATTGTGTATCGTAAGGAAAATTTAGGTCTTTCACACTTAATTTTTGGGAGTCAAGGTTGGTGTACGATATCGTTGACGTATGAGATGGTGGCGACAGAGATAGCAGGCCCACTTGTGAAAAATAGGATGGAAGCAGATGGTCAAAATTCATTTGAAAAATGAACACCTGCAGAAATAGCAAAAGTTACAGTGTTTCTGTCTCAACTAACCGAATTTACTTGGAGCAGTGATAGATTTTTTGAGAATTCGCAAAGGCTTGTTTTGAAGAATCTGGAGCGAAGACAAAAGAGATTTGAAAGTCTCTAAATAAACGAACTTCCTTCACGGTGTGTCCCTGCTTTTTGGAAATTCGGAAACTTCTTCGCGAATGCAGCTATCATATTCTTTATTACAATGTTTCCTTCTTACCAAATTTCTCGTTTATGACTTCCTTCCTATCCAATTCTTTTTTTCCCAGTTCCGCCAACCGTCAGCGTGTCGCAGGATACTGTCGGAGCGCCCCACGGCGGCACCGCCCGCTTCGAGTGCCAAGGCGAAGCCTGGCCAAGACCTATCATCTACTGGGTGAAAGGCAATGATCTAAACGTTCTCCTCACCGGTAAAAAACATCAAACAGAGACGTCGGAGTCGGGCTACACTTCCAGGATTTCGCTCGGGATACAGGGGATCTCCAGTAGGGATTACGGGGGCTACCGATGCATTGCGAAGAATGCCCTAGGGGAAGCTGAAGCAGCGGCCAAACTACACGGTAAGGACCTTTATGTCTTTCAAGTGGGGCTAAGAGGCAGTTATCAGGATCAAGGGGTGAAGCCATCTTTCGTCGATGGGATTGTAAAAACGGGCTTTTGGGAGAGGGGGGGGGGAGGTCAGTGGGGTTTAGACACGACCTGTGACCGCTAAGGAAGTTGAAGCAGTTGTCAAGCTACACGGGAAGGATCATTTTATGTCTCTCGTCTGGGGCAGGTTAGGGATCAAGTGGTGAAGCCATCTTTTGTTTATCGGACTGTAAAAATAGGCTTTTGGGAGAGGAGAGGGAAGGCAAGTGAGGTTTAGATATGACCTGTGACCGATTTGGATTACCGTAAAAGTAGAAGAGTTGGTGATATTTCATTTTTCCGTGGGAAAGGGGTGGGGGCTAGAGCTACATGGCTGTAGCTGTCTCTATCCTCTTTCCGAGCCCCTTCCCGATGAAAAATTTGTAGCCTGCGTAGTAGTACGAAAACGTTGCGTGTAATACTATGTAATAGCAAAGAATACTATCATTTAATGTGCCTCGGACTGGTCCAATCTTATGTAGTAGTATCCAGTAGCATCCTGTCTTGCCATAGTAGCATCCGGTCTTGCGAATAGTAACATATAGTAGTAAGAAGTAACACGGTATCCTTGAAGTAGAAGCATGTAGTAGCATCGTTAGTACTGCATGCTACTTTTTGCGTACTATTTTGAGATAAATTTTTCATCGGGTTGGCTCCAAGAAAACCCGGCGACTATGGCTGAAGACTAATTAACAGAATTCCACTTATTATGATAAGGAGCAGTGCGCGTTCCGGGACAATTTTTAGGCTCCTGGTTTCAGGGAGTCCCCGAATTTTATTCGCATGCCGTCATATCCACCGAGCCCCCCCGGCATCTCCCGGTGACCCCCCTCCCCCCCCCCCCATACCCACACAGTCAGTAGGAATTTACAGTTAGCTGTCGTATATAAGAAAATCCTTAAGTGCTTGTGGTAAAAACTGTAGTTTTTAGTAAGATTTTCTAATTTCCTATATATTTGCATTTTGTTTTGTTTTTTGGCCGGGGGAATTTTATACTGGGGGAGTCGCCACGGGGGGGGGGGGGGGGGGGTGCTAAACCTGTATCCATCACAGCCTTCCCGTGCGGCGACATCGTTTGTCGATTCACGCGTTCTCCTTGAGGTAGTTGTCTTCGGAATTAGTATGTTGTTTACTTTGTTTTGTTATGCTTTTGTACGGTCTCGAGACAAAATTGATTATACAAAATTGATTGTACGATAAAAGTCGCCAGGGGAAATGAAACTGCAGTAATAATAGTTTATTTGTGACTCATTGTCAAGTTTATAGAGAAAAAATAGAGAAAGTACCAAACATAACAACCATATCTGAAGAACAATCGGTGAAAAAGTCGGATGAGGCCGTGGTGCGCACCAAGTCGGAAACGTGCTTCTGCACCAGTTTTTCCTGAAGAAAAAAAATGAACAAAAAAAATCGGTAGCGCCGTAGCGATCTACACTACAAGCTTCTTTTTCGAACTGATCTCAAAAGGGTAAACAAGGAATTTGCAGTATCGAAAATAGTTAATTCTCATTTGCTTGAAATCAGTCTTAGTGAATTTAGGACACAATTCAGACGCAAAATTTTGTCGCAAAAGCTAGAATAAAGTTTAGCCAGTCCAGGGCTGCTCTTCCGACCAAGATTGTCTACGGTTGAATAAATGACAATAACATCTTGTCGTATACAAGGAATTTGCAATAACGAAAATAATTCATCCTCATTTGCTCAGGATCGGTCTTGGAGAATGTAGGATATAATCCGGACGCAAAAACTAGGATAAATTTTCAGCCAGTCCACGTCTGCCGAATCGACCACGTATAGTCTACGGGAGGAATAAACGGCGATAACGTCTTGTCGTATCCTCGTCAAACAGGACTGCACCTTTTCGGAGCTTGCTTTTCAAAGGACTTGGATCTGTATTCAGCTCCTCTCACTTTTTCCTTCTGGGATGAGATTCTCTTTTTTGGATGCTTCTGTTTGGCACCAAAAATTCTTTCTATCACTTTAAATCTTCATCGTCTTCTTTCTATCCAAATAAGCCGCGAAATTCTGCTACGGCGTGAGCTTGATCTAATTTGTCAGTCAACTTTTTTTTGAAGAATTCTATTAGACAGTTTACGCCGTTACTGGCGGCGAAGGCTTGAAGAGGGATCTCAACCGAATGACAGGAGCTAATCGATCCGGGTTCGGGAAAAGGGCATAACATTCTGGAAAGCATTCCGCAACTTTTCTGAAAGGTGAGATTGCCAGTTGAAACGGGTGTTTAATATTTTGCGTTCTACATTGAAGTCGGTTATTGTATTTTATACACTGGCAGAAGTTTCATAACAGATAACACGAGGACGCACGGTTTCAACAGATAATGTGTAACAGATAACACTTCGCATGTTATCTGTTGTGTTTGAAAACGCTATGCATTAAATGTTATGCATAACAAGCTTTGTTAGGGAGAGCCAAAAAAGCATCTACTGACTTTCTTCCTTATCGTCATGATATCGGAAAACTCAGCAGATACTTTTTGGCTGTCTTTCGGTTCTTCCGGATGGTAACGCTTATTATGCATAACATTTTGAAACACAGCAAATAACATCCGAAGTGTTATCTGTTACGCATTATCTGTTGAAACCGCTCATCCTCGTGTTATCTGTTATGAAACTTCTGGCCGTGTAGTTCATTTCTTTTTTTGTTTCTGTCCCTCAAAACTGAGGATTAATATGTTAACAAACTATACCTTAATTAATTTATCCATTCAGCAACACTGAGACACGAAGAGAAAATACTTTGTTAAACTTTGGGATTCTTAAATATTAATGATTGACTTGCTCATTTCCCAAAGAGTGGGTACAGGTAGTGCGTTGGAAAGGCTTATGACGCTTATTTTCAAACTCAAATTCTTTTGTTTTTTGTGTCAAGAAGGGAAATACATTTCTTGTTGAGGTTTAAAGACCTACACTTTAATCGGTCGCTTTACTTATTTTAAATGTTTGAAAAAAAGAGTATAATAGGGGTTCGACGAGCAATACAAATCCAACACGATGTCCTTTATCAACATTAAAGAATAGCCTGGCATTATTGTACCACTGTAGGAAAGAAGGCACGAAACTGCGTTGGCAACGCGCAATGCAACGGTACAGCCCGCTGTACTTAGTCTGGACAGGTGCGCCCGCTCCGCTGTGCGTATCTTGTCAGCTTCCAGATTATTTGTATTGCGCTCCAGATTGTTTTTATTGCGCTCCAGATTGTTCTAGCGATGTTGTCGGCCATTTCTGCAAGGGTCCTCGTCAGCTGACGAGGACCTAGGCTTAGGCTTTAACTACAGGGCCCATGATCATCTGTGCCCAAGTATGTTGCTTCCAAATTCCGTACGAACCCCTCAAAGTGTGCATCTTAGCCGCAAAATGCAAAAAGGATACTTTCGAGCGAATGATTCATGACCCAAGGGCCCATGATCATTTGTGCACCAGTGCATTTTCTTGGAAAACGGATTCCTGGCCCACTTAAATTGCGCATTGTAACCGCAAATGTCATGGCATATTTTTACTAAACCATACATTTTCGTGAATCCCAAAAGGTCCATAATCGTCTGTGCCTCAACACAGCACTAATCTTAGCTGCTACCCTTACCTACTACGTATGCTTACAACTGCATATGAACCTACATCTCTTGTTTAGTGCGCCAAACCCTTTAGTCAGCCGATATTGTTTCTAGCAATGTTGTCAGCCCTTTTTCCAAGGATCCTCGTCACGCTGTAACTAGAAGAAATCAACCTTCAATCTTTTTTTCCCCATCAGTTTTCTTGCAGCATTGATTTTTGGGATCCCAAAACGTAAGTGGAGGGATACCTGTGACATCGCAAAAGTTGTCCGTCCGTCCGTCTGTCCGTGTCCGTCCGTCTGTCTGTAAGCACGATAACTCTCGAAGGGAATGAGATATTTTGATGAAACTTGGTATGAGGATTGTTTGGGTCAAGGGTAAGGTCGAGTTCGTAGATGGGCTCTGTAGCCCTATATTTGGGGTTGGGGGTTCAATTTAAGGGACAAACAAAATATTTTTAAACAGCTAATGTGATAGTCGATTATGGGGTAAGAAGACATGCTGAGCACGATGGTGACACTCATTTTCTCGCTGGACAAGTAGTTCGTCCGGAATCCGGCAAAAACCGGAAATTTTGTTAAAAGTAAAAGTTTCATTTGAAGTTGATTAAATGTTTGATTTAGGGGTAAGAAGACATGCTGAGCATGATGGTGAAAATCATTTTGTCGCCGGAAAAGCAGTTCGTCCGGAATCTGGCCAAAACCGGAAAGTTGGTTAAAAGTAACAGTTTCATTTGAAGTTGATTAAATGTTTGATTTAAGAGTAAGAACACATGCTGAACCCGATGGTGAAAACCATTTTCTTCCTGGACAACTAGTTCGCCTGTAATCCGGCCAAAACCGGAAAATATGTTAAAAGTAAAAGCTTTATCTGAAGTTGATTAGATGATATATTTAGGGGTAAGAAGAGACGCTGAGTCTGTATATAATGATCATTTTTTACCTGGGCATATAATTAGTCCGGAATCCGGTTATACCCGCATTTTTTTTAAGTCAAAATTTTATTTAAAGTTGATTAGATTTCTTTATAGGGATAAGGAGATACGCCGGCTTCGTTTCTGAATTTTTCTTTTTTTTGCTGGACTAGTAGTTCGCTCGGAATTCTGGCGAAACCGCAAATTTGGCAGTAGTAAAGCAGGAAGTTTCGGTCAATATCGTCTAAATAGATATGGCTTTTAGAGGTATAGATAGGTAGATAGAATATCTGAACTCGGTTTTCTCTGATGATTAGCCTGGCGAAGACAAGACCGAATTGTCTGGATCAAATCTTAGATTTTTGGGATCCCATCGACACCTTTGGTCTTGTTTTCAGGGTGTTTGTTTAAAGTGAAGGTTTATTTTAATATGATAATTACAGTATACCTCCAGTATTAGTAATACTGGATTAATACTATGCCGAACGGCGGCACCAACTGACAATAGCGTTCGGGGAGCAAGTGTCTGGCATCACATGCTCATTGTGCAATTCTACCTGATTTTGATACTACAGCAAATAGCAGGCCTAATACGCGACAGAGACATAGGGACGCTGATTCCCAGAGACTAGAAAGACCACCCATAAACTCGACAGATCGTTACCTGAAATCTTTTGTACCCTATTTTACCCAATATTTTAATTCTAGTTAATTCAAATTATATTTTCAAGTTGTACGTGTATATGAAGTTAAATCAAATTATATTTTCAAGTTGTACGTGTAGATGAAATACCTACTTATGTAATTGTCGTATGTTATTTGTGTGAATGACGATCCAGTGCTGAATACAAGCTATTAAGTAAATAAAGTACATTATTATATAATTCCTCCAGTATTCCTCCAGTATTAGTAAGTTAAAGTCTTGACCATTCTGAAATTATAAAAAGTCGGGTCTTCTAATAGGAGTGATGTAGACACGTGAGCCTATTTCATGGCTGCTATGAAATAACCGTATCGTAAAAAAAAAAAAATCTGAGGCGTCATTTCACTAAACCTTGGGGGGGGGAGGTGTCGGATAGGCAACGATATCTCCAGTTTGAATTATAGTGATGTGTTGCCTCTTTTCTTCTAGAAATTATTATACCAACTACTGAGCCACCAGCTCCAGTTACGAAAGGTAAGTATCCTTTTTATTTTTGAAAGCTTTAGGACTTTCTGCATTGCCGTCACAGTGTGTTGATTTGTATTTGGTAATTAGGAATAGTAAGTTTCTTGTGTGCTGTTTTTCGAGCTTTTAATCGTTTGGCTGATTGATGTATTTTTGACCACTCGAAGTGTTTTGCTGTCAAAGCATATCTTTTAGACTGCCCAGGCTAAACAATCGATTTTTTCTTAAAAGTAGTATTTTTTCTTAAACTCGGCCGATTTTTTGTCAACACAGTCGTTTTTTTGCAGTAATAGTCGTTTTTATCTGCAAAAACAGTCGGTAAAAATGACCAGCAAGTCGACAAATACCTTGCCCTCCCCCCCAAACATTTTGGCTAGTAACGCATCTAAATATAATACCAAATTTTAATAATAATTGATAAATCGTAATAATTAAAGTGGTAAAATGGAGAAATCGTTACCTTTTCTTTCTCAACAACAACAAAACCAAGACTAATCGCAACAACAGATTTACGAATTCATGACAAGATTCCGTCAGTCCTGACAGTTTATGAATTGTTGACTCGCCAAATTTGGATTTTACCATGATAGTTTCCACAAGAATAAGGCGACATTAATCTATCTACCTTAGCGGATACGCTTTTCCTTCTTGAAAATTTGTCTGATTGTTAGCAAAAATTACTCTAACCCCTCAAAAGAAATTACTGAAAGAAAGAAATAATACCAAATATTTAGCTGTACTTTTTACTGTTTATTCATATAGCAGTTAAATATTTTTCCTGCTTCTGATTTTTACGATATACTTGAGCTTACTGGTTTACCGAAATATCCGAATTTATATTTATCCCTCGCACATCATCCTAGGGGGATAATTAGCTGATCAAGAAAAAACCCCGAAAATCACGGTTTTCTATTTCTTTCCTCGAGATTCCGGATTCTCCCTAGTTCCACTCCCCCAACAATGCCTGCCAATGCCTGCTGATATGCCTGCCAAGTTTCATCGTCCTAGCTTATGTAGAAGTGCCCGGACTAGCAAAACCTGGACAGGACCGACGGACGGACAAGTGCCATAAAATGTAATTTGTGGTTGAAATTCACGTTTAGTAACTGCATATGTCATTCTGAAAATCTCAAGCATGTTACTCTCATACAGACAAGCTTGAAACATACGACTAAGAGTAGATTCTGGACCATGGGGGATGAGTCGCTCCCCCCCCCCCCCCTTCGAACCGCCCCTGGGCGAAAAACTCTGCTAGGGCATTACAAACGGTAGAATGCTCCCGTTTAACTTTTTTAATGTTCATGGGCAGTTCAGTTTTTGATGAAAACTTTTGAACGTAAGTAAATAAGTATTAAAGGACACGTCACACTTATGGTAGTAAGTCATTCTACTTCAGTAGTATTTTCATCCGTTCTCGTTCCCGGGATTCTGCACATCCCAAGTGTATCCTATCTCCTCTATGAGCCTTACACTGAGTATCACGCTTGTCACATTTGTTCTGTTTCCGGTACGTTTCACGCTCTCGATCACTGTTTCCGAGAAGCTTATTCGTCCGACGACTGGTTATGCAAATTTTGCAAAGATCGTCGTCCAAGACAATGGACATGGAAAGAGGCTAATAGCAGCCGAAGCCTTGTGTAAATGTATGTAAGCATATCAAATTTTAAAAGTAGTCAAATATCTCAGAACATCTTCGTAGAAACACTATGTAGTGCCAGGTATCCTTTGTATTTATTACCCTTTTTTCACGCAGAACAAAACCGAGTTAAGAAAAAGAAAAAGACAGAGAAAAGGAAGGAAGAAAAAAAAAGAAATTCATGACACAGCATAGATAAATACACGTGTACATTATACAGAACGGTTACGCACTCACGAACTACTTGCCGGTATTCCGCAATTTCGTTAAACTTGGGAGACCATGTAGCCCCTGATTTTCCTTTTGTATTAATACTCTTGGGCGGGAAGAAGATTTTGGGCGGGGAGGGAAATCTTGGGCGGTACGAATTTGAGCGTTAATCTTCCATGATTCAGGAAAAGGTCGCCAATATCGATTCGCATGAAATGTCGCTTTTGGATTTATTGAGTTATTAATAAATGTATCCAGATCCCTGAGAAACAGCATAATCTACAGTGGAATATCACGTTTGGCTTCAAATTTATTCCGCCCACAGCTTTCATTTTCGATGAAGATTTCCGAGAGAACATCAGTGCGGTAATCTCTTTGTATTGTACCTCTGCATCAACCCCCCCCCCCCCCCCGAAACATACAGTAATAATCATTTTTATACGCTTTTTCCCTCTAATCTATGTGTTTTTTGTACTTTTTTATCCGACCACCAGGCACCCCCCTAAAAAACAAAAATCCTGGATACGGGCCTGCTCTGCATCATGAGGTTTGTATTATGCACACAGAGGGATAGATGGACTCTTGAAGTCGCGAGAGAAGCAGATACTGAAAAGACCAAAAGCGTCCGAGAAAAGACCAGCGCCATAATAGCAAACGTGAAAGCAAATTTGATAGCGTCTCGGGTTAAGTACATTTCCGTATTTTTTTAGCCCCCTAAAGTAGGTATCTTTTTGCGGTATTTTTCCGGCCAGCAGTACCTACACTGTCAGAAGTTTCATAACAGATAGCACGAGGATGCGCGGTTTCAACAAATAATGCATAACAGATAACGCTTCGGATGTTATCAGTTGTGTTTCCCAATGTTATGTATAATAGAACCGAAAAACTGCCAAAAAGTATCTGCTGAGTTTTTCGACGGACATCATGACGATAAGGAATAAAGTCAGTAGATAGTTTTTTGGCTCTTCTTAACAATGCTTGTGGTATCTGTACGCATTATCTGTTGAAACCGCGCATCCTCGTGTTATTGGTTATGAAACTTCTGACAGTGTACTACGTCAAGTTTTCAATACGAGCTTCCAATTCTTCCAGCCCAAGCTGACTACGAATCATGATTGCCTGCGTAAAAACGGTACGTCAGCTGAGTTTCATTAGTAGGGACAAGTAGGAGTGGCATTTTTTGGCAAGGGTCCTCTTCAGGCTCATGCTAGACGAACGGACCTGTGATCAAGGCTTCCGAAGCTGAAAGGACCCTTGCCAAGAAAGTCGAAACATTGTTAGAGTAAAACTCAGCTAATAAATCCGTTTAGCTCAGTGAAATATGAACTGATATTTGCTTCCAAAAAGTCCGTCGGAGGGTAAGACTCCTTTGGCATATTCTCCGAGATTCGATTCGAAGCCACTTATCCTCAGTGTGGCTAATTACGGGGGATGCCGTGTGTGCACTTATTGTCGTTGAAAATTAATCACAAGTACAAACAGGGCAATATTATAGTTTACGCAGTCACATTCCCTTGGAAATCGCCAGCAGGGGTCGAAGAATCATGGATGTATCTAGCGCTTGTACTTGTTCTTCCAAACGAGTTTCACCCCGACTCCCCTCTGAGCGTGTCGATTCTCCCAAAGTTCACCGTCTTAAATCCACCCACCCCACCCCCCAAATTCACCAGATCCGGTCCAGACACGAGCTCTTTCCAAATGTCGAGTTTCATTAACATCAGATCTCCCCTTCAAAATAAATACATACCTAAAGATTCCAGATTCCTCCTCCCTAAGCCCCCCCCCCACGATGGTCGGATCGGAGAAGTGACTATTTCTAAGTTAGTTTGGTCGGGTCCCTAATATGCCTGCCAAATCCTAGCACATCTGGAAGTACCGTAACTCGCGATCCCCGGACTGGAACGACAGACGGAAAAGTGACCGTAAGTGGCATTCGGCCGGAATACAAATGTCATGAAAATGTCCGAAAAGCAAATGTGGCGGAGTATAAAAACGCAAAAAGAAAGAAATTTAAATGATTATTAGGACAAAACTGTAGCAAGAACAACAATAATTTATTCACAGCAACGTGTGTACTTGGCCGGAATGCAAATCTCATGAAAATGTAGCTCGTAGGATACCAAGAAGTTGTCCAGCATTTCCGCAAAACAATGCGAACCCATTGCGATTATGATTTATTTTTGCCCGCACATCCGAAAAGCAAATGTGGCGGAGTATAAAAATGCAAAAAGAAAGAAATTTAAATAATTATTAGGACAAAACTGTAGCAATAACAACAATAATTTATTCACCGCAACGTGTGCACTTGGCCGGAATGCAAATCTCATGAAAATGTAGCTCGTAGGATACCAAGAAGTTGTCCAGCATTTCCGCAAAACAATGCGAACCCATTGCGATTATGATTTATTTTTGCCCGCACATCCGAAAAGCAAATGTGGCGGAGTATAAAAACGCAAAAAGAAAGAAATTTAAATAATTATTAGGACAAAACTGTAGCAATAACAACAATAATTTATTCACCGCAACGTGTGTACTTGGCCGGAATGCAAATCTCATGAAAATGTAGCTCGTAGGATACCAAGAAGTTGTCCAGCATTTCCGCAAAACAATGCGAACCCATTGCGATTATGATTTATTTTTGCCCGCACATCCGAAAAGCAAATGTGGCGGAGTATAAAAACGCAAAAAGATAGAAATTTAAATAATTATTAGGACAAAACTGTAGCAATAACAACAATAATTTATTCACCGCAACGTGTGTACTTGGCCGGAATGCAAATCTCATGAAAATGTAGCTCGTAGGATACCAAGAAGTTGTCCAGCATTTCCGCAAAACAATGCGAACCCATTGCGATTATGATTTATTTTTGCCCGCGCATCTGGAAAGTAAAATTGGCGTAGTATAAAAATGCAAAAAGAAAGAAAGGATAGTTACTAGGACAAAACTATAGTAATAACAACGTAACTATTCCCAGCAATGTGTGAACGCGTAGTGCGTCCGAGACAGGGTGACCCATTCCTTCTGTTGCATTTCTAAGCTAAGCTAAGCTTTTAATGCAAGACTCAACAGGCAAAAGCTACAAAAATGCACTCAAAAGAAAAAAACGAATCACAAATCATATACTCATTAAAACAAACATATTTATTAAAGTCGTCTCGGTTCTTGGCTGCTATCCGGATGAAACTCCATAATTTCGAATCACCCAACAAATGATTGCCCACTAACTTAATTAGCCAGTCCTCCCCTAAAATTCCCCTTCCGAGAAATTCCTCGCTTAGTCCTTTCGGCTCGTCTCACTTACACATAAAATGGCATAAGCTTTCAACCAATCACTCACTCTCTACGGTGGCTCGGCATATTGTTCAAATCTTCATTGTCAAAATTTTGCTCTTCGGTTGTTCAAGAAGTTGATAAATCAATCCCTAGCGCCTATGGGCGCATCGTCCCCAATCGGGGGCGCTATAATCGTAAAGCATTCCTTCTATACTATTTTGTTCTGGTGTCACTCATGTTCTGCGAAAGAAGGAGATTAAAAAGATGAGATCATGTTATTTTAAATATGCGAAGCACCTGCTCCACTTGTCGAAATTATGTCATAACCATACATTGACGGAGAAATTCAAAATTCAAGATGAAAGTGTGACCCTTTCCTCACGTGTTTCCTCATCGCTTTCAAAAATCATGGACAACAGGGCCCAACCAGCGCACGACGTCGTCCACTGCTTCCTGACCGAACATTGAAAATTAAGTGTCTTTTTCTGTGTGTTTATGTGTTTTGTTTATTTTCTTTATTTTCTTCATTTACTCCGCCTTTTCAAAATGGCGGGTCATAAATAAATTACTTACTTACTTACTTACTTACTCTACACATAGGACTGAAGTAACTAACGGACCAGCACTTGTCGTATCTGTAGTAAATACTTCCTTTTCTTCCCATTTGGAATGGTGATATACAATATATAGGCAATATATACGGTAGCTAACTGTGAGAGTGGAATTCCTACAGTCTAATAATAATTATAATTTATTGGAAAAAGCCTAATACGGCCTTACAACAGACGCCTGAAACGCCAGCAACAAGTTATACCACTAAAAATGGTAACACAAACTATTTCTTCTTTTCTTTGCATTCAAAACGAAAAAAAACGACCTCACGAATTACACCTTTATTTGTCGACTTTAAGACAAATAAAGGTGTAATAAAGGTGTAAGAACACCACCAGCCATCCCGACTACACCCGAGGAAGCTCTTGGCACTGTCCTAGAAGGTGGTCTATGGTAGTCCTAATTTAAAATAATACTCAAACCCAAATGTATTTTTATGTGTCTATAATAAAATAGTGTCTCTGAATTGTCCAGTGCTCCCTGCCAATTTTTGAATTTCCTGATCCCGTAATACCTGCTCAAACTGTCGGAGCCAGGGGCGTCACGACTGGGGGTGGGGGACGTCCTCCCCCCCCCCCCCAATGCTGTCGGTCAGTCGGTAATAAATAACCGAGTCGGCCCGACGCGCCGCGATTTTACGTCAAAAGAGTTGATTTTATTCATGAAAACAGTCGTTTTTCTGAAAATTTTTCGATTTTTCATCAAAATAATCGATTTTTGTCAAAAATGTAATTTTTGTTGTTGAAAACAGTCTTTTTTCTGCCGAAAAAGTCAGTAAAAATTACCAGCCAGTCGGTTGCCTCGTCCCTCCCCCCCTCCCAAACATTTTAGCTAGTAATGCCTCTGGTCCCAGCAACTGTGTGCCAGTAGTAGACAAACACGCATTTGATTACGAAATATATTTACTTGCCAACATCGTTTATTCGGAAATCATGAATTTCCCTTTGAATAATGCTCTTCGTAGACTTGTTCGTCCATGGTTCTCTAATTCCAACTTTACAGTTGTTTCAGTTCCATATTGTTTCCGCACATAATCAGCTGCTTGACATTTCATGCTTACCTTCTTACAAATCGACGTAGTCCGGGGAATGAAGTGTCAGTTACAAGTTCACGGCGAAATGTTTGTATCGGACAAATAGAGAAGTTTCGCGAAAGTTCCGTGCAAGGATAAAGGCGGAACTAACAGCCTTTTACGGCAAACTCATTCTAAGGATCGTGACCTTGTAATTTTCAGGGTTAATATGGAGTGTAATTTAAGGGAGACTATAGATCTAGTTGGATCTAGACCAAAGGGGGCCGATCGAAGCTAGAAACAGCAGAGCCGGCTCTGTAATTTATTTGGAGTCTAGGCGGAAAAAGGCGGTATTCAGAGAGGAGGGATTGGGATGAAACTGGGTGGGTAAAACAAACATAAGCGTTGGATATATCATTTACAAAACCGGATGTGCTGGAAAGTAAATGTTACAATTGGCAGAATGTTTAAGTGCTACAGGGCGACCGTAAACAGAGCACATGTTTTTGGGCCTTTTTGGTCAACCCTAGTTCTGGGAAAAGAAATCTGGAATCTAGGCAGGGGAGTATAGCATAAGGTAAATCTTTGTGCTGTCTGCTCGGGTCTTTTTTGTCCAGTAACCGTGTGACATATAGCCAACATAATCTCTTCTTGGGATCCCAAAACGTTAGTGGAGGGATACCTATTTCTTAGTACAGGTTGTCCGTCTGTGAGCACGACAACTCTTGAAGAATTGAGGTATTTTGGTGAAGCGTGGTGTGAGGATTCTCTGGGTCCAGGGACATGTCAAGTCCGTAGATGAGCCCCAAAGCTGTATATTTAGGGGTGTGGAGGGGTTTCAGATTAAGTGCCGAAAATAAGTATTTTTGAAGAGCTACTTAGATAGTCGATGCAGGGGTAAGAAGACATGCTGAATCCGAATTTGAATATTTTCTCGAATATTTTCTCGCCGGACAAGTAGTTAATCCGGAATCCGGTCAAAACCGGAAAATTTGTATAATGTAAAAGTTGAATCTGAAGTTGATTAGATATTCGATTCTGGGGTAAGAGAACATGCCGAATCTGAATAGGACAATTAGTTTACCCGGAATCTGGAAATATAGCATGAAATGGAGGCATGAATGAAGGAGACATGCTGTTCAAACTTTCGAACATACTTAAGATAAAGAAAATGTGCTTGAGATCAGCTTAGTTATCTCCGGAATCCCAACCGGCATTTTCTGGGTCAAGAAGTCAGAATGCGTTCGACAACTGTCTTGTGAACAATTTAAAAAAATTTGTCGACCAATTTTCGGAAAAGGTAAGTGGTGATACCAGTTGCTACCCTACCCCTTTATCCATACAGGCGAAAGCTCATCGCGCTTCGGGTTACGATAAACTTTGTTAAATCTGTGGACGCCGGAGGGATAGTGACTCCGGTCGCGTTTACACATGCGCAATATTTCTTGGGTTTAAGCAAATACTATTTACACCTAACGTACGTATTCTTTGGGTTTAGTCGTGGCAGTATGTCGTGTGGGGGGGGGAGGGGGGGGTCGAAGGGGTTGAGATATAGTGTTAAAGTTTCGTTTGAGGATTATGTGGCAAATTACAGGCCAAGTTCGTTGATGGGTCATGTAGCCCTCTGCTTAGAGGCGTATAAGGGTAAGGAGGCCCGCTGAATCCATATTTGAACTTCGTTTTCTTCCGGAATAATTTAATAATTTATTAAAATTTTGTCTAGCCCTGACGGTGAACTCGGGAGACCTACAACAGATGGTGGATTTGAGTGAATCAAATGCTGAAGACATATTTGGATTAAGGAGTCCATGCCTGTGTATCGGCAAGCATGTCCATCCCTAGTACGTCCTCAGTTCAATTCAGTTCAACTCAATTTATTTTCAAAACTGATGTGGTTCTTGTCCACATTAACACTAATTACATACACAAGATAATTCTACCGTAGTTTTCTTTATTTTGTATTCAGAAAGTGTGTTGAATCTGTAGTTAGTATTTGATTTGCATAATATTTTTGTACCATGGCCCGTTGGGCTTTCCATGTACAATACATACAGACATACATACATATAACAAAGACTTGTGGGGGTAAAAATGATGGGAAGTAAAGATTTTAAATAAATAAGAATTATTGGGAAGTTACTCAGGTTAGCTTTTAAACACCGGAAAGATTTCTTATGATGGGGAAATTGAGTTTTTAGTGCTAATAAAGTATTCAGTGTAAATTAAAGATATTAAGAGTGTGTTAGTGTGTATATGCGCATGTAAGATTGTTCACTTTTTTTTCGTTTTGTTGCATAATGGCCGGATGGCTTTAATGTGCAAATAAATCATTCATTCATTCATAACACAAAATATTCAAATCTAACTATAATTAATGATGCGAGTTAAAAAGGTTGACGAAGGCGGGAACAAAAATTCTTAGATAACGAGGGGTTTGAATGTTTAATTGGCTGCAATTTGGGTATTAAAGCTGGGCTACCACTCTCTCAGGCCTTACTGTTGCCGCTAAAAAATCTGGGGGGGAGGATATCACGTAATGCTGGAGTATTCAAGATTTTGGTTCCAAACACCAACGAAAGTTTTTCACGGCGCTTCAAAAACTATTAAGGAGGTCTATATACGGTACTTTAGGGGAATTCGAAACTACAAGGAGGGCTCTAAACTGTATCCTGTCGAGCGAATCAGACTGTTCACGAATAATTTCAAAGTGCCACACAGGGCAACAGTATTCTAGAAGTGGGCGTATGAAATTAAGATAAACTCTTAGGAGATGCTTTGAGACATCCCCCTATCCCCCCCCCCCCTGCACACGTCCTGTGGGGTTCATCAGGATAGGCTGTATACAAAATAATATGAAAGATACCGCCTGATCGAGTATTGGGAAAACACCTTCGTTGGGAGATGTAGTACAACAGAGGTATGCTTATTTGAACGTCGTCTAACAGTGAACGGTCGCCGAAGAAAAAACTAAAATCCATCCAAGGAATCTTTTGCTGCGAAGTACTTGCCAAACACATTTATTCCATTAATTTTTGTTGTGTCATTTGCACTTTTTTTGCTTAACCGCCAACTGGGATTCCTTTCATTTTGCTAAGCGGAACGTAACTTAACCAAATAGATGGCGTTCAAACCTATGGACACTCGAAAGAAGAAGAAGCATATATGTAAAGGTTCATAACAAAATCTTAATTACCCAATTAAAACTCAAAGTTTGTGCCAGGACAACCCTGAAAAGTTGGCTTTTAGCTCGTATCAAGTTTGTTATTTTTCCTTTCTGTTCAACTGTTTTGTAAGCAATTGGAACAAGAACAAATGTTTCGGTGGGATTCTAAAAATAATCTGTTCCAGACAATCGGGTCTTATAGATATACGGTCTTCGCCAGACTCCTTGAACATTTTTACTATTAAAATTTAGAAACAGCCAACGGCTAATCATCTGAGAAAACCAACATCAGATATGGATTCAGTATTTGTGTTTCCCCCTAAGCGTATCTACTTTTACGAAATAGATAAAAATTTCTGCCTGACACTTCTGCCAAATTTCCGGTTTCGGCCGGTTTCCGGGTGAACTACTTGTCCGGCAAAAAAAGACAGCTCAAAACAAATTCTGTTTACATCAACTTCAGATACAACTTTAACGTTACAAATTTTCAAGTTTTCGCAGGATCAGGGCGAACTATTTGTCCGGCGAGAAAATTTTTCATTTACGGATTCAGCATTATCACTACATCGAAGCTCTAATCAACTTCAGATAAAACTTTAAGTTTTAACAGATTTTAGGCTTTGACCGCATTCCGAGAGAGGTATATGTCCGACGAGAAACTAATTTTCATTTACGGATTTAACATGATTCCTTACCACTATATCGAAAATCTTGTACTTATAACAAATTTTTTAACTAACCTCAAAATGAATTCTGCACATCTCCTTACTTCTACATCAAACCTCTAATCAACTACTTTAAAAAAAAATCAGTTTTGGCGGATTCAGAGCGAACCATTAGTCCGGCGAGAAGATAATTTTCATTTACGGATTCAGCGGTAGGATACATCGAACCTCTAATCAACTTCAAATAGAACTTTAACTTGACAAGTTTTCAGGCTTTGGCCGGATTCTAGACGAACTATATGTCCGGGTAGAAATTGATTGTCATGTACGGATTCAGCATGTCTTCTTACCCCTAAATCGAACATCTAATCAACTTCAAATAAAACTGTTACTCTTAACAAATTTTCTGGTTTTGGCCGGATTCCGGGCGAACTACTTGTCTGGCGAGAAAAAGATTTTCATATACTTGTTCTGTCTTCTTACCCTTAAATCGACCATCTTATTAGCTTGTTTATTTTGTTTGCCCCTTAATTTGAACCCCCATCCCTAAATATAGGGCTACGCCCATCTACGCACTTGACTTGTCCCTTGACCCCAAAAAATCCTCACACCAAGTTTCGTCAAAATATCTCATTCCCTTCGAAAGTTATCGTGCTGCCGGACAACTTTTACGAAGTCATAGGTAGCCTATCCCTCCACTTACGTTTTGGGATCCCAAAAACCAGGGAAGTGAAAGAGTTAGTGTTCAAATAAACAAACTCTACTGTACAGTTTGGAGCAAGTTCCCGCTGGAACAATACCTACTAAAGTAAATGTCACAGTGTTTAATAAGAGGTCGACAGTCACGCAAGAAGCCAAGACCTCCCAGGTCCCGACTTGCTGCAGATAATGCTCTGGGAACCAGCGTCGCGTATCATCAAGAACAAATTGTTCTTGGAACCATGCCTGTAAGACTGTCCCGAAAATCACGCTTTTCTAATTTTTTGTGTCTGCCTAGTTTTGTCCTGGGCAGACTACCCGGGCTGACTGCCCCCGGAATGCAACTTCTGCCCGGATTTTTTCAAAATCCTCAATTCCGTACGGAAAAGTTGAGATACGTCAGTTTGATGATAGAAGTGAAGAAAATTTTGCCGGGAAATCCTGATCGTATGCTCTTACGTGTGCCTCCATTACGACATGCATAGGCTTTGTTTGAATTTCGTATTTTCACTTTTGTTTTTCTGTTTCAGATTTGGGTTCCGAGCTAGCTCGTTTTCAAAACCTGCAGCTAACGGATACCAGCTATGATGTCACGACCCAGAAGTCGACCGTTTCGAAACTCGACGCACCGAGATATACGCGTGATAAATCGTCCGGCTCAGGTGATGAAATACCCCACGAATTTCCGCTTGCGAGTTTTCTTATGCGAACTCGTACTGAACTGTATGCACGCACCTTAAACGACCCATCGTACCTTTAAGTTCCAGTATTTTAAAATAGTTGAATACTTTAAAACTAGGCTTTGCTTTCAACAAATTACCCACGGTTTTTGCTGTTTAAGCCTTTTTCCAGGCCCGTTGACGTCTAGCAACAACAGACAAAATTTATATATTTTTTGATGGAAACCCTTCTAGCTACCAACCGTCGACAGTGTGGAAATCAAAGAGATTGTTCTAGGAAGTTTAGAATGTAACGTATAAAAATCGGGTTTCCAGGTTTAGGAATGGATGGAGCGGTGACGGAACTAGGTTGCTTTAGTATTATAGGTAAGACAGGGCCTTTAAAGATTATAGAGCGTGTCGCCAGGGAAGATTTCTTATCATGCAACAGAAGCCTCGCTCCATCTAGTTCCATCGGAAATATCTGTTAAGTAAAAATCTAGCTTTTCGCCGGAACCAGCTAGGGTTCAGGTTCAGGTTCTTTTTAATAACAACTAAATAACAAAATGTCCAGAGCCCGGCCGAGACGACAAATTCGTAATGCACGGGATGGAGCTAGTAGTATTAGGTTGGGCTCACACAAAGTCCGATAAGATTTTGCGTGCGGAATTCGCGCCACCATGGGGAAACCTGCACGCGATGTATCAAAGCTTCTGAACGAATTCTTATGTGCCCCCCCCCCCCCCCGCGCGAAAATCAGACTGTGTCTACGCGTACCTCTGGTCCAGATAAACTGTGCGTCCCAGTCCGGTTGTTCGGAGGGTCATTGTTCGGACATGTTCTTGACTTGAGAAGGCGGTAGTTGCCTGCAGTAGCCCTGAAAGGACCCCTCACACTATTTACTCTTCAACTTACAGTATTTTAAAATATTTGAATACCGTACCCTAAATCTAGGATGCGCTTTCAACAAATAACCCACGGTTTTGGCTGTTTAATTAAGCCTTTTCCGAGACCCCTTGGCGTATAGTGAAAACAGGGAAACAATTTACATAATCGGTTTTTCTGTGGAAACACTTCTCGGACAAAACCGTCGACAGTGTGATACACATTGAAGGTAGCAAAACATGGCAAGTGAGAAAATCAGCGTGGTTTTGTTCGAGGGGTTAGAATGTACCGTACGAAATTGGGGTCTCTGGGTTTAGAAATATATGGAGTGATTATGGAAGTAGGTTGAGTTAGTATTATAGGTAAGACAGGTCCTTTAAGGGGCTTTCACACTGAGAACTCAAGACTCTTGAATTGCACTCGCGTGAAGTCCGCGTTGTGTAGACCTTCCTTCCAAACTGCGCGGGTTCTTACGTTGAGATTACACGAAAGTGAAATGAATTTTTGCATACAAGTTCTTGTAGGGTTCTCATGTATTTGTTTGTAAATGAATAAATTATCACCAGTAAAGCTCATGGGCCATGGCGAGAAACAAAACAAATGTAAAGCACTCACCCAAAGAAAAAGAAAACAACATCTAATCCATATCTATAGAAGTAATACACGGTGAGCAAAAGCAGCCTTCAGGTCTTCGGCGGTCGCCAGAACATTTACTTAAACCAAATACCTTTCATCCGAAACATCCGACCAAACATTTCCTTTCTCAAATCTATGTACTATTTAGAATCATAAATCAGATGTGTCGCATTTTCACCTTCAATGTCTTGTGTATGTGTTTTATATGTATACTTTTGAGTTTGAATCTTCTGCCGGTCGGGTTGCGCCAATGCCAAAACAGCAAGACCAAAGGTGTCGATCGGATCCCAAAAATCTAATATTTGATTCAGACAATCGAGTCTTGTCTTCGCCAGATCCAGTCTTGGACAGGCTAATCATCAGAGAAAACCAAGTTCAGATATCTATTTTGACGATACTGACCGAGACTTCCTGCCGATTTCCGAGCGAACTACTAGTCCAGCAAAAAAAAATAAAAAATACAGCAACAAAACCAGCGTATCTCCTTATCCCTATAAAGAACATCTAATCAACTTTGAATAAAAGTTTGAATTAAAAAAAATCCGGTTATAATCGGATTACGGAATAATTATATGTCCGGTAAAAAGCCATTGTCATATACCGACTCAGCCTCTCTTCTTACCACTTAATCTGTCATCTAATCGAACTTTTACTTTTAACAGATTTTCCGGGTTTGGCCGGATTCCGGGCGAACTAGTTGTCCAGCGAGAAAATTATTTTCACCGTCATGTTCGGCATGTCTTTTTGCCCATAAATCACACATTTAATCAACTTCAAATTAAACTTTTACTTTTAACCAACTTTCCGGTTTTCGCCGGGTTCCGGGCGAACTAGATGTCCGGGTAGAAAATTGTTTTCACATAAGTGTTCAGCATGTCTTCTTGCCCTAAATCGAACATCTAATCAACTCGAAATAAAACTTTTAATTTCAACAAACTTTGGAGCTAACGGATACCAGCTATGATGTCACGACCCAGAAGTCGACCGTTTCGAAACTCGACGCACCGACCGGATTCCGGGCGAACTACTTGTCCGTCGAGAAAATGGTTTTCACCATCGTCTTCAGCATGTCTTCCTAGCCCTAAATCGAACATCTAATCAACTTCAAATAAAAATTTTACTTTTAACAAACTTTCCGGTTTTGGCCGGATTCCCGGCGAATTACTCTTCCGATGACAAAATGGTTTTCACCATCGTGCTCAGCATGTCTTCTTACCCCATAATGGACTATCACATTAGCTGTTTCAAAATATTTTGTTTGCCCCTTAATTTGAACCCCCTCCCCCACCCCTGAATGTAGGGCTACAAAGCCCATCTACGAACTCGACTGGTCCAACGACCCAACGAATCTTCACACCAAGTTTCATCAAAATATCTCATTCCCTTCGAGAGTTATCGTGCTTACAGACGGACGGACAACTTTTGCGATGTCATAGGTATCCCTCCACTTACGTTTTGGGATCCCCAAAAATAGACTTGAATCCCATTCTTGCGTTGCGTAGACTTTCCGTGCGTAAAGGTTTTTTCGCGTCTTCGCAAACGCACTACAAGAACTGCGTAGCCCAATGTCAAAGGCTTACGCTCCAATCTGAGAGCAGCACTAGTCCTCCTGTTGCCCCACAACCCCCCTCCCCACTCCGGCCAAAGGCTCAAGGGATCGATCCGGAAAAATCCAAAACTTGTTAAACTACGATTAAATTCGCAGGCCATGTTTGTGACTTTCGTCAATCATTTTTCATAACTTGAGGCGCGGGCAAAGTTTGGGCAACGAATCCAGCCAGTCGATAGCGCTACTAGCTTCCTTATCTCTGGGAAGCGGTCATTTTCAAAAGTTTCGGTCCATTAAGCATTTTGGCACCGTTCCCTTTCCGGTGTCCGATAAAGGAAACCGCCGACATAATACGGTTTTAATTGCTGAGAGCCGGAAATCCCAGTCTCAATAACTAAAGCTGCTTTTTCTCCGGGCGGAGGGGGGGGGGGGGCTTTGAGGAGATGTTCCCTTTTAAGAGTAAAGGGGCCTGGGGCTCCACAAATTTGTTGCCCTGCTATCTAGTCTCCTTGAAGTACTAACATGATCGGTATTCTAGCACAACCGAGCCAACTCTTCTGGTCCCAAAAGTCAAAGATATGGTTAAAGGACCACGTGCACTATTTATACTCTTAAACATAACAGTTTTAAAATATATGAATACTTTAAAGCTAGGCTGTGCTTTTAACAAATAACCTACGATTTTGGCTGTTTAAGCCCTTTCCGAGACCCGTTGACTTGTGGCAAAAACAGGAAAACAATTTACATAACCGTTTTTTCTGATGGAAAAACTTCTCGCATACAATTTTAGACAGCATGATACACATCGAGGTAACAAAACACGGCAAGTCAGAAAATCAGCGTGGTTTGGTTTAGAGGTGTTAGAATGTACCGTACAAAGTTGGGGTCTCCGTGTTTAGAAATATGTGGAGCGATTATGGACGTAGGTTGCGTTATTATTATAGGTAAGACATGTCCTTTAAGAATAGATGAATTTGTCTTAGCACCTGAGTTCAGATTTTGGCGTGAGGATTCTTTGGGTCTACGCACGCACGGTCAAGTTCCTATATGGGCTCTGTAGCCGTATCTTTGTGGAGGGGTTCAGAGGGATGAAAAAAAATGATTCTTAATCTTACGAAATAGTAGGCTACGATTTGAAGGTATTAAAACCTTCGTAGGATACCGGATGAAAAATCTGTAGCCTGCGTAGTTGTATGATAGTTGTACGAAAAAATTACAGGCATTGATATGTAATAGTAAAGAATACTATCATTTAGTGTGCCTCAGACTGGGCCTATATTAAGCAGCAGTATCCAGCAGCATTCTTGCTATAATAGCATCGAGTCTTTATAACAGCGGCATGCAGTAAAACGGTAGCCTTGACATAGAAGCATGTCGTAGCATCAGTTCGTACTGCATGCTACTTTTTCGTACAACTTCATACTACTATTTTGAGATAAATTTTCATCGGGTACACATCGAAGGTAGCGAAACGGCAAGTGAGAAAATCAGCGTGTTTTGATTAGAGGGTTAAGAATAAACCGTACGAAATTGGGGTCTCCGGGTTTAGAAATCTATGGAGCGATTATGGAAGTATTTTGCATTATAGGCAAGACAGGTCCTTTAAGGTGAATATGTCTTAGCACCTGAGTAAAGGTGCTTTCACTTCGGCTTGCTCTCTTTTTTTAGAGATTTTGTTCAGATTAGGCGTGAGGATTCTTTGGGTCAACGTACGGTCAAGTTCTGTAGCCCTATCCTTATGGAGTGGGTTCAGAGGGATGAAACAAAATTTGTTTTGTTTTTAATCTAATAAAACAGTAGGCTACAGTGAAAGGCAAGGATAGACGCTGCATTTGACTTTTAGGCCATCTGAACATGAAAGCTTCTAGTCCATACCAACAATGTATGTCCTAGTCTCCCAGGAAATCACACGGAGGGCTAGCGGTCGTTCTAGAAACTACACTGTAAAAAGTTTCTCCGAATAAGGATTCAGTATTTGCTACTGGGATTAATCTTATCTTTATAAGGATAAGATTAATCCGAATTAGGGGTAATCTTATCTCAATAAAGATAAGATTAATCCCAGTAGCAAATACTGCAAGATTTTTTTTTACAGTGTATGGGGTTCTCCAGTCTCCTGTTGCGGAATATTAAAAATGTTCAGTATCAGTATAGGAAGAGGTCGCTGACATCACTTATGTCTCCCGATAAGCAGCCAGCCGAAAGATGGCCCCCCTCGTTTTCGGGGTTAACAAGACCAAAGGTGTCGATGGGATCCCCCAAAATCTAATATTTGATTCAGAGAATACGGTATTGTCTTCGCCAGATCCAGTCTTCGCCAGGCTAATCATCAGAGAAATCCAAGTTCAGATATACCTCTATAAGCCATATTTTCATACGATACCAGTCGAGAATTCCTGCTTTACTTCTGCAAGTTTCCGGTTTCGCCCGAATTCCGAACAACTACTAGTCAAGCAAAAAAAGGAAATTCAGAAACAAATCCAGCGTCAAATCTCTATAAAGAACATCTAATCAACTTTTGCTTTTAACAAATTTTCCGGTTTTGACCGGATACCGGGCGAACTAGTTGTCCGGCGAGAAAATGGTTTTCACCATCGTGTTCCGCATGTCTTTTTACTCCTAAATCAAACATTTTTATCAACTTCAAATGAAACTTTTACTTTTAACCAACTTTCCGGTTTTTGTCGGATTCCGGACGAACTACCTGTCCGGCGAGAAAATGGTTCGCACTATCGTGCTCAGCATGCCTTCTTACACCATAATCGACTATCACATTAGCTGTTTAAAAATATTTCGTGTGTCCCTTAACTTGAACCCCCTCCCCCACCCCTAAGTGTAGGGCTACAGAGCCATCTACGAACTTGACCTTACCCTTGACCCAATGAATCCTCACACCAAGTTTCATCAAAATATCTCATTCCCTTCGAGAGTTATAGCGCGCACACACGGACAGACGGACGGACGGACAGACGGACACCTTTTGCGATGTCATAGGTATCCCTCCACTTACGTTTTGGGATCCCAAAAAGTTTGTTAGGGAAATCAGGCCCGTCTACCAAATTTGCGACTTCTATGGTCAGTATTATTTTGCACTTTTCAAAATAACTTTTCTTTTGTACTCTCCAAAACCACATAAAATGATGTGGCTTTATAAAGAAGGGGTTTCTTGGTCGTTTGACCTCGTTTAAATCGCGACTCTCACTTTCGTCGACGGTTGGATCCTAATCAGCCGAGAGTACTCTTGATGACTATCTTTCCTTGCCGATCCAATCTCCGGCCTCTCCGGGTATCTAGTGGAAAGGCAGAAGTGGGTTCACAGCTGCTGCCAAAGATCGCGGTGATTGATTGACACAGGGTTTGAGTCGTTGAGTTTGAGTCGTACGGACACGCTTACTCCTTCTTCCTGGGGATCGCTGGCGTGTTTTGGACTTAGTCATGTAGAGTATATTGTGCTGAAGAACGTGCGTGGTATAGAAAATACTGCGAATGATTTCTGTGAAAATAGAATTCAGTGACTGAAAGTGCATATCGGAGAGATGAGAAAATAAATGAATGGACATGTTACTGGCACGAGTGCTTTAAATGTTTATGATCTAACGCATACATTTTATCCGAGGGAGACGCCTGGGAGTAAGGTTTATTAAGGTCATGGCAGACGGGAACAAATGTTGGTTGTTCCAAGGAACACTCCACTAAAAATGATCTCTATGAATATAGAGTAAGGATACTAATGATAAACAAAAAGTAGTTGCGATCAGTTTAGTTATCTTTATGTCCCAAACGGCATTTACTGGTTCGAAAAGTTAGAATGCATCCGACAACTATATGGTAACAATTTAACAAAATTTTTGACCATTGACCAGTCCCTACCCTACCCCTTTACTTAATCATGAAAGCTCTGCGCGCGGGGGTGACGTCAAACTGACTTCACTCGTGCGTACACGCGCAAAGTTAATTGGGTGGTTTATTGTTTAAACCTAGTTTACTGTTTAAACCTAGCGTACGTATTCTTTGGGTTTTGGATTGGGGGGGGGGGGGCGGGTGAAAGTGTTGATTTATGTTGTTCAAATTCGTAGAAGGATTCACTGGCAAAGTACAGGCCAAGTCCGTAGATGGGTCCTTTAGCCCTATATTTATAGGCAGAGGAGGGGGTTTTGAATTAAGGGTAAAAACAATTATGTTTTATAAGCTAATGAGATATTCGTTTAAGGGGTAAGAAGGCTGAATGAATCCATACTGAAATCAGTTTACTTGCCGGACAAATAGTTCTCGAGGAATTCAGCCAAAACTGGAAATTTGGTTGAAGCTCAAATTTGTTTCTGAAGCCGATTAGAGATTCTGTATCGGGATAAAGATACATGTGAAATCGAATTTTTAACTTTATTTCCTTGGCGGATACCTGGAAATTAGGAATAAAAGGTTCGGCTTTCAGCGTCACTAGATCTTTTGCTCTGCATGCAGTTCGCCGGGAATGCTGCTAAAAGACGAGGAATTTGGTAAAAGAAAACAAACAAGGCCAAAAGTTTCGATGGGATCCCAAAAATCTCATACTTGATCCAGACAATTGCGGACGAACTACCATACTTGTCCAGAAAAAAAAAAGTTCAGAAGCGAATTCAGCGTATCTCCGTATCCGTACAAAGAACATCTAATCAACTTCAAGCAAAACTTCTTATACAAAAAAAATCCGGTTTCAACCGGATTCCGAACGAACTATATGTCCCAGTAAAAAAAAAAATTGTCATGTACAGATTCAGCGTGTCTTGTTACCCCTAAATCTGTCATCTAATCAACTTTAAATAAAACTTTTGATTTTGAAAAATTTCGGCCTGATTCCGGGCGAACAAGTTGTCCGGGTAGAAAATACTTTTCAAAGAAGTGTTCAGCATGTCTTCTTACCTTTAAATCGAACATCTAATCAACTTCATATAAAACTTTTACTTTGAACAAACTTTCCGGTTTTGACCGGATTCCGGGCGAACTTCTTGCCCTGCGAGAAGATGGTTTTCACCATCGTGTCCAGCATGTCTTTTTACCTCTATATCGAATAACTAATCAGTTTCAAATGAGACTTTTACTTTCAACAAATTTTCCGTTTTTTGGTCGGATTCCGAGCTAACTACTTGTTCGATGACAAAATGGTTTTCGCCATCGTGTTCAACATATTTTCTTACCCCATAATCGAGTATCACATCATCTGTTTAAAAATATTTCATTTGCCCCTTAATTTAAACCCCCTCCCCCACCCCTAAATGTAGGGCTACAGAGCTCGTCTACGAACTCGACCTTACTCTTGACCCAAAGAGTCCTCACACCAAGTTTCATCAAAATATCTCATTCCCTTCGAGAGTTTTAGCGCGCACAGACGGGCGGGCGGATGGACGGAGAGACGGACAAATTTTGTGATGTCATAGGTATCCCTCCACTTACGTTTTGGGATCCCAAAAACACACAATTCTAAAGACCTATTTGAGTTCGATTAGATATGAGATATTTGAGTAAACATGCCTGTTGAATCGTATCTGAACTTGGTTCCTCATTTGATTAGTTGTTTGGCCGTAAGCAAAAAAATTCAAAACGGTAACATTTTTTTTGTAGGCTACATATTCAAGCGGTTGATTATGGATCAATAGCAAAAATGTTAAAGGGGTCTAGCGAAGACTCAGAAATGTACAAGATTCGATTGTCTGGATCGGTCTGGATCAAGAAGTCTGATAAACATTAAATATCTGGGATCCCATCGAAACCTTTGGTCTTGTTATTACTCGTACCTCCTGCGTCATGCCGTGACGTGCCGCGCCTCTTTTTAGTCGATCGCAAAGACATGCGGTGTCATGATTTTGCTGGGTCTGGAATCATTGAAAATATTCTTGAGGGGTCGATCAAGTGTAAAACAGTCATTCGTGGTGTTGTTGTGAACAAGTCTGACCGTTTCTCTATTTCCCAGGTTCCTTGTCGAGTTCTGCTGTTTCATTGGTCCTATCATCCATATCAGCCATTTTGTTGTTGTGATGTGTGAAGTTTTTATTTTTATATGAGGTGTAAATATTGTTTATATGCTGCTGGATTGCAATAAAGTTACATATCGATCGATGATATTCACAAATCTTTGAATTTCTTATTGGCCCGGTTGACCGGGGCTGTAACTGCATTGAGCTTAATTTGGGGAAGAAGAATAAAAGGTATTGTCAACGAACGTCACTAGCCTCACCCTCGTCTATCTTGGTGTCCTTAAGGTTGCTCGAGGTCACCGACTAATTCCCTTGGAGGGGCAATCGAACTCGTACAGTATCAGTCCAGTTCAGTTTATTCATAAAAAAAAAAAAATCCATTGGCGCCCAACAATGGGCGGGGCTTATTCGTTATTCATATAGTCTTAAGGGAAAAAAAACAAAGAAATCAAACAAAGAAAAAGAAGGAGAGAAAAAAAGAAAAGAAGAATGAAGACATAACAAACTGACAAGAAAAATCCACTAGCGAACGATCTTCCATCAACAAAGCGCCCTTGCCCCCCCCCCCCCAGAAAGGAAGGAAACAATAAGAACGGAAATTATGTTTTCGATAAGAACAAGACCAAAGGTTTCGATGGGATCACAAAATTTCAATATCTGATCCAGACAACTGGGTCTTGTCTTAGCCAGATCTAGTCATCGCCAGACTCCTTGAACATTTTTACTATTAAAATTCAGAAACAGATTAAGGCCAAATAGCTAATCATCTGAGAAAACCAAGTTCAGATATGGATTCAGCATGTGTGTGTTACCCCTATAGGCTAAGTCATATCTGTTTTGACGAAAACTTCTTGCAACTTTTGCCAATTTCCTGGTTCGGCCGAACTCCAGAACTACTTGTCCGGCGAAACAAGAAAGCTCAAAAACGAACTCATGGTATCTTCTTTCACCAATAATGAACACCTAATCAACTTCAAATAAAATTTTAACATATAACAAATTTTCCGACTCCAGCCGGATTCCGGTCGAACTATATGTCAGGATAAAATATGATTGTCACACACGGATTCAGCATCTCTTCTTACCCCTAAATCGGTTATCTAATACTGCAAATAAAACTTTAACTTCTAACAATTTTCCGGTTTTGGCCGGATTCCGGGCGAACTACATGTCCGGGTAGAAAATTGTTTTCACACAAGTGTTCAGCATGTCTTCTTGCCCTAAATCGAACATCTCATCAACTCCAAATAAAACTTTTAATTTTAACAAACTTTCCGGTTTGGCCCGGATTCCGGGCGAACTACTTGTCTGTCGAGAAAATGGTTTTCTCCGTCGTCTTCAGCATGTCTTCCTACCCCTAGATCGAACATCTAATCAACTTCAAATAAAACTTTTACTTTGAACAAACTTTCCGGTTTTGTCCGGATACCGGGCGAACTACTTGTCCGACTACTACTTGTCACCATCGTGTTCAGCATGTCTTCTTACTCCATAATCGACTATCACATTAGCTGTTTCAAAGTATTTTGTTTGCCCCTTAATTTGAACCCCCACCCCTAAATGTAGGGCTACAAAGCCCATTCACGAACTTGACTGGTCCGACGATCCAACGAATCCTCATACCTAGTTTCATCAGAATATCTCATTCCCTTCGAGAGTTATCGTGCTTACAGACGGACGGACGGACAACTTTTGTGATGTCATAGGTATCCCTCCACTTACGTTCTGGGATCCCAAAAAGGACTTGGCCTGTGACTTGAAAGCTGAAAGGATAGACGCGACCCTTGCCTCCTCAGGTACTGAATTCCACACCCCGGAGCAAAGTGTTTTATTATGAAAGAAGCTCTAGTTGTTGTTTTTTTTCGCCAACTGCCGGGCATTCCGAGTAGAATACTCGTGGAAATCCTGATTCTGCGAAAACAAATTCTGAGAAATGAGGTATGCTTCTTTGAACGTCTCCCAACAGTGAACGACGGCCCAAAAAAAAAACATGTAACCCCATACCAGGAAAATTTTACTGCAAATAATTTTCGAAAATATTTATTCCATATGCAAGTTAGTGTTTGCTCTTAATTTCCTTTTGTTTCTTCTTTCGATTTTTTTTTTTATCTTTTGCGAAAAATCGCGTAGTTTCACTCGACAACCCATTCCGTTTATGTCATTCACGCATCTATGACTTGTGCTTGTTCTTCCCGCCAAGTTTCATCCCGAACCCTCCACTATAAGCGTTTCCCAAGATTCCCGGTTCCCCTTTCAACTCCCCTCAGTGTCACCGGATCCGCTGCAGATTTTAAATGGGGCGTCTGAGACACAAGGACTTTCTATGTATCAAGTTTCATTAAGGTCCGATCACCCGTTCGTAAGTTAAAAATACCTTACTTTTTCGGATTGCCCCTTCCTCCACCCCCACCCCCCGATGGTCGAATCGGGGAAACGACTATTCTCAAATGAATCTGTTTGGGTCCTTAACTCTCCTGCCGAGTTTCATCATCCTAGCACATCAGGAAGTACCGAACTCGCGAGATCACTAGAAATTCGGACCCCCCCCCCCCCCAACTCCTCCACAGTGAGTGGATCCGGTCCAGTTATGTCAATTACATATCTAGGACTTGTGCTTGTTATTTCCACCAAGTTTCATTCCAATCTCTCAACTCTAAGCGTTTCCCAAGATTCCCCCCCCCCTCCAATTTCCCCCTGATACCACCAGATCCGGTCCGGGTTTGAAATGGGATTTCTGAGATACGAGGCATTTTTATGTATCAAGTTCAGGGGCGTCGCTAGCCAAAACTCAAGGGGGGGGGGGGCGCCTGCCGGCACTCTGCCGCCCATTTTAGCTTTTCGTCCCACATGTAGTAATAAAACATGCAATACCTTGCAAGCGTTGAAGTCTGAAGAAGCGTAGTCGTATCTACGAGCTCAGGGGCGGTTTGAAGGGCTTGGGTGTGGGAGGTGACTACCTCAAAATATACTACAGATTTCCAGCAGGACTCAAGTGTCATGCCAACTGGAAACAATAGCCAAGAAACACAGCATCGCATGCTGGAAGCTGTGCGAAATGACAGAAACTTGAGGAGAACGTCATTTGCAATAACAGGAATTCGCTAACGCAATAGCCCGCCCCACAGCAGTTCCTAATGACTGCATATCAGATAAATGAAAATGAGCACCGCAGGCGAAATTTTGTAAGTAGGTTATGACTTTTTTCTGGCAAAACATTACTTCCGCTAAAGTAGATTATAGGCGTATTGCTACGGATGGGTTTCCCTATGTCTGTCCGTCCGTCTGCTACCAAGCCAAGGCGCTAAGATAGAGCGGGATTTCCTATGCTGGGAACCCGCCAAACACGGCAAACACATTTTCCGGCCGGGACGGCCAACCTCCGGGCGAGAATGCCGCGTGTGGGTCCGGAATCGGCAGCCTCCACCTGAGCGTGCGAAGGGTGCACGCTATTGACTGTGAGGTGTGCTTTAAGGAGACCCTATGATTTCTGCTTTAAAGAGATCTCTATGATGAGTGCTTTAAGGAGACCCTATAATGAGTGCTTTAAAGAGACCCTGTGATGAGTGCTTTAAGGAGATCCCTATGATGAGTGCTATAAGGAGACCCTATGATGTGTGCTTTAAGTAGGTTTTTATGAATGGTAGTTGTTCACCGACTTGGATGTTGACATTGCTAATCTTTCGATAGGATTTCGCAATTTATCCGTGGAAATTACGTAATGTTTGGACATGAATAACTAATCAGATAGGCTACCTGTATTGCTAGAGGGGGGCTAGCAAGGTAAAGACAGTAAGGGGATCTGAAACAGACGCCCAGTGAAAATATAGATTTTAGTTTCATCAGTGAGTTTAGGATAGGAACTATGTCCTAAGGGCTTGAGGGTTTACAAAAAAGGAATTTTGAAATTATAATTTTAAGCCTACGGAAAGGCTATGCAAACAAGGAACTTAAAAATAAAGCTGTTTGCGGTCAACATCATTTAAGCAGGTGCCAAGGATTAGAGTGAATGCGTTTAGGGCATAGGATTGTTTACCAGGAGAGCAATAACTCCACACCCACCTTCCTACCATCCCTATCATACCTCCCATCCCTATCCGACTCTACTATAGACACGTACCTGAATGAGCAGATTGCTTGGGTTTTCCCCGCACATATCTAGAAATAGAGAGCTAAAAATAGAACATCTGGGTTTTCCGCAAACCCGTAGTAAAAATAAACAGGTCCACACGTTCAGGCAAGTTCATGAGATGACGCAATAAATGGGGGAGCGTAGCGACTTAGAAATAGATTTTCCGGGGTTTTCCCCAGACAGATCAGGAAACTGATAGCCATAAATAGAACACCTGGGTTTTCCCCAAACCCGTAGCTGAAATAAACACGTTTAGACAAGTACAAGGGATGACGCAGTAAGCGGGGGAGTGTCAACCAATCAGAAGGTGAGTTATAAATAGATTTTCTGGGGTTTTCCCCCAGACAGATCCGGAAATAAAGAGCTATAAATAGAACATCCGGGTTTTCCCCAAACCCGGAGCTGAATAAACAGGTCCGCACGTCCAGGCAAGTTCAAGAGATGACGCAATAAGTGGGGGAGCGTAGAGAGTTATAAATAGATTTTCTCCAGACAGCTGAAATGTTGTTTGGGACGGGTCAAATTTGTTAAGGTGATTTGTAGGCTATATTTAAAAGTATATGCTTGAATCAAGAAACGAACAACAAATTGAATCTGGCGATTTAGTGAAAATTGGAGACCTTTAAAACAGAATAATTTTCAGTATTTCCGTGCCGGCCAACCAGTTGGTCCGGAATCCAACCAAAATGGGAGATTTGTGGAATTAAAAAGACTATTTGAAGGGCTAAAAGTAAACGCGGAAACCGTATCTGAACGTTATTTCCTAGCGGGCAAGTATTAAGTCCATGATCCAACCAACACCGGAAATTGAGTAGACGTGAAAATAAGGTTGATTTGAACCTAGAAAACAAACATACTGTACCTGTAGGTGACCGTAAGTCAAGAGAGATAGACAAAAGCATTAGACTCGAAACACCGAGTTACATATTTATTCATACTTGTATACCTCTTTCTCACTCTTACGAAATCCAACACCCTTTGTGATCCCATCGAAACCTTTGGGTTTGTTAATTTGAATACGAAGGTACACCGAAACATGCTTCGACATGTCTGTGTTACTGAATACTATACAGATAAAGTATAATACTATACTATATCTACATCATTCCAATCCTCTAGCAAGTCTAGATCTTTCTACCGAAGTAGATCCCAATTTTTAAAAAACCTTAGACTGCTTAATATTGACGCTTTAGTTACCCAGTACTTATTCACTTAATTAGGCTTGAAGAAGCAATGCATTGGTCCCTAGTCTACAGACATCGGATTTCACTGAATGAACTTTTTCTTTCGGATTTGTAGTACCTCTGTGTACCTGTACCTTGTATGCTTGAAACATTTGGTAGATTTAACGGTAAACAAGTACGAAAAATAAATCTTTTCAGAGTCACACGTAATATCTGTCTGTCTTCAGAAGTGTCCTTACAATCTGAACTGGATATTGCCCGCAAGCTTCACGCCTTTAAAGGACCCCTCGCAATATTTACTCTTCAACTTTCAGTATTTTATAATGTTTCAGTACTTTAAAACTAGACAAATAACCCACGGCTTTGTATGTTCTAAAACCCGTTGACTTGTAGCGAATACAGTGAAAGAATTTACATAGCCGTTTTTTCTGATGGAAAAACTTCTCGCAGACAACCGTCGACAGCGTGATAGACAGCAAAGGTAGCAAAACGCGACACGTGAGAAAATCAGCGTGTTTCTGTTAGAGGGGTTAGAATGTACCGTACGAAATTGGGGTCTCCGAGTTTAGAAATATATGGCATGATTATGGAGTAGGTTGCGTTAGTATTAGGCTATAGGTAAGACAGGTCCTTTGGCCACTGAAATGCACACTTTTGTTGAAATTCAACTTCTCCGCGTCTAAGTGAACTTTGTCTTATCGGGGCAGCAGTGCATATTCTGAATATCCCTAGTACAGCCGAAGGTGAAAAACAAAAAAAAATCACTTAGCAGAGCTAAAATGATTAACTCGGTTAAATTCAAATCCAAGATTCGGTTAACGTTTTAAGTCAGATTTCTGAAATCCTTTCGCTAATAAGTAATGAAACATGTAATCAGTGTAACTGAGCAAATTATAGGCGACAAGTCAACGAATTCTTTTCTTTCGATGGTGGGATTCCCTCCGGCGGACATTCTTAAACGTGTCCAAATGCAGATCCATTTGAACACTGTTGTATTTCCGAAACCCTAACAAAGCTATCTCAAGCCTTCCGCCTAATGATTGTTGTTGACAAAAACATTGACCAATTTCGCAGGTAGGTTACGAAAATAGATGTCTACATCAGAGCAAATATTGTGCAATTCTGGAATGGTGGGTCAGGGTTTGTGAAAAGTTTTGTCTTCATCACTGAACACGTGCATTATATTTCTCAGTCTAAGAGATTCAATGATATTTACGAACCTTTGGGGCAACGAATTTTCCAGGATCCGAAAATCCGTCTAATGTTGGAGGGATGAGGAAACCAGTATCTCGTGACACGAGTAAACTTTGAACGGGTGACTCGATTCAAATGGAACTAGATTGATGAATCATGTGAAAAAGATGATCCCCTTATGTATCGAAACCTGATTCGACAGTTTTTGGAGGAGTTAGAGAGGGTCAGTGGGAAATTCTGTGAAATACGTAGGAACTAAATGGGAGATTGGACTGAAACATGAACAGTTCATAGGTCATGGACCCTAGATTTGAGATCCGGACGGAATCGAGCTTCAGCAACGAAGGGAGATGGAGGGTTTTTGAAGACGTTTTACTGGGAATATCAGGGAATATCACAACTTCCAGACTAGAAATAAGATCCAAGTAAGACTTGACAGTATAGGCAGAAACTGGAATAGATCCGACAAATAGAGGAGGAAGTAGTTGACTTAGAGTGAAGGAATCGAGAGGAGCCTTGGCGGCAGGACAGTCAAACTCCAAGTGTTCATTTGGACAGGGTCCGTGATTACTGTAAGGGTTGTGGAATGAAGGTGGTTCCCGGAAATTCCTTGACAGAAGTAAGTTGCGAACAAGTGACATTTGATGGATGGTAGGACCAAATGTCCAAGACGGTCAATTTGAGACGGTCAATCTGTTAAGAGAGTACCAGCAATTTTCAGGAGGTATTTTAGCATGAATACCGAAAATTTAGGAATTTGAGCCATATAGCGATCGCTTTGCGTCGTCGGTTGGTCAATCCCGTAATCGCGAGTGAAGGTACTTCCATACGATGAAACTTGGCAGGCGTATTAGGCGCCCTCTCAAACTAACTTGGAAATAGTCACTTCCACAGTCTAACTATCGTGGGGGGGGAGGGAGAGGAGGAAGGGATGGAGGGAATTATAATTTGAAATGTTATGTCATAAATAACTTTCGTATGGGTGGTCGGATCGAATTGACAAGACGAAATGTAGGCAAATTGACGATGCAGTTTCATAATCCCCAAGGGTCCATGAACATTATTTGCCTCAAGTGCGTACAGATGAACTCCTTAAAGCGGCAATATTATCCACTAATTAAAAAAAACAAACAATATATTTTTAAGATTCTCAAGAGTCTATAATCATTTATGACTCAAATACTTGATTACAAATTCAATACTCGCCCACTTATATTATACATAACAGATTTTTGACTAAGCCTTTACATTTGCATGATTCGAAAGGAACCTTAATCATGTGTGTCCAGACAGCGCAAATCTTAGATGGTTCACTTGCCCTTATTTTTTGGATCCCAAAACGTAAGTGGAAGGATACCTGTGGTTTCGTAAAAGTTGCCCTTCCGTCTGTCTCTCTGTCCGTCCGTCTGTTGGATGATAACTTTCGAAGGGGTTGAGTTATTTTGTTCAGCTTGATATGGTGATTCTTTGGGTAAAAGTACAGGTCGAGTTCATAGATGGGCTCTGTACCCCTATATTTAGGGTTTCAAATGAAGGGATGAAAAAAAATATTTTTTTAAACAATGAAATAGTAGGTAAAGGGGGAGGAGACAATATCTCAATCCAGATGTGAAACTAATTTTGTCATCGGACAAGTAGTTCGCCCGGAATCCGGGCAAAACCGGAAAGTTTGTTAAAATTTCATTCTCAAATAAAAAGACAAGTTCATTCTCAACGACTCGAGGTACATGGGTAACAAACAACACTCGATTAATCTGTTTCTGAACTGTATTTTCTCGCCAGACAAGTAATTCTGTCGAAATTTCCCAAAATCCGGGAATCGCCTCTCAATGTCACCAGCTCGTTTGCTCTGCATGCAGTTCGCCCGGAATACAGCAAAGGAATATGGTCGAAGTAAAAGACTTTCATAAAGTCGATTGGAGATGAGATATAGGGGTAAACATGTATTCTAAACTTGGTTTTCTCATCTGATAGTTGTTTGGTCGTAATTCGTTTCCAAATTTTTATAGTATGTTCATCCGAGTCTTGTGAAGACAGGAAATCAACAAGACCCGATGGTCTGGATCAAGAAATCCAATAACTATTTTGTTTTTGGGATCCAATTGAAATATTTGGTCTTGTTTTGAACGAGTTGTCGGCGGGCTAAACTTTTTGTTGGCACATGCTGCGATGCTTGAATTGCAAAGTGGACTCGGTTGAAAGACCGCAATTGCAGGGGTGCTAATAGTAATATGAACGATAACATAAATACAAAGATAATACAGGCGTCCTTGTTAAGGGGTTTGTGTTTCTTTTTTAAGTTATGAAACAAATACAATATTTCATATTTGGAATGTTTAGCCAAATGAAGGTCTACCCGATAATTTGCACATATCTATATTTTCTGAGCATAATAATGGGGGGGGGGGCAAAAACGATAAACATATTTGTGATATTTCATCATTGTCTAAAGATACCTTGCTAAAGGTTTGATTGTTGGTACAGAAACAACGTAAAAGACTTCTTATCATATTATTTATTTCTACTTCAGTAGTATTTCCATCCATCATCGCGTTACTAAGGTTCTAGACTTTATAATTTTATCCTATCTCCTCTATTAGCATAACACTGATTATACCACTTGCCACAGTTTATTCTCCTAACGTGATGTATCAGCCTCCGGATGATTGTTTCCGAGAAGATCATTGGCCCAAAGATTGGTTAAGCATAGTTTGCCAAGTTTGTTATCCAGTACATGAAAAGAGGCTAAAAACAGTTTTAAAATAGACTAATATCTTAGAATATCGTAGCAGGAAAACTATGTAGAGCTAAGTGTCCGTTAAAGTCCATATACAAACTTACAATGTACAGTTTTAGCTTGACTAGAAATACCTCACCCGTGGTGGTGGCAATGGCACAGATTTTGAAAAAAAAATCACAAATAAGCCATTGCTATTTATTCAAACAACCCTTAAAATAAGAGACCATGGGCTTATTGTTTGGATCATCTAAATTTCGAGCAACCGTTTCTGTATTTTCAGTCTCAACTTGCAGACACCTGTAACTTTTTCGTCCAATGAATAGAATTTTATCACAAAACCATAAATACATTCAAGATTTTCGTGTTTATAGTCTCTAATCTCTTTGGTCATCACTAGTAACTCATGGGCCTAAGTGACGACCGACTAATGTTTATGGTTCACCTGAACTTTCTATTTATTCTTATACGTCCCGATATTAAATTTTTTTTGTTATGCTCCTGTGATGATGGTATAGCAATATACGTTTCGTCGGGTAGGGTGCAATATCTCTATAGAGACACAATTAACCGACGCTAGCTTGCATCATGCTCGATGTTCCCGACAGGTTCGGTCCAGCAAGTATAGCTTGGAATGGAGTTTCTAGCTGGAACATGGAGCTTCTGTCGATACAGATCGAACTAAGAATGGATTCAACTCGCATCTCTTTTTGTAATCAACACTTTTATTTACAACTATATCACATAAAACACTATACATTCATATTATTTAATTCTTTCTCTTCTTGCTGACGGATTTTATCGATTGAATAATGGCCGAGGGGGATGGACTGCAAGCCGTCCAGTCGTAGGTACGTCTTGTCTGAAACGCCAGATATACTCAATCGCAGCTGATCTACCGTGTACAGCACTAACCGTTTTGATCGAATAGCACGAAATTTTGTCTTTACTAATTCACCTTTAAGCACTGAATTTCTATATTTCTCTACCGTTAAATATTTTTTCACTAAATGCCTTGGTGTGCCTTTGGCGCCATATTTCAACTGGTCTTGATACGTCACAGCTACATAAGATTTCGGTGATGTAATAACCAATTCTACAAACCAGTCACTGCCCAACTCGTTCTTCATGCGTCCTGGTTCATTTTTTACATTACTTTTCCGTAGCTGTTCATATTCTGGTCCGTCAAAATTTGAAAAATCGATATAAGGCCGTAGGGCAGGCGAGCAAAGATCTGCCACAATATCTTTAGTATAAAACACACAAAATAAACTGTCCGTATCAACCATGCAGAGTTTTATGCGTGTGGGGTTGTCTAGTGGTCGTTCTGGGTCGGCATAATAGGGAACTAGTTCGTCCCAGAATGCTTGTGCCATTATCATTTTCGAAATGGACAGAATCGCCGTGCCCGCTGCGACATGCCCATTAAGGGTGACGTGACGTTTCTTACGGAAAAATAAAGCAGTTTTCTCGTTGATGATTGTAAATGATGACAAATTCGAGTCTTTGGACAAACGAGATACCGTCTTTTCATCACTGGTTAATGAACAGTTTTTGTACTTTCTCACATTCATCAGTGATCTGCCAAAAATAACATTATTCATCAATTTGAATAATTCGGATTTAGTTTTGGAAGATGTTTGAGCACGTTTCTCTTGAAAATGGTTGATGTAAGGGGTCATGAAAAATTCTTGTTTAAATCGAAGGCATTTAACAATCTTATCCACTACAAAATGATGGTTTAAGCAAAACCGGAGGTATGTGTGATGAAGGATCACACCTTCCTTAGGATCTAGGCTTGCCAAGACTTTGTCGGCTTCCATCCAAGGAATACGATCGTTTTTAATTTTCTGCTTGTTGTAAGGGGACAGCATGTCGTAAGTGATTCTCGTTTTAGCTACAGGGAAAGGGAACTGTCGGTATTTATCGTGATATTTAACTGGAATTTTACCATTCACTTGGATCATGTACCCATAGGGCCCATTATCTTCGATCGAAAAAAAATCAGGGTAATCCTTGGGTTCAATAAATTCATAATCCGACACTGGCATCTTAAACTGACTCATGCACTGAGAGTACAGTCCGTTTTTATCCAAACAAAGACCAAAGCTAGGGTCTGTCGGTTCGTCCGGGTTGCATAGGACACGCCTATCCGAGTGAAAAGTCAACCCACCCACCACACTACGCTCTAAGAAATTGTATATCTCTTGTGACGTCACCAGTTGAACGGTATGACTGGCCATTTTAAGCATCAAGTCATAGGATAACCCTGGCGTAGAAACATAACAATTCACTTCTAAATTATACAAAGACATTACATTATTCGCAAACGTTGAAAACACATCCCCTAATGCTAATACGTCCGAGCATAGATAAACACGGCAATAATCCCAAAGGTTTTTACAGTGGAACGTGGCCCAAATGGTGTGCGCCAACTGATAATCATCTTCGCTCAGATTTTCCTCGGTTAAATCATTATAGAAGTGATCTATGGAAGGTAACTGTGTTTCGTTAAATTTATCCAGTGAATCCATGTAAGCATAAGGAAAAACTCCTTTTTGCGTCAGCAAGTCATACTCGTTTTGCTTTTCAAATTTCTGTCTTAAAATATGAAAACTGTCTGGATCGTCACTCTTTTGTACTTGGATCAAGTTTTCAAGACTTTTCGGCAGAAAAGCTAGCGAATCGAAAAACTGCATAGAATAGCGTCTTCGTCTGTCATTTTTCAGTTCTTCCCACGTCATTTTCAGCGCCAGATATTTTTCGGAACTTTTTGCTATGATGTTGTATTTAAAAGAAAACCCTTCCAAATGAAGTTGACTGATGGCCTCGAAAATATACTTTACATCATAACTGAGGTTATGAAAGGCCACAGGAATAAATCGTTTATGTTTTAATGAGAAGTTACATTTTGAGTGAGCAACCCCTCGGAAATTAGGCCCTCGTGTCAAATGGCAGTGATCCAGAACTTTCCGTTGGCCTATGGATGCCGGATCCAACACGATTTCTTTTTCACAGATCCAGCACAGTTTAGAATTTAATTTTTTAAAATCGGTGAAGGACAGTTTAATGTCAAAGTATGTATCGTAAATGATGTCAAGGCAGCGCTTGGCGTGAAGCATTAGACTTTTTACTCCTTTCACGTGACAGTCGAGGCCAGTACAATCCTCGTAATGAAGCAAAGTTTTGCCCTGTTGAATTACCGCAAAACCAAAGGCACAGGGTCGATGGACACTTAACAGGGTGGGCTTGGAGGGGTCATTCACTTTAATGAGGACGCTTTCGAAATCAGCTACTATTTTATAGTCCATGGGAATGCGGTGGTGGTAATTTTTGAATTCTAAAATGTTTTTCCCTGGAGCAGGCATGCTCACTACTTGCATTCCGTGAATGGAACAGTTGGGGAGATGGTCTTCTAAATCTTTGCTACTTTTCTTTCCTTGTAAACAAAACGGGCAGTAAAAACGCATTTGCTGTGATTTACTTTTTAATAGCCGACTGACGGACGTGATGGGGAAAAAATGAGCGTAGCGATTTTCAAGTTCCTTGTACAATAAAAATACATAATACTGGACATGACGAATCGACGGGACACGAATCGGAAAAATTTTGCGCTCGGTGTCGTCATAATAAAGGACGCAAACCCCTACACACTGATTTTCTTCCTCCCAACGAGCAATATCTTTAAGATGAATCGGCCATTGGTTCTTAAAGCAGTCAAAAGTCACCGTAGGAAAAATCCCAGCTTGCCCATTACATACACTTAATCCCTGCTTGTTTAATGCTAATAGTTTTTTCTTGGTAGCATCAACTCGCAAAACTTGATGACCAGCACACAAGACTGACCATAGAAAACATTTATCCTTTTGATCAAATGACAACTGTACCACTGCTCTTTTCAAGACTAGTGCCTTGGGCACTGGAGGACCAAATTTCCCGATCGGCAGTGGAAATTCTACTTTGCACTGAGCTACATGAATCTGTAACCCTTTGACCCCTAATAAACTGTATCCAGACCCTAGCTCAGCGTACCGATTGATTGACTTTTGAATTTTGGCAAACCAACGCTCAATAACATCTTGTACATCTGACTTTAAATAAAACTTTTCTAAAAAACTAACAATTGGTACCTGTCGTGGAGGATCGCTTCCACGGACGAATGTTGCGTCTACCACGCATTGGACTCGTATTGTAGATTCCCTCTCCGATTGGACGGCAAGTAGTAGGTCAGCTATTGAATCCCTGGTCCTTGCAAAAAATTCGTTAACTGGACCCTGCAGTGCCTGTGATGTTTCCATTGCGTATGTTTGCAGACATCCCCTGAAGGCTTGTTCTTGCAATTGAAATGATGGTAAGTTAACCGGTGAAGGCTGGGACGGACCAGCCGCAACCGGTTCTTCCATTTGTTGAGTGACCAATCCTGCACCATACTGTTCAGGATTGTATGTCGAAGTGGACGCCGATGGTTGAAACTCAGTTGTGTTCAGATGCTGCTCAGTCAGTTGAGCAGGTGGTGTTGATACTCGACTGGTGGTTGCCGGAAAATCCCCCAGCCATATTACATCCGTGTCTTGGCTCGTTTCTTCCGTTTTCATACGTTTTGGTGGAGAGCACCATTCCTCGACCAAACTGTCAATAATTTCTTCAATGGGTTTCGTTTCCATTTTCTGAATGATGACAGAACTACTCTCAAGAGCATTTTATACCCGGTGAAATGAGGTTGCGTAAATTTAGCAAATCTATTTATAACTCGCCTTCTGATTGGTCGACGCTACCCCATTGATTGCGTCATCTTTTGAACTTGTTTGAACATGTTTGTTTCAGCCCTTAATTTTCTGGACATGTTTGGGGAAAACCCGGATGTTCTATTTATAGCTGATTATTTCCGGATCTGTCTGGGGGAAAACCCCAGAAAATCTATTTATAACTAGCCTTCTGATTGGTCGACGCTACCCCATTGATTGCGTCATCTTTTGAACTTGCCTGAACATGTTTGTTTCAGCCCCTAGTTTTCTGGACATGTTTGGGAAAAACCGGATGTTCTATTTTTAGCTCTTTATTTCCGGATCTGTCTGGGGGAAAACCCCAGAAAATCTATTTATAACTCACCTTCTGATTGGTTGACACTCCCCCGCTTACTGCGTCATCCCTTGTACTTGTCTAAACGTGTTTATTTCAGCTACGGGTTTGGGGAAAACCCAGGTGTTCTATTTATGGCTATCAGTTTCCTGATCTGTCTGGGGAAAACCCCGGAAAATCTATTTCTAAGTCGCTACGCTCCCCCATTTATTGCGTCATCTCATGAACTTGCCTGAACGTGTGGACCTGTTTATTTTTACTACGGGTTTGCGGAAAACCCAGATGTTCTATTTTTAGCTCTCTATTTCTAGATATGTGCGGGGAAAACCCAAGCAATCTGCTCATTCAGGTACGTGTCTATAGTAGAGTCGGATAGGGATGGGAGGTATGATAGGGATGGTAGGAAGGTGGGTGTGGAGTTATTGCTCTCCTGGTAAACAATCCTATGCCCTAAACGCATTCACTCTAATCCTTGGCACCTGCTTAAATGATGTTGACCGCAAACAGCTTTATTTTTAAGTTCCTTGTTTGCATAGCCTTTCCGTAGGCTTAAAATTATAATTTCAAAATTCCTTTTTTGTAAACCCTCAAGCCCTTAGGACATAGTTCCTATCCTAAACTCACTGATGAAACTAAAATCTATATTTTCACTGGGCGTCTGTTTCAGATCCCCTTACTGTCTTTACCTTGCTAGCCCCCCTCTAGCAATACAGGTAGCCTATCTGATTAGTTATTCATGTCCAAACATTACGTAATTTCCACGGATAAATTGCGAAATCCTATCGAAAGATTAGCAATGTCAACATCCAAGTCGGTGAACAACTACCATTCATAAAAACCTACTTAAAGCACACATCATAGGGTCTCCTTATAGCACTCATCATAGGGATCTCCTTAAAGCACTCATCACAGGGTCTCTTTAAAGCACTCATTATAGGGTCTCCTTAAAGCACTCATCATAGAGATCTCTTTAAAGCAGAAATCATAGGGTCTCCTTAAAGCACACCTCACAGTCAATAGCGTGCACCCTTCGCACGCTCAGGTGGAGGCTGCCGATTCCGGACCCACACGCGGCATTCTCGCCCGGAGGTTGGCCGTCCCGGCCGGAAAATGTGTTTACCGTGTTTGGCGGGTTCCCAGCATAGGAAATCCCGCTCTATCTTAGCGCCTTGGCTTGGTAGCAGACGGACGGACAGACATAGGGAAACCCATCCGTAGCAATACGCCTATAATCTACTACTCGCTAATAAAATATAGATTTTAAGGTGACCCAAGCCTCGAACTAAACCACGAATGAAATGACGGGAGCTTCCAGTAAATAGAGCCTAATACAAAGGCGTCGCCGGCAAAATAATTTTTTGAAATCTTGTCTGATCAGAATACGTCTTTTCGGATCCAAAATGAAATTAAGGGCCACTTAGCACGGATATGCCCATCTGTCTTTGTTGATGACGAATCCAGACAATGTGAGACTTTAGCTGGAAGATGGTAATGTGCTTCAGTTTGACCCTTTCTGAAAAAGAAATACTGATCATCCAGAAAAAAAAACGTGGAACAGAGCAGTTCCAGTTCTAGTTAAAAAAAAAAAATCAAATGACATGTTGCAACAATCAGTCATTACACCATCGCTCATTGCTCACGAAACCGATTTATTTTTAAACATTTCACCAGCTAACTAGAAACTAACAAGTTCTTAAAGTTGTACGCCACAAGCAAAGTCGGTCTGATTCTTACATGAATTAAGAGATATTGGTACATAGCAGATAGTGTTAAAATTTTCAATCTGGCACGCCCGAAACATGCGGCTGAGAATCCTATTCCTCGAGTCTCAAACACTCGAGAACCCAAAATTGCCTAGGTCCGAGGTGGATGTCGACTCAGTTTCTTGATAACCCTGAACTAGCCTTACTGAATTTTTCGGGCGCACTGCCAGCCCCCCCCCCCCCCTTAAGCTTTCCTGGGTGAGCGCCCATTTAGCTGAACTTTTGTGTTCGGGCGCTAGGCGAGCGTCCAGTTTAGCTTTTTTTTTTCTTCGAGGGGAGTGACGGGTGGTACCCCCCCACCCCCATAGCGACGCCCTTGATGAAGTTTCATTAAGTTTTGATCCCAGGTCGCAAGTAAAAAAAAAACAACTAAGTTTCCCGGACTCCCCCTCCCTCCACCACCCCTCAGATGCTCGGATCAGAGAAGTGACTATTTCCAACTTAAAGTGTTTGATTCATGTGGGCCGAGAAGGTGGGAGACACCATTATTTTACTATGGGTCGGATTTTTACGAACCTTTGTTTTCCCAAAAATCCTCACGGTAGCCAACGTTATTCACAAATTACTTGAACACAACTCACTCCTGAATGCCAATCCGCCATTGCTAATTCACCATTCATTGGTCTCCTGCCGCTGGTCAAAAAATTTCTAGAACCTTCGCGAAGATCGAGTGGCGTGTGAGAGGATTGAAACAACTAAGTATATCACCATGAGGACGTTTAGATATGCTGGAAGAATAAATTATCGGCAAGATTGACATTTTTTTCATCTCGGAAGCTGAATATTATTTAGCTCAGTTGCAGAATCTTCAAGAAATCACTATATCGAATTTAGTATAATTTACGGCGTTTGTTATTGTGATATAGTTTACATCCTTAATTCTTTGGACTTACTGGATTGACAAGAAAAATCACAAAACATAATACTTAAAGAAATCGATAATGCAAATAATTAGTTTAATTTTTCTACACATTTTCCATATGCCTGCTCCAATAAAAATATTTTTTTAGATACAAAGTCAAACTATGATTTCATCCTCCCCATATCGGGCGCTTCCGACTCGCACCGCTAGATGACCCAGCGGTAGGATCGAGTTGTGGCTTCATCTTGGGTCTTGGGGAAGTTTCATCGTCCTAGCTTATGTGGAAGTGCCCGAACTAGCAAAACCTGGACAGACCGACGGACGGACAGAAATTGCGATCGCTGTATGGCACTTGTTCTTCGGCCAAGTTTAAGGCACAAGTTTAAGGCGCTATATGGCACTTGCCCTTCGGCCAAGAACTTGAAAAAAGCTGAAGTACTGGTAGCTGATTTCATGGTTGTTATTTTTCCTTTCTATTTTACTGTTTTGTAAGTAACAAACAAACCCACGGTTGTGAAATATACACAGATAAGTGTTCAAATAAGCATACATTTACTGGATCGTTCTTGTAGTTTTCTATTTTCCAGAAGGTTTTCGACAATTTTTATTCATTCTAAGTAAATAATAAGCGGAAGGAAACAGAATTAGAAAATAACACTTTTAGTGCAGAACTAAAAAGGAGACAGCTTTGACAGTCACAGATTAGCTAATTAATCTTCTGGCCGTGCTTCAGGAAAGTTTGACCTTCAGGAGATCACATTAATTTGGATTTGTAGTCTTTTTGGTCTCCCATGGCTACCGGAAATGTTAAGTGGATTTTCCGGTGGACTACACATGGGCTCCTCTCCTCCTTGCGCAAGCAAGTGATTTTTTTTTGCAAAATTATAAGCTGATTTTTGTTTACGTTTTTATGGCACTTGCAGCATTCGGCTCTAAGGACCATGTACCGATCGCTTTTCCGTCGATCTGTCCGTTTGATAATCGATGTGCTAGGAAAATAAGAAAAAGCAGGCATATTAAATACCCGACCACATTTACTTGGAAAGAGTACTTTCCCGATCCGATCTTCCTGGGCGAGTGTCGGAAAGTAGGGGGAATCCGGAAAAGTGTGCCTTGCATAACTACGGAACGGGTGATGCGATATGGATGACACTTGGTAATTGTATACAGATTGTATAGCACAGATGTCAAGTTTCAAGTTAAGCAACGGATTGAATCCGTTGTTTGTGTGGGGGGGGGAGTTGGAGAGAGGGTCTTGGAATTCCCCTGATCGCTAGTTTAGGTACTTCCACGTGTCAAGGGGACGAAACTTGGCAGGCTTATCACTTTCTCGATCCTTTCATCACGGGAGAGTGGAGCAAGGGTGAATCCTGAAAACTGTATTTTGCGTAACTATGGAACAATTTACCTGATATAAAGAAACTTGGTAACTGGAAAGAGAACAAGTCTCAGGTGTCTCATTTCCGGTCTCGACTGGATACAGTTACTTGGTGGGGAGATTTGAGGGGGGATCTCGTGACATGCTTAGAATTCATGGATCGGGATGAAACTTGGTTGGAAGGACAAACATGAACCCTAAACAAACCAGTTACATAACTGGACTGAATCTGTGTACTTTTGGAGGGGGTTAGGGGGATGGTCCCAGAATTCCGGTTATCAAAGTACTTCCGGGTGTGCTAGGCGAAGGAGCTTGGCAGGCTTATTAGAGACCTGACGAGATTATCTCGGAAATAGTCACCTTCTTGATCCGACCATCGTGAGGGTAGTGCAGGGAGGGGGGATCGGGAAAATTGTGTCTCAACTATGGAACACGTATTCGGATGTGACTGAAGCGTGGTAATGGGCAAGAGCACATGCCTCACATGACCCTTTTCAGGTCTCGACCGGATCCAGTAGCTGGGTGGGGGTTGAAGGGGGACCGGAAACCTCGCGACACACTTGCGGCTGATGTATCTAGATGAAGCTTGGTTGGAAGAATAAACATGAACCATACTTATATATGAATATGACATATGATGAATATGACATAATATTTTGTAAAGCTCCGTAGAACTCTTGCCTGGGGCCAAAAAGGATGGTTTTTGCTTGTAATTGAGCCAGAGCTTACAGTGTGTGAAGTGAAGTGGAGCTGAATAGCCTCTGTCAGAGAGGACTATCTGAAGCTATGCAGCCAAGCTTTTGTTTCATCAAACCACGTTTCTGCTTTCGAGTGGAAACCTCTGTTCTAGCAGGCAAGCAGACAGGGACCAGTTTTAAACTGAAAATATGTGCGGCAGTTCCCAGGCCCCACAGCCAATATATCTTCTTTGAGTGATAAATAGAAAAATTTCCAGAATAAAAAAAGTGTCATTTTCCCACGGGTCCGAATGTGCTGCCATCTATTATTTCTACCTATTTCTGTTCGTGATTTCAGCTGAGTTTATCATTCCATTTCTTACACTTGGGAGTGAGGAACAGAAATGATGTCAGATAGGCCTGTTAAACTTTAAAGTTTAACTGAAAAGCAAACTTATTTTTGTATCATTTAGCTGAATACACAAAGTTATTTAGATTCTGCTAAGAGATTTTTTGATTTTCCACTATCTGCTCTAGTAGTGAGGTTCAGAATGTCTACGGCTGTCCCCACAGCGCAAATTCTACTATGACGCGGAATATTTGAATCTGAACACAAACGCGGCTTTTCAGTGGGCGGTGATAAGCTTGGTGAAGACTGCTTAGTGACTGAACAAAAAAATTTCATAAATCTTTTTCGTCAAGCATACGGCACAAGTAGTACCGCAAATCTGACAGGGAAATTCCACTATTTCAAAATTGATTATTCGTGGATAGCGGAGCAACAAAGTAACACATTTTAATCCGGTCTTCAAGCCTCCTTAAGTGAATAGGTGAGGCGTAAAAAGACTGTCCAATCTCTGCCCTTTTCAGTTAAACTTCTCTCACTGCTAAAGAATTTAAAACTTATCCTTAGCTCCTTGGTGATATTAGAAAGTTGGCCTACGGCAAAAAATTCAACTTTTGAACTAATAATATAAATTTTTTTTCAATGGCATTCGATAGACCTTGATGAGCTAATCAAAGTATATGTCATCTGTTTTTTGGTACAAAAATTCCTTCATGAGATACAACAGTTTGAAAGTTTGGAGGGGTTGACAACTTCAGTAGTGAGGTACAAACCGAAACCAAAAATAGGCCGGTCCCAATCTTGGTACTTGTAAGCAACAGTCGGATGTTAGACCATAATCATCTTCGGCGATGAGGGGTGTGCAACGTTGGTAGTTGGTATACCTATCAATCGTATTATTTCTGTCTTGTGTATTTTATCTTGAGAACAATTTGGTATCATGTCTATCACGGGGAGACGGACTTGTAAGTAAGAAGAAGTTGCTAGAAGGGGTTTATGAGGGGCTAGAAACTTGTGAAAATTGGTGCACATTTTTTTTATCTCTATAAATCAGAGGGTAACAAAACCAGTCTCCTTGGTCTATCACCGTAACATGGAATTAAGTCTTTGAGGGGTTGACAACTTTATTGGTAGGGTACAAACTAAAAAAAAGAAGGCGGAACTCAATTGTGAGACATGTCAGGGACTTGTAAGTAACAATCGGCTCTTATATCATAATCATCTTCGGCGGTGAGAGGTTTCCGACCGTGGTAACGCAACGGATACAAATGATAATGTAAAACAACGACATAGTTTCGAAATAATTAGTGGAGGGGCATCTATGATATTTTGATCCTGAATAGTTACGGATAGCTTTATAATACGAACTAGATTATATAAGATAATGTTCCAAGTTTTCACGAGTCACGATGTCAACGATTGAAAAGGATAAAGTTCAACTGGCTGCAAAGTCAATTTAGTCCCTACTTCGGATTTTCTGTTGTTTTTGTTTATTTGTAAGTTAAAATCTACTGTTAGACCATAATCGTTTTTTGCGATGAGGGGCTTGTAACTTTTGCTAGTTGGCGTAGCGATTAATCCTATTTTTTGTTTCTGGTGTCATTGAACTGGAAACAATTTAGTACTATGTTTATCACGGGGAGGTGGACTTATAAGTGGACTACACTGTACAAAAAAAACCTCAGTATAAAGATTAAAGTCAACTGCAGTATTTGCTACTCAGATTACTCTTATCCCTATTAGTATAACAACGTTTTGTCGGGATGAAGTCCAGATAAAGATGAAAATCGTCCGTAGTCGGTATCATTTCCTCTTGGATGAAAGTAATCCTTTTTGGGAGATTACGCGTGGATGAATGTAACCCAGATCAAGACATTCTACGACAGTCGGGCGAAGACGAATCTTATCTCTGGAGAGATCGAATTGCTCCAGGTTCTCCTACCGTAGGACGAAAGCAGTCCTCGTAAGGTGTACTTCTTGCTAATGTTAGTCCTAATACAGAAAAGACTAAGCCGTATTAGGACATCCTAGACGAAGTGTCGGACTAAAGTAAACCGGTTAAGAGCGGAATGTATCCGAATGCGGATCGCCTGTACAGAAAATGCGGTCGATTATACTCCTCGTAATTATAATATGATCCTTAATCCGGGCGATTCTTTTGAATCTGGTACGTGAGAGCAGTCGAAAACCATCCAGATACGAATAAGCTGCCTCCAAATGTAGTTTATTGACATTTTGGAAAGACGACGATTAGTCTGAACTAGGATTGAAGTCGTCTGTACAAGGAGGAAATACTACTTCTGGGTTCCACTGGCCGGGCTGGTTTTCTCCGAAACCAGATAAACACTGGAAAAAGTTTCTCCGTATAAAGATTAAAGTTAACTGCAGTATTTGCTACTCGGATTATCCTTATCTCTACGCAGATAAGGATAATACCAAATAGAGATAAGATGAATCCGAGTAGCAAATACTGCAGCCTGAAAAAATCCTGAAAAAATATTCTACAAGGTTGCCAGATCGTCTCTCTGAATGTCAGCCAGCGGCCGAGTAAATTCGTAACTAGTACACTGTAAAAAAAAATCTTGCAGTATTTGCTACTGGGATTATTCTTATCTTTATTGAGATAAGATTACCCCTAATTCGGATTAATCTTATCCCAATAGAGGTAAGATTAATCCCAGTAGCCAAGACTGCATCCTTGTTCGGAGAAACTTTTTACAGTGTAACTATATCACATTTATTAGAAAAACTGAAAAATCACATTTGAGAAAGCCTTGGAGATGTCATTTTTAGTCATCTTCAAAACAAAAATAAAAGATTAACTTTGACTTAATCCCAATAACTTCCGAATTAATCATAACAATACTTCATTCACGTTTCACTTTTTTCACCAGCACAATAATTGCCATTAACTGAATTTGTTGAAGTCTCTTAAGGTTCGTAAAGTGACTGAATTGCAGTTCAGAGCAGCTGAGAATGTATTCATCGTTTTCATACACACACACAAGTGAGTTTAAAATTTCTCAGTTAACTACAGGATTTTATTTCGTAGTACGCTAACGAGAAAACGTCGCTCTAACGACTAAAACTCCTCGTAAAACTCTACAGCTCAAAGCTGACGTAAACCAATCAAGGCGATCGTTGGGGATAGCTGTGGTGCCGCTTCCGGCTCTTCCGCTAGATACACGACGATTTTGCATCAATAAGGAGAGTTAGTCATCAAGAGTATCTAGATATCCACCTTTCTTCTTTTCCTTCGTCGCAATGATGCACGGACAGTCAGCTTCCCGGGACTGCTTTCTTTACGTTTACTTCTATGATATGCCTGCAAAACAGACAAAACTTTAAAATGGCAGAGATTATATGGCACCAGTTACGAGTAGTGGTACAAGAAAGCAGATAAGAATGTCGCAAAACACCCCACTCAACCACCCTAGGACTGTACCTAGAAATAAGTTATCTAGTTTCGCGCGAGTCTGAGCATTTCTGGCATCGCCTCGGATTATCTGGAGCAAATGTTTTATCATACGAGTTTGATCCCCAGGAATGCCGTTATGTTACCGGTAGCCCTTCCCCTCAAACTCCCCCTACCGCGCCTGAATCCGGTTTAGCCACATAAACAGATTATCTAAAGCATCTTCTGTTGGGAGGTATATCTTTGTTTTGGAGGGATAATGCGAAGGAGTTTGATCTGTTTCTTTTTTGTTTTTTTCGTGGTCTGTTATTTTCTTTTTTTCTTTTTTTATTAGTTATTTATTATGTTGTTTGTTGGTGTGTTTAGAAATGGTTAACTTTTACTACTGCACGCCATCAAAATCGTAGGTTTTTCCATTAGTGCAGTAGATGTAAATAGTAAAGAGCTAAATTGTGTGTATTAATAAAATAAGTATCAGGTATCAAGTATCTTACCGGCCATCAAGTTTCACTCAAGTCTTAACATTTTTCGGGAAACTCCTTACTCCCCCTCCCCACCGCGTTCAGATCCGGTCCGGTCTCTAAAATATGTCATCCGCGTTACATAGTCTTTATACTATCCAAGTTTCATTCAAATAAGTCCACTCGTTTGATTCCTACGCCAGCCACAATCCGCGACTCCCCCTTCAGTTCCCCCCCACTGTGGCCGGATACTACTAGAACACATGTTTCAGAACTCTGGCATCTTCTTATGTCGTCCTTCAAATTTGATTCGAATCGGACCATTCCTGCAAGTTTCCGGTTTCCGCGCGCTTCAACCTCCTCCTACCATGGCCGGATCCGGTCCGGAAGCCAAATACGCACAAACTCGGTACTGTCCAATTTGCATCCCAGTCGGCCCATTCATTTGGGTTTTGTGCATATGTTGCACTGTTTCCGACCCGCCAACTCCCCAAGCCATCGCTCCGAATTACCCGTCCTTCCAGTTCCCCCACGATGATCAGATCATGCAACTGACTATTCCCAAGTCTGTTTGTAGGCCAGCCTAATTTCAACGTCCTCGTACATCAGGAGTACCCGCTCCCCAAACTTCCCCCCATAGTGCACGAGTCCGCTCCGGTTATGTCAATGGTGTATCTAGGACTTGTGATTGTTCGTCCCACCAAGTTTCATTCCGATCCCTCCACTCTGAGCGTTTCCCAAGATTTCCGATTCCCCCCCAATGACATTGACTACTTCCAGCTTAATTGGGTAAATCATAGCAGCCTAATCGTCGATCATATGACAAAACAGTTCAGCTTCCAACTGTTCATTAAAGATTAAAGTAATTCGCGTCGTCTTATTTGTTGCTGTCACTAGTGTTGGGCGATATTGGATATCGATAACGATATATCGATATATCGGACCAAATATCGATATCGAATATCGAAACGTAAATATTGATATCGAAAACGATATTTTTTCATTCATAATTATATAATATAACCTACATTTATATATCCGAAACTGGAGCAATATGTCTTCGTAATTCAGTTCTTATTTATTCAGAGTTTGAGATGATGCAAGATGCTATTTAACGACAATTTCGTTAGTAAATTTTGGCGAAACGAAACGTATCCTATAGCGAAACATACTAAAGAAATATCGATATCGATATATCGATTATCGAATATCGAAAGTGAAAATATCGATATATCGAAAAATCCAAATATCGCCCAACACTAGCTGTCACACCAAATCTTCATCCATAGATATACCTCCCCAAAGATACAAGAGTTGGACTTAAGCTAAGCGCACACACAGTCCGGCAATATTCCGCACGCGAAAACGCACATGCGAAATTCGCATCACTATGCCCGACAGGCTTTTTAGATAAAACGAAATTCGGACGGGAAACTTGGCTCCAGATTTGAAAAATCCACTGCCTAGCCTACAGTCAGATGATCCTGGTTGATTGCCGAATGTCTGCAAATGCTCTGTTCATAAAAAAAATGTCTATTTTATATTGTTTATATAAAATACAGGAGGTGTAGCCTATGTAACTTTGAACAGTTCTGAGGAGTATACACAAAAATGCAATTAAGGAACTGCTTTGATTGACCAGTATTTTCATTTTATTGCAGCAAGTGTATGAAATGTCGCTGTTCAACTGTAAAAATATAAACTGTAAAAATATTCAGACTTCCTGTAGATAGCCTAGTAAACATCTAAGTTTGCCTACCTGGTAGCTTGCATTCAGCAGACACTTGCAGCCAAGATCTTTCTCTAACAAACATGGTTTTGCAGCTGACATTAAATAGGACGCATAATCATTTCGTAATTCTTTTTCGAAACACAGCTTTTAATTTTTCAATTTTCACAGCACAAATTCGCATGCGTTTATAATTTGCACCGGAAAAAGTAGAATATTTTCTACTCAAATCGGAATGAAATTACCTTACCGAATCCGCATGCGATGCGTCAAAATTCCTGAGCGGAGAATGAAATTCGCACCGGACTGTGTGTGCACTGTGCACGCTACTTAAAGGTCTGCCATAGACGAGCTTAACACGTGGGGCATCTGGGCCCAGCTGCCCCTGAACGGCAGGGGGGGGGGGGGCATCAAAATGCTTATTTATACCTTTTTTCCCTCAAGTATACCAAGCTTAGAGTTTGATTCCAGTCACGGGTGAAAAACTTTTTTCATGGGCAATTTGGGCCCACGTGCCCATGAACGGGGAGGGTGGGGGTGGTTCAACTCTCCCCCACCCCTATTATCCAAAAGCACAAGGGAATTTCATCGCCTTATCTCCAGTTCATGTAAAGTTAAAAACATAAAAAAAATTGGGCAATCTGGGCCCAATTGCCCCTGAACCAAGTGGGGGTGGGGTTTGGTACTCGAAAAAAGTAAAAAGAGGCCCCAATGCTCACAATCCTACCAAGTTTCAACTTGATACCTGTTGATCCTGTCACGGTTAACGGACTTTACATCCTGGGCAATCTTGGCCCAGTTGCCCATGAACAGGGTGGGTGGGGGAGGTGCAACTTTAAAAGCAATTTCCCCGCCGTAGGATCTACATGTCCAAGAAATTTCATCGTTCTATGTCCGGTTCTGGTCAAGTTATGAACATTATTCACTGGGCTATCTGGGCCCATTTGCCCCTGAACCGGGTTGGGGTGGGGGGTGGGACCCCCAAAAGACACAACTAGACCCCAATACCCCAAAGTGTACCAAGTTTGAACTTGATACTGGCACTGGTTCACGAGTTATGAGCTCCACAAAACACGGTGAAAACCGAAAGCCGAAAGCTGCTACAGCGCTCGCAATAGTGGATTGTTCCAAGGAACACTCAACTAAAAACCGCTGAGGCTGAGTAATATAAACCGGGTCGGAAATGCGTGGCTCTCTTCAATTAGCCTACCTAGTTTCATAAGAAAGTTTCACCCGTTCAAGAGTTATAGATACCTCAAGATTCCAGAATCCCCCTCCCTCCACTCCCTCCACGATTCTCGGATCAGTAAGTGACTTTTTCCAGCTTAATCATTTCGGGTGCCTGATATACCTACCAAGTTTCATCATCCTAGCTTGTTTGGAAGTGCCCGAACTAGTAAAACCCGGACCGACGGACAGAAATTGCGATCACTATATCACCATTAAAACCGTGAATCTGACTAAAATTCCCGGGTGGGAAATGCGTGGCTCTTGTTTCCACTTTACTACCAAACTTGAAGCAATGTATTATCTGGCAAATGATTTGCATGCCATGCCATAAACCACAAACAACTAGACCTACGTTGCCCGGGCAACGTGAAGTGTTGCGACAACCTTTGTCCGGCTTCGCCGAATAAAGTGTTGCGAGAGCAACGCTTTGGTTTTGTTTCTTCGCTGTCGGTAAAGTGCTGAAATTATCAACTTATCGAAGCTTTTAAAATGGTATGTTCTAAAAAGAATAATCACATGATCAAAAGCTGTTCTTTAGCATTGTAAAACCAACAACAAAACAATATCGGAAGAAGGGACCAAATTGACTTTGCGGTCAGTTGAACTTTATCCTTTTCAATCGTACATATCGTGACGACACCAAATGATCTAACACTAGGCTAGGCACAACTTATATCCCATAACGTCTTCATCATTCCTTAGCAAAAGATAGATACATCTTGGTAACATAAATAACAAATCTTACCACGAATGAAACTGTAGATATCCCTCTTCCACTGATTATTCTTACTATGTTCCTTTCTTCTCTTTCGTACTTCCTGATCAAAGAAAGAGCCAGAAATAGATGCTAGGTATCGGGGCATCTCCCTGCTGCGGAACAGTTTCAACTCAAAAAGAACGAGAATCATCCGACAGAAAAATGAACACCTGTAAAGGATACAAACCTTCCTTTGCGTAACCTAGTCGTACGTTTTCATCTCGATCTGGACGTCCAAAGCAAAAGTACTGTCCTTATCTTTTTCCGGACAAGAACGACTTTTACGACAAAGTCCGGTTAAAGATAAATCTCATCCGCCTCCACCGCCGGCAGTATTTACTCCGATTTATTCAAACAATGTTTACAAGAAATGTAAACATTGTTCGAATAAATGTTTCAAAGTCAGCTTGGGCTCAAAGAATATTTATTTACTCCGATGTCGGGTGGTAATACACCGTATATGGAGAACTCATTTTGCAATCTCCGATTTAGGACGCACTTTTTACAGTGAGCCCTAGATTCGGATTCGAATCCGTTCATGATCGGATTCGCCCATCTCTGCTTGGAACTCTGAAATAAGGCGAATTTCATTTGATGAAATCGATTGTGTGGTTAGCGAATAAACGAAGTAACTCATATTTATCGGGTTTTCAGGCCTATTTAGCAAGCTTCATGGAAGGAACTGAAAATCCACGAGAGTATATTTAATAGTTACGTTAAATGGTGAACGAATCCCTATAGGTCTGAAATAAGATGATTTGAGTGATCCTCACTTAAATCTCAAACATACATTTATCAACCAGTCACAGATTTGTCTTTGTCGTCTTTACTGTCAAATATATCACCCGTCTTTGTATGCTGTATTCGTTCATTTTAAAACTTCGTTTCCTTACTTCTTCTTAGACTCAGGATCCTTTTATGGCTGTCGGATTAAATTTTCAGCAAAAGGGTCACTCTTTCTTTTCCACTCAAGAGTTATGTCGTTCTGATTTACAGGCCTGTCTGTCCTAACTTAGTCCCCATTCATCAGTCTGAAAAAGATTTAAAGCTTAGGGGGTGTCATTGTCCTTGGCAAAAAAATTACCTTGCGAGAGTTGAAGGTTCAAAAGTAACATGGCAAATACATCATAAGGGGATTGACTAAAAAGAGGCACGGCACGGCACGGTACAGTGTAGGAGGCACGAATACTAAAAAGAGGCACGTAAACTAAAATTACCCTTTCATGCTTCAGAGGACAGGAACAACGTTCTAAAGTGCCTTCTTTTAGACTCTGAAGTTACGAACTATCACTCACTTGTCTACTTCTACTGCTTGCTAATCTCTTTTTATTGCTCGTGCCTCGTTCGCCGTGCCGTGCCTCTTTTTAGTCAATCCCCATCATAAGGGGAGGGGGCTTTTGTGCAAACGGGACAGCCATCCCCAATTTGACGCATGATTAATTCAGTACGAGGACAAACGTATGCATATTGATTCATAATTGTCTTTTCTCTCTATTATTCTTTCCTTTTTGGGATCCCGAAACGTAAGTGGAGGGTCCACCGTCCATCCTTCCGTCCGTCCGTCCGTCCGTCCGTCTGTAAGCACGATAACTCTCGAAGGGAATGAGATATTTTGATGAAACTTGGTGTGAGGATTCGTTGGGTCGTCGTACCAGTCAAGTTCGTAGAGGGGCTTTGTAGCCCTACATCTAGGGTGGGGGAGGGGTTTCAAATTAAGGGTCAAACAAAATATTTTTAAACAGCTAATGTGATAGTCGATTATGGGTAAGAAGACATGCTGAACACGATGGTCAAAACCATTTTGTCATCGAACATGTAGTTCGCCCGGAATCCGGCCAAAACCGGAAAGTTTGTTAAAAGTAAAAGTTTTATTTTTAGTTGATTAGATGTTCGATTTAGGAGTAGGAAGACATGCTGAAGACGATGGTGAAAACCATTTTTTCGACGGACAAGTAGTTCACCCGGAATCCGGCCCAAACCGGAAAGTTTGTTAAAAGTAAAAGTTTTATTTTAAGTTATTTAGATGATCGACTCGGGGGTAGAAAGACACGCTGAACACGGTGGTGAAAACCATTTTCTCGACGGACAAGTAGTTCGCCCGGAATCCGGCCCAAACCGGAAAGTTTGTTAAAATTAAAAGTTGAAGTTGAAGTTGAATAGATGTTCGATTTAGGGCAAGAAGACATGCTGAACACTTATGTGAAAACAGTTTTCTATCCGGACATGTAGTTCGCCCGGAATCCGGCCAAAACCGGAAAATTGGTAGAAGTTAAAGTTTTATTTCTAGTTGATTAGATAACCGATTTAGGGGAATTTTAATTGTAAAAATGTTCAAGGAGTCTGGCGATGACTGGATCTGGCTAAGACAAGACCCAGTTGTCTGGATCAGATATTGAATTTTGGGATCCCATCGAAACCTTTGGTCTTGTTCCTTCGTTTACTCCGCTCTTGTTCAGTTTGAACATAAGGGGTTGCAAAGATTATACAGACATATATTTAGATAGCTTTAGTTGCTGATCAGCCCGTGTGACATGCACTGTCAGAAGTTTCAAACTAATAACACCAGGATGCGCGGTTTCAACAGATAATGCGTAACAGATAACACTTCGGATGTTATCTGTTGTGTTTGAAAATGTTATGTATGAAATGTTATGCATGACAAACTTTGTTAGGAAAAGCCAAAAAAGCATCTATTGACTTTGTTCCTTATCGTCATGAAGTCGGAAAACTCAGCAGATACTTTTGGCGGTTTTTCGGTTCTTCCTGATGGTAATGCTTATTTTGCACAACATTTTGGAACACAATAGATAACACTCGAAGTGTTATCTGTTACGCATTATCTGTTGAAGCCGCGCATCCTCGTGTTATCTGTTATGAAACTTCTGACAATGTGGCAAAAGTTAAAACAAAAGATATCAATCAATCAACTTTAATCCCAAATACTTGAAAGCTAGAGGAGGTCAACATGTGAATTATTTAACAAATACAAATTTGTTAACACATAAACAATCCTAAAGATTTCGTCCACAATTTTTCCTCGGTTCTAGTCCCACACATTGACGAGTTTTGTATGAAGCTACACGGATAACCCAACAAAAAGTTTTCGAGAAATAGTTATATGATGTTGAAGGATTTACGAGTATACACAGAGCATACAGCAGTAACTGTTGCCACTGCATCCTACTGTAGCAAGACTGGTTGCTACTGGATACTACTGCTCATGATCATTCAAGTCGGAAGCCCGCCCAGTTAAAGTATTTCGTATGCAACTTATCGACACATGGGACTAACAAGACATATTACTACACACGTATACAAATTTCCCATCGGGAAGTTGGCAGAGATTTGTGCTAGCGAAATATCGGCCGTTTTGATTTACAGACCTGTCGCTCCTTACATAGTAGCGATTTATAACTTGGCTTTGTAAGTCATTGTTATTCTCGGATATGTAATTTATGAATTCAGATTCCCCGTAAATTGTTGATTTAAGGATTTGTTTATCAGTTAATGGTATAGCCGCTGAGATGAGAGCAAAGTATGAGCGAACATTTGTGTAGGGCGTCTTCCCCATTCAAACTATATGTTTGATTTTATTTGGTTTTCATCACGAGACCCCGCCTTTTGGGTCCTGGAATGTCTACTTGGCTCAGACCCTTGTGTAAGTGCCATCTGTGTACTGTAGCGAGTGCACTGTCAGGAGTTTCATAGCAGATAACACGAGGATGCGCGGTTTCAACAGATAGTGCGTAACAGATAACACTTCGGTTGTGTTTGAAAAGGTTATGAACGAAATGCGATGCATAACAAGCTTAGCTACGAAGAGCCAATCAACATACTTTATTCCTTATCGTCATGATGTCAGAAAACTCAGCGGATACCTTTTGGCGGTTTTTCGGTTCTTCCTGATGGTAACGCTTATTGCGCATAACATTTTGAAACACAATAGATAAAACCCAAAGTGTTATCTGTTGAAACCACGCATCCTTGTATTATCTGTTATGAAACTTCTGACAGTGTGCGTCTATAGGACAAAGAAACCAAAACTTTTCTTTAAAATCTGAAATCTCAAAAAAAAATGTCTTAAGATGAAAATTCACTAGGGATCGATGTACCACCTGATTGATTTTCATTGACTGTTTATGCGGCGTGTTGATACGCATCGCAGGGGGGCTCATTGTTTATGCAATGCGGAACAGACGGCTTTCAGAGCAGTAAAAAGGATGTTATGCCTTAACCTAAGAAATTTATCGGTTTATTACAAGACGACCTCAAAATACTCTGTTTCTGCACGAAACTAAAAGCCTTCTGTTTCGTTATACATGCAAGCTATTCCGTCTATCTCAGTATCGTAAAGAATGACACAGCTGCAGAAACATTTGCCTACTTTGGGTTGTTAATTGAGTTTCCAACCCCTAGTGGCATGTGGCTGAGTTTTATATAAAAAAAAAAAAGTTTTATAAAAAATATTTTCTAGGCTTTATTTGTCAGTGTATCCTCTGTAGGACATGTGCACTTGACCAGTATCGAGTTCAGTCCAAATCAGATCACTGATATGAGTGTTGTACTATGTGCCACCAAAAAAAAATTCGGGACCCCCCCCTCCCCTCCTGCAAATACCCCTTGCAGTTGCCCGATTCAGTCCAGACGTGTAAATGGACATAGAGAACGCGGTATCTTGCAGACTGTCAAGGTCCTTCCGGATCAAATCATTTGAGGGGATTCCCGGGATCCCCCTCCATCTCCACCAAGAGTTCCCGGGTCCGGTCCGGATCCATAAATGTCATCTAAGGCGCTTAACTATCCTGTCCGACAAGTTCCGCCCCAAGCACGCCAGATCCCCCCCCCTCTCCTCCCCAACACGGCTGCTGGTTTGAGACCGGGCCTGCAAGCGAAAATCTTTGGTATTTACTCTTGACAACTATCCTCATCCATACCGGTTCAATCATTCGAGAGTTAGGTATGCCACAAGATTCCTGATTCTCCCTCCCTCCACTCCTGCCGGATGGTCACATCCGCGAACTGATAATCAGTGTTTCCACTTCTACGGATTTTTCCGTAGATCTACGGAATTTGATGTCTGTCTACGGACAAAAGAACGCAGTTACGGAATCTACGGAATACCTACGGAATCCTATTGAAAATGTTATTTTGTACTAATATTCACCCTTCCCTTACAATATTTACCCAATCTTCTTCTTCTTTAAATCGGCCGAGGTATACGAGTCCGGTATTTCAACGAAAATCGGCCCAGATTTGCATCATATCATCACTGAATCTGTTAGGTTCGTTCCTAAAGTATTTTGTAAAGATGAAAACCCTTACAGAAAAGGAAATTTTGGAGAGCCTTACTGGCCAGCAAAAGAGAATAAAATTTTCAAATCTGGGCGAAATTTCAATCTTGTACCTGTGAATGATTACGACAGAAAAAGCTGCCGGGTTTTTGCGGTCATGTACTTGGACCATGAGACTTTTGTGGCCCCTAGTGGCTTACGGAAAATTCTACTGAATCTCAAACGCCATTTACGGATTTTCTACGGAAAACTTCCGACATTTAACGGATTATAAAAAGGAGCTAGTGGAAACACTGCTGATAATTTCCAAGTCAGTCTCAGTCTCAACGTGCATCAGAAATGGGTCTATCCCTAATAACGCTCGCTCATGAGTTATTCAGTTGGTTCTTATAATAGCTTTCCGACACGCATTTTCTTCTAGAAATATGTATGATTGTTATAGGCATGAATGACATAAAAACATCAAATAAGTTTTCGAAACAAATGCATCTTCCAAACACTTAGCTGTCTTTTATTTGTTTTTATTCGTACACAAGCTGAATGTATTTCTTTAGGTCTGGTTTTTGTGTTAAAGGACACCTCGCACTACTTATAGTGTTTCTGCTAAGATGTTCTTAGATAGTTGACCACCTAAAAACTTCCAGAAAATTACACAAGGAAAATTACACCTTTTAGGCTTTTAGCCTCTTACCGGGATCGACTAAAAGCAGGAAAGGAAAGGCAAGAGAAAAGCAGGAAAGAATACTAAAACCAGGAAGGGCAAACTAAAACGAGGAAAGAATAACCAGGAATCGAGGATTCGAAAAACTGGCAAGCCTTTCCTCTGTTTAGTATCCCGTGAGGGGTCGGCAACTTCCATTTGTTAAAGTTTACCTTTTCCTCCTTTTAGTATTCGAAAAAACTGGCAAGCCTTTCCTTTGTTTAGTATCCTGTGAAGGGTCGGCAACTTTCATTTGTTAAAGTTCACCTTTTCCTCCTTTTAGTATTCGAAAAAACTGGCAAGCCTTTCCTAGTATCACGTGAGGGACTAAAATGAGGAAAAGGTGAACTTTTACAAGCGTAAGTTGCCCACACCTCACGAGATACTAAACAGAGGAAAAGCACGGCACAGCTTGCAAGTATTTTATAATACTAAAAGGCGAACTTTTACAAATGTTAGTTGCTGACCCCTCACGGTATACTAAACAGAGGAAAGGCTTGGCGTTTTTTAGAATTCCTAATTTCTTTCCTCGTTTTGGTACTCTCCGTGACAAGCTACTAAAACCAGGAAAAAAATGTGGGTCTTGAAATATCTTAGTTGCCAACCCCTCCTTGAACTTTTACAATGTAAGTTGCCGACCCCTCACGAGAAACCAAACTGAGCAAAAGCACGGCACAGCGTGCCAGTTTTTACGAATACTAAAAGGAGGAAAAGGTGAACTGTTACAAATGTAAGTTTCCGACCCCTCACGGGATACTAAACAGAGGAAAGGCTTGCCAGTTTTCCGAATCCTCGATTCCTGGTAATTCTTTCCTCGTTTTAGTTTGCCCTTCCTGATTTTAGTATTCTTTTCTGCTTTTCTCTTGCCTTTCCTTTCCTGCTTTTAGTCGATCCCCCTCTTACCCGCCTTGAATGAGAATCTTGGCAAAAAGTTGCTTCACCGGTCTTCTGGCCAATACCCTTTTTGGGAAATAATGATCGGGAGCCTGATACGTCAAAGAGAAAAATCGTGGCAAGCGTGATAATCAGTGTAAGCACTTATGAAGTGTAGAATATCGGGAACGAGAATGGATGGGAATACTAGTGAAGTAGAATAATCACTGTCTTCGATTGGTTTGGAAGACGAATGAGGACGAACTGACAAATTAATTAATTAATTTTTAGTTTATTTTAGTGAAGGTTTGATTAGTTATATAGTATGGTAGTAAATGTGTACTGGTTGCGTTTTTCAAGCACGTATGTGCTTTGTTTGTAACCGGTCGTCAAGCCGGAAAGATTTTTTTTTTAGTAAAGTTGTTGAATCCTGAATCCTCATATGTACCTTGTCCTGGTGGGTGCCTCCGTATCGCACCGCTAGATGATGCAACCTTTGTCCCGAATACTGGTTTTAACCAAAGACTATTACTACACTAGGTGTAGACATTCTTTGGTTTTAACTGGCGAAATGAATGGGAGTGGTCTCGACATAGGAAATGCTAGAACTCTCCCGATTTAACCCATTTAACGTTATGCAGAACCTCTGCTTTTAGAGAACTTGGTGCTAACTTGCTAATTTCCTGTCAGGATCATAGTACCAGAAATGGAAATTTTGTACTTAGGCACGACGGGGAAATACGGAATATTGTGAAACCTGCAGTTGGTCTAATAACGAGGTCCTTGAGTCCTCCCTGGAGGAAATAAGTAAGTAAGTAAGTAAGTAATTTATTTATAACCCGCCGTTTTCAGAAAGCGGAGTAAATGAAGAAAATAAATAAAACACATAAACATACACCACATAAAGGCCGATATTTTGTAAGAACAAGAGCTGAAAGCTAATTTGTCACTTGCAAAAGATAGTTGACATCCTCAGTATGTATAATATTTTGGAAGAAAATGAAAAAAAAATAAAGATCAATGATAAAACGTATACAGTACTACAGATGAAAGCACTACATCACGGAAAATCAATTAGTTTGAAAGTTATGCGTGTCCCGATTCCCGCTCCCTCCAGTCGGATCCTGGAAGTTACGATTTTCCAGTAAAAATGGTCAGGTCCCTAGTTTGCCTAAAAAGTTTTATCGTCGCAGCCCGTCTACAAGTACCTTAAATTGCGTGCCACAAGATCCCCCCCCCCCTCCCCAACGCTGGACTTGGAAACAGAACATCTAGGATGTGTGCTTCTGCTATCTTTTAAGTTTCATCAGAAATCAGGCCACTCGTTCTAGAGTTATGCCTGTCACAAGATTTACGGGACCCCCTACAACTCTCCCCACAGTGCCAGGGTCCGATCCGGTTCTATAAATAATGTATCTACGGCTTCTTCCCATTTCTCCCACCAAATCCCGTCCCGATCCCTTCATTTTTAGTGTGCCGCCAGATTACCGATGTCACTCTCCACCCCCCCCCCCTCGTACTTTTTGGATCGGATTCGGTCTGGAGTCAAAACGGAACATCTTATCAGCCAGTTATCACGTTCCCTTCTGACCGGATCACCTGTTTGAAAGTTCTGTATGTCTCAAGTTTCGGATTTCCCTCGCTCCACTCCCCCAGGATGGTCGAACCAGGCAGTATTTGCAAGTCAGTCTGTTTCACACGGCCTATCACATCTGGATAGTACCCTAGCTCGGGGTCACCGAACTGACAGACAGACCGACCGACGGAAAAGCGATCGGTACATGGCACCAACAAATAGTCACGAGAACCTCCGTCTCCCTATCTCTGTAAGACCACCAGGAAAAGTCTAATATATTCTGATGCAAACGAGCGGAGGAGGAGCTACATAAACCATCATAATTTGTTACCTCTTAAACAGCTATATCGCAGTAGAACCCTGAAGACGAAGGACGAAGGACGAAGGACGAAGGTCCTTTTACGAAGGCCGTCTTTTTTTTTCTTTTTTTTTTGAATGAATGAAGGGTTTATTAAAAAAAAAATGGAATCTTCAATGCCCAGAGGCGAACCTGTAAGGGACTAATTACCCTCGAAACAAAACATTAATAAAAACAAAACTTTGACAAAAACAAAGACGAAGGAAAAAAGGGGAAAGAAAGAAAGAAAGGAGCTTGACTTACGCGGTCTGGGACGCCCAACCAGAAAATCAACCAAAAAACAACAACTCATTTTCAACCAGAATCACCACTAACTATCCAAAACAAAAACTTAATGATAAAACACAACTTAAACGGCTGAGAATAACGCATCAAATTCATATACAGCAAAACAATGAACCTTTAACATGCTACGAAAATCTAGTAAAACACTACATGACCTTAACTCTGTCGACAAACCTTCCCATACTAAAGGCCCAACATGTCTAATGCTAAATCTCGAGTCGTCCTCTACAGCTGATTGGTTGTCTACAACTTGTGACGTCACGTCTAACCCACTGCAGCAGACCGGTTTCTCCACCCCTGCAGGCATCCTACAGTTTTTCATCTGGTACGCACAGCGGCGAAGATGGAAGTAGATGGGTATCAACTTAAACCTCACAGCAAGTACCTCTAGCTCCGCTCAGTTTTATCGGGGTATCCATAGTTGCTGCGCGGGACCAAAGACGTGAATCGATTTGTCTAGAACTAAAATTAAAGATAATATTTATTTGAGTATTTGTTCTTGATGGCACCCGAGATAAGCTGCAATTGCCATAAACTTGGCTCTTCGCAGATTTCTTAATCGGTCACTCCCATTTCCCTGTTTTAGATGCGATAAGGGAAACCAAAGTAGTGTTCGTAGCGTTCGCATATCTCTAATGATTGCATGATGGGTGGCAGTACCAAATTATTGTTGTTACTATAATAATTGTTGTTAGCCGACCGTATACGTCAGTATGACCGTGCAAATCTCGTCTCACTCAGCTTTCTCTAAGTGTCTTCCAAACTTAGGAACCACAGAAAACCATTAGATACTACATTACCCTGCATTAGCATTGGCTAATAGCTCAAACGTTAGAGGGGATTATACTATATTTGTTTTTGAGGGGAAACACTTTAGGCCATGAGATTGACACGAAACCTCAATAAGTTTTTCACTTAGGAGGGGGGGGGAGGGCTCTCCGTGACTTAAAAGATTAGGGGAGCTAATACTAGGCTCACCTCGAGCTCAAATGGTTATGTTTACGGTTCCATCATCCCACTCTGCGTGAGGTTACTGAACGCACCTTCTTAACATATAGGCAATGGTCTCCTGAGTTGTCTGCGGACGGCCCCTCCCAAAACGTCTTCTAGCGAAATATCCCCATGGCAAAACGTCCCCATGGCAAAATTTCCCCATGACAAAACGTCATCAACCAGAATGTCCTCATTTAGAATATTCCTATGAAAAACGTCAGACTAATAATAAAACAAGAGCTACAAGCTCATATGCCATGTATGAGTAGGTGGTAGGCAACAAGAAAATTTACGAGCATGTCAAAAATTTCCCCCTTCTTCCCAATGTGAAAAAAGACCATGCAAGGGGTTATCATCGGAAGATAACAAGACCAGAGGTGTCAATGGGATCCCAAAAATCTAATATTTGATCCAGACAATTGGGTCTTGTCTAAAGGATCGACTGCGGTTGCATTATCATTGTCTGATACGGATAGTCATAGATCTTCTTTGCAGTGAGCGGGCTGAAGACTGGAGTGGTCCTCTAAAATATCAGCAGAAATAACGTACATGCCACAGTTGACGCGGCTTAAAGTTAGAGCAAGCAGATTTATATGCGAATAGCCTATGAGATGCTAGAATTGATGACAACTTTTGATAACACAGAAAACTGACATATGGGAGTGGGAAAAACTTAGTTTTGCCGATACTTTTTCATTATAGGCTGTTGAGCCTATATTTACGTAACGCATAGGCTATTGGCTATTGAGCCTATATTTATATAGACTATTGATAGCCTATAAGACCTATACTATCTTACGATAGAAACTAATGTCACAACTAGATTCCACGTCAAAATCCGACCATAAACTTATCGTCAAACCAATATATTTAGTATAACATTTCCACTGTAGCTCACTGACGAAAACTTGGATGTCCTGCATACAGAATTTTGAGAAATCCTTCGATTTTTTTTATAAGTTTAATAACTCAACGAATAATGATTGGAAAGGAGCTTCTCTTCCTATTGCAATAATAAAGAAAACGCAGTTTTGGGAATTTTTTCCAAAATTTATTTGAGAGATTTGAGGGATTTGGTCATTATAGGCTATTCAGCCTTTACGTTATATGGCCTGTACGATGTATATGCATCCCAAGAGATAAATTAATGTCATAATTGGATTCCACTTCAAAATCTAACCCTAAACTTACCTTCAAACTAATATATTTCGTTCAAAATTTCCTCTGTCACTTTTTGATGAAAACGTGGATGCTCTGCTTTAAAGGACACCTGAATGAAGAGCACCAAGTATCATCCCTATCTGTATGACTTCCGTTAACATTGCCTGCAGAAAACCCAATCGAAATACGAAATAGTGTTTCCGAGCTATGATTTTTGCTCCATTTTGCATCTGTCCTTATTTCAGAACCGAACTATTTTAGAAATGAACAAATGTCTCCAGTAAACCTTCTTCTGGAATATTTTTGTAACCAGTTCAGCCCAAACGTATATCTAGAAGAAATTACAATACGATCCGGCAACCGCTGTACAAGATTTGAATGAATTGCGCTTTTTATCTTGGAGTCTGCATGTGCAAATCTCCAGAAACGAACATTCCTATTTTGAAAACGTCACACTCAGGAGAAGAATGCTCTCCGTGGCCATGTTTGTAAATGCATTCTCCATGGTGTGTTCAAGTGTAGTTTCATTGTTCAGGTGTCCATTAAGAAAATCCAGAAATTCTTAAAACTAAATATTTTTGAAGTTTTAATAGCTCAATTGGTAAGGAGCTTAACCTTCTAATTCAATAATAAAAATATGTAGTTTGATGGAAGTTTTTCAGAGAAAAATGACAATTTAGTTAAAAAAATTAAAGAATTTTAGTTTTTTCTTGGTTTCTAAGGCATTTCTAAGAAAAGTCGGTAAGTCAAAGTACACGTCAAGTTCGAAGATGGGTATTTAGCTATATATTTAGGGGTGGGGGAGGGGTTTGAAATTAAGGGGAACAACAAATATTTTTCAAAAGCTAATGAAATAGTACAAAAATAAACAAGAGCTGTAAGCTTATATGGCACTTGCAAGGCTGGGTCAGAGGATGGAAGTGATAAAGTTTTTTTTTTTTTTTACTTTTTGTATGAGATGCGTACTTTAAGGGTGCTAAAAATTAATTTCTAAACAAAACCCTTGAGGCAAAAAGGATCATGTGCTCATGGTGATCGTGAAAAAGTAAATTTTGCTTAAAAGTATTTTTTGTACTTTTCGGTTTAGATGAGTTCTTTAAGGGATGGTCGGATCGGAGAGTGACGATGTCTACCCCAATGATGTCAAGTTTCTACTGCTCCAGTATAGTTATATCGTCCTAACACATCTGGAAGTACCTTAACTCACGATCACCGCAATTCTGGACACCCCCTACAACTCCCCCCTTCCCTCGGTACCCGAATTCGGTCCGATTCTGTCACTGATGCACCTAGGACTTGTGCCTGTACTTCCCAACAAGTTTCATCCTGATCGCTCCACTCTATGCGTGTCACAAGATGTCCGGTTCTCCTCTCCGACCCCCCTCCCCAGTTCATCGGATCCGGTCCGGACTTGAAGCGGGACATGCTGAGAAATGAGGTCTTTCAAGATGCCAAGTTTCGTTAAGATCCGATAATCCATTCGAAAGTTATGCATGCTACTAATTTCCGGATTCTGCCGTCTCTCCCTCCCCCCACGATAGTCAGATGGGGCAAAAACTATTTCCAAGTTAATCTTTCGGGTCCCTGAGACGCCTGCCAAGTATTATCGTCCTAGCCCACCTGGAAGTACATTAAATACGGATCGCCGGAATTCTGGAACCCCCTCCACCTGCCCCCACAGTGTCCGAATCCGGTCCAGTCCTGTCAGTGATGTATCTAGAGTGTGTGCTTGTCCTTCGCACCAAGTTTCATCCCGATCGCTCCACTCTGAGAGTTTCACACGACTTCCAGTTCTCCCCTCCGACCCCCCCCCCCCCACCAGATTCGTCGGATCCGGTACGGGCTTGAAATGAGACATCTGAGACACGAGATCTTTCCATAAATCAAGTTTCATTAAGATCCGATCACCCGTTCGAAAGTTATGCATGTCCCTATTTTCCGGATTCCGCCACCTCTCCTTCCCCCCACGATGGTCGAATCGGGCAAGTGACTATTTCCAAGTTAGTTTTGTCGGGTTCCTGATATGCCTGCCAAGTTTTATCGTCCTAGCCCACTTTGAAGTACATTAACTACGGATCGCCGGAATTCCGGAACCCCCCTCCAACTCCCCCCACAGTGTCCGAATTGGGTCCAGTTATGTCAGTGATGTATCTAGAGCTTGTGCTTGTTCTTACCACCAAGTTTTTTTTAATCTGCCTTTTTTTCTGGCAACATTTAACTACTTCCCATGCAAATTCTAGCTTTTAACATAGTCCAAGCCCCCCAAAATTCTAAGCCTCAATCGCCAACTAAATGAGGCAATCTTGTCTCAGACTGCGAAATGTAACGCAGGGGAAACTTTGTGGAAACACTGATGATAAAAGTGCCTTCTGCGATCCCAAGATTACCCGTTCAACCCAGAGGTGTCTGGCAACGAAACGAGAAATCCAGGGTAAAGTGGATACAAAGTGCATTTGTTTGGAATTTACAGCAAACAAAAGTAGACAAGAGACGTGCTTATTCCTGAAGTACTGCAATCCTAATAAGTAAAAAAATGAACAGCAACCAGCTGAATCTACCGTAAATGGTAGTGAACGAGAGATAAATAAATAAATGCCACTTAAATTACCGAACTCAGTAACTGGGCTGAAGCAAATAGTGGATTCGTAGTGTTACAACCGAAGTGAAACAACCGAATTCGGCAAGTCTGGAATAGAAAAAAACCCGGTGAATCACCGTAAAGGGTAAAGAATCAGAACCAAATGAATCTTCCCGAATTTAATTTTGAAATGGACAGACAGAATTACCGAATTCGGTAAAGAACGGGACCAAAATAAACAGGTTAAACCACCGAATTTACACAAGGACGGACCGAATGCGGCGAAACTGATGCGGACTGAACAAAAGCTGGATGACTTATCGAATTCGGTCATTACTGACCGGCCAGTAATGACCGAATTACGAAATGGATCAACCGACTGCGATAGAAAGGAAGGGAAAAAATTTCTGGGAGAATTTAAAGCGAGGCTAAAAGACCAGGAAATCCTGCAGTGGGTGCTGGACATCAAGGCATCTAAAAGTCTACAATTGTATAGCCAAGTGAAGGAAACGTATGGTGAGGAAAATTATTTTAAGTTGGATATCCCCAAAAGGCTTATGAAGGTTTGGTTGCAGGTGCGAGCAAATTGTCTACCTTTCGGGAAAGTTTGGGAAAGAAAGAGAAATCCGGAAATGCATAGGTCTTGCCCGGTTTGTGGGGAAGGTGAGTATGGGCTTGGCCACATTCTCCTGCGGTGTCGTAGCCTCTCACATTTGAGGGGAAGTATCTTTGAAAAGGGGAATGATGGCTTTCTCCCTGGGATTTTGAAATCAACGTCGCCGAGGTATATTATCGCAGTAGGGAATTTTGTTGGAAGGGCTTTAGAGTTTAGTAAGATTGAGGAAAGAGATAGAGCAAGTGCGCCGTAGAAATTATAGTAGTGGTGATTGAATGCTGGTTGTATTTATGTATGTTGATTGTTACTGTATATGGCCATACGGCTTTCAAATACAGATTATCTATCTTATCATATGGACTTGAGAAAAGTTCGATGAATTCACCGAGTTACCAAATTTACGAAGAGACAGACCAAACACGGTGAAATCGATGCGGAATGAACAAAATTTGGACGAATTAGCAAATTCGATAAAGAAAGGGGAACCAATAAACACATTAAATCACCCAGTTTCGAAAAGCGGGGACAAACGATTTTATGAAAAGCCCAAAACGTGCCCAAAATGTGGGGGGGGGGGGGGTAAATATTCTTTGAGCCCAAACTGACTTTGAAACATATATTCAAACAATGTTTACAACGGATACGTCAGCTACGATTCTTTACAGGTTTATTTCCTTCCCCGACGTTGACCCAGAAGATTGACAGCCTGACGAGGACCCTTGCCAAGAAGGACCGAAATATCGCTGATGAAGAATCGTAGTTGGCGTATCCGTTGTAAACATTGTTTGAATATACGTAGGGGGGGGGGGCGCTGCCCCCCTCCCCCCCTCGGGACACCCCTGGGTACGACAGACCCTTTAATAAAAGGTATTGGGCGCAAAAGTTTATCGAAAGGCCTGAGGTTGTTGTTTAGTATCTTGGGTATATTAAACAGAAAAATACTAATGAAAACTGTCAAACATTTCAATTCAGAGGAGAAAGAAAGCCGTAAGGGCTTGCGCTGCAAATACCCGATTCCTATAATCAATCAATCAATCAATTTATTTAATTCGTGATATTACACATCACATAATAAAATTACACTAAGACAGGAAATTTCTTTACTAAATATATACAATCATTTTAACCATTCGGTGGCTCGGGGCAATAACACAGTCGGCGGAAAAGTCGGTAGAAATGGCCGGAACGGCATTCTGCATTCTCACGAATTGCCTTTAAAAGTGGATTTTCAGAAACTTCTACCCTTGCAACAAAACTAACTATCGCTTTCCGTCTCATAACATCAAAGGATTCAGTTTCATTTTCTAAAAACATTTGACTAGCAGAGTAACGTCGATTATATGAAAGTAGAATAGTAGATGCATTGTTAAAACAAACTTTTAATTTACGCATCGTCGTTTCAAGATAGTTATCAAAAATTGGGAGACAATATAGTTGCGTGCAATACGTCTTAAATAAAAGAATTCTCACCGACACAGTACAAAATTTAAAATTACGAATTAAGTGGTTCGCACGCGCACAAAGACCCCGATACTGACTCGAAATTGCTGAATCATCATACAGATCATCGTCTAAAAAATAACCTAAGTACTTCACTTTATGCACTCTCTTCAAGACAAAATCACCAAGTCGAATAGCCGGAAATATCAGGGATTTAAAATGTTTCGGGATAAAAATCATGTAATTGCATTTTGCAGAATTGAAAATAATGTCATGCATCGCTGCATAATTTGCACAAATCTTCAACAGGAGATTTAGTGCGTTCGCCGACGGCGCCATTAGAACCATGTCATCAGCGTAAGCGATCGAATTCAAAAACACACCAGAGATGTTACAGCCTACACGGCTCTCCATTAATGGTTTACAAAGGTCATCTATAAAAACATTAAATAAAAGAGGTGAAATAATTCCCCCTTGTTTAATTCCGTTAGCAGCATAATAATAATAATCATAATTGTATTCAAAGCCAAAGGCCATATGCAAGAAAATACATATAAAACAAAAAAAAACAAAATTACTTTAGATGAACTAAACTTCGCCATCGCTCTCTCGAAATTTCACCACACCATCAATAAATCTGCAAATTTTACATATAACGCTTAGCGTCGTGCTTTTTAAGATGTCAGGAAGTAACATTTAAGTATTCAAGATGCAGAAATGATTTACAATTATATTAGATTTCTAAAATCATATAACTGACCTGAAATTTCGGGTTTAACAGTAGTTTTTACGAACTTCGCGCTGCAACCCGTAATTGTACCAGACTTGTTCGCCCCGATATCCACTCTACTAACCGGTATCTTTATCTTTCGTAAACTATTTAAATTCTGAACTGCGATAAATTTGTTATTAATTGTATATACATATAAATGTTAAGGTAATTATCGAGAAGTGATTATTCAGTTTTAGCCGTGTTAATAATTGGGCGACGATCCGACGCTAGCGAGTAATTATATGAGCTATTCAGGAAATAAACTTGGTTATTATATATCGTTATTATTATTCAGTTTCATTGGACTACATTTAAAGACAAAAAATACACAATTAACAATCCTGCCAGGAAAGCACAAAAGGAGTGCTTGACTATGGCAGGGAAATAATCGATATAGACGAAAGAACAAACAGAATCAAGTAAGAAATACTCAATGTAAAGAAAAAGGGAGGAGACGAAAAAAAATAACAAATGGTTTCAACGTTAAATCAAAAAGAGAAAAGAATAAGGGAAATAAGGAAAGAGAAAAGAAGGGGCGGGGGCCAAAGGAGGATAACACTAAACAGTCGTCCTGTCATCACCTTTCGCTGCAAGTAATAGTTTAGTTAAGTATTGCAAGCAGTTCTTCCAGCTACAGCCTGACGAGGATCCTTGCAAGAAACGCCGAACCGTCGATTACGATTTACAGCGGAGTTACAAAAGATACAAAAGTTAACGAAATTAAATGACTTACAAAATTACACATTTTGTACATAATGACACGGATTCGGAAATAAGGCAGTCGAAGGGCTGCCCGTCTTCGTCCGGATCCGGCGTGCTCTCATTGGCTAGAAAACAATTGCAAGTGGAAACCCTACTATAGCCAAAAGTCAGAACTCTACCGCAAAATTAACTCATCTTTCTTTTTGTTTGTTACAGAGGCGTCATTCGTGGGGGGTGATGTTCCTTCCAAGGGGGCCCAGAGATACCCAGAAAAAAAAGGAAAAATAGCCAGGAAAAAGTTAGTTTCCCATAAGAATTGTGGCATCTGGTTGCACCGTAATAGTTTAGTTAAGTATTGCAAGCAGTTCTTCCAGCTACAGCCTGACGAGGATCCTTGCAAGAAACGCCGAACCGTCGATTACGATTTACAGCGGAGCAACAAAAGATAAAAAAGTTAACGAAACTAAGTGACTTACAAAATAACGCATTTTGTACAAAATGACACGGATTCGGAAATAAGGCAGTCGTAGGGCTGCCCGTCTTCGTCCGGATCCGGCGTGCTCTCATTGGCTAGAAAACAATTGCAAGTGGAAACCCTACTATTGCCAAAATTCAGAACTCTACCGGAAAATTAACTCATCTTTCTTTTTGTTTGTTACAGAGGCGTCATTGGTGGGGGGTGGGGTTCCTTCCAAGGGGGCCCAGAGATACCCAGAAAAAAAAGGAAAAATAGCCAGGAAAAAGTTAGTTTCCCATAAGAATTGTGGCATCTGGTTGCACCGTACTGCTGACGGTAGCAGTGTTCTTTAACGCCACCGCGGTTTTCCGCCAGGACGCGCACGTAGCCTGTGCAGGTAGTTTCTGATTTAAATCTTTAAATGTGAAAAGGGTGTTTACCGCCACCAGGAAATCTTACGTCCCCAAGAGGATTAGTTCCTCTAGACTCTAGAGGGTAGGGTCAAATCTTGTGAGCTAATATTCTGATGGGGTGTCGAGCGCCAACCGGATTAAGTATCACAGCGATTAAGGGATTGTGAGTTACCAACTGGTCTAAAGGTATTTATAAGAGCAATTGTAAAACTGCAGAACCCGAACTAAGTGACAAGAGAATGGAAATAATTAAAACAAAGAGTGTGAAAGAAAATGACATTTACACTGTTGACGGTGTCTTGTTTCGACCCAAGTGTACGAAGAATGACAATATTTACTATGTTTGCTTCAAAGAAATCTGTAAGGTCAGGGCCGTTTTCCGTGGGGATGGAGAGTTCATATAAACTAAGCCCCGTGAAGGGCACGGGCCTGCCTGCGCCCATAGCCAGATTGCCCAGGCCAGGACTACCATTCGGAAACGAAATTCGCGAAGAAGCGTCCACTTCTGTTGCAAAAATCTTCCGCGAGGAATTACGGAAAGTTATTGACAAAGGTAAGTGCCCGAAAGAGGTTCTGTGCAGCCTTCGGATAAGGTCGATAACTGTTCGGTCTAGTAAAAATTAATCTATAAAGTTTAACGATTGGGTCTTTGGTCTCAACAGCTTCCAGTCGGTAAATACCTGCCCCCCCCCCCACAATACCACATTTTGGCTAGAACGCTTCTGGTTCCCGTACGGAAAATCTCCACGTCGAATGCCATTTTACACCTCGAACCGAGGACGAAACGGTATTTTCGGTAGCGAAATGCGGGCGGAAGTATAGCGAGGACGAATATTGATGGCGAATTATACTTCGACCTACATTTTCGCTGCGAATATGAAGGCGAAGGAGAGGGAGATCTCGCGTTCGCTATCGTGTTTAGTAAAGGTCGAAGGCGGATTTCCCTTCGACCTTAGTTTTCGCTGCGAAAAAGATGGCGAAAGACAGGGCGAGTCTACCTCCGCCTCATATTCGGCAAAGGGCGAGGGTGTATTCAACTTCGGCCTTGTTTTCGCTGCGAAGATGGTAGCGAAGTATCAGGGAGATTTCATGTCCACCTCGTTTTTGGTGAAGTGCGAGGGCGACCTTATAGTTTCACTACGAAGTTGCCATCAGGGGATGGTGAAAGAATTTTCCTATTATACTTCAGTTTTAGTTCCACTGGCAAGGTAATTGACGAGATGCAGAGGCAGAGGCAGTTGCATTTGGTGATAAATAAGAAAGAATATTTGACTGTGCAAAACGGATAAATCAGTTACATTTTATTAGAGCTATATTTTCTTCTTGGCAAGCGTCCACTTCGGGGTTAAGCCGCACAAGCTGGAAACTGACCAGTCATTTTCTAGCTCATTTTTCATAATTTCCATTTCCCAGGAAGTCCATTTTCTAGCTTGAGCGGCTTGAGCCTGAAGAGGACCCTTGCCTAGAAGGGCCGAAATATAGCTCTAATAATATATAGCAGACTTATCCGTTTTGCACCGTCAAATATGATTCGCAGTTAGCTCGGGCTGAAGGAATATCTATCATGAGGGAGAAACTACTTTCGAGCTTTACGTTTGCCAGAAACCTAGGAGCAAAGAGCAATCCAGTCCGATTTTATGTATCACTATATTAATCAAATCCAATCTACCCAGTATATGGTACCTTATTCCCTAATTGCTTATTTCGAGACAGGAAACAAAACTATTAATTGTAAGAGCCACGGAAATGCTTTAATTTAAGCCTTGCCGTCTATAGTTTTGAAAATATTGCTGTACTGGGAAGTTCAAAAAATTTCAGAAGCAGCTTCCGAGTTTGAATCTTGTTCGATGGTGCAAAAGCATCACCCAACAAATTTCGAGAGTTACTTGTCCTAAATCGATCATTTGGCGAAACTAGTTTTGTCTTCTATATTGAGTATAATTTTGAGCCCTTCGTCAATGTTGAATCTCTGACACAATTCTGTAAGAATTCACTGATCATTGGGTACGAAATTTTGTTACTTGATAAGGGTACTGCGCTGGTCGATTGTTACCAACATTTTTTGGTTTCGACCTCATGATGCTTACTGAGAAAACAGGGTCTTGTTGTTGTTGTATCAAATGTGCGAGGTCGAGGTCGAGGTGGATTCGCTACCAAACCAAATGAGGCGAGAGAGAAAACGAGGTAGTTTCTGTTTCAAATGTACGAGGTCGTTTTGACCCAAATTTGAGGTGAAAAACGAGGGCGAAAACGGCCTAGTTTGTGTTTCAAATGTACGAGGTCGTTTTGACCCAGATTTGAGGTGGAAACGAGAGCGAATAGGCAGCGAAAACGACCTAGTTTGTGTTTCAAACGTACGAGGCCGTTTTGACCTAGATTCGAGGTGTAGATTTTCCGTACGGGTTGAGGGCCCCTTGGACATTCAAGTCGGGCACGAAGCCCAGCGAAGGCTACCCTGTTTAAATTTTTTGTTTGGATGGTCATTTTATTCGGAAAGGGTCTAGTTGAAGCACCATCGTGTACCAGTTACCAGTTTCCTATTTCGTGCCTAGATCTCCAACAACACCTTCAGTTCCAAAAATACTAACGGGAACGAAAGAAACAACAGCTAATGCTGAACCACGTCAGACCGAGTAACAATGACCTAAATTTACTTTCGGTTTTCAGAACAGCAAGGAGTGGATGTGATTTTATCGATCGGGCTTGGTTCGAAACTAGCCAATCAGAATATTCCTCAATATTCCCAGAATAATCTGATTGGCTAGTACCCTCAAAAGTTGAACCGATTTCAACTTGGGTCCGAGTCTAGCTGCACTGTCAGAAGTTTCATAACAGATAGCGTATAACAATTTCAAGAATAACACCTTTTCACTTAGAAATAAAGTATTATGACCAATAAAGTTTACACTATTTCGTGCCTAGATCTCCATGAACACCTTCAATTGGTAAAAATACTAACGGGAACGAAAGAAACATAACAACATAACATCCCAAAGTGTTATCTGTTGAAACCGCGCATCCTTCTGTTGTCGTTAAAGGTGTTATTCTTGAAAGTGTTTTGCGCAATCTGTTATGAAACTTCTGGCAGTGCATATGCCGGAAGCATAAAGGGCTTGAAAATCTACCTGACCTACCACCAAGCAGAGATATACCTATCATCGACATTGTTCAATTGATTGATTGATTGTTTGTTCAGGTTGAGCAAGCTCTTTCCAAGATCAACGCAAGAAAAGGTTCGCCTCCAGGCGAGATTCCAGGCCGTCTCGTGAAAGAATGCAGCAGGGAGCTCGCTACACCGCTTACTGCAGTTCTGAACCAGTGTGTGGTCGATGGGATTTTCCCAGATGGAGGAAATTAGCCACTGTTACACCTATTCCCAAGAAGCCAGCTGCTATGTCAGTAAAATATCTCAGGCCTATATCAGTCACTTCCACGTTTGCTAAGATCTATGAGGGATTCATTTTAAACTGGCCCCTGACTGAAATCCGGACAAAGCTGGACCCCAGACAATACGGCTTTCGCCCAAAACATAGCACAGTTCACTATCTGACGCGGTTTCTGCACGATATCCTATCACACCTTGAACTAGAAGCAGCATACGTCGATAGCATCATTGCAGACCTTACTGTCATCACTGAAGCGAAAATAATGGGAGCCAGTGAGTTTGTCATAAGAATGCTCGCAAGCTTCCTGTCCGAGCGGAAGCAAATGGTTAGACTTGATCAAGGTGGAGAAAAGTCGTCGATGCAGGACAGAACACGTGGGGCCCCATAGGGAGCCAAACTAGGTCCTGTTGCCATCCTGATGGTAGCCGACCGTCTGGCCGAGGCAATCAAGCACCGTTACAAGTTTGCTGACGATCTGACACTCAATGCTATGCGTCTTCCTCAGTCGATTCACCCTGTTATGCGAATGCTTCCCATCCTCAAATCTGAAGCAGAAGAACTAAAACTGAGGATCAGCGAAGAAAAAAGTACACTTTTCCGTGTTAGTTTCCTGCGACAAGATCTGCCTCAAACCAAGGACACCCTACTGGAATATTCTGATATCATAAAACTGCTTGGAGTTTACATCAGTAATGACCTACGTTGGGCTCCACATATAGACTATATAGTAGGGAAAGCAGGTTGCCTTCTCAAATCCTTCTCATACCTAAAAAGATTCGGTTTCAGCGCTCATGCTATGGTGGATTGCTACAAGGCGTATGTGCGGCCGGTTATTATAGTGTATGGCATAGCTCTCTCCAGTGAACAAAGCGACCAATTGGAGACCCTTCAGAAGAGAGCTTGCCGCATTTTACTCCGTCACATGTACGTTGATGACAACACTAGCCGGCAGACTTTAAAGCTAGAAACACTCAACCAAAGGTGACACGATCTCACCATGGCATTTGGATATTCCCTTCTTCTGTCTCCAGACCATCGCGACATCTTACCGCCTTTTTACACCCCTGAACAGTGCTTCCACTTTGCAGGATTTATCCTGAAATTCAGGTTTTTTGGATACCGGCAGGATTTATGAGGTTCCAGGATTTTGCAGGACTTCCTGACTTTTTTCAGGGTTTACCAGGAATTTGCTGATATTTTTAAGAGACTGCAGTAAGAGATTGGCATTTTGGAGAAAACGCAACCATAATGGAAGTTGTATTTTAGCTATATTGCTACGTTCCAAGTTCTGTTTTTGTCCAACTTCGACCATCGAATACCGAACTTTTTTATTAAAAAACGAAGAAATGCGGTTTATTTCTTTCGTATATATCGTCAGATCGTGTCTTCGTTTCGGATAGCAAAAAGACACTTTGGGCATCAGTGTTTCCACAAAATTTCGCCTGCGGCGCATTTTGTAGTATATATTCCCTATGTCACTTATAATAGGCGTTAAAGGCTTGGCACATTTGTGAGTTTAAACCACACTTAAAGCTAGAATTGAACTTAAATTTTGCCAGAAAAAAGGCTAATTTAAAATTGTTTTCTAAATTGTCGTCTAGTGACGCCCTCTTTAATGGTAGTGTTGGTATTTGCGTTACTTAGTCGTTTAATATTCATTTAGTTCTTACGACAAAACTGTTCTAGTCCTCCCAAACGATAGAGAAGATAAATTCAGCTTCGTTTGCTAAAATCCTCCAGCTATGCACAGAAAAAAACTTATTAATAATTAATAAAAAATAAAAAAAAAATAAAAAAAAATAAAAAAAAATAAAAAATAATTATTAACAACTATCCCTCGACCTAGTACGGACACATTTTTTTTTTCGGCAGGATTTCTTTGCAGAATTTTTGAACTATCCGAACAGGATTTTTGGGGTTCCCGGCAGGATTTTCGACTTGGAGCAAGTGGAAGCACTGCCCCTGAACCAACCGTCGATACGAGGCAAGCAAGAAAAGTAGCGAAGAAACAACTCCTTAGAGAAAGGGATTTCAAGTCTTCTCAGCGCTTTTTAAAATCCTTTGTGCCATATTTCGTATCCAATTATAACAAAGAAGTGTTTGATAACTGCTTTTCAATAATAAAAATTCTATTCTATTCATAAACTGGTTTCTTGAAATTCGTTTACTGTTCCTGGGTTCGTGTAGTACGTTTCTTGTCTACTGTTTCCAGTTAAATATTCCTTGAGCCCAAGCTGACTTTGAAACATATATTCAAACAACGTATACAACGGATATAATGCATACAACGGATAGAACGGATATTCAAATAATGTATACAACGGATTTACGATACAATATTTAATATACTGTTTCAGTTCGTCAACTCTTCAGTCGTGCTGGATTTCCGAACACGTTTATTTTCTTGTATTCCTCCCCCATCCCAAGCACTTCAAACTCCCTTCGGCTTCAAGGGGGTCCCGGGATGGCGCCGCTGCCCCCCCCCCCTAGGTTTCAACAAAATGACGTCACTGGTTTGTTATTTGTCTCAAGTATTAGTGATGGTATCAAACACGATTTATTCTGTGCGAAATGGAGCAGACTTTAAAATAGTGATATCCGGGACTCTTGAAAAGTTCATGACAAAATCCTTGCCAAATACCTATTCTTGGACACAGCAACTTTTGACGTTGACTGGCACATGTGTGGGTCGAATAGGATAAGTACGGTAGAGGTATGCTTCATTACTAACGTTAGTTAACTTTGAACAGGATAGGAAGCTCCCGGACTGGAATTCCTGCCCGGATTTTTGCCACCATCATCACTTCCATATGGAAAAGTTGACATTTTTTTTAACTTTTGAAGGAAGTGATGGAAGTGATGATGGTGCTGAAAATCCGGAAAGGAATTCCAGTCCGGAAGCTCCTGACCCTGATCGTGTGTTCGCACTTTAACTGTGACAAAAGTCAACTACCAGTCAGTCAACGTAACTGTCCTGAGAACACCTGAACGGATGTTTTCGGTCTTCCGCGTACCATTCGGCCCTAAACTGCCCTACTCAAAGTTGACTAATTCCCGGGTCACACTCAGTCACGTCTTTACGTAATTAGTTTGTTAATTTGGTTATTAACCACTCTTTACGTTTCATCTTGGTCATCACTCAAATTTTACAAAACCAGCCAAAGTCAGTGACTCTGGTCTGTGATTGGTGCAAAGGTACGTTTCGAAATGGCGGAGATGGATTTTTACATCTAGACTATCTTACGTTTTCAGTGTCTTTTGATCCTAGTTTCTTATTACCTTGATGACTATCTCTCCCTGCCGATCCAAAATCTCCGGCATCTCCGGGTATCTAGCGGAAGAAAGGCAGAAGTTTTGTCACAGCTGCTGCCAAAGACTGCGGTGATTGATTGACCCAGGATTTGAGTCGTTGAGTTTGAATCGTACGGTCTCGCTTACTCTTTCTTCCTGAGGATCGCTGGCGTGTTAAATATTGGCGTATAAATTTCCTGTAATGTTGAAACATTACAGGAAATTTATTCCGGGGCTCGACCGGGGAACAAGCCTTTTTACATAAAGGTTGTTTTTACCGTTCTTACCAGAGAATAAAACCTTTAGTTTATTTATGGACCTTAGGTCACTGTTATGAGTCTTGTTTGAAGCTCCTTAGAGTGGGCTGGCCTGTAGGGCCTGGTGTATGATGGGTGGTTTATAGCCTTTTGTGGTTCAACATTACATTTCTGTAATGTTGAAACATTACATGAAATCTATGGGTCTCCTGTAATGCTGAAACATTCCAGTAAATGTATTGGTCCCTGGCGATATAGAGTATTACCAGGTGTGACTATAGATTCGCCAAAATTGATGAAATTCTATCATGGAAAACACATTCAAATATTATAGCTTCAAAATTGTCAAGGTCCCTGGGAGTGCTTCGCCGAGTTAAAAACCTAGTCTCACAGAAAATTCTTCGATTGCTTTATTTCGCTATTTTTTATCCGTACATTTGCTATGGTTGCTCTATATGGGCAAGTAATTTTGTTTCATGTTATAAAAAAATCCAAAAAATCCAAAATAAAGCCGTTAAACTTTTGTCACCTAAAACTTTAATTACTCTTAATATTAATGAACTTTACATTAAGAATCAACTACTTGATATTTCAAAAGCTAGAGATTATCAAGTTAGTATTTCCACATATAAATTTCTCAATAATATAGTTCCCTCCTCTTTTGAAATTTTTTTCTCCAGTAATAGTGATCTCCATAGTCATGATACACGAGGGGCATCAAATCTGGTACCCCCTCTGTATGGGATATAATTCCAGTTGAAATTAGAAACTCGAGTCATCTGGCATCCTTCAAGGCTACAGCGAGGAGATTTTTCCTTGCAAAAGAATAGTAATTGATGCGTGAGTGTTTTTTGTAAGCAGAATGTTTGTTGTATATGTGTGAACCGTGTATGAATGGCATTTAGAATAATGTAAAAATAGTGTTACCACATTATGTAGAACAGAGAAGACTGCCACCTGCGGCCAACAAACCCTCTGGGGCTTTCTTAGCAGGTGCTGTAAAATGTTTTGTATACATGTGTAAAATAAAATTTAATCTAATCTAATCTAAATCTAAAAAAACCCGCACGGGTAGTAGTGTGTCTTGCGAAAAGTACAGCGCAAAGAGCACCATCGACTCTCTCTCGTCATCTTACGGAGACAGAGGAAATGTACAGGGTGGGAAGAGATTGCATTTAACTGTGAGTAACTACGGTCAGCCCATCATGGGCCCTTGCATCTCAAGTCACTAGAGAACAACATGAATGCTATTGGCTCAAGCTGGGAGGAGGCGTACAACTTAAATAAGGACGAACAATGACCATGGGATTCAAGCGAAAGGCAATGTAAGACAAGGGCGTCTCAACACCTTCCAGATAAGGGGGGGGGGGCTTAAGAATTTTACCGGAATTTTTCGAGGTTTTGCCGGAAATTCCCCGTAGTGACTATCTCTGCAGGAACCCTAAAATACTGCTGTGTTGTGACTTTGATTATGTGCTACAGAGGAGAGTAAACAAGAATACGATTGAAAGTTCCACTGAAAAGAAAGCTTAATTTTACACCTTATATTTGAATACACAAGATTTTTGTTCCCACAGGCCTTCTGTGTGGGGGAGGGGTACAGCCCCCCAACCCCTCGGGAGCGGACCGCCCCTGTCGCAAGAAGACTGTAGCTGTTGCCACTGAAACACAAACGCCATTCGTCCTATCCGATTTAAATTCGGTGACTCTTCACAGCCTGAGACAAATCTATGTCGTGAGCATCCGATGAGCACCTTTAATATGAGTTGTTTTCTGGGCCTCCTCTCCCTCCGAAGTCGAATATGATTTGGAGACACAAATGTCGTATCAGAGTAATTTCAGGTACGCCACTTCCAACTCCCCCTGCCGAGGACGGTTCCGGTCTGGATCTCAAAATCACACATTAGGACCCATGATCTTTGTATCGTCCAACTTTCATAGCAATACCTAAATTTTTTTGCTATGTTTCAAAATATCCGGACTCCTCCCCCCCCCCCCCCCCCTCTCCAGCTTCCCCGTGTTCGGATACATTTCGGTTGCGTTTCGGACGCATAAACGGAATATCTCTGGCATCTGATCCTATTTCCATCAATTTTCATTCGAGTGGGGTCACTCGTTGGTAGCGTACACGAGTGACAAGATTCCAGACTCCCCTTCATCCACCCCCACACGGATGATCGGTTTCGGTAAAGCAAAGCATTTAGTAGGGTCCTTCACTGAGAAGCCTGTCTAGTTTTGTTTGTCCTAACTTACCTATAAAGCCGGAATAGCAAAAGCGAGACACGAAGAAAATTGAAAAAATAACTGAAAAAGTTGAAATAAAGCAACGCCGATGGTTGGCGAATAGTGGCTCGCGTCCATCGGCCAAAATATTCTCCGCTGAAAATCGGCGCGGCTTTGGTGACTTCTTGTTACCGCATAAACTAGCGAGAATACCCATCAGTAAAACTTTCTCAAACAAAAAATGTAAAGTAATGCAAAGTTTTCTATGCATTTTGGTGTTTTTGCCTTTGCAAATGCTTTTCTCAAGCGCTGTTGTGTTTTTTCCGCACACTTGTCAGGGATTTTTGAGTAGCGGTAGGGATTCTACGTTAACTTAAATAGCGAATCCATTTGGGCGTCAGTTTCGAATTCATTTGAAGTGTGGTTTTTGCCGGTGCGGTCAAGCTAAGTTACATTAGTTGCGTTTTTTGCGGTCATCCAGTTAACCGACCTGCGAGATTTCTCTCTATAAGCCGTTTTCTTTCTTCGGTTAACCGACCTAAACCCTTATAAGCTGTTTTTTTGTCGCCGTTCGTCGGTCGGTTAACCGACCTGTGGACTGAGGTCTGAGCTCCATCCAACCGACCTACGCTCTTGGCACGGCGCGAAATTCAAAATTCTCATTGGAGAGATAAGCGCCTGTGACTGGAAGACGCCATTTTTTCTTATAAGCCATTTTTTAGAGCTCAGTCGAACCGACCGGCGAGACGAAAAAACGGTCAATAGTGGCAAGTAGGTAGGTTAACCGACCTACGAAGGAAAGGCAAAAAACGCAACTATTAGTCTTTTTCAAGAATACGCAGGAATAAACGGTAAGTAGCAGATGACATGAAAAGAATTACCTGCTTCTTAGAGCGTGTTCCACCCTCGTACCAGTAGTAACTATTAGTTACTATTTCCGTTCCATCCTCACGAAAAGTTACTACGCTGACCGTTCCAACCTTGTCGGAATAGTAACTAATAGTTACTATTTGCTTACCATGCTCGGGAGCATGGTAAGCGTAGTAACTACGCATCTCTGTAACGTGATTGGTCGGATTCGCCCGTGGCATGATATCCCGCTGGAAAATAGAAAGATCGTTCCAGCCTTGACGGCAAAAAGCAAGAATTTGTGACGTCATGCGTAGTAACTACGATAAGTAGGGTGGAACACGCTCTTAGTGAGTTTTGGGGAACAGAGCTGGGTGGGTGCTTTTTATCCTTCTACAGAAGGGGTAGCTGACCTCATTTTACACTAGCCTACCTTGAAGTTTGCCGAAAAAATGTCAAAAATACATGCGGTCCTGACAGTCAAGAGGCAAAATATGACTTTTGACATTTGTCCAGAAATATTCAAATTCTGTGCCTTTTCTTTATTTTGAAGCTGCTTTGAAAAGGGATTTTCTGGCTATTGACTTTGCTAACTACCAGGGGTGCTATGACTGGGGGGGGGGGGAGGAGGGGAATGCACACCCCAATGCTGTCAGCCAGTCAATAAGAATTAACCTAGTCGGCGCTATGCGACGCAATTTTTCGTCAAAACAGTTGATTTTTTTCATGGAAATAGTTTTTTTTCTGAAAATTGGTAGATTCTTCGTCAAAATAGTCGGTTTTTCTGAAATCGGTCGATTAAAAAAAAAAATGTAATTTTAGGCTGTTCAAAACAGTTGATTTTTCTGCAGAAAAAGTTGGTAAAAATGTCCAGCCAGTCAGTAAATTCCGCGTCCCCCATTTTGGTCTAGTAACGCCTCGGCTAACTACACCATTTTCATCATTTTGTAGTCAATGGAGGTAAGATTTGATGAGCTTGTTTGAAAGCAAAAATACTGTATGTTTGACTAGGGTACAAGCGGCGTTAATCAGGCAGTTAAGTCCTCACTTAGGCCTAGCTTTGAATCAGCGTAAAAACTAAACCACTCAACTCACAGATCTCGCCATGATCTCATTTATGTATTACGGTAAATTTTCGGTGAAAATCCCGCTTCTTTTCGCCGTTTCTTGACACCACTGTTGCCAAACAAGAATGCTCCACTTGATTTCCCCCAAAACTATTTTCACGGGCGGTCGTTGTTGTGGTCAGATAATCACAGGCAGTCACTCTTGAACTCGGGCGGCTTCATTTCGGTTTTGACACTTCTGGTGGTTTGTGCTGCTGATTTTTAACCAGCAGAAGAAAAGAATATACGAGGCAAACTATTTAAAATTACTTCACAAGGAAGTAAAATCAGGTAGCTTAAACCAAGTGCCCGAGATTAACTCTTGGCCGGGCGCTAGTAGGAACTGGTTAATGTAGTGCCCGTGTTTATCTGCCGTCCGTGTACTGCCGCTCGTACACTAGAGAAGTTTAAGCAATATTAGTAAGCTAGATAGATTATTCTAAAGGAAAGACTCTGGAAATTTGTTTGTAGAAACTGGAACAAAAGTGGGGATTCATGGTCAAGTATCGAATCCTGAAAATTATACTGAACAAATTACAGAATCCCAATCATGATACCTACTAATTTTGAACCGATAGCTTATTCAGGATTCTATGTAACTACAGAACCTCAATAAATATACCAAATAGTTCTGGCATCGAAAAACTACCAAATGATTTCAGTAAATTCTCTCACCAGATTTGTGACAATTACCGAATACTGGCAATTGTACTGAATCTGATCATTATACTGAATAGATTTGTACCGATAGTCTATTTAGGATTCTGTATAACTACCGAATCCCCGTAAATATACCGAACGGTTCTGCTAAACAATACCATTTAGGCCTCCTCCCCAAAATTTTGCTGAATCTCTAAAAGTTGGTGGGGTGAGGGGTGCTGCAGCCCGCCCTTGTGATGCCGCTGGTCACAACTCATCATCTTGACCAATATGTTGTCACACTAACCATTTAAATACTTGTAAGGTTTGATTAAATAAAACAATCAAACGTTTGATGCAGGTAAACATGCAGAAAAAAGTTGCCATCAAGCCAGAAAGTGATGAGGAGTTTTCAGAGGGAAGTGCTGAAGATAGTGCCGAGGATGTGTCAGGAGATGATTCAGATTTTGATGATTTGGATGATATTCCTCTAGAACCTGTTAGTGCAGGGGAAGCTCCTGGGAAACGCAAAGTCTTTGAGGTTAGTCTGATTTTGATTATTCTGCAATTTTCTTCTGACTTTATGTTGAATATCTAGAAAATAGTGTGTTGCAGCTGTTTTTATGGGACTTGCAGCCTCTGGCTCAAGTGTGCAATATACCAGTCGCAATACCGTCAGTCTGTTGGTTTGGCAGTCTGTCCCATGATTGCGAGTTAGGGTACTTCCAGATGTGCTAGGACGATGAAACTTTGTCAGGCTCATCAGGGAGCCGACTAGACTAACTTGGAAATAACCAGTTTCCCAATCCGACCATCTGGGGGTAGTGGAGGGAGGGGGAATCCGGAAAATTGAGTTGTGTGTAACTTTCGAACTGGTGATGGGATTGGAATGAAACTTAGAAACTGAATAGAAGACATTTCTCTGATGTTCCATTTAAAGTCCGAACTGGACGCAAGAGCTATTGGGGATATTTTTTTTTTGGGGGGGGAGACCGGAAACCTTGAGCAACGGTTAAAATGGAGGGATCGAAGTGAAACATGCTGGGAAGAGCAACCATCTGCTCTAGATGTATCATTTACACAATTGGACTGGATCCGGACACTTTGGGAGGGGGAGGGGGGTAGAGGGGTTTTCCCAGAATTCCGGTGATGGCAGTTTTGGTCGGATTCCAGTGAAGTTTAATAATGGAACAGAGAATATATCTCTGATGTTCTTTTTCATATCTGGACTGGATCCGATAACTGTTTGGGTGGTGGTGGTGGTGGTGGGGGTAATATGTGACCCGCTTAAACTGGAGAGATGGGGATGGAACTTGGTGGGAATAACACACAAATGCTCTTGATAAATCATTTACTGATCTGGATTGGATCCGGACACTGTGGCGGAAGTTGGAGGGGGGGTGGGGTCCGGAATTCCGGTGATCGCGAGTTAAGGTACTTCCAGATGTGCTAAGACGATGAAACTTGGATGGAACATTAGAGATTCGACAAGATTGGCTTAGAAATCGTCACTTCCCAAATCTGACCATTCCTTGAAGTACCAATCATAACCGCAAAGTAAAAAAAATACTTTTAAGCAAACTATACATTTTCATGAGCTCATGATAGTTTTTGCCACAAGTCTTTTGCTTACAAATGAATTCCTAGCTCCCTTAAAGTGCAACATCTTAACCACAAAGTAAAAAAAGCACATTTGATCAAACAATACGTTTTGGCCCATGATCTTTTGTGCCACAAGGGTTTTGGTTAAAAATAAATTTCTAGCACCCTTAAAGTGCGCATCTTAACCAAAAAGTGACGAAAAAGAATTTTGTCCAGACGAAAAAGAATTTTGTCCAGACGCATCATTAGAGCCAAGTTCAAAAATAAAATATTTATTCAAACAATGTTTTCGACGGATACGTCAGCTATGATTCTTCATCAGCAATATTTCGGCCCTTCTTGGCAAGGGTCCTCGTCAGGCTGTCAATCCTCTGGTTCAACTTCGGGGAAGGAAACAAAGGTTTGTTTCCTTTAAAAATAAAATACTTCTTACCAAACGATAGGTATATTCTCGCGATTTCCAAGGGTCCATGATTAAGGGTTTTGCTTACAAATAATCAGAACAAACCCATGAAAAAGCAAATTCCAGTTTCACCCTCTGAACCAGCCTTTCTCAAGGGTTTTGCGTATGAATAATCAGAACAAACCCACGAAAAGGCAAATTCCAATTTCATCCTCTGAACCAGCCTTTCAATTGCCATATCAACATCTAGCTCTTGTTTGAAGTATGTCGGAGCCACAAACAGGATACTATGGTATCCTGGTATCCCTTAAGGCAGTGGTTCCCAACCGGTGGTACGCGTACCCCAAGGGGTACGCGAGACCCTTGCAAGGGGTACGCGAAGGAAGTAAAACTGGTTTAGTTTGTAGCTTCAAAACCTCGGTTCACTCATTTTTGATTGCCGAAAGCCGAATATCACCAGCAGATGCATCACCAGCCAAAATGTATCTTAAGGGGCAAGGTATTTTTTACTGGCCGACAGGTCGTTTTTACTTACTTTTATGTTTTGTTTTTAAAGTAGCTGCTTTTACGAAAAATCGCGGAGCTTCGCGCAGACTCTTTTCTTTTTAGTCGTCTGGCCGAAGTTTTGGGGGGTATCGGTGTTTTCAACCCGTGCGTGACGCCTCTGATTACGAGCCCTAGTGAAAGTCAGTGAAAGAACATTGATTCAAAAACAGCTAGTCTACTGCCGTAAAATCTATTCCTGTGTCAAACAATATTGTTTCAAGAAGAACCGAAGACATTGCAAGCTATATTGTCATTCAGGTTGCGAATTAAGCTAACGAAAAAGTTTGCGATGCAGCTTGATGGAAGCACGGAGAACATACAAACCAAACGCAGACACAGGCTGACCGTAAAAAGTATGCGGCTAACGACGTCGAGCCGAGATTCGACAAAGTTTTTGCTACAAGGCAGCCTGTAGTGATTGCCTCATTGAGTTTGTATATATTTTTAAACATGTATGCCTTATAATTAATGATAAAAATTATGGTCTTTTTCACGATCTGAAAAAGGGGGTACGCAATCTTTTCGAACCTTGATTAGGGGTACGCGGTACGGAAAAGGTTGAGAACCACTGCCTTAAGGTATCCCTTAAACAAAAAGATCAACCAAGGGATATATTTACAATGTTTAGGATGGTGTTTTATTATTTTTGCGACAAATTAATTAGTCAATTACTTTTATGCCATATGAGTTTTTTTTTGCCATTTTCGTTAAAGGTACCTTATCCCTATATATTACAGGATACTCCTGATGACACACCTCAGGAGAAGAAGCTGAAGTCAGAATACTTCAAAGCTCCAACTGCTGAAGAGCTGAGCACCCTTAAAGAAACCGAGAATTTGTTTCACTCGAACATCTTTAGGCTGCAAGTAAGAATATTACATACCTGAAGGTTTATGCAGTGTTTACAAGTACAGGAAAACTTGAACAGACTCTGATCTTGATGACGGAGATTATGTTACACGCAGAGGGACAAAAATAAATTCTTCAAACCAGAAAATCTGACAAAAATAAATTCATCCAATATTTTTTTTTGAAGAGCATTTATGATATCAGTACTGATGACTGCTGCTCTCAAAAGCTAGCTAGACTTTTTTTTTGTCTTTTTACCAGTGCCGCTGACGAGATACCTTTCCAGTAGACCGGAGTTCCTTTCATCATGAAAGTATTCTCGGCCTGCTAGACTTTTTTTCTAGTCGTCTTCACGAACGGAATCCTTTCTACTCGACGGGATCTCATGTCCGTGTAAACGCAACGTTAATTTTACTATGGTGAAGCCGACCTAATGGACTAAGTAAATATTCCTTCAGCCCAAGTTGACTGCAAATCGTTGAGCTTTCGAGCCTGAGGAGGACCCCCGCCAATGGGGCCGAAATATCGCTCGGACAAAATCAGCTGACGCCCGTTTAGCGCAGTATTCACTAAACTTTAGCCGATTATCTACGGCCCGTGACGTTTTCATGATTAATGTTGCAGAATATACATTTGTATCTATATATATAGAGCCGAGCGGCCAGCGAGGCGTCGGACGAGTTTACACTTAAAAACGTTCTAGGGACAATCAGATCCGTTGGTAAATGGAATATATAGACTTTACATGTGACGTCAAGACCCGTAGATAATCGACTAAAGTTTAGTCGACACCTTTAGCGCAGCCAACCTGGTCGGAAATCAGTCCGAACCGGGTTCCTGTACATTCCGTTCAATTGACGGGGAAAAAGCAGTTTCCGCTTGTAAGCTAGGTAAGGCTTGTGGAGGCGGAGATGAGTGAGTCCAGTCGTTCGAGTTTTCCAGTGCTCTTGCCGGGATTTCTCTACTAGACACCTGTTCTACCTAGATTTAAATGTAATAGATTAGATTAGATTATATATGGGGCTTATTGGAAAAAATGCCAGCAACTACAACACCCTCTAGAAGTTTACAGTTGTTAAGAGGTTTAACAAACCCCCTTTCAAAAACTAACCTCGATAACACTATAAAGAAAAAGAATGGTTGTTGAATGGTTGCAGCGCTTGACTACAGGTAAATGATTATTAAAGCTCTAGCTTCCGGGTGAACAGACAACACAATACAACTCACTACGAGCGTGTTCCACCCTTCTAATAATAGTAATTATTAGTTACTATATTCGTTCCAACCTCACGAAAAGCTACCACGCTGACCGTTCCAACCTTCTCGATAGTAACTAACAATAACTATTTGCTTACTATGTTCGGGAGCATAGTAAGCGTGGTAACTATGGAACTGTAACGCGATTGGCTGGATTACCCCGTGGAGTGATATTTTACCGAAAATTTAAAGTTGTGTTCCAGCCTTGACGGCAAGAAGAAAACATTCGTGACGTCGTACGTAGTAACCACGGTAAGTAGGATGGAACACGCTCTACGTACGGCCGAAACTGTCAGTTTAACTAACTTTGCTGCTATCTCTGTAAATGATGCAGTTGTTAAAGGACAACTTTAAACTTCAAAGCACAACTCTTACCAAAAATGATGTTTTCACCGTGAAATGGTTGAGGAATATCATTTTCGTAAGATTACAGAAGTTCCAGAATGAAAACCAAAACTTTGAAACTCCTCATGCCCTTATTTAAGTTTGCGCTGCTTGAATATGCCTTCATAAAATTTTTCCAAGATTTGTTCCTTTTTAGCCGACAGATGCGCTAGCATAAAGTAAACAATTAAACGTTAATTCTTGGTGCACGTTTATCCAGTTTTGTTTGAATATTTTCAGTTCCTCTTAGGCCATGTTTAAAACTGTCAAAAACGCATCTGCCTCTATTCGTGCTCGACCCAACTCTGTTCTGTCAAACTTCATCAAGTTTGTCAATTCTGTCTTCCGATTTCGATGCTGACTGCTAGTTCACTTTTCCAGTTGGCTAATGCGCGACTCCATATGAACTGAAAGCATGATCGCTTATTCCCGCTTCAGATAACTTATATCAAGATCTCACGTGCGATTGTTGTTGTTTCTTTTGTGCATCTGGTGGCAATTCGTAATTGATCTTTTATGAGGGACGTATTGCATACTCGGTTCGGCCGTGAAAGTAGGTTATAAAATTTATACATTTTTGGTAAAATATCACCGGGTAATCCAGCCAATCACGTAACAGAGATCCGTAGCTACCACGCTTACTACGCTCCCAAGCATGGTAAGCAAATAGTTACTAGAGTTTACTATTTCGAGAAGGTCTGGAACGGTCAGCGTAATAACTTTTCGTGAGGTTGGAACGGAAATAGTAACTATTAGTTACTATTGTTAGAAGGGTGGAACACGCTCGTATTGTGTCGTATTCTGTTGTCTGTTCGCTCGGAAGCTAGAGGTTTAATAATCATTTACGTGTCGTCAAACCCTGCTGCCATTCTTTTTTTCTTTATTTGTCGTGTTATCAAGGTTGGTTTTTATGGCACTTGCCCTTCGGCCAAGTGCCATATAGCGATCGCAATTTCTGTCCGTCCGTCGGTCTGTCGGTCTGTCCAGGTTTTGCTAGTTCGGGCACTTCCACATACGCTAGAACGATAAAACATGGCAGGCGTATCAGGGACACCAAATGATTAAGTTGGAAATACTCACTTCCCCCATCCGAGCACCGTGGGGGGAGTGGAGGGAGGGGGAATCCGGAATCTTGAGGTATTTGTAACTTTTGAACGGGTGATCGGATCTCGATGGAACTTGATATTTGGAAAGACCTCATGCCTCAGACGACCCACTTAAAATCCGGACCGGATCCGGGGGGAAGCTGGAGGGGGCAACCGGAAATCTTGGGAAACGCTATGAGTGGAGGGATCGAGATGAAACTTGGTGGGAAGACACCTAGCAAACACTAGATACATCATTGACATGACCCGATTCGGGCACTGTGGGGGGAGTGGAGGGAGGGGGAATCCGGAATCTTGAGGTATTTATAACTTTTGAACGGGTGACCGGATCTCGATGAAACTTGATATTTGGAAAGACCTCATGCCTCAGACGACCCACTTAAAATCCGGACCGGATCCGGTGACTTTTGGGGGGAGCTGGAGGGGGCAACCGGAAACGTTGGAAAACGCTATGAGTGGAGGGATCGAGATGAAACTTGGTGGGAAGACACCTAGCAAACACTAGATACATGATTGACATGACCGAGCCGTGCCTACTCGTAACAAGTGCCATATGAGCTCGTAGCTCTTGTTCAAAGGGGGTTTGTTAAACCTCTTAACAAGTGTAAACTTCTAGAGGGTGTTGTTGTTGCAAGTATCTTTTTTCCAAGAAATCGTGAAAAACGGTGCTAGAAAGTCGTTGGTATAAAACAAAACAAGGGCAAAGCGCGGGGAATTTTGAAGCGTATAACTCCGTAGGGGAGCAAGGGATAAATGCCGAATAAGTACGAGAGGTCTTATAAAGCAAAAGAGACACAATCGTTTTTTTTTGTTGCTGTCGAAGCCGTTTGCTACTAAAAAGCGAAGACCAAATCAGTTCTACACTGTAAAGAGTTCTCCGAGTAAGGATTAACGTTAACTGCAGTAACAATTTTAGTTTCACTTTTTTATTTTAATAATTTTCGAAAATCAGCCTGTTTTCAGCACCACAGAGTGAAAATCACGATTTGGGATCACGATTACTGGGATTAATCCTATCTCTACTGAGATAAGATTAGTCTGAATTAGAGACAAAATTATCTTTTTAGAGACAGGATTAATGCCAGTAGCAAATACTATAATATTTTTTATTTACAGTGTATGTTATTTTCAGATTGAAGAATTGCTGTCAGAAGTACGGGTCAAAGACAAGTATAAGTCTCCGATCCAGAAGTGGGTCAGTGAATTCAGGTCCTTCCTTCGTGGACTACCCGAAACCGAGTCATACAAGGTAGGATGATGAGAATATTTCTATTATTTATAAAAGATGTCAGTTGCAGGGCTGGATCTTCAGGCTGGTGCAGTTTACCAAAAATATTCCGGTAGCCGGAAACCGGTAGCTGGAAATGCATTTTCGGACATGGGGCCCGTCATGTCTGTTTTATACCGATCACTTTTCCATCGGTCTGTCGGTCTGTCTGTCGGTCGGTTAGTCCGGTGTTTGCGAGTTAGGGTACTTCCAGATACGCTAGGACGATGAAACTTGGCAGACATATTAGGGATCCGACCAAACTAACTTGGAAATAGTCACTTGCCCGATCCGACCATCGTGGGGTGAGGGGGAGGTTGCGGAATCCAGAAAATAGGGACATGCGTAACTTTCGAATGGGTGATTGGATCTACTTGATACCTGAGAAGACCTCAGATGTCTCATCTCAAGTCCGGACCGGATCCGATGAATCTGAGGGGGAGTCGGGGGGGGGGGGGGAGCCGGAAATCGTGTGAAACTCTCGGAGTGGAGCGATCGGGATGAAACTTGGTGGGAAGAACTAGCACAAGCTCTAGATAAATAACTGACAGGACTGGACCGGATTCGGGCACTGTGGGGGAAGTTGGAGGGGGGTTCCGGAATCCCGGCGATCCGTAGTTGATGTACTTCCAGGTGGGCTAGGACGATAAAACTTGGCAGGCGTATCAGAGACCCGACCAGATTAACTTGGAAACAGTCACTCGCCCGATCCGACCGTCGTGGGGGGAGGGGGAGACGGCGGAATCCGAAAATTAGTGGCATGCATAACTTTCGAACGGGTTATCAGATCTTAATGAAACTTCATATCTTGAAAGAACTCGTGTCTCAGATGTCCCATTTCAAGTGCGGACCGAATCCAATGAACTGGGGGGGGGGGGGGGGGGTGGAGGGGAGAACCGGAAATCTTGTGATACGCATAGAGTGGAGCGACCAGGATGAAACTTGGGGGGACGTACAGGCACAAGTCCTAGGTGCATCAGTGACGGAATTGGATCGGATTCGGGTACCGAGGGGGGGGGGGGGGCTGTAGGGGGGTGTCCGGAATTCTGGTGATCGTGAGTTAATGTACTCCCAGATGTGATAGGACGATAAAACTTTGCTGGAGCATTGGAACCTTGACATCGTCACTTCTCCGATCCGACCATTCCTTAAAGAACTCATCTTAACCGCAAAATACAAAAAATACTTTTAAGCAAAATTTACATTTTCAAGATCGCCATGAGTACATGAACCTTTTTGCCTCAAGGGTTTTGCTTAGAAATTAATTTTTAGCACCCTTAAAGTGCGCATCTTAACCGAAAAGTGAAAAAAAACTTTTGACCGTCACTTCCAATCTCTGACCCAGCTTGTAAGTTTGGCGCATCTTAACCGAATACTTCCATCTGACCCAGCCTTCCGGGTTTTTGTTTTCCTTCTTGTTTCCTTTTGCTTTCTGTCTCCTATTTTTATATTTAAAGTGAAACCATAGCTTGAATTTTCAGCCCCCTTAATTTTTTGTTGCTAGGGTATTTCTTACTACATATGCTTGCAAGTGCCATATGAGCTTACAGCTCTTGTTGTTAGAGAGGCAAGAAGCGACTTGAGTTTGTCACTTCACTGTCAGAAGTTTGATAACAGGTAATACTTGTTTGCGCATCCTTGTGTTTAGTAGTTCATAAGTAGTGAACTGAAAGACAAAGTGCTCCTCAGCCGGGATTTGAACCCAGGTCCCTCTGCTTACAAGGCATGCGGTCTTACCATTTGAGCTACCGAGGGGCTTGTGGACAGAGTTTGCAAACCACTATAATAGTCTGGTAGAAGCCGGCCATAGGAACAGTGATCCCGCCCGAAGGCAAATTCATCTAACCAGTCAAATGGATTCCTACACTTCTAAATTAAATTCGACAAACTTTTTCTAGTTTTTTTTATAAGTAGTGAACTGATAGACAAAGGTGCTTCTCAGCCGGGATTTGAACCCAGGCCTCCTGTTTACAAGACAGTCGCTCTACCAACTGAGCTACCGAGGGGCTTGTGAACAGAGTTCGCAAACCACTACAATAGTCTGGTAGAAGCCGACCATAGGAACAGTGATCCCGCCTGAAGGCAAATTCATCTAACCAGTTCACATCCCCATGTCACGGAAATTAATAATATAGATGGCACTTTACACAAGGGACTTGTACCGTGACCAATACCATAAATAATTTTTCGAATATAATTTAGAAGTCTAGGACTCCCTTGTCGGAGCCACGTAGACAAACCAGGACCCACAAGACAGGGTCTCATGGTGACTGAATAAAACCAAATATATAATTTTTATGGGGAAAATCGCCCTTGAGATGGAAGCATTTTATAAGTAGTGAACTGATAGACAAAAATGCTCCTCAGCCGGGATTTGAACCCAGCCAGGGACTTGTACTTTACACGGTACAAGTCCCTTGTGTAAAGTGCCATCTATATTATTTTTCTAGTTTATTGGTCACGGTACAAGTCCCTTGTGTAAAGTGTCATCTGTGTATTATTACTTGTTTTAGGTTTTAATAAAGTTATGATAATATATGTCACGACCCTTTTATGTGTTATGTTTCAAAAGAAGACTCCCTTTAATGAGGCTTTGAGGTGTTATAATAATAACAACGTTGTTAATTAAGCCAAAAGGCCATACTAGATTAAGTACCCGTATCACCACACAAATAGACTGTTACACCGGTTACTAGAACTATTACATAAACTAGGCTAAACTAAATTACATATTTGCACACTTCTGTGATGAAGTTGGGGTTCGTAGATTTCAGTATACCGGGAAACGATACCAACCCACCCCGATCAAATGCGAAAGCGCTTGGCACTCGAAGGGTAGGTGGTGCTAATTGCAACTTGCATAAGAGGGCAAAGGTAAGCAGCTTTCCTGCGATTAAAAAGTAAAGATCGAAAAAAAAAGGGAATAACAGCAGGATAACAGATATATTCTCATAACATTTAATACAAGGGTGCGCAAACATGTATTGTGTGTCAGATGGTAAATTCTCTGTGCCAGCTTTCCTGCGATTAAAAACTAAAAATAAAAAAAGGAAACATTTAAAAAGGGAATAACATCAGCATAACAGATATATTGTCTTAACATTTAATACAAGGATGCGCAAACATGTATTATCTGTCAGATGGTAATGCCAGCTTTCCTGCGATTAAAAAGTAAAAATTGAAAAAAAAACGTTTAAAACAGCAGCATAACAGATATATTGTCGTAACATTTAATACACGGATGCGCAAACATGTATTATCTGTCAGATGGCAAGTTTCTCCATGCCAGCTTTCCTGCGATTAAAAAGCCAAAGTAAAAAAAAACATTTAAAAAGGGAATAACAGCAGCTTAACAGATATATTCTCATAATATTAATACAAGGATGCATTTGGTCACCCTAGTATTGGGACAACTTGAAGGACCCCTGGCACTATTTACTCTTCAACTTACAGTATTTTAAAATATTTGCATACTTTAAAATAGGCTGTGCTTTCAAAAAATAACCCATGGTTTTGACTGTTTTGAGCATTTTCCGAGATCCGTTGACTTATAGCGAAAACGGGGAAACAATTTACGTCAGCGGTTTTATGATAGAAAAACTTCACGCAGACGATCGTCGACAGCGTGATACACATCGGAGGTAGCAAAACAAAGCAATTGAGAAAACCAGCGTGGTTTTGTTAGAGGGGTAGAATGTATCGTACGAAATTGGGGTCTTCGGGTTTAGAAATATATGGAGTGATTAGGGAAGTATGTGCGTTAGTATTATAGGTAAGACAGGTCCTTTAACGTATCCTTGAAAATAACGCATATATCACGATAACACGGTGAGAGGCAACACATGGTTGCGCATCCTTATGTTAAATAGTTTCAGTTTCAGTTTCATTGGACTATATTTAAAGAGAAAAAAAAATACACAATTTACATTCCTGCCAGGAAAGGACAAATGTAGTGTTTGGCTAGGGCAAGGGGGCTATTCGCTATTGTGTTTTAGTCAGACGATATGACTATCATTGGATACAATTCCTGTTATGGCCTTTTTAAATGTTATTTTTCGCGAAACAGTAACATGTAAAACGATCGTAACAGATAAAGTCTTATATTTTTTACCGCAAGGATGCATAAACATGTGTTCTTCATAGCTTTCTTCGGTGAAAGATGCTAAAGTACGCAGGTCATTACAACAGTGAAATAAAATATGTTACATATTTGAGAATGCAAAACAGATACGTCAAATTCATCTTATCCTAGCTAGAAGGAGCGAGAGAAAGGAATTGTGTTGCGAGAGCAACACTTTGGTTTTGTCCTCGTTTTTTTTTTTTTTTTTTTTTTTTTTTTCCTATGACTCCGATTTCATTTTATTCCTAGTAACTGAGAAGGGTCTAACCTGTGCGGTTTTTACGGAAAGTGTGGACCTTAGGCCGGATTGATGAATATGGCATTACATTTTGGAAAGCTCCGTAGAACTCTTGCCTGGGGCCAATAAGGATGGTTTTTGCTTGTCCTCGAGCCAGAGCCTACGGTTTGCGAAGTGAAGTGGAGTTCTATAGCCTATGTCAGAGAGGACTATCTGAAGTTGTGTAGCGAACCTTTCGTTTCATCAAAAGATGTTTCTGCTTTCGAGTGGAAAGCTCCGTTCTAGCACGCAAGCAGGCAGGCACCAGTTTCAAATTGAAGATGGACTAAAATCTATAAGTGTTAAATATATGCGGCAGTTACCCGGCCCCACAGCCAACATATCTTCTTTGAGTGATAAACAGAAAAATCTACAGAGACAAAAAAGTGGCCTTTTCCCACGGGTCCGAAAGTGCTGCCATCTATTGTTTCTGTCCATGTCTGCGACGATTTCAGCTGAGTTTATAATTTTTTTTTTTTGCACTTTGGTTTGTGGTAGAGTAACGGTATCAGATGTGCCTCTTAAACTTTAAAAGTTCTCTCATTGCTAAAGAAACTAGAGCTTATCCTTTGCTCCTTTCTAAGTCGTGACGTTAGAAAGTTGGCCTACGGCAAAAAAGTCAACTTTTGAACTAAGACAGGTAGAATTTTTTTTTCGACGGCAATCGATAGCCATTGATGAGCTGATCAAAGTATATGTCATCCATTTTTTGGTACAAAAATTCCTTCATGAGATACACCAGTTTGAAAATTTCAAAGGGGTTGACAACTTCATAGTAAGGTACATTAAAACCAAAAATAGGCGATACCAGTTATGATCCATATAGGGGACTTTTAAGCAACAGTCGACTGTTAGCCCATAATCATCTTCGTTAATGAGGGGTTTGCAGCTTTCGCTAGTTGGTATACCTGTTATTTGTTTCCGGTGTATTCGATGGTAAGAACAATTTGGTTCCCAATGGTAAGATATGCAAGGGACTTGTAAGTAATAATCGGCTGTTATGCTACAATCATCTTCTGCGATGATGGGTTTGCAGCTTTTGCTAGCTGGTGTACCCATTATTTGTTTCCGGTTAACTTAATGTATATCACGGGAGAGGGACTTGTAATTAGGAATCGGTTCACGAGGGGCTAGGAATTTTTGCAAATGGGTGCACATTGTATTCTATTTCTATAAATCTGACGGTAAGAAAGTTTGTGTCGATGGTCTATCAATGTAACCGAGGATTAACTGTTTACACAACGGATACAAACGAAAATGTAAAGCAATGAGGTAGTTTCATCATAATTAATAGTGTCATCTATGGTATTTTAATCCTGAAAATTTACGGATAGTTTTCTATTACCAACTAGATTATATAAGATATTGTTCCAAGTTTTCATCCGTCACGATGTCTACGATTGAAAAGGATAAAGTACAACTGACTGCAAAGTTAGTTTAGTCCCTTCTTCCTATATTATTTTGTTGTTGTTTTTACAACGCTGAAGAATACCTTTTGATCATATGATTAATTTTTTTAGAACATCCCATTTAAAAAGCTTATGCTATAATCATCGTCAGCGATGAGGGGCTTGCAACTTTTGATAGCTGGTATATCCATTATTTGTTTCCGGTGAATTTGATGTCAATCACGGGAGACGGACGGAGTAAGAATCGGTTCACGAGGGGCTAGAAATTTTTGAAAATTGGTGCACATTGTATTCGATTTCTGTAAATATGACAGTAAGAAAGTTTGTATCGATGGTCTATCGCTATAACCTAGGATTAACTGTTTACGCAACGGGTACAAACGATACGGTAATGTAAAACAATAAGGTAATTTTGTAATAATTAATAGTGTCATCTATGGTATTTAATCCTGAAAAGTTACGGATAGCTTTATAATATCAACTAGATTATATAAGATATTGTTCCAAGTTTTCATCCGTCACGATATCTACGATTGAAAAGGATAAAGTTCAACTTCGACGGCAATCGATAGCCGCTGATGAGCTGATCAAAGTATATGACATCCATTTTTTGGTAAAAAATTCCTTTATGAGATACACCAGTTTGAAAGTTTCAAGGGGTTGACAACTTCAGTAGTAAGGTACACACTGAAACCAAAAATAGGCGATACCAGTTGTGAGACATTTATGGGACTTGTACGCGACAGGCGACTGTTAGCTCATAATCATCTTCGGCAATGAGGGGTTTGCAGCTCTCGCTAGTTGGCGTACCTATCATTTGATGAACAATTTGGTTCCCAAATGTAAAACATGCAAGGGACTTGTAAGTAATAATCGGCTGTTATGCTACACAAATCTTCAGCGATGAGGGGTTTGCAACTTTTGCTAGTCGGTGTACCCATTATTTTTATCCGGTGAACTTGATGTCTATCACGGGAGAGGAACTTGTCAGTAGAATCGGTGCACGAGGGGCTAGAAATTTGTGCAAATTGTTGCACATTGTATTCGATTTATATAAATCTGACGGTAAGAAAGTTTGTATCGTTGGTCTATCGCTGTAACCTAGGATTTACTGTTAACGCAACGGGTACAAACGATACTGTAATGTAAAACAAGGTAGTTTCGTAATAATTAATAGTGTCATCTATGGTATTTTAATCCTAAAAAGTTACGGATAGCTTTATAATACCAACTAGATTATATAGGATATTATTCCAAGTTTTCATCCGTCACGATGTCTACGATTGAAAAGGATAAAGTTCAACTGACTGCAAAGTAAATTTAGTCCCTTTTTCCGATATGCTTTTGTTGTGGTTAGGGCAATTGATAGCCCTTGAAGAGCTGATCAAAATATATGCCATCCATTTTTATGAACAAAAATCCTTCATGAGATATCAGTTTGAAAGTTTCGAGGGGTTGACAACTTCAGGAGTAAGGTACACACTGAAACCAAAAATAGGCGATACCAGTTGTGAGACATGTAAGGGACTTGTAAGCAACAGTCGACTGTAAGCAACAGTCGACTGTTAGCTCATAATCATCTTCGGCAACGAGGAGTTTGCAGCTTTTGCTAGTTGGTATACCTGTTATTTGTCTCAGGTGTATTCGATGGTAAGAACAATTTTGTTCCCAATTGTAAGACATGCATGGGACTTGTAAGTAATAATTGGCTTTTATGCTATAATCATCTTCAGCGATGAGGGGTTTGCAACTTTTGATAGCTGGTGTATCCATTATTTGTTTCCGGTGAATTTGATGTCAATCACGGGAGACTGACTTGTAAGTAAGATCGGTTCACGAGGGGCTAGAAATTTTTGAAAATTGGTGCACATTGTATTCGATTTCTGTAAATATGACTGTAAGAAAGTTTGTATCGATGGTCTATCGCTATAACCTAGGATTAAATGTTTACGCAACGGGTACAAACGATACGGTAATGTAAAACAATAAGGTAGTTTTGTAATAATTAATAGTGTCATCTATGGTATTTTAATCCTGAAACGTTACGGATAGCCTTCTTCCGATATTGTTTTGTTGTTGGTTTTACAACGCTAAAGAACAGCTTTTGATTATGTGATTATTCTTTTTAGAACATACCGTTTTAAAAGCTGCGATAAGTTGACAATTTCAGCATTTAACCGACAGCGAAGAAACAAAACCAAAGTGTTGCTCTCGCAACACTTTAGCCGGCGAAGCCGGACAAAGGTTGCCGCAACACTTCACGTTGCCCGGGCAACGTAGGTCTAGTGTTAGGTTTTAACTTGATTTAAGCTTTGAGGTAGGGGGAGTCACACACTCCCCCTGGACGCATAAGGCATATAATTTATAACCCAATTGAGCAGCAAAAACAGCAGCCGCGTCCAAAATTAAATCACAGCACCAGCTTTAACTCCAAGCAATTTTCAGGGAAGAAATTACAAAAATCAGGTATTTTGGGAAGGATCTTTCATTGTTTTCCACAAGTTCATTTTCCAGCTTGAGTGGCTTGAGCCTCAAGAGGGCCCTTGCCAAGAAGGGCCGAAATATAGCTCTAATAAAATATAGCTAACGTGTCCGTTTTGCATTGTCAAATATATTCGCAGTCAGCTTGGGCTGAAGGAATATTTAAAATATGCTACACAAACTATTCACGTTGGATCTCCGAATATATTAGTTCAGTGGGAGACAGAGCAAAATAACACTAGGGATAAGATGTTCCTTCGGCCCAAGCCGACTGCGAATCATATTTGACGGTGCAAAACGGATAAGTCAGCTACATTTTATTGGAGCTATGTTTCGGCCCTTCTTGGCAAGGGTCCTCTTCAGGCTCAAGCCGCTCAAACTGGAAAATGAACTTGTGAAAAACAATTAAATATTCGATTTTGTGAACTTCTTCTATGAAAATCGGTTGGAGTTAAAGCTGGTACTGTGATTTCATTCTAGACATAGCTGCTGATTTTGCTGTTTGATTGGGTCGTCGAAAGGGTAGAGATTCTTCTGCATTTTGGTTTAGAGTCACCTGTCTCTTCTTCTTCTTTCCAGCTAAGATGGGTATGTCGGCGGCTACTGAAACTCATTCAGCCGTTCACCAACTCTGGCTCTGATATCTTCATAATCTGGACATAGCAAAAAAATGATACGACCTGCATTGTTTCCTTGGTTGAAATTTATAACCCGCAAGTTTGTCTAGCTCTAAATGCCGCAAGCGTAGTGGGCGGCGCTACAAATATTGCCCGTTTGCAAAGCATGTAAAGCATTGCTCTTGGCGCTACTTCTTAGTGTTATTTTGCTCTAGTCGGAGACAATCTGATATTTGTTACATTTGTTTTAGTTGGATGACCTCTCTTATCTCACCGCGCTTGGTGTAAAGCCTCCGTTGGACGAGAACCGTGCAGACAAAAAGACGTTGTTTCGGTTCCTTCCGCCATCTGAAGTCCAGATAATCGGTTCGCATAGACTCGAAGCGACTTCTAAGCCAATTGTGACGGTAGATGTCGGAGTCAAGATACCCAAAGTAAGTGAAAACTCCCGTCATTTTTGATTAGTTCCTAAATGCGAGGGAGCAAGTGAAAAAAAGTGAGCAAAGCAAGTCTGTTCAGATCGTCAGGTACTTGGGCTTGTTTGGTTTCTTTTCATGCAGACTTCGTGCTATCCAGATAGAACAAATCTGAATTTCTAGCACAGTATCCAGATAGAACAAAGTCGAATCTTAATGCCGTTCATGAAGCGGGTTTTGGGGCAAAAGTTGATACTGCAATTAGCGTCTGCACATGCGATAGTCGTGTCAACATATTAGTTATATTTGATAGTTCAAAACGGATACGTCAGCTGAATTTTATTAGAGCTATATTTTCGTTTTTCCCACAAGTTCGTTTTTCCAACTTGAGCGGCTTTGAGCCTGAAGAGGACCTTTGCCAAGAAAGACCGAAATATAGCTCTAAGAAAATTCAGCTGACGTATCTATTTTGCACTATCAAATATGATTCGCTGCCAGCTTGGGCTGAAGGAATATTTAAGATAATAGTTGCGTTGTTGCAGATGGCGTGGTGTATAATATCACGGTCTAATGCCGTTTTTGCAGTTACCTGGGTATTTGATACCACGGTCAAAATACCACGGTCCCAACCGAGTTGACTGATCGTGGTATGAACTGACTGACCGTGGTATCTGAAAAAGTCATCTCACTTTCCTCATCAACGCAAGAACCTACGATTTTGTCAATTTGGCACTAGAGCTGTAAAGGCCCATTCACAACGGGTTTTTAGCTAATATTCAGTACCAGCCAGTTCCGGAAATCGCTCTGAGACCGAGAATTAGCTGGGTTTCTGTCGTTCGTAATTGATATTAGTGCCAGTTTCGGGTACCAGCTACTCTCGGACCCAAGTTGAAATCAGTTCAGCTTTTGAGGGTACTAGCCAATCAGATTACTTAGGGGACTACTGAGGAATATTCCGATTGGCTAATACTGAACCACGTCAGAGCCAGTAACAATGACCCAAATTCACTTTCGGTTTTCAAGACAGCAAGGAGTGGATGTGATTTCTATTGAGCTTGGTTCGAAACTAGCCAATCAGAATATTCCTCAATATTTCCCAAAATAATCTGATTGCTATCAGTTGCATTTTATTGGATTCACTTTTGTTTTGTCAAAGTTTGTAGTTTGGCTCTTCTTTTGTCTTACTTGCGTTTTATTGAGTTCTTGTTTCCGAAAAGTCAAACTACACCAAACTACTTCGACGAGGTAGTTTGTAGTTTGAGCTCCGTAGTTTCAAGTTCGAAACTACAGCAAATGGAATGGACAAATAAAACGGCTTTTAAGCGAAACTACGTCGAAATTACATCCCAAAAAACGCACGTATAGTACCCTTTAAAGTTGAACAGATTTCAACTTGGGTCCGAGACTAGCTGGTACCCGAAACTGCCACCTGCATCCACTGCGAACGGCAGAAACCTAGCAAAGGTTCCGTCTGGGGTGCACTTTTCAGAACTAGTTGGTACCGAGTATTAGCAAAAACCCATTGTGAATGGACATTACTTCGATATCAGTATTTCTTATGAGCATTATCGGGTGACCAGAAAGAAAAAGTTCGGAAATCATCGTTTTTGCTCCGAGCTAACGTGCTCGTATCCCTGCCGGCTCCCAGTGATCAAAATATATTGTCACGAAGTATTTTTAGCAATTAAAGAACCTGTACCTGCGAATCAACCGAAGTGTTAGATACCATGGTATCTGCATGCAAACACGCGAATAATGTAAACGCGTAACGTTCCACTTGAAATGAGCCTCGTTCCGCTTCCTTTGCTTCTAAATATCCATAGATCGCATTTACTCGAGAAAACTCTATAGTTGCGTTTTTGCAGATGCCATGGCATCTGATACTACTGTTGCTTTGCAAAAACGACAAATGCCTAATTGGATATTTCGCCTGTAAGAGTTGGAAAAGTAACACCGGGTACATGCAGACTGATTCGATAGCTTTGTGTTTCGCGCAGACGCAAAGACAAGGCCTTTCATGCAAACGTTGAACTTCTTCATCGCAAAATAGTAGAATACTCTTGATGACTAACTCTTCTTGCGGATGCAGCTGCTCCGAAACATCGCTGTGATTGGCTAACAAAGGATTGAGTTGTTGAGTTTGAGTCGTTAGTGCAACGTTTTCTCGTTCTTCCCGAGGATCACTGGCGCGTTTTGGACTTATCGTTATGCCAACACCTGTGGCTGTAGTCTCGCCATTTTGGTGCAAAAACGCAGACACGCAGTATGAATGAATTGCATGAATGTGTAAACGAGTGAAAGGCTTGTTTTCTATTCCCGGACTTACCTTGAAAACTCAAGCCAAGATATGTGGAAATAGGAAAAGGACAGATTCTCCTCCTACGATTGCGTGGAGTGCCATCTGTTCACGAGACCTTCATCTTCGAAATACTCTTTTCGTTCATAGATGGCATTGGCTAAATGCTTGAGCTGGTGATTGAATCGAATATACTTGTATTGTCCTGTGAAGGCAGAGAATCCAGAACGATATGGTATGAGAAGAAAATGATGCTGCCATTCGGCGAGAATGAATGAATTAATATATTTATTTCCCATCTTTACATATAATGTCACTGATCGAGTATAAGAAAAGAAAAACAAAGAAATGTTTGAATAAATGTTTCAAAGTCAGCTTGGGCTCAAAGAATATTTAAAAGAAAAAGGAACAGTGAACAACACATAAGATACAATTTAACTTGGCAATATATAATTAAAAAAAGAGAGAAACAAAAATATAATGTCGGACGTCATTGGGTTCGATGACCCCGGAACTTCTGACTTCTTTGTACTTCTTGTTGTGTAACCGCATTGCATAATTGCCTATGTTCGCACATCGATCACACAGCATCTCGTAGTACGCGCACACATCAGGATTGCCAGACGGATTTTTTGCACTTCTGTCGTCCATTTCAAAAATCTCAGCTTCTTGAAATCTTCGAAAAATCCGGGCAGGAATTTCTTTTTCCGACCGCCAACCGTGATCGGCTGTCTAAGGTTTTAGTGTCGCTGAGCTTCCGTGGGGTTACTCACTCCCCAAACCCGTGTACACCGGGTGCCGGTGCCAGAAGGTACCATCCAATTTAATAGTCGGTGTTTAAAAATCACAAAGTTTAATGAAAGTGCATGGCTGCCGGGAGGACGCCGTGAATGAGTGTACACCGGGTGCCGGAGAGTGAGTGACCCCTCATGAGCTTCCATTAATTGAACAAAGATATGCTATTGGGATTTCCTGATAAGTACCTTCAAGTTCCTACCGAAGGTGTGTTCTCGCCTTTCCCCGAGGAATCCTTTTGAAGAGTCCCTGCATTTTTGTTTGTCCCAGGGACTCACTCCCCGTATTCTCGCGAGTCTCCATGGACAGGAAATGCTCCGATTATTATCAGCATCTTCAAAAAGGACTCCCTTTCAGATTCGGAGGGGAATACATTTTTGCTGGTGTTGGTGCAGTGTAGAATTAATTAAAAACAATCAGTTTAGGCAACACTTTGGTTTTGTTTCTTCGCTGTCGGTTAAATGCTGAAATTGTCAACTTATCGCAGCTTTTAAAACGGTATGTTCTAAAAAGAATAATCACATAATCAAAAGCTGTTCTTTAGCGTTGTAAAACCAACAACAAAACAATATCGGAAGAAGGCTATCCGTAACGTTTCAGGATTAAAATACCATAGATGACACTATTAATTATTACAAAACTACCTAAATAGTAAAATGAATCCAGACTCGTCAACTGCATATTTTCGTTTTCGAACAAAATCCATTTTGGAAGCATTACCCGTGTTCTCGTTGTTTTCGACAAGCGGAATCTGCGAGGAGTGACTCCCTCTATTCTCGACGTTTCCCTTGATTCCTCGAGTAATCTTTGGGGAACGGCGAGAATACGCCTCTACCAAGGCCGTATCTAGGGGGGGGGGAGGGGTAGACGTTGACCCCCCCCCCCGAAACATACAAAAATGGTCATTTGTGTAGGCTTTTCCTTCTGATCTATGTCTTTTTTTGTACTTTTTTGTCCAACCCGCATGCAAAAAAAACCCGAAAGGCAACCCCCCCCCGAAAAAAATTCCTGGATACGGGCCTGGCCTCTACCATTATTTTTGCGTAGTACTGAATGCAAGTAGTAATTTTAAGAAGTAGCCTATAAAGCCAGATCAAAGCCAAAAATTGCTTTTCCCCCTTTCTCTTGGGTTGCTTCCGAGAATTGCAACAGTTTTGCACTCTTACGACCTTTTGAGGCGTTTTGTTCAGAGGAACAACACTCGTAAAAAGCAAACTAGTCGCAGAAAGGGAACTTTGATTTCTTTTGTTCTTTATACAGAAAGAAGACTAAAACACTTTGAATTTTCTTTGATCTTATTTACGTTTGGTTTTTCGGAAGAAAAGAATACAGTTGAGTGAAGCCTGCGAGGAGTACTATACTGTATACTGTGGCATTGCAGGACATTTGTACCCAGTTTTTCCTAAAATGACGACTCCGGTGCACAATCGGGCAAAGGTGGTCACGCTCAGTTATCGGTCACACTGTACCCCAATTTTTGGGAGTTTGCATCCCCTCGAGAGCCTGGCTCTGCTGCCCACTTGCCCACTTTGTTGCACTGGGCAAGATACTGTTGACCACCTTCCAGGACAGTGCCAAGAGCTTCCTTCCTTGGGTTTAGTTGGGATGGCTGGTGGTGTTCTCTTCCCTGGTATCTTAAAGTCGACAGATAAAAGTGTAATCCGTGAGGTAGTTTCTTTCGTTTTGAATGCAATGAAAAGAAGAAAATAGTTTGTGTTTCATTATTAGTGCTATAAATTGTTGTTGGCGCTTCAGGAATCTGTTGTATGGCCGTATTAGGCTTTTTCCAATAAATTATTATTATTATTATAAGTCGGCTCGGGTCAGCAGTCTATTTTGACCGAGAAAAAGGCGGTGGAATTTGGCGAGTCTGCGAACTAAGGACGTGCATTCTAGAGGCTCATCGATTACTGTTTGAAACATAATAATAATAATAGTTAATTTGCAAACCGCTGAGGAAATAAAAACGGAGTTTACGAATATAGGAAAGGCACAAACTAAACATTTTATTGGAACAATAACTGAACATTTTGACACAACATGCAAAAAATTAAACGGCATCTGAAATTCAATCATTTAAAAGCTGCTGTATGACGTCTTCAGCTGGCAGGTTGGGACATTGTTAGGGGTCCAGAAGACGTGAAGATATCCGAATGCGAGAGCGTTCTGGAGATTATATATATCTCAGGCGAGATTGGACCCCCCCCCCATTTTTGGCGCTCTGCCACTGAGCTATAGACAAAGAAAAGTTTTGTTTAAGTTCTATCGATGTCTTGAACCTCGGAAGGTGAATACCTACCAGTTTATAACGAAAGGACAGTTCGGACGGCGTTAGTAAGGTTCACAATGCTCCGCTCAGACCAGAATTGGGCCTGGTTAAATTTTGCGTGGCAAATTCTTACAAAAAATCTTAAAATTCTTCGAGTTCATCTAACTTTTCTCGAACAGGAATGTAATGCGTTTCTTCCTATGTGCCAGAGGGGCCACAGGAAGTTATATTGTCATAATTACTTTTGTGGAGAATTTGGAAAATTAGCATGTTTTTTTTTGTATGATATCTATTGGGTTTCTTAATCGACAAGTCTCCATCATAAAAGAATTCGACTCAAATTTTGAGATCCGACAAAGATATTTAGCAAAGTTGAAGAAGGTAGTTTTGATGGGAGATAAATTAATGTAAAAAAATGGAAGTAAAGGAGGGAAAAGAAGGGCCTGCGGAAGAGCAACAGTATTAAAAACTTCTGCCAGAGATCGGCGAGACAGATAATCGCAAAGTGATATTATTGCCCCAAAGCTTATGTAGAATTTGGAGAATTTGATGATTGATTGAATTAGAATTGAGACTTTATGTATGCGTTTACTATGTCTTTTACTCTCTGATTTCTGGAGGAATTAATTAATTGAATTGAATACGTCATTCGCAAAATTCGCAAGGTTGTAAGATCGTAAGGCTTTACGAACGCCGTCTGTGTTGTCCTTACGAAAAAGTTAACTATGAGTTTAACTTCTTGCCTACTGCTGTAAAGGCCCGATGAAAAATTTGTTGCCTGCGTAGTAGTATGGTAATAGTACGAAAACGTTGCATGTAAAACTATGTAATAGCAAAGAATACTATCATTTAATGTGCCTCAGACTGGTCCAATCTTATCTAGTAGTATCCAGTAGCATCCTGTCTTGCCATAGTAGCATCCGATCTTGCTAATAGTAGCATATAGTAGTATGCAGTAATACGGCAGCCTTGAAGTAGAAACATGTAGTAGCATCGTTAGTACTGCATGCAACTTTTTCGTACTACTACTTCATAGTACTATTTTGAGAAAAAATTTTCATTGGGCCGATTTCTGGAGGAATTAAATTAATTGAATTGAATACGTCATTCGCAAAATTCGTAAGGTTGTAAGTTCGTAAGGCTTTACGAACGCCGTCTGTGTTGTCCTTACGAAAAAGTTAACTATGAGTTTAACTTCTTGCCCACTGCTGTAAAGGACGCTACGCACATTTACGAAACAACCTTACGAACTTTGCAAATGACTTTACGCGCTTTACGAACACCGTCTGTGCCGTCCTTAAGTCCCGTTCACAAGCATGCCTAGCCAAGCACATATGTCTAGGCACGTGCCTAGCACCACCGTTCACACCAATGCCTATGCTCAGATTTGGTCCAGGCACGGAGTTCCAGGCTCTAGAACTCCGTGCCTGGCTACGGCTAAGAACGTGCCTGGCTACGGCTAAGGACGTGCCTGGCTACGGCTAAGGACGTGCCTGGCTACGGCTAAGGACGTGCCTGGCTACGGCTAAGCACGTGCCTGGCTACGGCTAAGCAGACGTGCCTGGCTACGGCTGAGCACGTGTCTGGCTACGCCTGATCACGTGTCTGGCTACGCCTGATCACGTGTCTGGCTACGCCTGATCACGTGTCTGGCTACGCCTGATCACGTGCCTAGGCATCTGTGCTTGGCTAGGCATGCTTGTGAACGAGGCTTAGCTGATCACTCCATTGTCAGAATGGAAAAGTTCAGTGGTAGGCGAGCTAAGAAAATATAGCAAACGAAAAACGATTTCGGTTCTGCGTCTGGAGCTGACGTCAGGTGGGACTCGAAACTTGTCTTTTTATTTCTTTCGCTCAGAAAACGGGGTGCTGCCGCCTTGGTCGAACATTCCTTGATCAGCTGTTGCTTTTTGCCTGTATTTCTTGTTTCTGGCGATATTGACAAGAGGCAAACTTTTCGTTGAAAGATAGAAAGCCTCGCACGGTAGTGGGGATTTGGGAGCAAAGGTGACGCTCGAGTGTGAACGTCAGTAATAATAATAATACTAATAGTATAACTGCAGTAAAAAGGCTTGCGCCTCTATTGATAGTTCGAAAGCATTTAGCATAAGGGTGCAGGATTTGAGGAGACAATTTTTAGAACTTTCCCGATGTGACCTTTAAAAGTTTAACTGAATAGCTTAAAGGATCTGTCCTACCTATAATAATGACGCAACCTACTTCAGTGATCACTCCATATATTTCTAAACCCGGAGACCCCAAGTTCGAACGGTACATTCTAACCCCTCCAACAGAACCACGCTGATTTCCTCACTTGCCGTGTTTTGCTACCTTCGATGCGTACCACACTGTCGGCGGTGGGAGAAGTTTTTCCATCAGAAAAACCGGTTACGTAAATTGTTTCCCTGTTTTCGCTATAAGTCAACGGATCTCGGAAATGGCGTAAAACATCCAAAACCGTGGGTTATTTGTTGAAAGCACAGCCTAGTTTTAAAGTATTCAAATAATTTAAAATACTGTAAGTTGAAGAGTAAATAGTGCGAGGGGTCCTTTAACAGATTCGGAAGCCCGATGAAATTGCGTTGCTACTTTCTCCGCTATTCCCGAAAAAGGATTTTTTTATTTGTGTGATTTTTATCTAGTTGTAGCCCTCTGTAACTATTTGGATCAACAACAGCAAGAAATTGCCTACTGCCAACCAGGGGCGTCCCGACACCTTGATAAAGGGGGGGGGGGGGGGCAGTCCCGTAATTTTTCTGTGTTTTACCGGGAATTTTTCCTAGTGACCATCCCTGCAGAAACTCTAGAATGTTGTTGTGTTCTGACTTCGATTATTTGTCAGAAACAACAGTAAACAATATTTAGGCTCGTTGAACTCTAACTGGAAAGGCAGCTAATGTTTACGTCTGATATTTGAATATACTGAAATATTTTGACTCATCGGAGGGATTTTGTATTTTTTCACCCGGGGCTCTAATAGTAATGTTCAGAGTGTGCGCTGCTTGCGCGACAAACCAAAATTCATCCAGACGCGGAAAATTTAAATTTAAACAAAGATATGCATTTCCAGGGCTAAAGATGCAACATAGTAGAAGTTACGCCTGTAGAAAAGTAGGAAAGTTATCTTAGGATATGTCTTGCAGTGAACCTGTTATTTTTGTATTTTTTTTGGCAATGGCTTACATTTCTAGTTGGTAAATGTTTCAGGCGTAGGGGGACAAGGGCACAGAGGTATCACAAATCCGAAAGAATAAGTTAAATTTATAAAATGATTATCCCTGGATAACGGAGTAACGCATTTTATCGGTTTTTCAGGAATGTTTAAGTTAATAAGGGAAAAGTTACTGACTGTTGTATCTCAGTCCTATTCGGTTAAAGTATAAAATTGTCACTTAAAAATAAAAGGTCTTCGTTTATTCGTCACATTTATTCGTCGCATTTTAAGCGTTTTTCATCTGTCCACAACACATCCGTTTTCACATTTGTTAACTAAATCGGTTTTACATGCGATTAGTAACAGACTTTCAAGACGCTGGTCAGCCATTGTTGAACGCAAGGTGGTCTTAACCAGCTTTCATCTTGCAAAACATTCTTTCCCCTTTTGCTGAGGTAACAGGGAGTCTAAGCCAGCTTGGGGACCCGTCTTTTCGTCCACCCGTCGATTCGCCTTCCGGCTAACTCGTTTATGAACTCTTCTCGGTTCGCTCATATCACCGGAAAGGAGTCAAGAAAGCCTTCAAAACTCGAGTAGACCTTACCATGGTATTATTCCTCGAACAGTATTTATAGCTGGAATTGATGTAATTTCAGTAAGATTACCTAATTCTTTAAAACTACATACATTTAGGAGACTACCGGAATCATCCGGTAAACTTTCCGGCACGCTGTGTTGTCTGTGCCCGGATCACTCTCTCAGGTACCGGTAAGCAGCAAAGTTCCGGTATTTGCTGCTCCAAACTCAGGTAGATTCCGCGGGGAAAAGTCCAGTAGCTTATCCAGCCTCCAGTAAATTCCCTGAGACAAGTTCCGATAGATTCCTTGAGCAAGCTTTAGGTAGATTCCTTGAGCATGCTTCCGGTAAGTTCCTGTTGAGTCTGTACTTCTCCGGTAAGCAGTAAAATTGCGGTAGATTCCCTGAACCGAATTCTGGTACATTTCGTGGGCAAATTCTGGTAGATCCTCTGATCCAGCCTCCAGTAAATTCTCTGAGACAAGCTCCGGTAGATTCCTTGAGCAGAATTTCAGTAGGTTTCCAGAGCATAATTCCGGTAGGTTCCCTGACCAATAATCCGGTAGATTCCCAAAAAATCATAAAGTTCAGGTGCAGTGGGAAAATTGTGACTGTCGCGGCTTCGCCGCACCAGTAAAATTTACAGGATTCCCCCCCCCCCACAAACCTTCTGGGGGTGGGGGATGCCCCCCCCCCTCGGAACGCCCCTGCTGTCAACACAAAAAACTCCCTAGACTTAAAGTCCTCTGACTATTTTGCACCTGTTTGTAACCAAGCATGAAGCAGGATCTTCCGGTTGCTGTCGTTGACGATTTTTACTAAAGGAAGAACCACGTCCTCGGAACAAATTCAAATTGCGCGGTCTAACTGTTAATTTGTCTTGTCGGGACGCCGTCCATATTCTCAACGACACTATATAGCCTATTGTGAAACAAATCTGTCAACAGAGTAAAATAATTCGTAGTTTTCAAATACGAAATACAAAAATAAGCAAGTTTTCAGTTAAACTTTTAAGTGTTAGTTCTTCGTTAGTAGTGACGCTGTAGATCTTTTACGGATAAAACACTTACAGGCTCATAGCAGAAATTTTGTTTAACGTTAACCAATAGTATCCGAAGTGTTGGAGATAAAATTCTTAAATGTCACGAAACTTCTTACAGTGAATGGAGCCTTCTTAAATTTGCGTTTCCAGGCTGCGATTCTAAACTCGTGTTCGTCACAAGTCGTTAAAGCGCACCTCGCACTATTTACTCTGTATGTTCCAGTATTCAAAACAATCTGACTACTGTAAATTTAAGTACTGATTTTAACAGATCATCCACGGCTTTTGCTGTTTCAAGCTTTTTCCGAACACAGTCTCATTGACTTCCAGCAAAAACTTGCAAAATTCATAAAATCGGTTTTGCTCGTCGGGAGCATAATGCACATGGGAAATAGTGAATCGTGGCAAGTGCAAAGACTATTGAGCTGACTGTCAGAGTTTAACCGAAAAGTGATGTAATAGGAAAATGTAGTTACCCGTGACTTATTCACTTAAAGAGGCTGCAAAGACCCGATGAAAATTCGTTGCTCAGGTATTCACGTATAATCGAATATCAAATAGTGGAATTTTCCTGTCAGATTTGTTGTACCTCTATGCGCTCTTATCTATGTTGTATGCTTGACAAAAACGGTAAGCAGAAAATAAGTGTTCCGGTAGATTCGAGCTGATCAAAAGCCGTGTTTGTATTAAGATTTAAATTTTCCGCTTCATAGTAGAACTTTGCGTTGTGGGGACGGCCGTAGATATCCTGAACGTCATACTAGAGCAAATAGTGAAAAAACAAAAAAAATCCCTTACCCAGTCAACTATTGCAGTGTACCCAGTTAAATGATACAGAATTGAGTTTTCTTTTCAGTTTGAAGGGGTCCGATATGTAGCATATGAAATTTAATGAATGCAGTTAGGTTAGAATGCAGATTCTTTATAGTGATTATCTTCTACGGCTACATACCCAGGGTTGCCACACCACCGAAATTTTTCGTGCTATTGAAGACTGGAAAAAGTGTTCTTTTCTGGAAAAAAGTGCTACTTCAAAAAAAATTGGTGCACTGGCATGTTAAGGTCCTTTAAGTATTATGTGTTAGTTAAGAGCAGCATTGCAAATCATGTTTAATGTTAGTTTTACGGAAATACTTAAAGGATCTTAACATAAATTTTCTATAACACTTACAAATAAGAAAATAAGTGTTATCTGCTGAAATTGCGTATCCTTGTGTTAAATGTTATAAAAATTCTGACTGTATGAACGATAGCGTTTCCACCGCTCCTAGCTGAAAGAATTTAAGCTATTTGTAAATAGTGTACGGTTTCGTTCACGTACGAATGGTTTCTCTTATCACAGTCGTTATAGGACCCCTCTTGCTTATTCTCCCTTTTATATTATCCCTTGCTCCCTTATGGAATTGTAAGCTTCTGAAATCTCCGCCTCTCGCCATTGTTTCTTTTTGTACCTACGACTTTTTAGCAATTTTTCGGCTTTGCCGAGTTTTCCCAATCACGCACGCAAATTTCGCCGAAATCTTCGCGTCCGCTTACAACTTATAATACAAATTCACACATAAGGAAATGAGAAGATTCAAAGTGTTGTTTTTCATTTTAGACATGGTGGGCCATCAGGTCTATTTATTTATTTCCCTCGGAACTGAGGAGTACAAAATATAATAGTTGCGTTTTTGCTGATAACATGGTATCTGTTACCACGGTAACTGGATCTGGAATTATTCGTTTTTGCAGTTATCATGGTATCTGATACACGGTGCTCTGCAAAAACGACTATTCCCGAAATTGCACTTTTCGAAGCCATCCCAAAAGAAAAACAGATATCCAGTTGCATCACTAAGTGCTAAACTTCTTTCTCATCAGTCTGAAAAATTTGATGAAAGTGAGATTTTCAGATACCACAACCAGTTACCACGGTCGGACCGTTGTATCTGAATATCTGATGCCACGATAACTGGCCAGATACCACGATAACTGCAAATACTTTTGACCGTGGTATCGGATACAACGATAACTGCAAAAACGACTTTAGACAGTGGTATTAGATACCATGGTATCTGCAAAAACGCAACTACAAGTACAAAGCAAAACCAAGCCTAAACCATCTGATCCAGTTCCTACCTCCTGTTTTCGAATTCTTTTCTTTTGCTTGGTTTTCCCACTTTATAACCACTGCGCGTTCAGTTGTCAAATATCTTGCGTCCAGCCGCAGCGTCGAAGAACAGGAAGGCTGGATACAGTCGACAATCGCGAACAAGACAATCGCTAATTGCAGTAATGGTGTTTTCGAAAAACGATCTTCCTGAGCCGTTTCGTCGCGAAAACATTATTTCTAGTAACAGCTGTGCTTTAAGTCCTAATTCCACTTCATTTTCACTTCTTTTTTTTGCTGCAGCAGCAAATTACTTGAGACAAGAGGATGTGAAGTTGCCCTCCATCAATTCCCCTGCACATCAGTTCGGAACTGTAGTGCAAAAAGGTGAACTTAGTGGAGTCACAGACTAGACACGCAGCTGGAAGATTGCCAAGTTCTTTAGAACTCTTCGCGTTTCTTCCCCAATAAAGGAAGTTGCGAAATTGCTGCCGAGTAACTTGAGTTTCGGTACGTTCCACAAAGTGAGGAGTTTCGTGGGCGTCTTTTTGCTGAGCCAGGGTTTCAGTGGGCAAGAGTACAATGGGCACCCTGTGCTCGATCTTGAAAATACATCCGCATGGTAATTTTCATACACTTTTCATAACTCTTGAAGGGAATGAGATATTTTGATGAAACTTGGCGTGAGAATTCTTGGGGTCAAGAGTGAGATCGAATTCGTAGATGGGCTCTATAGCCCTGCATTTAGGGGTGGGGGAGGGGGTTTAAATTAAGGGGCAAATGAAATATTTTTAAACAGATAGTCGATTATTTGTGTAAGAAGACACGCTGAACACGATAGTAAAACCATTTTGTCATCGGACAAGTGGTTCGCCCGGAATCCGGCCAAAACCGGAAAATTCGTTAGAAGTAAAAGCTTTATTTGAAGTTGATTAGATGTTCGATTTAAGAATAAGAAGACAGGCTGAACACGATGGTGAAAATCATTTTTTTCGCCGGACAATTAGTTAGCCCGCAACCCGGTCGAAACCGGAAAGTCTGTTAAAAGTAAAAGTTTTATTTGAAGTTGATTAGATGTTCGATTTAGGGGTAGGAAGACATACTGAACACGATGTTCAAAACCATTTTCTCGCTGGACCCGTAGTTCGCCCGGAATTTGGCCAAAACCGGAAAGTTTGTTAAAAGTAAAAGTTTTATTTGAAGTTGATTAGATGTTCTTTATACGGATAAGGAGATACGCTGAATTCTTTCTGAACTTTTTTTTTTCTGGACAAGTATGGTAGTTCGTTCGCAATTGTCTGGATCAAATATTTTTTGGGATCCCATCCAAACGTTTGGTCTTGTTCATTAAAGTACCCATCTTGACGACGTACATGGTCTTCTACCTACCGAAATATCCCTGTTTACAAAATCCGCGTGAATTACTTTATTTGAAGTTTTCACTTTTCAGTGCTAGCCGAGAGCCAGACGGTATCTTTTGTCTTGACTTAAGACGTCGTCAAACAAGCGGAGCCAAGCCAGATGTATCTACTCTCGTGCAGCTTTAAACCATGGCGCGCATTTCTTTTAAATTTTTTCTAAAAAAAAATCCGAGTATTTTTGCGCGAAGCCCAGTCGAAGTCGGCTAGCCCTAACAAGAAAATCCCTAATTACATGATGCAAGTTTGAGTCATTGACAGTGCAAAGAGATGCGTCAGCTTAATTTTATTCGAGCTATATTTGGGCCCTTCTTGGCAAGGGTGCTCTTCAGGCTCAATCTGGAAAATGAACTTCTTTTCTTCTTTTTTTTTCATTTTACAGCTTGAGCCTGTGTTGAATATTATTCGCAGTCAGATTGGTCTGAAGGAATATTTAAAGTATGAGTATTTAGAAAAGCAGTTTTTGCGGACCGTTTTATCGTGAAAGCCAATTCTAGGAAGAGCTGTGCTTTGAGATCATTATCATCGACGATCCGTGTATTTCTCAGAGGGAACATCGTACCCGTACGCGCTTGAGATCCCTGTTTCTGATTGGTTTCACCCTTTTATATAGTAAGTGCTGAAGCTCTTGCGATCTTTTCCTCTAACTAAAGTGCATGAAAGGATATGTTCCTGAGAGGCGGAAGCAACTCGTTGCTGCATCCTTGGATAAGCACTATTACTATAATTACTTGTAACCTCTTTATTCCTCAAATTGCACTTTCCCCATTCCCCAACTCTCACAAATTAGTCACTTGAAACAACAGCAATTTTAGGGTCTAACGAGGTTTGCTTCTAAATTGGGCGACTTACTGATTGCGCTGCCGGGTGGAAAATTGACATAAGTAAGGTCTAATACAGAAGAGGTATGCTTCTATGAACGTTAGTTAACTTTGAACAGCACACTTTTGGGTTAAGTGGTAATTAGCTGCTTTGGCTGACTGATTGGCGACTTCAAATTTCAACAACACCAAAAGTTTCGATGGGATCCCAAAGATTTAATATTAGATCCAGACAGTTGCGTCTTGTCATCGCCAAATCCGATCTGCGCTAGAATCCTTGAACATTTTACTATTGAAATTTAGAAACAGATTTAGCAAATTGCTTATCATCGGAGACACCCAAGTTCAGATATACCTCTATAAGCCATATCTATTTTGACGATACTGATCGAAACTTCCTGCTTAGCTTCTGCCAAATTTCCGGTTTCAGCTGAAATCCGAGCTAGCTATACTTGTCCAGGCAAAAAAATAAAGTTCAGAAACGAATTTCCTTATCCTTATGAAGGGTAATCGAAGGGTAATCTAATCAACTTCAAATAAAACTTGAAACTTTCAGCCGGGATCCAGACGAACTATTGTCCGGGTAAAAATTTGTCGTTATATACGGATTAAACATCTCTTCTTACCCCTAAATCTGTCGTCTAATCAACTTAAAATAAAAGTTTTTGCTTTTAACAGATTTTCCGGTTTTCTCCGGATTCTGGGTGAACTAGTTTTCGGGATAGAAAGTGATTTTCGAAAAGTGTCCAGCGTGTCTCCTTGTCCCGAAATCGAACATCTAATGAACTTCAAATAAAACTTTTGCTTTTAACAATCGTTCCGGCTTCACCGGATTCCGGACGAACTACTTGGCCACCGAGAAAATGTTTTTTATCATCGTGTTCAGCACGTCTTCTTACCCCATAATCTACTATCGCATTAGCTGTTTATAAATATTTTGTTTGCCCCTTAATTTGAACCCCCACCACTAAATGTAGGGCTACAGAGCCCGTCTACGAACTCAGCCTTACCCTTGACCCAAGAATCCTCACACCAAGTTTCATCAAAATATCTCATTCCCTTCGAGAGTTATCGGCTGAAAGACAACTTTTGTGATGTCATGAGTATCCCTTCACTTACGTTTTGGAATCACAAAAACCAGGGATTTATTTGCAAACGTCCAACACTATCTCAGAATCTATTCTAGCAAGAATATCTATTCTAGCAAGTTGAGATCGTTGTCTTCAGCCCGAAGAGGACCTTACTAAGGTATACTCTTTATTATAAAAAACAACTTTTATAAACTAAACTACAGTGTCATTGAGCAAGTTCAGAGACGAGCAACAAAAACAGTGCCAGCCATTCGTCATCTGCCTTATGAACATCGACTTAAAAAATTACGATTACCCAGTTTATCTTATAGATTCCTCCGAGTTGATTTGATTGAAACTTTTAAGATTTGTCATAGTTACTATGATAACATAAGGCCTGATGATGTCTTCACTTTCAATCATAACGGTCTCAGAGGACACAGCTTGAAAATTCGTGGTGAGAAATTCCGAAAAGACATTGGATAATGGAGCTTCAAAAACCGGATAGTGGAATACTGGAATAATCTCCCCGAAAATGTTGTAAATGCCGAAAATATCAATAAGTTTAAAGCAGGCGTGGATCGACACCTGGCTGAAATTGAATTTAGTGTACACAGTGTCCCGAGAAATTAACAGAGGCGAAAGCCTTTTTTTTACTGCAGTTATATTATTATTATTATAAACCAACCTTTTAAAACACTCTGATTATTCTTTAAACATGCAGTCATTACCTCCGACTGCAGGAAAGCCCGAATGGTCCTGTGGGGGCAGCAAACAAAAATCTTCGTTTTAAAAGGAAGGAAAACTGAAAGATAAGAAGAGGAAGTACAAAAAAGAAAAGAAGAACGAGCAAAAAAAGGAAGGAAGAACAAAAAGGAAAAAAAACTGGGAGACCGTGCCGTCATTCAAAAATCATCCAGTCAACGAAACAAATGAAATAAACTCTGTCAATGGTGGTCTGTCAAGAAATGCTTTTGCGGTTTAAGGGAAGATAAGTTGCCGGAAAAAGAGTTCTTCTGTAGAGCAGCACCAGCTCGCAGTAGTCAGAAACAAGACGAAAGGTTTCGATGCGATCCCAAAAATTTAATATTTGATCCAGACAATTGGGTCTTGTAGAGATCCAGTCTTCGCCAAACTCCTTGAGCACTTTACTAGCAAAATTCAGAAACAACAAAATACCTGAGAAATTAAAATTAAAGAAAAATATAGGTACGTAACAAAAATTATGAAATTTTCGATGGACACACCCTCCATTTGTTCATCCTAGAAAAAAAAAAAGAAAAAGAAAACAAAAACAAAACAAGAACAAGAAAAAATACCTGAGAAATCCAAATAAAAGAAAAACATACAGAAAAAAAATCTTTGATTATTTTCGATGGGCACACCTTCCGTTTATTCGTCATCTTCTTTGAAGTAGCAGTAAAGCAAATCATATTTGTTGCCGCCAAACCGATAAGTCAGTTTTTTGGCAATCAGTTTTCTCCATATCCTGCTAATTCTTCTCAGTTTTACGTAGTTTCATCCCATCATTTATTTCTGGTCATATTTTATAAGTGTATTAGTTAATTTGTTTCGTGTCTCCGTGTTTCGTAAATCTTTTCTAGCTTTTAGCTATTTGGATTAAATTTATTTAATTGATTGAAAGTCAGCTGAGATTTGTTCTAAATACTGGGCCATTCTTGGGAAGGGCCTTCTTCAGGCTGAAGCTAGAAAAACGAACCTGCGAAAAATTAATAAACTTATATAATAAACTAGTTATATTTGTATAATAATTTAATATAATTTATATAATAAATAAATTTCCTGTTTTGGGAACTTCCTTTTAGGCGTTGCTGGATGTAAGGCAAGATAATATTTAAATTTGGATATATCTACACAGTGGCTCAATTTCAGTACACCTTATGGGGGGGGGGGGGGGGCAAAGAAGTTCAGTTTTCGGCCGCGATCCCAGATTTGTAAACATCTCAAAATTTAATTGTTGTTTTTAGTACATTTAAAACAGTTAAAGGACACCTGAATGAAGAGTACCAAGTATCATCCCTACCTGTATGACTTTCGTTAACGTTGCCTGCAGAAAACCCAATCCAAATACGAAATAGTGTTTCCAAGCTATGATTTTTGCTCCATTTTGCATCTGTCCTTATTTCAGTACCGAACAATTTTAGAAATGAACAAATGTCTAGAATATTTTTTAACCAGTTAAGCTCAAACGCATATCTAGAAGAAATTCCAATACGATCCGGCCAGCGCTGTACAAGATTTGGATGAATTGCGCTTTTTGTCTTGGAGTCTACATATGCAAACCTCCAGAAACGAACATACCTATTTTGAAAACGTCACGCTCAGGAGAAGAATGCTCTCAGTGGTCATGTCTGTAAATGCATCCTCCATGGTGTGTTCAAGTATGGTTTCATTGTTCAGGTGTCCTTTAAAGTCATTGCTTTGATTTTGCATTTTGAAACCTATTTAGTGGCTAAAAATATCACAGATTAGGAATATTCGAAATCCCCCCCCCCCCTAATAGTGCCCGTGTATCTGCAATAATACAGTTTAAAATTATAACAGTTTAAACCCACACACATTTTTATACATCTTTATTTTCTAAGGTTGTTTTTGTCTGATCGTTTCCTACCCATGATTGCCGCCAGATTCCTTGCATCGTTTCGCTTCTGTCTTCCGTGTGGCAAATGTATATCTAAAGTTGACATAGTTTCTTTTCCCGGAAAGAGACAGAAAGAAACACTCCTTTTCCAAAAGTCTCAGTGGGGCTTAACGAGAACTTCAAAAGCTACAAATTGCTACATTGCACGATATTCGAGTTTACTTTTTGTTGCTTAGGGGGGCTTTTTCTTGTTTATTTTTTCCAAGAGCGTGATAGTCTCGTACAAGGAGGTTCCGATCGATTCACTTTGCCAGGCGTTAAGTCATTTCCTAAAACATAGTTCTCGTAGAACGCGAAAATCGGGTTTCCAGTCGATCCGGTTTGTCTTGTTTTCTGTACAATGTTCAGAAAACTCGAATGTTCACTGGACAGTAGAGAACGGAACAATGTCGCCCGGGAGTTTAGACGGTCGAGTGGGGTTACCGACGCTATACGCTGCCGGATTTGCATTACAGCATTGGGAATGTTCCGTAGACACAGCTCGGTTTTAACCCCCCCCCCCCTGTTTACACTGTAAAAAGAAAATCTTGCAGTATTTGCTACTGGGATTAATCTTGTCTCTACTGAGATAGGATTATCTCTAATCCGGATTAATGTGATCCCAGCAGGGTTCATGCGGCTCTGGAAATCAGGGTCAGGGAATTTTTTGGTCAGGGAAATCAGGGAAAAGTCAGGGAAAATCGTGAAAAGTCGCAGAAGGTCAGGGAAATTAATGAAAAAGTTCAATCTATACTTATGCATTGCATCGAGTTTTGTTTTTACTGGAAGTTTCTTTTTCGCCGGTTCTCTGCCCAAAGTTTATCATTGACAACTCTGTTCTTTGAGCCGTCCCAGTCTGTGCTTCAACGTATACGACGGCTTGTTTGTTCAGGAAGAAGTAAAAGAAGTGTTGGAAAACTGCCGGAAATTACCAAAAAAGGTCGGGGAAAAGTCAGGGAAAAACGTGGAAGAGCAAGCGCACGAACCCTGTCCCAGTCTCTACTGATTTATCGCAATGGCAAATATTGCAGTTAACTTTAATCCGTACTCGGAGAAACTTTTACAGTGTATGTGCTAGTGTTTTTGTATGTATAGTTATTTTAGTACCTTTCCTCCTTTCTTTTTCTTTATTGTACTCCACTAGTTTTCCCTTTGGAGTTCGTGGGTAATAAATACATCTTTATTATTATTATTATTATTTATTCAAACAATGTTTACAACGGATACGTCAGCTACGATTTTTCATCAGCGATATTTCGGCCATTCTTGGCAAGGGTCCTGGTCAGGCTGTCAATCTTCTGGGTCAACATCGGGGAAGGAAGAAAACCTGTAAACCTTCCCCGACGTTGACCCAGAAGATTGACAGCCTGACGAGGACCCTTGCCAAGAAGGGCCGAAATATCGCTGATGAAGAATCATAGCTGACGTATCCGTTGTAAACATTGTTTGAATAAATGTTTCAAAGTCAGCTTGGGCTCAAAGAATATTTATTATTATTAATATAACAGAAGCCGCATTAGATACAGCTCCTATATAATATTCTAACATATGTGACACCTTTGAAACTCTGCTGGGTTTCTCAAAGATTACACTTTGGCTGTTTTTGCCTTTAGTAGCCCCCTTGGGTTTGATGAGAAACTCGGAAAAACTTGCATCGGTATTTCAGGCCAATGGGCTTCTCGGAAGCGATAAGCGTGACCCTGATCGGCTTCGAAGGCACCAAACACAAGAGAACGCAAGAATCAGGTAGTGCCGTTAGGGTGGATAAACATTACATAGGAAGCTCGGAACCTCGGGAATGAGAATGGATGGGAGGATTTGGGACGTAGAGTTTATTGATGATTATAAGTGCGATAGTTCTTCTAAAGTCAAGCTGAACACCTAAGCATGCTGTTACGTTTCAAACCCCTAGTACTTTCATTTCCTACACAATGTTTGCCGCGTAATTTAGAAAAGGTTTCTCCCGGGGGAGGCAGTCTGATGCACCGGTGCCAAAATAGCAAATTGCGACCACCGCAGAACATGCCACCAAAGACAGACTTCATGGGACCTGGTTGGGCAAAATGGATCACCGTCTTTCTCCCGGTGAAGTTAGAGTAAATGTCAACATCAGATTAGTCGTTTTCCTAACCTACGCGTCCAAGGGCTCAATGGAAATTAATAGTTGGGTTCTCCACTTGCAATCGCAAGTCCGTCGGAACCGTGTTCGTCCAGATCAGGCCTGCGCACATACTCTTGATTACTAACTCCTCTTGCCGATCCAAACTCGCCATGTACCTAGCGGAAGATTGGTCGCCGTGATTTGAGTCGTTAGTGCTACGTTTTCTCGTTCTTCCCGAGGACCACTGGCGTGTTTTGAACTTAGTCATCTAGAGTATTGTATTCGCATAACATGGCGTTCCGACTCGTTACCTTCTGACAGTTTACGTTTGCCATTGTAGACTACTTAAAGTTTAACTGAAAAGCCAACTTTTTTTTTATCATTTAACTGAATACAATGCATGTTTTGGATTGGGTTAAGGAATTTTTTTTATTTTTCACTATTTGCTCTGGAATGATGTTCAGAATATCTACGATAGTCCTCATGACGCAATTTCTACTATGACGCAAACAAAAATAATCTCAATACATACGCGGCGTTTCAGTGGCCAGTGATCAGCTTACGAAGGTAGCTTACTGCGTGAACACTTATCGTTCGTAAATCATTTTCATTGAGCATACAACACAGATACAAGCGCATAGAGCATACAAATCAGACAAGGAAATTCCACTATTCGAAAACTGACTATTCGTAAGTAGTGGAGCAACAAAGTACCGCATTTTCGCCAGGTTTTCAAGCTTCTTTAAGTGAGTAAGTGCTGGGTAACTAGATTGTATTATCTAAGACCTTTTCAGTTAAACTTTAAGACTGACCCTTGTTGATCAACGGTCGCTTTTTCTTCTTCTTTCGTTGGGTCGTTGCTTCAGGACAGCTGGGTAGCGCGAACCTTCTCGTCTTCCGGTTGTGGTCTTCTTCATAGTTTTCGACGAGCGGGTCTGTGGATATGGAAACCCAACCGGGATCAGCGCCCAGGAGGTATCCTCGTCTTGTGGTCCTTGGATCATATGATGGCACCTTGACTGGAATCATAGCCTAGGATAAATTAAACTGTTCCCTGGTTGGTAGAGCTGATGATGGGGCATCAGCTGGGATCAGATCCCAGGAAAAATTATCCTATTCTTGGATAATTTTTGGGTTTGTTCTTGCCCGTCTGTTTAATGCAGTAATTATACCTTACGTTCTTAATGTTTTGCCACTTTGAGAATTTAAAAAAAGAACAGACCACAGAAAAATACGCACCACGTGCTAAGAGTACGCAAAAGTTTCCCTCACCGATGTTCAGACATGGAGTTATCAGCAAAATACAAAATAATAACCCCACCGAAAAAATACATAAAATTAAAACAAGTGCTCGAGAAAGAGCTTTAAATGCTTGCGCGGACGATATACTAGCTCGATTCGTGGTATAGATTTTAGTATTATGTTTAGTGCGTGTTTATATTTTCTTTTGTTTCTTTTCTCCTTTTCTTTTTCTTTATGTACTCCGCTTTTTCTCTTTTGTAAGCGGGCAAAAACAAATATATACATATTCTTGTGGTCGGTGCGTTGGTCATGGCACCTCGAGTGGGATCACAGCCCAGCAGCAGTAGTTGAGCTGATGTTTTTTAATTTATTTTTCTTCTGAAGTTTTTCTAGAGCCCCTCACAAACTCGTGCGCTTTTAAGTTTTTCGCGTCAAAGTCGCTAAATGTTTGGGAGAAGGTCTTTGAAAGCCACGCAAGCATGAATTCTTCCTTTTTTTTGTACAAGCTCTCGGTATCTACTGGGTTGCTGAAATGTAGCGAAAGAGGCCCTTTGATCTTGCAAGAGTGGTTTATAACTTTTCTTTATACTTTCCTCGGTTTGCAACATAATGGAATCCCGTGGCTCGATTTGTCCGCCAGTGTTCTCGGTTGTTTTCATTAGTTTCTGAGGAAGATACTGCCGAAAGATTCATCTTTCTATTTCTTAAAATTAAAAGAATATTTAATAAAACATGGTTGAGAAATGTATTTATTTGTTAGGGGGTAGGGGGTGGTAGGGAGGAACGGTTGGTTGGGGGTGGTAAGGAGGAATTGGTGGGTGGGTGGTCGGGGTGGTAGGGAGGAACGGTTGGTTGGGGTGGTAGGGAGGAATTGGTGGATGGGTAGTCGGGGTGGTAGGGAGGAACGGTTGGTTGGGGTGGTAGGGAGGGATTGGTGGATGAGAGGTTGGGGTGGTAGGGAGGCAGTAGGGTTGTTGGGAGGTGTATGTTTATTTTGGAGGTGATAATGTGAAGGAGTTTTGTCTGTTTTTTTTTGTGGTCTGTGCTTTTCCTTTTTTTTCTTAGTTATTTATTATGTTGTTTGTTGGTGTGTTTAGAAAATGGTTAACCTTTACTACTGCACGCCAGCAGAAACGTAGGTTTTTCCGTTAGTGCAGTAGATGTAAATAGTAAAGAGTTAAATTGTGTTTATTAATAAAATAAGTATCAAGTATCCGGTATTTTTTTGCAAATTTATTGTATTCATGTTCATATTTTCGGGATCCCAAACGTAAGTGAAGGGTACATATAACTTGTGCCCCGCATGGTTGAGATATTCTGATGAGTTTTGGCAGAGCAAAGCATTTCTTGGGCAAATTGTAAGGTTGCCGGTATAGGGAGAAGACATGCAAAATCTGTCCCTAAAGGACCAATCAAGCTTGTGTTGTAACATGAATAAAAAATACTTGTCCTTGTAAGCCTTATCCTCCTCTTAAGTTCAAGCTTACGTCTAAGGCGCAGAATTCCCGAATTATACTTGCTATCCGCGAATATCTGTGGTAAAACTTTCATCCCGCCAGGCTTGCTGTAGTAACAAGACCAAAGGTGTCGATGGGATCCCAAAAATCTAATATTTGATTCAGACAATCGAGTCTTGTTCGCCAGATCCAGTCTTGGACAGGCTAATCATCAGAGAAAACCGAGTTCAGATATACCTCTATCAGCCATATCTATTTTGACGAGACTGACCGAGACTTCCTGCCGATTTCCGAGCGAACTACTAGTCCAGCAAAAAAAAATACAGAAACAAAACCAGCGTATAAAGAACATCTAATTAACTTCGAATAAAAGTTTGACTTAAAAAAAAATCCGGTTACAACCGGATTCCGGAATAATTATATGTCCGGGTAAAAAAACATTGTCATAAACCGACTCAGCCTCTCTTCTTACCCCTTAATCTGTCATCTAATCGAACTTTTGCTTTTAACAAATTTTCCGGTTTTGGCCGGATTCCGGGCGAACTAGTTGTCCAGCGAGAAAATGAATTTCACCATCGTGTTCGTCATGTCTTTTTACCCATAAATCAAACATTTAATCAACTTCAGATTAAACTTTTACTTTTAACCAACTTTCCCATTTTCGCCGGATTCCGGGCGAACTACATGTCCGGGTAGAAAATTGTTTTCACATAAGTGTTCAACGTGTCTTCTTGCCCTAAATCGAACATCTAATCAACTCGAAATAAAACTTCTAATTTTAACAAACTTTCCGGTTTCGACCGGATTCCGGGCGAACTACTTGTCCGTCGAGAAAATGGTTTTCACCATCGTCTTCAGCATGTCTTCCTACCCCTAAATCGAACATCTAATCAACTTCAAATAAAACTTTTACTTTTAACAAACTTTTCGGTTTTGGCCGGATTCCGGGCGAACTACTCGTCCGATGACAAAATAATTTTCACCATCGTGCTCAGCATGTCTTCTTACCCCATAATCGACTATCACATTAGCTGTTTCAAAATATTTTGTTTGCCCCTTAATTTAAACCCCCTCCCCCACCCCTAAATGTAGGGCTACAAAGCCCATCTACGAACTTGACTGGTCCGACGACCCAACGAATCCTCACGCCAAGTTTCATCAAAATATCTCATTCCCTTCGAGAGTTATCGTGCTTACAGACGGACGGACAGACGGACGGACGGACAGACGGACAACTTCTGCGATGTCATAGGTATCCCCCCACTTACGTTTTGGGATCCCAAAAATTAATAGGAGCGGGTTCTATTCTGTGTGTTAAAAGTTATACATGACCAATCACAGCGTGCGTTTCCATCACGTGACTGTTAAGGAAGAAAGAGAACAAGACCAAAGATTTCGATGGGATCCCAAAAATTCTATATTTGATCCAGACAATTGGGTCTTGTCTTCGCCAGATCCAGTCTTCGCCAGACTCCTTGAACATTCTTACTATTAAAATTCAAAAACAGGTTAATCATCTGAGACAAACAAGTTCAGGCATTGAATCAGCATGTGTGTTTACCCTAAGCCATCTCTGTTTTGACGAAAACTTCCTGCCACTTCTGCCAATTTCCCGGTTTCTGCCGAATTCCCGGACTACTTTTCCGGCGAAAAAAGAAAGCTCAAAAACGAACTCAGCGTATCTTCTTTCCCCAATATATAACATCTAATCAACTTCAAATAAAAATTCAACTTATAACAAATTTTCCGGCTCCAGCCGGATTCCCGTCGAACTATATGTTCGGGTAAAAAGTGATTGTCATACACGAGTTCACCATCTCTTTACCCCTAAATCGAATATATAATCAACTACAAATAAAACTGATTCCGGGCGAACTACTTGTCTGGGTAGAAAATTGTTTTCACATAAGTGTTCAGCATGTCTTCTTACCCCTAAATCGAACATCTAATCAACTCCAAATAAAACTTTTACTTTTAACAAACTTTCCGGTTTTGGCCGGATTCCGGGCGAACTACTTGTTCGGCGAGAAGTAGTTATATAAAGGGGCTCCCACTCCACCCTCCCCCCAATTTCAAAACCCCATTTTAACATCAATTTCTTAAATTTTAACATCCTTTTTACCAAATTATCCCCCTTTTTAAGAACATTTTTATTTTCTTACTTCCAAAATAAAGGATACAAGAAATGAGAATATTACCCTTTACTACATATAAAATACTACAATATACTACTACTTCTTTTTTTTTACATTTTTCATTTTTTATTCAAATATTACTGAGTAAACAGTTCTAAATCCACATATGTTTCTTTGTTCTTGTTTTCGCGTACAATAGGCTGCAAAACCAGATTTTTCTTTAAAAGTAATTCGTTAGCAATGGCATTATATTTCTGTGTTATAAACAAATCACATGGTTTGTCATTATGATTAATAACTACAACCAACTTATCACCATATTTTGTCTTAGCAATTCTCATTTTAACAATAGCATATTTCAAACCTAACACTAGTTCTTCTTTCCTGATTGTCTCATTGTATTTATTCATTCTGATTGTATTCAAGACTTCCTTTGTGGACTCCATTTATTAGGGGATGATTTTATTAAATAAAAATCCAGACTCACAAACTCACATACATATTTTTGTTAATAATACCTAATGTAAAAAAAAAAAAATCCAAATCGATATTCATCACATCATCAAATTAAAATCTCCTCGAGGTACCCACAATTCTGCCTCTAGTACTGATAAAGCTCTTAGGGCAACAAAAAACAGAAAATCTCATTGCGCATTAGTATTCACATCACAAAATATTTCGTTGCGGAGATTCTGCAGGCCCCGTTGGTGTAGTGGTCTAAGATGTTGCAACGTCTTAGATCAACCACTTCATCAATGATGTCGTGAGATCGAATCCCGCCATCAACTTGAGGTTAATGGTGAGGATGGCGAACAAAAAACTCAGAGGGTTTCCTCCCCTCACGGGGCACCCCAGACACACCATAAAAAATAATAAGACGACAAATAAACATCTTCAATCTTCAAAGTCTGGGGTGGGAGGTTTTGCAAAAATTTTATATTTTTGGTAAATTTTCTTGTATTTTGATAGTTTCGTTCTTACAATATTTATAACCGTTCAAGCGAACCTGTTTCATGTATTTTTCGCGAGGAAAAAATCGAAAGGTTTTACGCATCTCTGTTTCTCTCTGAATTACCTCCTCAATTGTTAATTGTCCGCATTTTAGCATTGAGAACAACTCAGTATAAAAATTGTAATTTGTCCTAAATTCTGCTTTTCTATCAGCAATGCTTAACTGCTTTTCAATTATTTCGATGATAACAGCACCCAAACTTAAAGAAGCTAAAGGTAGCACTAGAAACGCAGACATTCCTGCTGCCGAAAAGAGGAATTTGGATACAAGTAAGCTGTTACTTATACGATTGTAGTACTTGTAACTGCGACGGTAAACATACATTTTCTTTTCTAATTCTTCCATTTATTATGTAATAAAATTGTTTCAGAAATTATTTGATTGAATGAAAGGTTCGCGATTCGGAACACATCCGCCACCTGCTAAACTGTATGGAATCTTTCTTGACTGATCGGAGAGAACCTAGATAGCGCTTGCTCCTTGAAACACAAAACACATCTGCTATCTACGGAACTCTACTGAAACTTTCTTGACTGATCGGAGAGAATCTAGATAGCGCTTGCTCCGTGAAACACAAAACACATATGCTATCTACGGAACTCTACTGAAACTTTCTTGACTGATTGGAGAGAATATAGACAGCGCTTGCTCTGTGAAACGCATACTGAAACCAGTGCTTTTCATTACGACTAAGAAAACGCAGTCGGGAGAAATTTATTAATAAAAATGTTCCCCTATTAAATGATGAATACTGCAGAGGTTATTCAGCTTTGTAAAAAGGTTATATCGAACAACAAATCGGTTATACAAAGATTATCGCTATACACATATAATGAACTGCGGACTTATGCGAAAATTAATAAAATCAAAACAAATGGAGCTAAGAAACATGAAATAACAAATAATATAATAAACCATCTTAATAAGTATATTTTGATAGCTGAAGATAAAATTAAAATTGAACGCAGAAACGAAAGAACTCATAATAAGAACAGACCATCCGACTACAAACCAGAACCGAGATTACGAACCATTCTGGAAGATGAGATAAGAGAAAATAATATCACCATTACAAAACTAAAACAAGAATACAATGATAACAAAGAAAAAGAGACAAGCGAATTAAAGAAATTTCTGAAAAACAAGAACCTATCAACTCGCGGAAACCGAGAAGAAGTCATACAAAAGGTTGAAGAATACTATAATAATATTATTACCAAACATAAAGATTCCGTACAGAAAAATAGAGATATCATAAGAGATCAAACAGAAAGACGTGATAACAGTAGACAGAAAGTAGTCGATTTATCAACTCTCTTCATAAATAAGAAAAAAATTAAAGAAGAAAAATTAATTCCTGATCATGTATTTAGAACGGAAGAAGAACAGCAGCCTACTATTTTTAGCGAAAGTGAGAATATATTCACTGTAAACGTTTCAGTTCAAGGTAATGGAGTTGACGAGCATACTCTTATTGCTTTTACTTTCGCAGATATACAGCGGCGAATGAACGAAATAAATCAATATAGAGTTCAGTTTGTAACTCGGGTTATTTTCCATCGACAGGAGAATGATGAAGAAGTAGTAGTGTATTACAACAGTACTTCTTGGATTTTAAATAAAAATAGCATTCTTACTCATAATCATTTGGATGATAATAACAAGAGACTTAGTTCTTTAAGTAATACCCCTCGATCTGGGCTACAATTTAGTCGGTATGAAGGAATTGATTATAGGATGACACGAATAGAATCTTACATGGGAGGAACGTGTAAAATACTGCCAGATTTCGTAAAAAATAAAAGAGCTTGCTTGAATATTGAAAATAACGACCAGAAATGTTTCCTTTGGTCTATCTTAGCAAATCTACATCCAGCTAAGGATCATCCGGAAAGAATTTCGAAATATAAACAATATGAGAACGAATTTGATTTCGAAGGGGTTACCAACTTCCCAATGGATACTAAAGATATACACAAATTTGAAAATAGATACAACATTAAAATTTGTTTATTTCAAATTGATAAAGAGAAAATAATCAGAAGTCATATACTAAAAAGTACAATCAATGGCAAAACAGCTAAACATGTTATTAATTTATTGTATTTCGGTAATCATTATGTACTGGTAAAGGATCTGAGTAGATTAGTTGGTCCTCAAATATCTAAAAAGAAAACAAAGACATACCTCTGCACTTATTGCGGAAGGCATTTTAAGAAGGAAGAATGCTTTGAAAAACATGAAAGTAAAAATAATTGCGAAGATCCTGATATAATAATGCCTCCTGAAGGTTCAAGTATACAATATAAAAATATTGCAAAACAAATGAAAGTACCTTATTGCATAATAGCAGACTTTGAGTCTTATAACGAAGAATACAATCAGGTAAACGGGAAGAAAACAATAAAAGTGGCCAAACAGAAACCATTTGCTTACGGGTTTCAGGTATGCTGTTCCTTTGATACAAACCAGAACAAATACTATGACTATTTCGGTGAAGACGCTGCAAAACATTTTGTTAAAACCGTTACAAAAGTATCCACAGAAATTGCAAACAAATATGAAAGCAGACAAAGAAACCATACTTGTACCAATGCAGAAATTACCGAAAAATGGAAAAATCTAATGAATAAGACTTGTCACATCTGTACAACTGAAATTACTGAAAATCCTCACTTTGATCACGACCACATGACAGGAGAAGATAGGGGATTTGCTCATGCTGAATGTAATATGAAATACAGGATTCCCAAGCATATCCCTGTAGTAATGCATAATTTATCTAAATATGATTCCCATCTGTTTGTTAGAGAATTGATACCTGATAACGGAATTTTTGAAAGTGCAGAAAGTTTCATCTCATTCTCGAAATCAATAAGTATTACAAAAGCGGATACGGAAATAAAATATGAGATGCGGTTTATAGATTCAATTAGATTTATGGCTTCATCTTTAGACAAACTATCAGCAAATTTAGCAACATGTGATTGCAAAGTACCTTGTAATCATCTAAGACAGAATTTCAAGTACACATCTAACAGCTTCAAAAATGAAGATGAATTCAAAGAAATAATTAAAAAAGGGGTGTATCCCTATGAATTCGTAGATAGTTTCGATAAAATGAAATGTGCAAAGTTACCACCAATAGAAAGCTTTTATTCTAGGTTGACGGGGAAAGGTATTGACAAAAGTGATTATAAAAGAGCGGTATCTATATGGAAGCAATTTAACTGTGAAACTTTACTTGATTATACCAAGTTGTACCTAAAAAGTGATGTGTTAATTCTATCAGATGTTGTGGAGAATTTCAGGAACGTTTGTATACATAATTATGATCTGGATCCACTTCATTACTTCTCAGCTCCAGGACTAACATGGGATGCTTTCCTAAAGCATTCGAAAGTAGACTTGCCGTTATTCTCAAAGGAAGACATGTATACCTTTATAGAAAAAGGAATAAGAGGTGGTGTATCCCAATGTATAAAAAGATACGCAAAAGCAAATAATAAATATACAAGTGATTATAATAAGCATAAACCATCTAATTATTTAATGTATTTAGACGCTAATAATTTATATGGGTGGGCGATGTCGCAGAATTTACCAGCGAATGATTTCCAATTCATTTCCATACCGGATGATTTGAAAGAAAGGAATGAATACGAATCAATCGAGTATTACAACCATCTAAAAACTCACATCAATTCGATAATGAAATTACAGAATGTAGGTGCTATATATGAGGTAGATTTAGAATATCCAAAAGAACTACACGAATTACACAAGGATTTACCATTAGCACCCGAACACTTTAACGGTAAGCTATGTACCACAGTATTAGATAAAACCAACTATGTAGTTCACCACAGGAATCTAGAATTTTATTTACAAAAAGGCTTGATATTGAAAAGAGTACACAGAATACTAGGATTCACTGAAAGTGCTTACTTAAAAGGATATATAGACCACAACACAGCACTTAGAACTAAAGGTACAAATGATTTTGAGAAGGATTTCTTTAAGCTTATGAATAATGCTTGCTTTGGAAAAACTATGGAAAACGTAAGGAAGCGAGCGGATATGGAAATAATAACGGATGATGCAACAAGAGAAAAAATAATAAAGAAACCCAACTTTAAATCTGAAATAATATTCAGTGAAAACTTTTCAGTAGCAAGAATGTCAAAGGAAAAGATAAAATTAGACAAACCAATGTATATCGGCTTTGCTGTATTGGAACTATCCAAGTTATTGATGTATGAATTCCATTATGATTATATGAAGCCTAAATATGGAGATAAAATTGATTTGTGTTATATGGACACTGATTCTTTCATATACGACATTCGAACCGAAGATTTCTATGAAGATATCAAACAAGATTTGAATGAGAGGTTCGATACATCTGATTATGCGAAAGATAATCCATATGGGTTTCCTAGTGTAAATAAGAAAGTGATAGGAATGATGAAAGATGAATTAGGTGGACAGGTTATGACAGAGTTTGTTGGATTACGATCAAAAGTATATGCTTATTTAAAGGACAACCAAGACCCTTCAAAAGCTAGCAAAAAACTGAAAGGAATAAAAATGAATATAGTTAAAGATAAAATTACGATTCAAAACTATAAGGATGTACTGTTTGGTAAAACGGAAAACCTTTCTATAACCCAGTATAACTTAAGATCATACAAGCACAATATGTTTCTAGAAGAACAGAATAAAAAAGCGTTAGATCCTAAGGATGATAAAAGGATAGTAACAAGCGATAAAATACACACTTTACCTTTAGGTTATAAACATTAATTTCAAGTACCTACTTCAAAACTTCAAGTACCTACTTCAAAACTTCAAGTTCCTACTTAAAAAATTCAAGTACCTACTTCAAAACTTCAAGTCCCTACTTAAAAACTTCAAGTACCTACTTCAAAAAAATCAAGTACCTACTTAAAAAAATCAAGTACCTACTTAAAAAAATCAAGTCCCTACTTAAAAAATCAAGTACCTACTTAAAAAAATCAAGTACCTACTTAAAAAAATCAAGTCCCTACTTAAAAAATCAAGTATATACTTAAAAACTTCAAGTACCTACTTAAAAAAATCAAGTACCTACTTAAAAAATTCAAGTACCTACTTAAAAAAATCAAGTACCTACTTCAAAACTTCAAGTATATACTTAAAATACTCAAGTAAATCTTATAATGAAAAATTCTTCCTAAATAAATGAATGAAAAGGCTCCAATCAAAGTGTATGATTTTAGCGAAAAGAACACTTATCAGAATAAGCACGACCTTGCACCTCAGTGGCCATTCAGACTCTTAATTTGTGGTAGTTCTGGAACAGGGAAAACAAACCTTCTTTTGAATTTAATTTATGAATATCTTTGTTTCAACCGAATATACTTGTATGCTAAAGATCTTGAAGAAGATAAATATCAAGACCTTCTAACCAATTTAACCACTTTGGAGTCACAATGCAAATCGAAAGTCTTAACAGTAAGTAACAATCTTGATGATATTGTCGATGTTGACGACTTAGACCCTGAATACCAAAACTTGATTATCTTTGACGATTTTGTCACTGAAAAAGACCAGAAGAAAATAGAAGACTTATTCATAAGAGGAAGAAAGAAAAATGCTTCAATTATTTACTTGTCACAGAGCTATCATAAAACGCCAAAGGTGGTAAGGCTCCAGTGCAATTATTTTGCATTCTTTCAGTGTTCTAATCCAAAAGAAGTAAAATTAATAAGACAAAGCCATGTATCCAGTATAGACGATGAAAAATTTCTCAAACAATTCGAGACTGCAACCAAGGGCTACGGTTTTTTCTTCATAGATTTAAAAATAAAAGATAAAACCCTTAAGTACAGGAAAAACTTTGAAAAATTTACCGGATAATTTATTTCTATAATAAATGAATAAATTTGGTAGTGTTGGAAAAAAGGTTAGTAATGAATCGAATGAAAAGAGAGTTACTGATGACAACGGTAATATTAACCTACAAGGTAAGAGAATTATTATGTTAGGGGATGCGAAAGCTGACCAGGACGCTATTAGTTTCAGATCTATGACTATTATTTTGAATCAATTTAAAGAAGAAATTACCGCACAACAAGTGGGGGCAAATCAGTACTTTAGCGAAGATATCAACAGATTAACTGCGATAGATGATTCTCCTGATAATTCGTTGGTAAGGAACAAAGATAAAGGGTTATTTGTAAAAGAAATAGTTCGAGTTAATGATAAAGAGATTAACGCTGAAAACAAGTTGATAACAAATGTTCAAAACCCTAGAAACAAAAATGATGCTGTTAATTTAGCAACGTTAACTATGAATCTTTTAGATTATGACAAAAAGCTTCTTGGGCAACACACCCATAACGGTATAATTGAAGGAAAGATTGCTGGTCAAAAAACTCGTATCGATAATATTGAAAGAGCAGTAGTAAATATTTTAAAAAGGCTTCTAGAGCTAGAGCTAAAACCTGTTGACAAACCATTCGTTACCAGAATAGAAAAAATGATGGCTGGTAAATAAATTTTATATGATAAATTAATTCCCTAATAAATGGTTGAGATATTTGAGTATACAGTTTATTTGTCAAAGCTTCAGAAAGGAAAGCTGAAGAAATGTTTTGATGCTAAACAAAAATGTCAGATACGTGTTAGTCATAGTAGACAAAATGAACGAGAACAAGTCAAGTTACTTTTAAGTAAACGACAAATTGATAAAATTGAAACATGTAAAATGAATAATAAGGGTTGTGACATAGATGTATCATACAAGCAGATGAGAGAAGCGATTCAAAAAGGTGGATTACTTCCATTCTTAATACCGTTAGCTGTAGCCCTTGGTAAGGCAGCTTTAACAAGCGGAGCTGCTGCTTTGGGTACATTCGCTGGTAAGAAATTGGTGGATAACATAACCAACACAGGTGGAGCGCTAAAACTTCCTGGAACACAAAAAGTTACCGGTAATGGTGTACGTGGTAGACCTAAGAAGGAAAAAACCGATGATGTCAACACAGGTGGAGCGCTAACACTTCCTGGAACACAAAGAGTTGTCGGTCATGGGGTACGTGGAAGGCCTAGGAAGTCAAAAAACGGGGACATCAAAAAAGAAGCAAAAGTAAAGTAGGACCTCTAACCAATTTTGATATTATGGATGCATTAGGGAGTATACCACAGTTTCGAGGTGTTTTCTCTTTAGATACGCTACCCAAACATATAAACGATTCGGAATGTGGTGTAATCAACTATGACAAACGTGGAATGCCTGGAACACATTGGGTTGCCTATTGTAATCTATCTGAATCCCCCTATGTCGAATTTTTTGATTCTTTCGGTATTCCTCCAGGAAAAGAAATGGTTAAATATCTAAAAACTTCAAAGAAAAAGATAGCTTATGAAAATCTTGCTGTCCAAAATATAGACGAAGTAAACTGTGGACTTCACTGTATTTCCTACATTAAGCGCAAAATGAAGTTGGTAGCTTTTCGTTTATAAAAATTATTTTCTAATAAATGGAGATTTATTGTATGAAATGTAAAAAGAGCACTGATACTGAATCAATGTTTAAGGCAGTGTCACAAAAAAATAATGTTCCAATGCTGAAAGGGAATTGTGTTATTTGCGGATCGAGGAAAAATCGCTTTTTAAAAAAAACCTCAACGCAGAAACAGATATTTTAAAGACGTATTATTCTAATTATTCAGGTGTGGATGATATTTACAGAAAATTAAAAGAAAATGGAGTGAACGTGTCTAAAGATACAATAAAAAATGTGTTGCAAAATGAGAATGTGTATACGTTACACAAACCTTCCTATCATAAATTTGAAAGGAGGCGAGTGTATGTTCACTATGTTGATGAGCAATGGCAAGCTGATTTAGTTGACATGCAGAAATATAAAAAAGAAAATAATAAAACAAATTACATTTTAACTGTAATTGATTGCTTTAGTAAATATGCTTGGGGTATTCCCTTAAAAAATAAAACGGGTGCTGAAATAATAAAAGCATTCAGTGTTATATTTAAAGAAAGAATTCCTAAGAAACTACAAACTGATAAAGGTAAAGAATTTGTGATGAGAAATGTTCAATCTTTTTTGAAAAATAGCGGCATACACTGGTTTGCATCTGAAAGCGAATTGAAAGCGCAAATTGTAGAACGATTCAACAGAACGCTAAAAGAAAAGTTATGGAAATATTTCACTCACAATAACACTACTAATTGGATTGATATTTTACCTTTATTTGTGAGTAATTATAATAACTCGTACCACCGTTCAATACAAATGAAACCAGTTGATGCTAGTAAAAAGGTTAATCAGAAAAAGGTTTTTAGTGCTCTGTTTCCTCCAGTAGATGACTACAAAATCACAGGAAACGTCAAAGTAGGGGATTTAGTCAGAATTAAAAAAGAAAAAAGTATTTTCGATAAAGGATATTTACCTAATTATACGGATGAAGTATTTCAGATAGCAACCATCAGACCTACCATTCCCATTACTTATGAAATATCTGACAAAAGTGGAGAATTAATTCAAGGAGGGTTTTATGAAAAAGAACTTTCAAAATTTATTATGAAATAAAATTAGTTGTATATAAATGGATTCAAGACGCTTGAGTGATATTTTATCGGATATAGTGAAGAACAGAGAAATTCAGAGAAGAAAGGTTCAACAAAATGAGATGGAGAAGGCAGGATTTCGGGAATATGCTTCAGAATTAAACGCTCCAGTTATTATAGCACAAAAAGAAAACACTAAAGATACCATCAAAAAATTACAAGAAAACACTGAAATGATCATAAATAAACTACAGGAAGGTGATGATAGTTCAAGAATAGGGCTTCTCCAGCTAGGTGAAACGATTCAACCATATCAGCTTCCAGTTTCAGGGGTAGAAATGCAGTCAACCGCTTTAGAAGCATCTCCAACAAGTATAAAAGTTGTTGATCTGAATGAAGGTATTGATAAAGAGTTATTAAAAACACTTAATGTGAAATATAGAGATAATCATAGAAGATATGAAGGGGAATATTTTGAGATGCCTCATTTTTATTATGATAACCCAGAGAATATAGAAGATGCTTTGGCTGAATTAACACCTATAAGTCAAAGTTATGGTGGTCTGAAAAGTAAAAGTTATAGTTCTAGTAAGTATGATAAAATTATTTTATTTATACAAGACTATAAGGATAGATTAAGAAAAATTCAATCTAGTATACCCTTTATCAGACAACAAGGAACTGGAATATTTATGAATTGTGATGAAATGATTTCAAAATTATACACTTTGATAGGTAGCAGAGTAAACGGAAATACATCTGATGAGGTGAGAAATGAAGCTATTGATATTTTGGATTCGTTAATGCGAAATAAATTTCTTACGAAGAGAAATTACAATTCAATATATAAAAAATATTTCTAATAAATGGTGTTGTTAAACATTGAAGGTAATGAAAGTATCATTGATATAACATTTAGTCAACCAATCGAATTGAATCGTAATTGGGATTATGAAATAGGTTTGAATCAGTGTACTTTGTGGTATTCATGGCATAATATAAGTGATAAATTTGGAAATAATACATTTCAATACAGGAAAGACGAAGAGGGGGGATGGATGAATGTTACTATTCCTAATGGGATGTATAACGATGATTGTTTGAATTATTTTTTGTGTCAGTATTTTGATACCCCAAAAGATAAATGTCCTATTGTAATTTCATCAAATCCAGCATCTATGAGATTTGTCATACTATTACAAGAAAAATATGTGTTTAGATTTAATAGTGACTTGTGTCAGATTTTAGGATTTGAGAAGGATAGTGAGATATCTAAGAAAATCAATGAAGGTACAAAGCTTCCGAATATAACAAGAAGCGTTGATAAAATACAAATTCACTGCTCTCTTGTAAACAGTTCTATCGTAAACAAAAGTAAATCAGATGTCATTTGGACATTTGTTCCTAATACAGAACCGGGTTGTCAAATTGTTGAGAATCCTAGACAATTAATCTACCTTCCTATTAACACAAAAGACTTTATTTACTCCTTGAGAATGACAATTACTGATCAGTTGGGAAGACCTATCGATTTGAATGGTGATAACGTTGGATACGTGCTGCATTTAAGAAAAGCTTAAAGGATTAGTGAAATAAAATTATTTACCTATAAATGTTGATTAATAATAAGCGATTACTTTATAAAAAGCAGTATGGAAGTGGAATCGGTAGTGTATTCAAAAACATTGTTAATTCCCAGTTATTTCAAACGTCAGCAAAACAAATAAAAGATGGGGCTATGTCAATGTATAATAATATTATTAAACCGAGATTTGAGTTGTTGAAAAACAGAGCAATAGAATATGGGAAAGATCTGATCGATGTAAACAAGAAGGAACTCATTGATGTAATTGGAAACAAAAAATCGATGAAGGATCTTATCGGTACAAATAAAAGGATTTTAAATCAAAGAAGTCAGGACTTGATCAAAACGTTAATGACTGGAAATGGATTAAAGATTCTGAAATAAGTTTTATTTAATAATTTCTTTCTTATATAAATGGCAGTAAATAAAGTTATCAGTCCGCAATGGAACATATTTGACGAACCGCTTGTGGATGATACAGTGGTTAAATATGAATTTAAAGAAATTCGAGAAACAGATGTGAATGTATCTAATAAATCAGAGTTTGAATTCGTAACAAAGAAATTAGATTCCTGGTTTTATCCAAGTGAAAGTTATCTTGATGTCAGTGTAAGAATAGTAAACGAAGATGGGACTCCTATAGCTGCAACCGATGTTGCTACTTTAACGAATAATGGATTTAATTTATTCAGTACCGCTGAGTATGTAATAAACGATGAATCGGTTGAAAAAATTAATCATGTTGGTATTACAACTACCGTTACAAAGTTGATTGAATACTCTGATGATTATTCTAGAAGTGCAGCAAGAAATCATTTCTGGTATAAGGATTATAATCAAGGAAAAGAAATTAATCCTGTTATTGCTTCGTTTACTGCAACTCCAGTAGTAGCAGGGGCTGCAGGGGCTGCAGCAGGGGGTGGAACAGTCAGTTTGAGAAATAATAATAATTATAATAAAGGATTTGAAAAAAGATATAACAGAACAAAGAGCAGTAAATTAGTAAATATGTATTTACCATTATCAGAATTGTTTGGATTTCTGAAAGGAAACAAACGATTCTTCAGAGGTGCATCGCATAAATTATTTCTAAGAAGAAATGATGATAACAACATGATTATAAGAAATGGAAATACTAATTTCAAAGTAGTAATCGAGTATTTATCCTGGAAGATCCCTATTGTAGCTCCTAGTATCGAAATGATGAGTGAATTAGAAAAGGATCTTGCTAAGGATAAAAAGCATAATCTGATGTGGGAAGCATGTAATAGTTATAAAAGTGATGTTAGTCAGAATAAGGAGCACACCTGGAAAGTTGTGTCTGAGAGAAATAGTCCTACAAAAATCGTTGTGATGTTACAGAAAAATGAAAAGCATAACAATCAATTAATGAATAATATGGTGTTTGATCATATGAATTTAACAGACATAGAACTTAGAATTAATGGGGATAAATATCCTGAAGAACCACTCAAATGCGACTTTAGCGATGAGAAATGTAAATACTCAAATCTTTACAATAGGTTCATACATTTGGGCTATAAGCAATTAGCATTTGATACTGGTAGTGTTGTTAGTATAGAAGAATTTAAAGAAGTATATCCACTATTCTGTTTCGATGTTTCCAAACACGAATCAAGTATATATAATGGAACAACTGCTGATATTGAAATAAGTTTAACATTAAAACACGCTCAGCCTATACCATATAATATTTACTGTGTTATATATTATGAAAGAAAAGCTACATTAGGTATTATTAACAAAAATATGTATGTGAGTTTGTGAGTCTGGATTTTTATTTAATAAAATCATCCCCTAATAAATGGAGTCCACAAAGGAAGTCTTGAATACAATCAGAATGAATAAATACAATGAGACAATCAGGAAAGAAGAACTAGTGTTAGGTTTGAAATATGCTATTGTTAAAATGAGAATTGCTAAGACAAAATATGGTGATAAGTTGGTTGTAGTTATTAATCATAATGACAAACCATGTGATTTGTTTATAACACAGAAATATAATGCCATTGCTAACGAATTACTTTTAAAGAAAAATCTGGTTTTGCAGCCTATTGTACGCGAAAACAAGAACAAAGAAACATATGTGGATTTAGAACTGTTTACTCAGTAATATTTGAATAAAAAATGAAAAATGTAAAAAAAAAGAAGTAGTAGTATATTGTAGTATTTTATATGTAGTAAAGGGTAATATTCTCATTTCTTGTATCCTTTATTTTGGAAGTAAGAAAATAAAAATGTTCTTAAAAAGGGGGATAATTTGGTAAAAAGGATGTTAAAATTTAAGAAATTGATGTTAAAATGGGGTTTTGAAATTGGGGGGAGGGTGGAGTGGGAGCCCCTTTATATAACTACTGCGAGAAAATGGTTTTCACCATTGTGTTCAGCATGTCTTCTTACCCCATAATTGACTATCACATTATCTGTTTAAAAATATTTAATTTGCCCCTTAATCTAAAACCCCTTCCCCACCCCTAAATGTAGGGCTAAATAGCCCACCTACGAACTTGACCTTATTCTTGACCCAAAGAATCCTCACACCAAGTTTCATCAAAATATCTCATTCCCTTCGAGAGTTACAGTGCGCACAGACGGACGGACGGACAGACGGATAACTTTTGCCATGTCATAGGTATCCCTCCACTTACGGTTTTGGGATCCCAAAAACGGATAAGGAGAGATATTTGTAATTATAATTGAAACTGAATGAGCTCTTTGAATGGAAAGTCAGTCATACTAAACTGTACGGTTAATTGCGTTTTGACAACTACAAGCTTTTACCTTATCTGAAATAATTACATCAATCCTGGTAGGCTCAAAACTAAATCGAGAAATCTACATTGGTCCAACAGACACTGCACCAGATATTGTACTAAATTAGAACAGCACCAGTCGAGGCTGATCTAAAATTCCACATTTCAGGATGTTCAGTATGCCTAAAGTCATCAAAGGTTAGGTTCTCTTGATATTTATAGTCAGGCTCCAGGCTCCGTGTGGTTAATCTGCGCATACGTTTGGCGTACAACTTGATTTTCAAGTTGAGCGGAAGAGGAGGATAAGGCTTACAAGGCGAAGTATTTTCATTCATGTTACAACACAAGTGTGAACGGTCCTTTACGTTCAACTTGATCAAGTTGTGCGCCCGCGTATGCGCAGATACAGAGCCTGAAGCCTGACAATGAATCCCAAGAGAACCTTACCTTATGATGACTTAAGGGACACTGAACATCCTGAAATGTGGTATTTTACATCAGCTTCGACCGGTTTTTTGCAAGTTCAGTATAATATCTGTTGCTGTGTCTGTTGGATTAATGTAGAGTTTTGAGCCTACTAGGATTGCCGTAATTATTTCAGATAAGGTAAAAGCTTGCAGTTGTCAAAACGCAATTAGCTGTACAGTTTAGTATGACTGACTTTAGTATGTCTGGAAACGCACGCTGTGATTGGTCACGTATAACTTTTAACACACAGAATAGAACCCGTTCCTATTAATTTTTACTACAGCAAGCCTGGCGGGATGAAAGTTTTACCACAGATATTCGCGGATAGCAAGTATCATTCAGGAATTCAGCGCCCTAAATGTAAGGTTGAACGGTCCATAAGTTACTCGTTTAACAGAAAGAAACTTTTTTCTCCCAAACATTAAAAAAATCGAACTTTTACTGCCTACAAGCTCCTGATGCTTGGTTTATAACGGCCACAAATTATTCCTACGTCGTATATGAAGTCAAAATAATGTGAACGCGTAACGTGTCGCTTTCAATAATCTTTGAAGCACTCCTCGCACTCTTTACTGTTTGTATCCCACTATTTTCCAGTAGTTCAATACTATAAAACTAGGCTCTGCTTTTGACGAAGAGTTGCAAAATCACCCAGTTGGGGATCCCAACAAAACATTTGTTCTTATTTTCATTGAGGTACCCAGTTGAATAGAGCAGTGGGCTGTAAACATTGAAGCCAATTTCTGTTCGCGTCAGATATTTTTGGATGCTTATTAGGATAATTTCGTAAACCACATTGGCTTTACATATCACAAAAAATTAACGAAGAAATCAACGAAATGGGGTTTGTAAAGGCCAACAATTATACTGAAATAAAAGGCGAATATTTCAGGAGGACAACCGCCTCCCTTCTTCAGCACAGACAGAAAATTTCGAGGAAAAATGCCAAACTAAGATGAAGATCAACAACCAAGAAAACTAAAACAAAATATATCTCCCGAAATACTCGCCTTTTATTTCAGTATATTCGTTGGCTTTTATAAACCCCATTTTTGTTGGTTTCTTCGTTGATTTTTTGTCGGATGCTTATTGTGATGGAGGGATGATGTTCGTCGCTTGCTTTGAACACGTCTACGGAAAATTTATGTTATTTATTGTAATTAAGCACGGCTATGTCTGTTCTACGGAAATTTCGTCACCCGTCAAGAAAGCGAGGGAATGAAAAACTTTATGGGACTAATAGCGTCACTGATTGAGGTTTTTTCGAGATAGATGTCTCTGTCGCCGGCTGTTGCTTCTTGGCAATTGGCGGAAGCGTTGGCGAATGACGCCTATTAGTGGAGATTGAACATAGAAGAGAAATCGGAGCTGTAATGGGATCATAATTTCTTTGGTCTCGTCTTCCCGTTCAGGGAAAAGGCTTGGCGACAGTTTCAACATAAGCTGTTTTTTGGAAAGAAGAGCGGGAACACTCTTTCGTAAGGGGTTTCGCGCCCCCCCCCTTCTCAAATTGGGGAGAAGCCGCGAAATAGGAAATAGGCAATTTTGCGACATTTATACCGACGTCTTATGATAAATATGGTCAATAACATGCTAGACTACGATTAATAAAACACAAATAACCTAAAAATTAATATTCAAAAGCGCTCCGAGTTATATAAACGAACAAACGAGGGGACGTGAGCATACCTAGTTCGCAAAGCTACCACCGGTTCTAAACGAGGCACAGGGTTGGCAGCTTGACGAGGAAGACGAATTCGGGAGGGGAGAAAATCAGGGGGGAGTATATCACGGTGAAATGGGTTTTGGAATATAGACGTACCGAACTTCATACAAAGTTGAAGTCGGCGGCATGAAAGGGTATCTAAATTAAATTGCTCTAGGAGCTGAATGTATGGGACTTTTGGAGCTTTAGCTGTAACGAGCAACGCTCTATACTGTATCCTCTCAAGCAAATCCGACTGTTCCTGGTGGGACCAAAATGACAAACCGGACATCCATATTCTAGGTTAGAACGGATAAAAGAAATGTAAACGCGTAGTAAATGGGGAGATGGAACACCGTAACGGGGCAAAAGTTTAAGGTAGCTTATAGCCGCATTAGCTTTTTTAAGCATACTCTCAACCTTTCTTTGCCACCTCAGATCCAAGGTTATGTATAATCCCAGCAGCTTCAGTACCCTCCCCGCATAAAAAAAGATCAACGAAGATGGGGTCGAAGATCGGCTAGTACCGAGCGAGAACAGTCATAATTGTTACTCGCAGGTATTGGTGAGTGGCTCGCTGTTTTTATTTTAGGCTTTGAATTCTTCCAATTTTGGTTCCGTTTTTTCCTGGTTTTCTTAGTTGTTAATCTTCAGGCTCATTTCGGCATTTTCCCGCAAAATTTTCTGTCTGCGCTGAAGACGGGAGGTGGTTGTCCTCCCACAATATTTTTCAGTGTATTCCTTGGCCTTTACGAACCTCATCTTAGTTGGTTTCTTCGTTGATTTTTTTGTGATGTGTCAGGCCAGTGTGATTTACGAAATTATCCTCTTCCTGAATCAGATTAAAAAAAAACAAAAAAAAAACAGTTTAGTGGTTTTATGAAAGTATTGATCTAGCGCACTTTACAGTGGTCTTTCCGCTTCAGCGGTTGTGTAAAAGTATTAAAAAAAAACAGTCTGATTTAAAAGTATGTGTAGAGCTAGCTAGCTTTACAAAGGTCTTGGGCGAAATCGTCTGTCTTATCAACAGACACGGGTTTCCATGGGGCGCAACAGCCCGCTTTACCGGGAAATCAATTATTTCCACTAACTGGACTTTCGGGGTATCGGGTTGTGCGCGGTCAACCCTTTAGGCGGACCACCCAGAGAAAACGTTAGAACACTTGAGTACGAAATATAAATACTTTACTATGGAAAAGATAGTAGAACGTGTCATAAAAATAACTACTTGGACCCAGAAGGGATCTGACAACACTGGCGTGATAGTACTTGCTTAACCATAAGGCGTTTTTCCGCGACACAATTGTGAGCCACAGACTTCTGAGTGTTTGTCGCGGAAACACGATTGTGTGCCACACAGTCGAGCCACTGGTTGAAACTTGAAGAAACGCCGTTTCGTCTATTTTTTCGCGGTAATTTCAGTTGTCTGAAGTTAAAACTAAAATTCATGTAAAATCGCAATAAATATAACTCGAGGCTTATTTCCTTACCATTCTGTACATAAAGCACGCTCAGTTTTAAGTCTATATGCTTGAAAAAGGAGTTAGCTTTATTGTTTAGACACTTATTTTACTGCTTAATTTGAATTTCCCACCAGAATCGAACCACACAATCGACAATCACCTCGCCAGCTGTTTCCCGAATTTGAGCCACAAAGCAAGCCACGAAAATCTTGTCGGTCGCGGGAGCACCATTTGTGGGCCACCGCGGAAAGACTCTTTTCGAGCCACAGTCGACCCACAAACTGTTTATGGGAGCACGAAAAAACGCCTATAGTTAGCTGACCCTGACCGACTAAGCTGAACAGATAAATTTCATAATCGATTACGATCTGAAATGGAATTCTCGTATTGACAGTATTATCCGTAAAACCAACTTTTTAATCAAATCCCTGTCCACCCTTAAATCTTTCGGTTTGGATACTAAATGCCTCCTCTGTTAAAACTTATATCCGTCCTCATTTAGAATATGCTTCACCGGTTCGGCATTCTTCTCTTTCTGCAGAGCTCTCTGATCGCCTGGAAAATGTCCAAAGAGAGCAGTGAGAAACATTCTGTGTGATCATAATATTTCATGTGAATAGGCTCTCATTAAACTGGACGTTCCTAAATTAACAGAACGTAGAAATACTCTTTCAAACAAATTTGGAACTAAGATAATGTGTTGTCCCCAGATGGCCCATCTATTCCCCCCTCCCGTCTTCCGTGCGTCGTTCCGAGAGGAATACTATAGCAATCAGTTTTCTCCATATCCTGCTAATTCTTCTGCCCAATTTTTACGTGGTTTCATCCCGTCATATATTTCTGGTCATATCTTGTAATTAATGTAATTAGTTAATTTGTTTCGTGTCTTTGAATTTTTTTAATTGTATTCCTCATCTAGCTTTTAGCTATCCGGATTAAACTTGATTGATTGATTGATTACCGACTGAACGAACCTGAATGGTCCTGAACCAAACCTTACAATCCACGGCAGGGCCAAAAGCTGATATCGTCATTCTGACCAGTGTGAATCTGAAGCAATCGGATACTTTATCACTGTATCACTGTATCGGTCTCAGAGGACACAGCTTGAAAATTCGTGGTGAGAAATTCCGAAAAGACATTGGAAAATGGAGCTTCAAAAACCGGATAGTGGAATACTGGAATAATCTCCCCGAAAATGTCGTAAATGCCGAAAATATCAATCAGTTTAAAGCAGGCGTGGATCGACACCTGGCTGAAATCGAATTTAGTGTACACAGTGTCCCGAGAAATTAACAGAGGCGAAAGCCTTTTTTATTGCAGTTATATTATTATATTATTATTATTATTATTATTATTATCATCATAATACTGTAACGTTTTTGAAACCTTATACATACAAGAAGAGCCAAAACACCACCTGAAAAGCATCTGGGACTTTTTTGTTTCTCGTCATGATCTGGGAAAAAAAACAGCAGGTGTTTTTTCGGCTTTTTGTGGCAATGCTTGTTATGCGTAACATTTAACGCATAACATTTTCAGGATCACAACATAGATACCATCACAAGGTTAATCTGTTGGAACTTCGCATCCTCGCGTTACCTGTTATGATACTTCTGACAGTGTAGATGTTATGGCTGTGTTTCTAAATGAATAAATAAATATTTGTTTGGGACAAAACTCAGTTTAATTGGTTCCGTAAAAGTATTTAGCCTATCTATTTTCAGGACTGTTTCAAAATCAAGGATGCTCAGGACTATCGGTACTTCCGGAAGCGATCCCTCTACCTCGCCTTTATTGCTGGCTGTTTGAAAAAGTCAAATTTGCAGTGTGGTCTGAAGTACTGCACAACGGACGACCCGTTTTTGCCAATATTGGAAGTGACACCTATGGGCAAACTGGAGAAGTCTGTCAGATTCGCAATCAGGCCGCATGGGGACGGATCCTATTTCCAGGTATGAAATGTTTTGATTGGCTGGGATGAATTGAATGAATAAATTGAATGAATGAATTTTTTTATTATATCATTTTATATAGGCTATACTTAGCCCATCACGTGGTCACAGGACACGAGCCGGAGTATGAACTAGGAATGAAAGAAGAAGAAAAGGATAACATCAATCAAAATACTCTATAAAAAACAGAGGGTACAGCGCCAGGCCACAAAATTAATTCCATACCTTCGGTACTCTACCTACGATTACAGAATGAGACATCTTAATCTACCTTCATTGGAGTTCCGTCGGGATCGTAACGACATTCTGAACACTTATACAGAATTCTCCACTCGGTAGATAATTTGGACAAAAAATAGTATTTTGAGTTTAGTTCATATCAGTCAACCCGTCAGCATTCTTTGAGGTTATACCCACCAAAACCGGAAAATTGGTCAACGTTCATTATGTTACTGTGCAGGCCAGGCATGGAATGGTTTATCTGAGGAGACCGTTTCCCAACCAAATTTACTTTTGCTGGTACAACCTTCAGCCATAGCGCGTATGGGAACCCTTTTTAGTTGATATTTTCTGCATGTTTATAAGTGTATAGTGCAGTGTTGAAAAATGTGGTAAAAGTTTATGTGCTTGTAGAGAATCTTCGGCTTAACGTCTTTTTTCTATTAATAAATAAATAAAAATATAAATGGTTTTGATAAATTAACAAATTTATAATGTGCAACTTACTGGGCTTATTAGACATATACCGTCAGAAGTTTCCTAGCGCATCTGGAAGTACCCGAACTCGAGAACAGTGGACAGACTGACCGACCGACCGAAAAATTATCGGTATGACCCCTTTGAATGAAAGATATACAGGGAGTTTCGTTCCAGCATTTGTTGAGTTGTACAATAACCGAGAAACTAGTCCTCTCAAGCATCTTTCCTAACACAAATTAGATAAGTGATTTAAATTATATTTTCTTATTTTTATGACGAAAAGGTCGAAGGCGGTACCGCTGTGAAAGTCACGTTTGCTCAATAAAAATTGTATCCATCTAAATAGTTTTTCTTCTAAGATTTTCTGAGATAGTTGACTACTTTAAAACTTAGCAATGTTTATAGCAAATTACACACGGCTTTTTTTTAGCCTCTTTTCATGTCCTTTGCCTTACATGACAAATATTTCAAAATTTGCATAACCGTTATTCTGGTTACATAAAAAGGGCTACTTTGCAAGCGCACAGCGAAGTACTTCCACTTCGCTTAGATTGTTCCATGGTCAGACAGAGTCCTGGCTTAGCCAAACACCTTCAGTGTGAGGTGATGTGAATTAAACAAATGTGGACATGCTTCAAAATTGATTTTTTTTTTATGGGGAACGTTAAAAAGTCCAAGTCTATCTGGCTAGGCCAAATGGGTCCACTAGAAATGCCCCGGTGACCCCATACATTGTCGGAAGTTTCATAACGGAAAACACAAGGGTGTGCAGTTTCGACATACAACACTTGGAATGTTATCTGTTATGATTTTGCGAACGTTATGCACTGAATGTTATGCGTAACAAGCATTCGCACCTGGTGATTTTCCCGATATTATGATGATAAACAGAAGAGTCAGCACATGTTTTTCCGGTGATGTTTGTGGCTCTTCTTTTGTTCATAACGTGTAGGGTTTAATGTTTGCAAAATCATAACAGCTAAAAAAGTGTTAGCCTACGTGTTAAACTTGCGCACCCTTGTGTTATTTGTTACGAAACTTCTGTCAGTATAAGCTGCGTTTTTATGGCACTTGAGCTTACTCAAGTGCCATATAGCGATTGTAATTTCTGTCCGTCAGTCGGTCTGTCGGTCCCGGTTTTGCTAGTTCGGGCACTTCCAGATAAGCTAGGACGATGAAACTTGGCAGGCATATCAGGGACCGGACCAGCTCAACTTAAAATTAATCATTTCTTCAATCCGACTTTCCCCGGATCCGGGAGTCCGGAAACTATAAAGCAAAAGTGGAGCGAAAAGTAGCAAAAAAAGGCGCTGCGCGACTGCGGGAGCGAACCAGGAACCTCTGAGTTATAAGGCCAACGCTCTACCACCTGAGCCACGAGTCCATGTATGAGAGAGCGAATGCGGGAGTAAAATCAAAGTGGATAATCTAAACAAATTACATTGTTAGGATAATGGAACTTGTCAGGAATATTGGATGTATTAGGGAGCGTATGCGGGAGTATATATTGTTAAAAGATTGACGACCTGATTAACCTGGACATAGTCAAGAAACATAAATAATAGTTTGGGCACTTCCACGCAAGCTAGGACGATGAAACTTCGCAGGCATATCAGGGACCCGACCAGACTAAGTTGGAAATAGTCACTTGCCCGATCCGACCATCGTGGGGGAGGGGGCGGAATCCGGAAAATAGGGACATTCATCACTTTCGAACGGGTGATCGGATCTTAATGAAACTTGATATCTGGAAAGATCTCGTGTCTCAGATGTCTCATTTCGAGTCCGGACCGGATCCGATGAATCTTGGGGGTGGGTCTTGAGGGGAGTGGAGGGACGGGGAATCCGGAAAAATTTGGAAAAATTAAATATTTTCAGCTTACGAACGGGTCGTCGGATCGTAAGAAACTTGATATATGGAAGGACCTCATGTCTCAGACGCCGGTGACATTGGGGGGAGTTGGAAGGGGAAACCGGAAATCTTGAAAAACGCTCAGAGTGGAGAGATCCGGATGAAACTTGGTAGAAAGAACAAGCACAAGTCCTAGATACCTGACTGACATAACCGGAACGGATCCGCTCACTTTGGGGGAGTTGGGGGGGGGGGAGTCCTAATTTCTAGTGATCCCGCGAGTTCGATGCTTCCTGATGTGCTAGGACAATGAAAATTGGCAAGCATGCCAAGGACCCGACCAGATTAAATAGGAAATAGTCACTTCCCCTATCTGACCATCTGGGGGGGGGGTGGAGGGACGGGGAAGCCAAAATTGAGGTATTTTTAACTTGCGAACGGTTGGTCGGATCTTGATGAAAGTTGATATTTAGCATGACCTCGTGTCTCAGACGTCCCACTTTAAATCCGGACCGGATCCGATGTCACTGGGGGGGGGGGGGGAGCTGGTGGAGGGAACCAGAAATCTTGACAAACGCTTAGAGTGCAGCGATCGGGATGGAACTTATTCGGCCACGGTAGGTGGAGATAGAGTGAGTACCGGAAATCGTGTAGCACGTCTAGGGATCAAACAAATGGATTTATTGGGATGAAAGTTTGAACAGTCATGTTCATTTGCTGCAGACAATCGAGACGATGCCGGAACTGCTCAGAAATGAGTGAAACTAAATATCCTATTTCTATTTCCGAACCGCATTTTTGGATGGCGGGTGTATTTTGTGAGGTTCTCATCTACTTTCTTGTACAGCCTACTCGTACAAGTGCCATATGAGCTCGTAGCTCTTGTTAATAAATCCTAACAGTTCTATTCCCAGAATCCCCTCATAAGCTTCAATAAGCTTCCCTGCCTCGAGTTAATACACTTAAAAAACGCTCAAGGCATTCGATCGAAAGTCGGGGAGACATAGGCGGCAGTGAATGGCGTGGGTGTCTTCAAAATGAACAAGATGGACGGGTATGAGATTGTTTTTAATTTATTTCCGAAAGACAATTTGGGTTTTGCAAGGGTAAAAGTACCATAGACGCAGTTAACATTATGGTCAAGAAAAATAAAGAGGAAAAGAAATTTACACTTTGTCTATTTTTTGACATTAAAGGAGCATTTGACAACGCATGGCATCCCGGTATTTAAAAAAAAACTCAAGAAAAGGAAATGTCCAATCCAATAGTTAAGATTGGTGAAAAGTTTTTTGTCGGATAGGACGGTATCATATGGAAATGATGTATCCCGGAAGTTAGAAAAGGCTTGTCCGCAAGGATACATTTTGTCCCCTTTTTTATGGTTAATCAATATAAATAACCTTTTAGAAATGGGTTTTGTGAAAATTGTACGATTCAGGCATATGCTGACGATTTCACTGTGACTTTAACAGGCAAAAATATAGCATCCTTCGAAAATTTGGCTAAACAAATATTCAAAAAGTTTGAAGTATGGGCTGCAGAAAACAAACTTACTTTCGATCAACGTAAAACAGAAGCTGTATTACTCACAAATAAACACAAAGTTCCTGTGTATATTTTTTCTTTGGTGGAGAAAGAATTAATATCCAACAGAAAGTCCGTTGTTTAGGAATTATTTTAGACAGGAAACTTTTATGGACTGACCATGTATCTTCCCGAGTTATTGCTGCAAAACAGTATTCAACGACACTCCTTTGTGCAGCGAAGACAACATGGGGACTCAAACCACAAGCTTTAAGAAAATGTATAAATCAGTTATAGAAAGCACAGTTCTGTATTGGGTGTCGGTTTGGTTTTCAGCTCTTAGAAAGAAAAATATTTCACAAATGCAACAGTCTGCTCAAAGAGCTTCAATGGTAATGATTTCAAAATCTTTTGGTTCTGCCCGAAATGAAGTAATTACGGCCATTGCAGGGGTATTGCCAATTTTTTTCCGAGCCACTGCACTAGTGACTTTACGCTATGAGAAGAAAGGCCGGCCAAGTCACTGGCCAAATTTCACTTCTCCTGAATTCCCCCTTACTAAACGTCCTTCCAATCATACTACTTTCACTGATGAATCATTAGTAGACACTTTAGGCCATTCGACAGTTGGAGAAATCCATGCGTCAACTTTTCATCTAAACATAAAGGCACTGAAAAATACCCTTTATAGTCGATGGTTTGAAGAATTTAAGAATAAAGTTAGTTCTTGGTCAATTCGCTTTTTTACTTCTAAAGACGATTTATTAGCGTCTTGAAAAGTTCAGCCCTCTTACCATGTAACGCAGATTATCACGGGTCATTGTAGGTTAAACACGGTATCACGTGCCAGTCTCTGTAAAGCCGCGCGTTGTAGGCTACACACTAATGTAATTAAAGGCCATAACCATTCACTCATTCATTTGAATGTACCTATATTCCTTATAACCCGGTCAAACTGAACTAGAACAGAGTAAATGGAAGAAAAAGAACTAATGAAAAGACAATTAACGATCAATGACAAATGTATACAGGACTACCAATGAAGAAAAACACAAAAGCATTTTATTTATTGTTGTACTACACATACTACCTCTCGTAGCTTTAAGCTGTTTGGGACTTGAGTTGATCGACTGATTGATTCACAAACATGGACTTTTTAATCTTAATTCAATCTCGGCTTTTGCTTCATACAAACAAAAGATCTTCAAGGCAAGAAATTCCTATACTTTTAGCCCAAAGCAACACTTTTCGAGGGAAAAAAAAATATGAAAGAAAAAAACCCTGTCCATTCAGATTGTCTGTTATCTCTCTTGGAACATCGCATCCCTATGGAAATGATGAAAATTGGCAGGCATATCAGGGATCCGACCAAACTAATTTGGAAATAGTCACTTCCCCGATCCGACCACCGTGGGGGGAGTGGAAGGAGGGGGAATCATGAATGTTGAGGTATGTATAAATTTTGAACGGGTGATATGATCTTAATGAAAATTGATATTTGGAAAGACCTCGTGTCTCAGACGTCCCATTTCAAGTCCGGCTCAGATCCGATGAATGTGGGGGTAGTCGGAAGGGGGAACGGGAAATCTTGTCACACGCTTAGAGTGGACCGACCAGGATGAAACTTGGTGGAAGAACAGGCACAAGCCCTTGGTACATCATAGACAGAACTGGACCGGATTTGGGCACTGTGGGGGGAGTTGGAGCGGGGTTCCAGAATTCAGGTGATCCGGAGTTAAGGTACGGGGCCTACTTCCAGGTGGGCTAGGACGATGAAACTTGGCAGGCGTATCAGAGACCCGAGCAAATTAACTTGGAAATAGCCAGTTCCCCGATCTGACCATCGTCGGGAGAGTGGAGGGAGGGGGAATCTGAAATCTTGAGGTACATATAACTTTTGAACGGCTGATCGGATCTTAATGAAAATTGATATTTGAAAAGACCTTATGTCGTGGACATCCCATTTCAAGTCCGGACCGGATCCGTTGAATCTGGGGGTTGGGGGTGGAGCGGAAACTGGAAATCTTGTGTCACACTTAGAGTTGACTGATCGGGAAAAAACTTGGCGGGAAGAACAAGCACAAGGACTAGGTACACCAGTGACAGAACCGGCCCGGGTTTGGGCACTGTCGGGGGAGTTGGACGGGTCTGGAATTCCGGTGATCACGAGTTAAGGTACTTTCGGATGTGCTAGGACGATTAAACTTGACGATAAAACTTGGCTGGAGCATTAGAGACTCGTACAAGATTGGCTCACAAATTGTCACTTCCCAGATACGACCACCCCTTAAAGTACAGAAATGAACTTCCAGCTCTCTTTAAACTGCTCACCTTAACCGAGAAAAATTACATATGACCAAACTATATATTTCATGATCCCCCGAGGGTCCATGAGTATTTGTGCCGCAAGAGTTTTGCTTTAAAATGTATTTCTAGCACCCTTAAAGTGTGCATCTTCACCGAAAAGTGAAAAAGATTATTTTTTGAACAAACGGTATTTATTCATGGTCCCCAAGGGCCCATGGTCATTTTGCACCAAGGATAATGCTTATAAATGGATTCCTTAAAGTACAAAAAATATGTTTCTGCAAAATATACATTTTTATGATCCTGATGAGCCCATCATCAGTTTTGCCTGAGGGGTTTTTCTTGCAGATGAATTTCTATTGCCCTTGAAGTGAGCATCGTCACAGCCTAGTCCAAAATAAAGTAATTTGTACCAAACGATAGGCTAAATTCTCGCGTTTCCCAGAGCCCATGATCATTGTTATCTCAAGGATTTTGCTTACATATGATCAGAACAAACCCAGAAATTGGCAAATTCCACCTTTAAATAAATAAATAATATAATAAATAAATGATGATTTAATCCATAATATCTTTAAATACATAAACATAGCTTGGGATATGTCAATACAAATACAGACACTTCAATCAATATCAATCAACTCGACACGTCAATATTAATTATCTGATAACAATAAATAAAATAAAATAAAAGCTTTCGTCTTCTTGCCATGCCTTGCAAATGCTATATGAGCTTCTAGCTCTTGTTGGCATACATTTTGGCGAAGAGACTTTGATAGCCGCCACTAGACTACAACGAGAGTCTAGAGCTAGTGAAGCTTGCGAAGGGAAGAGTGTATTTTGGGAAAGGGTAGACACTGTTGACATTTATTAAAACTTGCGGAAATTATCTTGAAGATTGGGACAGAAGCCAAAATAGTTTCGGGGGTCCAAATAGTTCGGGGGGCTTCGGAATTGGCAGAGAATCCGTGGAGGTCATGGTTGAAATCCTTGATTAAGTTTATGGGTTGTCTGGGGCATTTCCCGCAGGCTCTTTGGCGAGTAGAATTGGGTTTGTGGTTTTCCGGAAAAGATTTACGATTTTGCAAAAAAATAACTGAAATGCACACGAGCGTCTGAATGAAAGTATTGCCAGGTTACTCACGAGTTACGACCGGCCTTCCAGTTATTTTGTTTCTTTAATTAATAAGTTTCTTTAATTCTTTAATTTCAAAAACCTTCATAACAATATGTAAAGAAATAGAAAACCGTGATTTTCGGATTTTTTTTTTCTTGATCAGCGAGTTATCCCTCTAAGATGATGTTCGAGGGATAAATATAAATTTGGATATTTCGGTTGCACTTCCGGCAAACCGTGCTAAGCGAAAAAAACAAAAAACTAAATCATAAGATCCAACATAATACCAACAAGAAAACGATGCGGAACCAAAAAAACATACAACGACATATAACTAAAAACCAGAAGAACTATGTGGATTGAACGACATACAAACTCAAATAAAATAACGAATATTAAAATGTGCGTGTTAAAAGTGTATATGTACAAATCTGTGATTATTTTACAGTTCTGAATTCTGTGTCTCTTTACAATTTACCAGTTCCCTGGGAAAGTGCAGAAGCTTTCACCCAGCACTTATATAATCCTTCGTTTTTGAATGGTCAGCTTGGCTTCAGACCTTATATATAATAGTATGTATCGATCACAGAGCTCGTTAGCTCGGCCCCATTAGTGTATAAGTGACGTTGAAAGGTGAATTTAGGTGTCCAAATTATGAACTATTAATCGTTACTGGATGAAAGATATCTGTAGGTTAAAAGGACGGAGGCGCCGTACTTCGTGAATAAATATTCTTTCAGCCCAAGCTGACGGCGAATCATAGTTGAAAGTGACAAACGGATACGTCAGCTGAACTTTATTAGAGCGACACTTCGGCCCTTCTTTTCAAGGACCCTCTTCAGTCTCAAGCTGCTCGAGCTGGGAAGTTCAGCTGACGTATCCGTTTGTCACTATCAACTACAGGGGCACCATGCGGTAAGAGGGGGTAGGCCACAGCATGGCCATAGTATGAAAGTAATATAATTGTATTCAAAGAGAAAGGCCATATACAAAAAATACATATAATACAACAAAACAAAATAACTTTGCATGAACTAAACTTCGCCATCTCTCTCTCTCGAAATTTCACCACACAATCAACAAATCTGCAGCTTTTACATATAACGCACACCCGGATGTAACTGACCCAGAATAACTGGCCAAAAAGACCAGAAGACCAAAATAACTATGCACTGATAGACAGTTGGTCCGCAACTGGATCCTATTAAAATAGATAAACCTAAAGTAAAATAACTTAACAGCCCGTTTGCTCCTTTAAGTAACAATTTAGTGCCATTACACTGAAATATTCGTCGTCGTTATTAACTAGCTTAAATGAAAGTTTATTGTTGATCCACACGAACATGCATAGGCTATCCCGTGTTGTAACTGTGTGCATACTCCTATGCTTTTTTCTTTGTAGTGTATCCTCCGATTTGGGGCGAACAAAACAAGATAAAATAAATAATTAAAACACACCTACAGGAGCGTAATCCTTTACTCATCCCAACAGAAGAAATGACCGGGAGCATCAGACAAAAACTTGAAAAAACATGGATAAAACTGAGAGAAGAATATATTTGAATCAGTAGTAAATTACAACTTCAGATCTCCTTTAAGATCCGTGTCAGGCCTATCTTCATAGTAAAATGGTAGGAAAACCGTTTAGTCTCGGTTTTCACACCGAGGCATAAGAAATCGAAATGGAAGTTGAAAGGGGTGTGATCAATCCTTGTCCCACTTTTACTTCTCTCTGCCGTATCTTGCGATCAGAAATCCCTCGAGAAATCCTTTAAAAAGTCGATTCTACCCAGAATTCCTCTTTTGCTCCCTGATGAATCAACGCTAAGGATTTTTCGTAAAAAAAAAAATCGCTCCTGTGAGGCTAAACGGACTTGAGTGGTTTGAGTAACATGTCAAATTGCTAGAAAATAAGACTTTTTTGACGCCGAAGAGCAAAAACGGAGAGCAAACGAAGCAAACAAAGAGCAAACGGAGCAAAATTATAATGAGAGTGGAATTTTGGGAAAATGGCATTCAACCTGTGAAAACATACTAGGTGCAGAGAGTTCAGCGTAACAGTTAGCTTGGCTTGGTAGGTTAAACGCGCGTATTGGACCTATGCGCAGTGTTGCCACGGTAGCACACAAATACTACTTTTGAAACTTTTTAAAATTAGTACTTTATGAAACCGTGGCCTAACATTAACAACCCTTTCTAGTAGGAACTAAAATAATTTTGTTCAGGAGAACCTTGCACTGTTTCTAATGCTTTTGCTCTAAAAAAAAACTAAATTAACTGCATGAATCAATATCTGTTCATTTATTTGAGTAGTTTGCAAATAATGATTCTTCAAATTGTTGCAACGGTTTTTTTTTCTATGGAATACCACTTTTAAAGAAAAAAAACACTTTTTTCCGATCTTTATTAGCAAGAAAACTTCACCGGTGTGTCAACCGTGCCTGCACATCTGCTGAATTTTCCGATGTCGTGACGACAAACAAAAAAGTCAAAAGATGTTTTTTTGGCGGTTTTTCGGCTCTTCCTGGCAATGCTTGTTATGCACAACATTTCATGCATAACTTTTGTCGAGACAACAGATAACAGTCCACGTGTTGTCTGTTTCGTGTTGCTTGTTGTAAACGCGCAGCCTTGTGTTTAAATAAGGTTTGAAGCCAAGCTGTCCATTGATTACGAAAGAAATAGAAACCCATGATTTTCGGGTTTTTTTCTTGATCAGCTGATTATCCCTCTAAGATGATGCGCGAGGATAAATATAAATTTGGATATTTCTTTTGCACTGCGATGTAAAATAATCACAGATTTGTACATATACACTTTTTAATATTTAATATTTAATATTTTAATATTTAACACACGCACATTTTAATATTCGTTATTTTATTTGAATTTGTTTGTCGTTTCAATCCGCATCGTTCTTCTGGTTATGGCACTTGCAGCCTCTGGCTCAAGTGCCATATACCAGATCACAATTCCGTCTGTCGGTCTGCAACGCTGAGTCTGTATATGACAATCATTTTTTAACCGGACATATAATTCATCCACTGTCCGGTTGTAACCCTTATTGTTTAGAAGCTAAAGTTTTATTTCAGATTGATTAGATGTGCTTTACTAATAAGGAGATACCGTACGCTGAATTTGATTCTGAATTTTCTTTTCTTGCTGGACAAGAATTCGGCCGAAACCGGAAATTTGGCAGAAGTAAAGTAGGAAGTTTCAATCAGTATCGGCAAAATAGATATGGCTTATAGAGGTATATCGGAACTTGGTTTTCTCTTATGATTAGCCTGGCGAAGACTGGATCTGGCGAAGACAAGACCCAGTTGTCTGGATCAAATATTAGATTTTTGGGATCCCATCGAAACCTTAGGTCTTGTTTCGTCTCGCCGGTCGGTTGGACTGAGCTCTAAAAACGGCTTATAAGAAATAAGACCTAAGGTTTCGATGGGATCCCAAAAATCTAATATTTGATCCAGACAACTGGGTCTCGGCCGGATTCCGGGCGAATTAGTTGTCCGGGAAGAAAATGCTTTTCACATAAGTGTTCAGCATGTCTACTAACCCCTGAATCGAACATAGAGGGAACCCCCTCCTCCACCCCTAAATGTAGAGCTACATAGCCCATCAACGAACTTGACCTTACCCTTGACCCAAAGAGTCCTCACACCAAGTTTCATCAAAATATCTCATTCCCTTCGAGAGTTATCGTGCTAACAGACGGACAACTTTTACGATGTCATAGGTATCCCTCCACTTACGTTTTGGGATCCCAAAAACGGTCAATAGTGGCAAATAGTTAACCGACCTATGTAGAAAAGGCAAAAAACGCAGCTTGATTCCCAGTGAGCTTTGCTGAAGGAGTAGTTACGTAACCTTTGAAGTTAGGCTTTTATTATGCTGGACAATAGTTAAATACTCCTTGAACCCAAGCAGACTAGGTAAAATGTATTAAAAAAATGCATAAAACGGATAGGATTTTTGGATCCCAAAAAGGGCGTCTTCCCGTCGCCGGCGCCTCAACACCTGGGTTCCAGGGAGGGACCCTTACCTCTCCAACGAGAATTTTGAATTTCGCGTCACGCCAAGAGCGTAGGTCGGTTGGACGGAGCTCCCGCCTCAGTCCACAGGTGGATTAACCGACCGGCACAACAGCTTATAAAACTTAGGTCGGTTAACCGAAGGAAGAAAACGACTTATAGTGGGGAATCTTGTAGGTCTGTTAACTGGATGACGGCAAAAAAACACAGCTAATGACTCAAAACGGAATTTAGCTGTTCATTTTTCCTTGTTGGTGTATTGCTTACTACATATGTTTGCAATTGCCATATGAGCTTACAGCTCTTGTTAGTTTTATCGAGTTATTAAAGTTTATCACAAGCCGCAAAATCCCTACTTGAAGAATAAAAGGCGCTGTCATACCATAGAGATTAACTTAGAATAGAGGCATCCACCGTCTGAAAGGTACTCTGGTGTTAGTTGGATACGTGCCGGGTTTCGGCAAGGGTTTTCTCGGGTACTACCTGTAAGAAACGAACGTGTAACCACACAGCTCCATTCTTTGCACTTTTCCGTCATTTTGAGCAATTTTTCTTGTTATTAGGCGATCTTTCTCGATCTCAACATATTAACGATCTTAGCGATCTTTATCGATCTGAACAGAATTAGAGTAGCGTAAACATCTTGTTTCGTTTTCCTTCAACAAAATTTAAAAGTTTGCTTGGCTAAGTTAGTTTTCTTGTGAGATGAGCAGACAACACTTCACCGTTGAAAGCAGTAAGCTAGCCTGAGAAAAGTTTTTGAAAAATTATAAAACCAGTCAAAGTTTGGATCGAGAACTTTCCTATTTTCTTTAAAGTTGAGGTTCATTTGCCAACTCGCCAATGTAGGGGCTTATTGACGCTGAAACGGGAAATTGGCGTCGGGAATTCAGAACGGCGAAAGTCAGTAATAATAAGATGAGATAGATTTTGTTTCCGGTAAGAGCCAACGGCCATGGCAAATATTTGAAAAACAAACAAAAACAGTTTGCCCCCTATAGGCTAAGCATAGCATTGCTTTTTGGATTTCCGTTTTGGCGGATTCGACTAGATGTCTGCTAGGTAATTTCGAGTAACCGATTTCCTGTGTACACAATTTTATCCCAAATAAAATATCAGCTGTAGTTTGTAGTTCGCTTGCTCTTCAGTAATTAAAACACCTCTAGGCTCTTTTCTTCTTGGTGAATGTTAATATATTTCGAAGCAGTCACGTGACTTTTGCTCGCATAGCCTTGGGAGAAATGGTCATTGGCTTCCGTGAACGGTGAGGTACAAAATCGTTACAATTATTATCAATTTATGTTTACAAATTACGTTTAAAATGAAAATATATTTCTCTGTTTTGTTTTACTAAAATTGGTTTCAGACTTGTCTCGGACATTGTGCACACGGGCCACTAGAAAACATGATAGAGGTAAAACAATGGAAAATAAATTAAAATTAACTTATAAACAAACGTTGACGAGATAATGGATTGTTTGAATATTTTTTTCATTTCTGATCAACAGTCAAGTAATATAAAAATCCTCGGGTGTTTTTTGTTTCCTCCTTCCTCTTATTGACACGACGGCACCTACTCTTGCCATTTTTACTTTAAATTTCTATTCTCTTTACTTTTTTTTTCTTAGTTTAACTTTTTACATATTATCTTCCCCTATACTTTTTAATATAAGGTTTGAAGCCAAGCTGACCATTCGTTTCAAATAAATAGAAAAAACGAGATTTTCGGGTTTTTTTCTTGATCAGCTAGTTACCTCTCCAAGATGATGTGCGAGGGATAAATATAATTTCGGATATTTCGGTTGCACTTCCGGCAAACCGTCTTCAGCGAAAAAAAAACAAAACTAAATCATAAAGTCCACCACAATAACAACAGAAAAACGATGCGGAACCAACAAACAATAAGACGACATGTAACTAAAAATCAGAAGAACGATGCGGACTGAAGGACATGCAGATAAAAGTAAAAAGTAGTTTTTTCGCTGAGGACGGTTTGCCGGAAGTGCAACCGAAATATCCGAAATTGTATTTATCCCTCGCACATCGTGGAGGGGTAACTAGCTGATCAAGAAAAAAACGAAAAATCTCGTTTTTCTATTTTACCTATCTATAGCTTTTACAATAAATTAATCTGTTAAAAATCAAAATCCAATGAAAAGCTTTAACAAATTTTGCTGTAACATGAAAAACGAGTCTAAACACCAAATAAACCTCTATGTTTGGGCACAGTGCTCCAACGATGGGGCACTATGGCCCCATGATAATATTTAATCTGTAAATAAACATGGGTGATCCAGGTCCTTGTGCCGGTCTCCGTAGCTAGATCAGTGATTCCCAACCTTTTCCTTAACTCTAATCAAGGTTCAAAAGGTTCCCTACCCTTTTTTTTAACGAATTCTTGTTTTACTAAAAAGAAATTACTAAGATCGGGAACGTCAAAATGACGGTATTTATCGTCATCAACGACAAGGCATGTAAATTTGAGATTGCGTACGACGGGGTATCTGATTTTAGGACCATGCTGAAACTGGGTTAGGGACTCGTACAAGACTGAAGCGAGGTATCAAAGCTACAGACTAAATTGGTTTTGGGACCTCTCCGTACCCCTTGCGAGAGTCTCTCGTACCCCTTTGGGTACGTGTATCACCTGTTGGGAACCACTGAGGTCGATCATTACAATCTTTACATACCCTATTTTGAAAACTATAGTCCTAACCTTCGCATCGATTTGAATATTTTGCTAATTAATGTCTGATGTGACTCTACTGACAGCTGGTTTCCTTTTCATGATTTGAAAAGTTTGCCACGAGGGACGCACCTTCAATGGAGAAGATGGCAGTCCGAACCTGCAGATACCTCCAAAAGAAGAAATTGAGAATCAAAGAAAGTTGATTGAATTTCTACTTCGAGTTTGTGCCAGGAGAACCCTGGAACAGTTGGCTCATTAGCTGATGTCAGTTATTTTTTGTCCATTTTCCTTTTTTATACAAGTAACAAAGCCAAGGTAGTGAAACAGTTAAAAACTCTTCAGATAAATCTACTGTACTACGGTCGGACCGTAGTGTCCCAGTATCAAATGCCCGGGTAACTGGCTAGATACGCAGTGGTAACTGCAAAACCGACTTCCGAATGTGGTATCAGACACCATGGAATCTGCGTATACGCAATTAATGATCACCTATCCATAAGTATATACTTCCGCCGCCCAATACTGCTGGCGAACGACCAGCAGGAGCGGCCTCAGTGGTGATCCCAAAACTCCAAGACGTAAAATGTGACCACGTACCGTATGAAAAGACGTTTGTACCGTCTTTCGTTAAAATTTTTAATCTTATTTAGTGTTTACTTTTATATATGACGTTGACATATTTATATATGAGTGTCTACATGTATATATGACGATTTCGACAAATTTGGATTTCACCATGATAGTTCTAAGAGAATAAAAGCGATATCTATCTATCTATCTACCAACTCTTTTCAGGTTTCAAAGTTTGTGCCATCCGCCAACAACATCCGCTCTACCTGGCTTGGTACCGAGAATACCGACCATCTACCAACGTCGCGGTATAACAGCTCTATGCTTCGAGATCTTCTTCTGGAGAAAACAGAAGCGAAACGGCTGGAGGTTTTCCAACAAATTCCGGCAATGAAAGATGCCTTACTTTTGCTCAAAGTTTGGCTGCACCAGAGGAAATTAGATAAGGTAATTAGAAGAGGAAGAATAGAATAGAATAAAATAGAATATAATTTACCAAAAAAGCCCGAGGGCCATGGCAACAAAAATTCTAAGAAACGCACTCACTTACATAGCTAACACGCAGCTCCTATTCTAAAAATCTCCTTCTATGCCCCATCGCAAGCCTCAAGAAACGTCCAAGTATTTTTACAGTAACAAAACACTCATCCTTCATCATCCTTACCATCCATTCTTCATTAAACACTCTCTCACCAAATACCTCCTTTCTCCATTCATTCAATTCCACACAATCACACATCAAATGTACTACGCTTTCGTCCTCATGACCACACATAGGACAGAAGATAGCACGGATCTATAAGCAGGGCGTCACGTATGGGGGGGGGGGACGCCGCCCCCAACTTATCGGTATAAAATAACCGAGTCGGTACGAAACACCACGATTTTCCGTGAAAAACAGTCGATTTTTTCTTGGAAATAGTCGATTTTTTCTTGGAAACAGTCGGTTTTTATGGCACTTGCCCTTCGGCCAAGTGCCATATCGCGATTGTAATTTCTGTCCGTGAGTCGGTCCCGGTTTGCTAGTTCGGGCACTTCCAGATAAGCTACGACGATGAAACTTGGCAGGAATATCAGGGACTGGACCAGATTAAATTAGAAATAGTCGTTTTCCTGATCCGACCATCTGGAGGGGAGTGGAGGGAGGGGGAATCCGGAAAAAATATGAAAAATGAGATATTTTTAGCTTACGAACGGGTGATGGGATCTTAATGAAACTTGATATATGGAAGGACCTCGTGTCTCAGACCGTCCATTTTAAACCCAGACCGGATCCGGTGACATTGGGGGGGGGGGGAGTTAGAGGGGGGAAACCGGAAATCTTGGAAAGCACTTAGAGTGGAGAGATCCGGATGAAACTTGGTGGAAAGAACAAGCACAAGTCCTAGATACGTTACTGATATAACCGGAACGGATCCGCTCACTTTAGGGGAGTTGGGGGGGGGGGGGGGGGGGAGAAGTCCGAATTTCTAGTGATCTCGCGAGTTCGGTGCTTCCTGAAGTGCTGGGACGATGAAAATTGGCAGGCGTGTCAGGGACCAGACCGGATTAAAAAGGAAATAGTCACTTCCGCGATCCGACCATCTGGGGGGGGGGGGGGAGGGGGAAACCAAAATTTGAGGTATTTTTAACTTGCGAACGAGTGATCGGATCTTGATGAAATTTGATATCTAGGATGACCTCGTGTCTCCGACGTCCCACTTTAAATCCGGACCGGATTCGGTGACACTGGGGGAGTTGCAGGAGGGAACCGGAAATCTTGAGAAACGCTTAGAATGGAATTTGAATTTCTAGCGATCCCGCGATTTCGGCATACTTCCTGATGTGCTATGGCGATGAAACTTGGCAGGTTTGTCAGGGATCCGAACAGATTGACTTGAGAACAGCCGTTTCCCCGATCCGACGATTATGGGGGGAGTGGATGGATGGGGAGTCCTGAATCTAGTCGCGTGCTTAACTTTTGAACGGGTGATCCGATCTGAATGAAACTTGTCTTGTGGAAAGACCTATCGCCTAGGATGTTCAGTGTCAGGTCTGGGTCGGGTCCGATACCTGTGGGGGATCGGGGGAGGGGGGGGACTGAAAACTCAGGAAACGCTTAAAGCACAGGGAGTGTGACGGAACTTAATGGAGAAAAACAAGCATTAGGCCGAGATATGAAATTGACCGAGCCAGATAGTTTCGGGGCTCGGAGGGGGGGGGGATTGGAGGGGTTTCCTGGAATTCCGGTAGTCCTGAGTTAGAATAGTTCCAGATGTACTAACACAACGAAACTTTGCAGGTATATTAGTGACCCGACTTGATTGGCTTAAGAACCTGACACAACGTACCCCCGGAAAACTTCCGTTCCTAGATCCGATCATTTTTGGGGGAGAGAGGGAAGAGAAATATGGAAATTGACTTCCGTAAATTGCGAACGAGTGGTCTGATTCGAGTGAAACTTAATGGGTGATAAGAATCGATGGCCTCGACATGTAAAACATGCGTTTGAATTATATGCGACCACGGTTGGGGGGAATTGGGGGGGGGGGGCTTTTGACAATGCACAAAAACCAAACGGATGGACCGAATGAGAAGCAAGTTTAACAGTGCCGAGTTTATGCGGCCTAGATTTGTTATTTGGCGTCCGGGCCGGATTCGGCCAAGGTAAGGGGGGGGGGGGGGGTACTGGAAACTTGCAGATAGGCTATGCTCCAATTTCAGTAAAACTCGATGGACAGGAAGAGGGAATTAAGAGATACGACGTTTATGTTTTCAAGTCCTGTTCGGCCACAGTGGGGGGGAGTTGGAGGGAGATTGGCGTAAACTTTGAGGCTCGCATAGGGGTCAAACGAGTGCATCAGTTTAAATGAAACATGGAACGAAGAGAGAGCATATACCCTATATGACATATTTTAGGCCCAAACCGGATCCGGCAACGTTGGTGGTGGTAGGGGGGGGGGGATACCAGAATTTTCGCAAAATGCTAAGATTCGAGTGAAACTTGATAGATGGTATAAAAGAAGATGCTTTAGATGATCCATTTTTGAGTCCGAACCAGATTCGGCCACGGTAGGGGGAGATGGAGGGAGTACCGGAAATCGTGTAGCACGTCTAGGGATCAAACGAGTGGATTTATTGGGCTGAAACTTGGAAGTTTGAACAGTCATGTGCATTTGCTACAGATAAACGAGACCATGCCGGAACTGCTCAGAAGTGAGTGAATCTAAATATCCTATTTTTTATTTCCGAACCGCATTTTTGGATGGTGGGTGTATTTTGTGACGTTCTCATCTACTTTCTTGTATGCCTACTCGTAACAAGTGCCATATGATCTCGTAGCTCTTGTTCTGAAAATCAGTCGACTTTCGTCAAATCAGTCGTCTTTTCTTGAAAAGAGGGTTTTTTTCTGCAAATATAGTAGGTAGAATTGACCATCCAGTCGATTAATACCTTGCCCCCTCCCCCAAAACATTTTGGCTAGTAACGCCTCTGTTGATAAGAAATCTTCGAGAATTTTTAACTGGCGACAAAAGCAACGCAAATGTTATTTCGGAAAGTGGAGAGATCGGTATTTCTTCTCAGGATTGTCCTCCTTGTGATTACACGCATCTTTTGTGTTAGTTTCTTATTTAATTATTATAATATTATTTACTTCAATCTTAGAAAACTATGAGTAAGTTTTCTTCGTTACCGTTAAACTATTTTTTTTTATTTTAAACCTGATAAAACCAGAAACCGTAACTTTCCTCACTTTAATTAAGGTAATTTACGTTTTTTATTGACAATGGTACAAAAAACACGAATGGCATAAAGGCGACAGACAGGCCAGTGGAGTACAGAATGACGCTGTGTTAAGACTAGTTGCGTTTACGCAGATACCACGTACCACATATCTGTTACCATGGTTGCTCTGCAAAAACGGCAAATGCCGAGTTTGCGCTTTTTGAAATCATCCCAAAAGAAAAACTGACATTCAGTCACACCACTAAGTGCCAAACTTCTTTCCAACCAATTTGACAAAATCCTAGGCTTTGTTGTGGGTAATGATGAAAGTGAGATAACTTTTTCAGATACTAGGATCAGTTACCACGGTGAGATGAATACCAGATAACACGATAACTGCAAGTCGCATTTTAACCGTGGTATCAGATACAAGGGAACTGCAAAAACGACTTTAGACCGTAGTATCAGATACCATGTTATCTGCAAAAACCCAACTACTGATTAATACCCTTGATGACTAACTCTTCGTGTCGACTGAGAATCGCCGTGTTCCTTAGCGAAGAGCCGAAAGCGTCACCACAGCCGTCCCCGACGAAACCCGTTGATTGGTTGGCATAGGATTTGAGTCATCGTTCGGGAGACGTTTCTCGTTCTTCCCTATGTTCACTGGCGTGTTTTGGTTTTGGTCATATAGAGCGTGTTCCATCCTACTTACCGTAGTTACCACGCATGACGTCACGAATTCTGGCTTTTTGCCGTCAAGGCTGGAACGATTTTTTCGCTTTTTCGAGACTTCGAAAAAGCGATCTGACCGACCAATCACGTTACAGAGATCCGGAGCTTACTAATCCCCCCGAGCGTGGTAAGCAAATAGTTACTATTAGTATCTATTTCGAGAAGGTTGGAACGGTCTGCGTAGTAACTACTGGTGAGGTTGGAACGGAAATAGTAAGTAATAGTTACTATTTGTAGAAGGGTGGAACACCCTCATAGAGTAGCCTATTGGTAAAATTTTGTTTAGTAAAACTCTAGCCGAAGTCACGTTAAAAGAGAAACAAACACACAACAACACAACAGAAATCAAAGGATATGACGATCAACAATTAAAACAAACGAAGATATCAACACGAGATTTGTAGGAAAAAATATATGCATTGAAAGAAAGAAAAATTCAAGTCCAAAGAAAAATTCAAGTCCTTAGTTTCTAAGGACAGTGGAGCTACCATCACTGCCGTTAATTACCAGAAATCATAACGTCGCTCTTCATTAAGCGACAATACTCCAGGCATTTAGATGTCGTGTTGTCAATGTGTGTCACTGTTGGTGCGTAGTCCGGTCGTTTGGGGGGGGGGGGGCGTTGTTTTGTCGATCGGTATTGTTCCGTTGGTCGCTTCTCTAAGTCAACACACAGACTCAGCAGCACTCACGCCATTATTCAATTAATCAACTTTATTTACCAAATAGCTTAAAGGTAGAAGAGGTCGCTGAAGGCAGTTGGGAAGCAGCAACAATTAATAGAGAGATTGCAGCATACCCGACGAAAATGGACGGGATCGTAACGAAAAATTTAACATTAGGTAGTATAGGAGTTTCGACTTTGAGACTAAATTACCGGCCTTTGGTAGCTGCGTTGAGCCAGCAAACCCGATACAAAATTCTTTGACTTTGTAGTTGTACGAAAAAATCTGTTGATATATAGTAGTATCGAACACTTTGATTGATAATATGTATAGAGTACTTTGAATTAACATGACTCCGCCTGGGTTAATCTTAAGTAGTATTATCCGATAGCATCCAGTTTGCAGTAGTAGCATGCAGTGGCAACAGTTACTACATGCTACTTTTTCGTACAACTCCATACATCTAATTCTCGAAACATTTTTCATCGGGAATTGCAGGATCGTTAATCTGGCTCCTGTAAATGAGTGTTCTTTTTGATCAGAGTTTGAAGGCGTCAAACCCGCGTCATCGCCGACCAATAGGACGAGAGCCCATCTTTGCTTACAAACTTTGAAGCCTTCAAACTTTCATAAAAAAGAACATTCTTTAGCAAAAGTTTGATTATTTCAACAAGAAGAAGCGAGATTAACGATTCTGCAATTTGCTGGCTCAAAGTGGCTATCAATTAATGCCAGTAATTTAGTCTCAAAGTGAAAAGTCCTATACCTCGTAATGTTAAATTTTGTTCTGACGATCCCGTGATGATGGTGTAGAAATATCCGTTTTCTTCGGTTAGGTTGCAATCTCTCTATAGAAAATACGTTGATTAATAGGGTTAATTAATCCCGTAGTTAATTCCAAGATCATTAAATCTTACGGAGCTACTGACATTTTGCCGCGGCTGCAAGATTTGCACTCTGATTTCCGTCAGAACTCTTGTCTACGTCTGTTGCCGCATCACCGACTGATTAGACTTTTCTGATTGATAGTGGAAGGCCTATTTTATGCTTCTTTTGTTATTTTCCTGTTGTCTTTTGTTCTTTTGTTTTTTCTTTATTTATCTGTACTCCACACTCTTTTGTTGTAAAACGTTTTGTGGGTTATAAATATACTTACTTACTTTAATGCACTTTAGGGGTGACGATCTGAAACAAATGCTGGTATTTTAAGCTATTACAGTCAGTCGATTCTTCTCCGACGGAATCGTTTAAAATCCTCCTTCATATTTCATTACCGTTAAACTATTTCACCTTTATTATCTAACAGTCAATTTTATTTACCAAATGGCTTAAAGGCAGAAGAGGCGATCGAAGGCAGTTGCAGCAACAGTTAATAATAACAGAAAATACATTGACTAATGCACTTTACGGATAGCGATCTGAAACAAATCCTGGTATATTAAGCTATTACAGTCAGTTAATCCTTCTCCGACGGAATCGGTTAAAATCCTCCTTCATATTTGTCATCCTAACTACCACGCTCACCTCCCCTTTTCCGGGAATTTCGGAAAATGGGATTTCGCAGCAATTACTTAATGACCGTTATCCGAAGTTCGAAAGAGGTTTCGTCGGAAGTGACTTTTGAGACGGAATTTCCCGTGGAAAATCACAGCAAGACAAAGGGATAGTCAGCAGGGACTGGGGAGGGGAAGACAAACGAGCAATAATTCCGTAACCTTGTCTTTTGAAATACAACTTATAGCTCTGACCGAAATTTCACGGAATGCGGAAGGTTTAGGATATGGAAAAATTGCCACAATAGCAGAAGCTAAATAATAGACAACAAAAAGAAAATAAATAAACACACGTTAATAGCTAACAACATCTAAATAATTTACCATCAACAACGAAACTTAAAAAAACAAAATATAGAAACAAATCAAGGTACCGAACAGGCACAAATAAACAACAAACATGAAATTTGATTAGTTGTTAAAATAATTAGTAACAAGGGGGGAGAATGAGTGGAGTCGATAGTTGGTACTTAATGCTGGAAACGGCTTGAGAAAATTTGTGTGTCTTGTTGAGTAAAGGCTGCTTCACATTGCCACTTAAGAACTAAAGTTAAGTAGCAAAAGTTACGTTAAGTTAAGTAAGTCTTTCACACTGTACATAAGCCTTTCACACGAAGGAGCTGAAGCTAAGTAAATTTTCTTCATTTCTTCCTAGATTTTCACCCTTTTCATCATCAGCGAATAATTCAAAATGAGATAAAATGGTTTACAGTAGCTCAGATGATGATTTAGCACTTGCCGCGATCTTTTTTGGAGGAATTGTAGAGGAAAGTTCTTTCACTTACAAAATGTATCATTGTTAAATAGTCCTTCAGCCCAAGGTGACTCTGAATTATATTTGACGGTGCAAACGGATAAGTCAGCTACATTTTATTAGACTAGGTTACAGTAGAGCTATATTTCGGCCATTCTTGGCAAGGGTTCTCTTCAGGCTCAAGCTCCAGCTTGAGCCTTGAGCCTGAAATGTATCTGACTGATCCGATTTGCACCGTCCAGTATAATTGTTTCCTCAAAATCCATATTTATTTTTGTTTTTTGACAACTTTTCTCCTCTCTTCCTTAAGTGCACGAGTGTAAAGTTGAAAAATTTTCAACTTTGAAAAAATACTAAAGATAAGTGAGATTTCTTACGTTAAATGGACTTTAGACGCATAAAGTACACTTAAGAGGCCTAAGTACTGCAGTGTGAAAGGGGTCTTAAGTCGTGTGAAACCGCCTTAGGCCGATTCAGGGAGATTTTCGAGAAGGAGGTGGCGGAATCTGACTAACTGCAACATTTTCTTCCCGAAATCAGTTTTTAAATTTAGGGGTCTTTTCTTTAACGGTTCGAGGCGGAGGGTTTCAAGGGCTTGGTCATAGTTAATTCATGAGAAAGTATGATTTTAGCCACCCGCTTTTGGATTTATTCAATTAAATCATGCAATTTCGACGTAAGAACAGTGTGCCGGGTGGCACAAGCGTACTCAGTGTGAGGGATTACGTACGTTTTATGAAGGTCACATTTGAGAGGGAGGGAGAGGGGGTGGTTTGGCTTTGATTAAGAGAAAACTGTAAGCTCTTGATGAAGTTTGTTGGAGTCTCGCTTGAATGGTAACAGAACAAGAGCTACGAGCTCATATGGCACTTGTACGAGTAGGCTGTACAAGAAAGTAGATGAGAACGTCACAAAATACACCCGCCATCCAAAAATGCGGTTCGGAAATAGAAATAGGATATTTAGTTTCACTCGTTTCTGAGCAGTTTCGGCATCGTCTCGATTGTCTGTAGCAGATGCACATGACTGTTCAAACTTTCATCCCAATAAATCCATTTGTTTGATCCCTAGACGTGCTACACGATTTCCGGTACTCACTCTATCTCCACCTACCGTGGCCGAATCTGGTTCGGAATAAAAAAAATCGACCACCTAAAGCATCTTCGTTTATACCATTTATCAAGTTTCACTCGAATCTGAGCATTTTTGGAAAGTTCCGGTACCCCCCCCCCCCTCCCACCAACGTTGTCGGAGCCGGCTCGGGCCCAATCTCTTAATTCCCAGTTCCTGTCCATCAAGTTTGACTGGAATTGGAGCATAGCCTATCTGCAAGTTTCCAGTCCCCACCCCCTACCTTGGCGGAATCCGGCCCGGACGCCAAATAACAAATCTAAGCCGCATAAACTCGGCACTGTCGAATTGCATCTCATTCGGTCCATCCATTTGGTTTTTGTGCATGTCAAAAGTCCCCCCACCCCCAATTCCCCTAATCGTGGTCGCATATGGTTCGAACGCATGTTTTACATGTCGAGGCCATCGATTCGTATCACCCATGAAGTTTCACTCGAATCAGACCACTCGTTCGCAATTTACAGAAGTCAATTTCCATATTTCTCTTCTCTTGCTCCCCCAAAAATGCTCGGATCTAGGAACGGAAGTTTCCGGGGGTATGTTGTGTCAGGTTCTTAAGTCAAGATAATTCGGGTCGCTAATATGCCTGCAAAGTTTTGTTGTCGTTTTACATCTGGAAGTATTCTAACTCACGACTACCGGAATTCCAGGAAACCCCCTCCAGTTCCCCCCACAGAGCCCCGAAACCATCTGGCTCCGTCAATTTCATCTAGGCCTAATGCTTGTTCAATCCATTAAGTTTCGTCCCAATCCCTCTGCTTTTAGAGTTTCTTGAGTTTTTCACCCCCCCCCCCCATCCCCACAGGTATCGGACCCGACCCGGACGTGACACTGAACGTCCGAGGCGATAGCTCACCAGACAAGTTTCATTCAAATCCGATCACCCGTTCAAAAGTTATGCACGCCACTAGATTCCGGACTCCCCATCCACCCACTCCCCCCCACGATGGTTGGGTCGGGGAAACGGCTGTTCTCAAGTCAATCTGTTCGGATCCCTGACATACCTGCCAAGTTTCATCGCCCTAGGACATCAGGAAGTATGCCAAACTCGCGGGATCGCTAGAAATCCGGACCCCCACCCCAACTCCCGCAGTGCCCTGATCCGGTCCGGTTATGTCAATGACGTGTCTAGGACCTGTGCTTGTTTTTCCCACCAAGTTTCATCCCGATCCCTCCACTTTAAGCGTTTCTCAAAATTTCCGGTTCCCTCCTCCAACTCCCTCCAGTGTCATCGTATCCTGCCCGGATTTAAAGTGAGATGTCTGAGACACGAGGTCATCCCAAATATCAATTTTCATCAAGATCCGATCACCCGTTCGCAAGCTAAAAATACCTCAAATTTTGGCTTCACCCTCCCTCCACTCCCCCCCCCCCAGATGGTCGAATCGGGGATCCTATTTAATCTGGTCCGCTCCCAGACATCCCTGTCAATTTCCATCGTCCCAGCACTTCAGGAAGCACGGAACTCGCGGGATCACTACAAATTCGGACTTCTCCCCCCCCCCCCCCCAACTCCCCCAAAGTGAGCGGATCCGTTCCGGTTATATCAGTTACGTATCTAGGACTTTTGCTTGTACTTTCCACCAACTTTCATCCGGATCCCTCCACTCAACATCCCAACCGGATCCCACCCAACAACAAGTGTTTTCCAAGATTTCCGGTTTACCCCTCAAACTCCCCCCAGTGTCACCGGATCCGGCCTGGATTTAAAATGGAGGGTCTGAGACACGAAGTCCTTCCATATATCAAGTTTCATTAAGATCCGATCACCCGTTCGTAAGCTAAAAATATCTCATTTTTCCTATTTTTTCCGGATTCCCCCTCCCTCCACTCCCCTCCAGATGGTCGGAGCGAGGAAGCGACAGTTTCTAATTTAATGTGGTCCAGTTCCTGATATGCCTGCCAAGTTTCATCGTCCTAGCTTATCTGGAAGTGCCCGAACTAGCAAAACCGGGACCGACAGACCGACAGACCGACTGACGGACAGAAATTACAATCGCTATATGGCACTTGAGTAAGCTCAAGTGCCATAAAAACTGATGTCTTCGCTTCGAGGAATAGTAGCTCGACAGGAATCCGGTGATACCCAGACATTTGGAAATGCTTCACATTCGTCTCCAAGTCACGGTCTTGTCCGTTTGTTCGAAGTGTGTAAAGTTGAAAAGTTTTTAACTTCGAAAAATACTAAAGTTAAGTGAAATTTCTTACGTTAAGTGGACTTTAGACGCATAAAGTACACTTAAGAGGCCTAAGTACTGCAGTGTGAAAGGGGTCATAAGTCAGTGTGAAACCGCCTTAAGCCGATTCAGGGAGTTGTTCGAGAAGGAGGTAGCGGAATCTGACTAACTGCAAAATTTTCTTCCCGAAATCAGTTTTTAAATTTAGGGGTCTTTTCTTTAGCGGTTCGAGGCGGAGGGTTTCAAGCGCTTGGTCATAGTTAATTCATGAGAAAGTAGGATTTTAGCCACCCGCTTTTGGATTTATTCAATTAAATCATGCAATTTCGACGTAAGAACAGTGTGCCGGGTGGCACAAGCGTACTCAGTTTGAGGGATTACGTACGTTTTATAAAGGTCACATTTGAGAGGGAGGGAGAGGGGTGGTTTGGCTTTGATTAAGAGAAAACTGTAAGCTCTTGATGAAGTTTGTTGGAGTCTCGCTTGAATGGTAACAGAAAAACTGATGTCTTCGCTTCGAGGAATAGTAGCTCGACAGGAATCCGGTGATGCCCAGACATTTGGAAAAGCTTCACATTCTTCTCCGCGTCACGGTCTTGTCCGTCTGTTCGAAGTGTAAATTTGTATCCTAATTTAAGTTGTGTTTCTTTCTTTTCTCTATGCACTCCAATATCTCTATTTTATGGAAGTGGGTTAATAAAAAGATTAACTCATTCATTCTTCGATATAGTCTGTAAAGCTGTCTTCCAATCGTTTCCTCATCACATTGGTAGTTTAACCAAACGGCAGTTGGTCTGAGTATTTCGGGAATTGGCAACTACAGTCTTCGCGCAAAGCACCCTTGTGTGCGCTTTTTTTCTTTCATTTTCTACGGCAAACTTTTGATTGGATCAAGAAAGTCAAGCGGTGTCCGAGTTTGAGATCCCACCGAGACTTTCGCTCTTGTTTCCTGATAAATCCTAGGACTCGTCAGAAAATATCCAACGACATTTTGACTTTAGTATAGCGTACTAGGAATAGCAGAGCTTTGCCTCATATTACACTTTAATCAAGATAAGCTGATCCTCGTGAACATGAAGTTTGGGGTAGGCTTAAATTATACCCCAGCAGGGGCGTCACGTATGGGGCGGGGGGGGGGGGGGGCACCCCCAATGTTGTAGGTTGGTCGGTAGCCTAGTTGGCGCGAAGTGCCGACATTTATAGTGAAAACAGTGATTTTTTTCTTGAAAACGGTCGATTTTTCTTAAAAACAGTCAGTGTTTTGCAAAAACAGTCGATTTTTTCTTAAAATCAATGGGAATTTTCGTCAAAGCAGTAGTTTTATTCCCAAGAAAAACATTCAGTTTTTGTGCAATAACAGGCGGTAAAAATGATCAGCTAGTCGGTAAATACCTCACCCGCCAAAAAAAAAAATGTTGGTTAGTAAACGCCTCTGTACCCCAGTAGGGTAGCTTTGGGGTAGGCAGATAGATTTGGGGGTTTGGGGAAAAATCCACTTGTTCCGTACATATGGGTTTCCGCCTTGTTGAAATTTGACAGAACATATCGCGGTGCTTGAACACAGGAACTAAAAATTTCTTTTAGCAGGAAACTTTCGATCGGTGGCAGAGTTTGCTCTGCTTGACTTGTCAATAACTTCGCTTCATGTCTCAAAGGATTAGTGTTTTTTGCGTGTGGATTTTTGCAGGCGGCTTCGGGACAGAAACGAATTTCGGATGAAGCGGACCGGAACTTATGTGCTCTTGGATGTTTTAGCAGGAATATCGCCAGTGGATTCGGAATTACTACACCGATTGCAAAGCATTTTTCTTTGTGGGATCTAAGGGCAATCGGTTCCGGGAGTGGGGTCATTCATTCGGAGGGGCGGAAGGGTAGAGACACGTCAGTCCGAAGTAAGTCCCGAGGGCAGTAATAGCAGTGAAGGGAATTCTGCTCAAGCAGGATTTGAACCCCTAGCTTTCGCTTCACGGACCGGTGTCCAACCAGTTGAGCTGGTTAGAATGAGCATAGTTCACAGATGACTACCGGTTAGAAACTGGTTAAAGGAACAGTGATAGGTAGAGGCACCTCAGGAAGGTGTGATGGAGTAAGCCGTAGTGAGGGTATTTGTAATAGTGGATGGAAGAAAAATCTCCTCTTGCGAGTCTTGCAGGGTTTTAACCCGCAGCCTCCAGCTTCACGTAACGACGCTGTAACCAATTGAGCTTTCGAGGGTGCTTGTGAACATCTTTCATACACCACCTCAATTGACGGTTAGAAACTGGCTACAGGAACAGTGATAGGGCTCGAATAAAATGTAGCTGACTTATCCGTTTTGTATTTTTATGGCACTTGAGCTTACTCAAGTGCCATATAGCGATTGTTATTTCTGTCCGTCAGTCGGTCTGTCGGTCTGTCGGTCCCGGTTTTGCTAGTTCGGGCACTTCCAGATAAGCTAGGACGATGAAACTTGGCAAGCATATCAGGAACTGGACCAGATTAAATTAGAAATTGTCGCTTCCTCGATCCGACCATCTGGAGGGGAGTGGAGGGAGGGGGAATCCGGAAAAAATAGGAAAAATGAGATATTTTTAGCTTACGAACGGGTGATCGGATCTTCATGAAACTTAATACATGGAAGGACTTCGTGTCTCAGACCCTCCATTTTAAATCCAGACCGGATCCGGTGACACTGGGGGGAGTTAGAGGGGGAAACCGGAAATCTTGGAAAACACTTAGAGTGGAGGGATCCGAATGAAACTTGGTGGAAAGTACAAGCAAAAGTCCTAGATACGTGACTGATATAACCGGAACGGATCCGCTCACTTTGGGGGAGTTGGGGGGGGGGGGAGAAGTCCGAATTTGTAGTGATCCCGCGAGTTCCGTGCTTCCTGATGTGCTGGGACGATGGAATTTGACAGGCATGTCTGGGACCCGACCAGCTTAAATAGGAAATCATCAATTCCCCGATTGGGGGGGGGGGGGAGTGGAGGGAGGGTGAAGCCAAAATTTGAGGTATTTTTAGCTTGCGAACGGGTGATCGGATCTTGATGAAAATTGATATTTATGATGACCTCGTGTCTCAGACACCTCACTTTAAATCCGGGAACGGCTTAAAGTGGAGGGATCGGGATGAAACTTGGTGGGAAAAACAAGCACAGGTCCTAGAAACGTCATTGACATAACCGGACCGGATCAGGGCACTGTGGGGGAGTTGGGGTGGGGAACCGGAAATTTTGAGAAACGCTTAAAGTGGAGGGATCGGGATGAAACTTGGTGGGAAAAACAAGCACAGGTCCTAGACACGTCATTGACATAACCGGACCGGATCAGGGCACTGTGGGGGAGTTGGGGTGGGGGTCGTGATTTCTAGCGATCCCGCGAGTTCGGCATACTTCCTGGTGTCCTAGGGCGATGAAACTTGGCAGGTATGTCAGGGATCCGAACAGATTGACTTGAGAACAGCCGTTTCCCCGACCCGACCATCGTGGGGGGAGTGGGTGGATGGGGAGTCCGGAATCTAGTGTCGTGCATAACTTTTGAACGGGTGATCGGATCTTGATGAAAATTGATATTTAGGATGACCTTGTGTCTCAGACACCTCACTTTAAATCCGGGCCGGATCCGATGACACTGGGGGGAGTTGGAGGAGGGAACCGGAAATTTTGAGAAACGCTTAAAGTGGAGGGATCGGGATGAAACTTGGTGGGAAAAACAAGCACAGGTCCTAGACACGTCATTGACATAACCGGACCGGATCAGGGCACTGTGGGGGAGTTGGGGTGGGGGTCCGGATTTCTAGCGATCCCGCGAGTTCGGCATACTTCCTGATGTCCTAGGGCGATGAAACTTGGCAGGTATGTCAGGGATCCGAACAGAGTGACTTGAGAACAGCGGTTTCCCCGACCCGACCATCGTGGGGGGAGTGGGTGGATGGGGAGTCCGGAATCTAGTGGCGTGCATAACTTTTGAACGGGTGATCGGATTTGAATGAAACTTGTCTGGTGAGCTATCGCCTCGGACGTTCAGTGTCACGTCCAGGTCGGGTCCGATACCTGTGGGGATGGGGGGGGGGGTGGAAAACTCAAGAAACTCTAAAAGCAGAGGGATTGGGACGAAACTTAATGGATGGAACAAGCATTAGGCCTAGATGAAATTGACAGAGCCAGATGGTTTCGGGGCTCTGTGGGGGGAGTTGGAGGGGGTTTCCTGGAATTCTGGTAGTCGTGAGTTAGAATAGTTCCAGATGTAAAACGACAACGAAACTTTGCAGGCATATTAGCTACCCGAATTATCTTGACTTAAAAACCTGACACAACATACCCCCGGAAACTTCCGTTCCTAGATCGGAGCATTTTTGGGGGAGCAAGAGAAGAGAAATATGGACTTCTATAAATTGCGAACGAGTGGTCTGATTCGAGTGAAACTTCATGGGTGATACGAATCGATGGCCTCGACATGTAAAACATGCGTTCGAACCATATGCGACCACGATTAGGGGAATTGGGGGTGGGGGGACTTTTGACATGCACAAAAACCAAACGGATGGACCGAATGAGATGCAATTCGACAGTGCCGAGTTTATGCGGCCTAGATTTGTTATTTGGCGTCTGGGCCGGATTCGGCCAAGGTAGGGGGGGGGGGGGGTACTGGAAACTTGCAGATAGGCTATGCTCCAATTTCAGTCAAACTTGATGAGGGAATTAAGAGATTGGGCCCGAACCGGCTCCGACAACGTTGGTGGGAAGGGGGGGGGGGGGGTTACCGGAACTTTCCAAAAACGCTCAGATTCGAGTGAAACTTGGTAGACATGCATGCATAAACGAAGATGCTTTAGGTGGTCGATTTTTTGTATTCCGAACCAGATTCGGCCACGGTAGGTGGAAATAGAGTGAGTACCGGAAATCGTGTAGCACGTCTAGGGATCAAACAAATGGATTTATTGGGATGAAAGTTTGAACAGTCATGTGCATTTGCAATCGAGACGATGCCGGAAATGCTCAGAAATGAGTGAAACTAAATATCCTATTTCTATTTACGAACCGCCTTTTTGGATTGCGGGTGTATTTTGTGACGTTTTCATCTACTTTCTTGTACAGCCTACTCGTACAAGTGCCATATGAGCTCGTAGCTCTTGTTACTATGTAGTATCAATAAATGAATGAGGGGTATGCCGTGGTTCGCAAACCACCACAATCGCAAGTTAGGGACTGTGACATGAGTAGTGATCTCGCTCGTGGAAGTTTGTCTAAACAGTTTCTATCCCCATGTCAGGGATAGTTAAATTAAGTTACCTCTAAGCTTACCTGAAGGTAAACTTATGCTAGACAAATCTTGGGCCAGACTGTCAAGACTATCAAGAAAATAAACGAAACAGATCTTAGGTGAAGAACACATAGAACCCAAAAAGTGCGCTTTCTAGGTTTTTTAGGTAATAGTTCGCCGGTCATGGCCCGATCTTAGTTATCCTGGATTTCATACAACAAACCAACAGAAATGTTTTTTTAAGATCAAAATAAGGTACATTTTCCCCTTTTAAAAATGATTGCTGCCAACTGCGGTGTATTCGTTTCTGCTGGTACAAGATAGAACAAGTAAGCTGTGAAAATAAAAAAAATTGTCTACAGCTGAAAAAAGCAAGATTTGTCGTTTCTAAATTAGTAACTGGAGAAAAGAACCGAGTTTTATTGGTGCCAGAGTTTTTGCGGCCAAATTTCACAGTACCCGTCAGAGAAAAATTTAAACACTGTCTTCAAAAGAGCCAGCGGCAGACAAGGGAGTCGTAATACATTCCCAAAATTCTCGCATTCTTGCAACAGAGGAGGTTCTTGGTAGCCTACAGTTGCACATTTTCGCATGCCTGTTTTACAAAATGTTTTGTACCCACATTTCCAAACTAGGCGATTTAACGTGTTTATTGGTTCCCATTCTTTATCGCTGGTGTACACACGGACCTCGGGAGTAAGAAGTCCCTCTGCTTTACTTCACTAATCCTTCCTGGAACATGACAGTCTAAAGATCGAAAGTGCGAAAATCCACTTCAGCACAAAGGCCAGCAAATACTGACTGCCCTCGGATCAAGTTCTATTCAGAATCACTTTCCCGGGCAAACAGGGAAAGCGTATAAAAGGCATTAATATGTTCTGGAAGAGGCATTGGGTGGTCAGAATATTTCGGGGCATCAGAGATTTGCTCTCGAAGGGGGGGGGGGGGTAAACATTGACTTAAAACGGAACGTTAGCTACGATGTTCGTCAGCGATATTTCGACCAGTCTTGGCAAGGGTCTTGTCAGGATGTCGTCAGGACTGAAATAAACGAACCTGCAATAATGAATTAAGCTTCTGCCAACGAAATCCTATTTTGGGTAATTACTTTTTTAAAATTGATGTAGGGAAAGAGTAATAGAAAGTAATGCTGAGATTTCATTGCTCGGTTGCGATGAAATGGGAGTTTTTTCCGCATTTTGATGGACGTCGGTTTTGTTATTAAAAGGGTCCTTAATAACGCTTTTTTCACGTTTCCGGTAGGAAAATATTAGCCCGTATATCGGTTTACGCCTGCTCGTTTTTGTGCCGATCTCATATCTCAATGGCTCCTAGAAAAGTTTGATGGTTGTAAGAATTTGGGCTTTTTTAAAAGATACTTACTTACTTCTACTTGTAACGGGGCCAGACGATTGCCGCCTCACCCGGCGTCCACGAGTTGTCGAACGGTGGTGTCCCAGTTGCCTCTGAACGTGTCCGAAAGCTCCGGAACGAACGAAAATGCTGAATTAATTCAGCATTTTATGCAGCATTTCGCTTTCGGACTTAAATTTTCGCTTAATTAATGCAGCATTAATTCAGCATAAAATTCATCGACGAATTCAGCAAGAATGCTAAATTTTCATGAAGAAACTGAGGAGTACGGCGATTCTCTCAGTGTTTTCGGCGCCAGACGTAACAAATTCAAATAGACAACTGACAATTCGGCAAAAATACCAAATTTAAGACAACTGGCGATCATGGCCAACGAAGAAAGGAAAGATAAGAAGGTTGGATATCAGTAGCTCATCCATTTCGTCAGCTTTAAGAGCTAATTCTTTTTTCTTCTTCTTCTTCCTGACTTAAATTTTGGTATTCTAGAAGTGTCAGAGAAGAAAAAAAGGTAACAGCTTTCGGACAAAAAAAGAAAAGAAAATGCAGCCTTAATGCAGCATTTACAGCACCAAAAAGCTTTCGGACACGTTCTCTATCTTGCGCCGACTCCTGGACGAAATCTTGCCAGCAGTTGTCCCTTCTGCCGAAGCGGCGGAAACCGCCATCAGGCTCAAGGTCCTTTTTGGTGATTGTCCACCAATTCTTGAGTTAACCACCCGATCGCCTTCGCCAAGAGGGAAGGGGTTCTGCTAGGAGAACTTGTTTGACTAGGTGGTCATATGGGCGCCGGAGGACGTGAGCAAGCCAATGTAGGCGACGGGTTTTGATGACGGCTGTGGCTCTCTATATTCGTACAGCGACGGCGGACTTGAGCGTTCGATACTCTGTCTGCAAGTCTCACTCTGAGGATGTAATGAATATTTGTTTAAATATAGCTGCTGGTTTGAAAGTGCAGTTGTCTTGATGTTGGAAAGGGCGCGGCCAGTTTCTTCTTTGAAGAGGTGCCGGTCGAGTGGCAACACTGCTCTATATTCGTACAGCGACGGCGGACTTAAGCGTTCGATACTCTGTCTGCAAGTCTCACTCTGAGGATGTAATGAATATTTGTTTAGATATAGCTGCTGTTTCGAAAGTGCAGTTGTCTTGATATTTGAAAGGGCGTGGCCAGTTTCTTCTCACGTTCTGCGAGTCAGTTTTGTAATAGGGTATTGAAAAAATACCTCTTTGACGCTGATTTGGGAATTCGTCTTTTCCTGTGTTTAGGTAGAACGACCAAGTATTTTGTGTTCGGTATCATCGGCAAGGCTGGTCTAGAGTCCAACATATTTGTTTGTCAAATTCCAGCTGTTTAAATGATTTTCTAACGCATTTCACAGTCTTCTTAACAAATGGCGGGTTCTGCTGAATTTGTCCGATCACCCACTTGAAGTTTATCGTAATTTGAATGTCTCGATTCACCTTTCGTAAGTTGTCAGTTGTGACTGAGGCGGGCGGCAGTGTCGAAATTCTGTCAAACTAGGCAATTCTGTCAAACTAGGCAAAACATTATAGAGTATGGTTGATACTTGTCTATTTCATTTTAAATGCTGCTTTTCTATTTTCTAAAGTCACAGTACGTTTAGTAAGTAAAAATATATAAGTAAATTTTTTGCGGATGGTTAAAGGCTTTTTACCAAGTATTGACCGAAGTGGTGAATTTGAAATTTGTAACGTGTTTAAGAGTAGCCAGTAGTGTCGAAATTCTGTCAAACTAGGCAAAAAATTATAATGTATGAAAGAGTATGGTTGATTCTTGTCTATTTCATTTTAAATTCTGCGTTTCTAATTTCTAAAGTCACAGTACCTTTAGTAAATAAAAATATAAAAGTAAATTTTTGCTGATGGTTAAAGGCTGTTTTGCTAAGTACTGACCGAAGGGATGAATTTGAAAATTGAGATGTGTGAAAGGGTAGCCTATAGTTGATACTTGTCTATTTCATTTTGAAATCTCCTTTTCTATTTTCTTAAGTCACAGTACGTCAAGGACATAAAATTAGAAAAGTGAAGTTTGTTTTTGCTAAATTAATAAACACGGGACTTGGATCAGTTAACTGCCTATCGCCTTGGATAGGGGGGGGGGGGCTTCTATCAAAGAGGTCTAATCGGTTCCGGTCTTCCATCGTTTGCATTGGAGTGATTTGGTGCCTCAGCGTGATGGGCAGTTGAAAGGTGAGCACTTAAGAGTGAATATAGGATTTGGGATGTTGACTTAGATACTGACACACACATCCAGTACTTGGAAGCTTCGACGGGGATGGGGGGGATGGCACAGAATCAG